>CM046670.1:69980258-70580258 GCA_025594165.1 Tamias sibiricus
TCAATGACAATCAAATATTGAGGGTTTTTTTCTATATATAGATAACTTTTCACCATGTTGAAAGGAAAGAAAAAAGATGTCTTGAACTAGATTTTACTGAAATTAAGTATCTTGGATTATAATTTGCTATGTAATGTGCTGGTTGTAGGATCTTGGTAAACATCCCCTTCTATGCCTTCAACGTTCTCATGCAGTATGTAAGGTAATGTGAATATATAATATCTTGAGGGCCTTCCAGCTCCAGATATATAAATTTTAAAGGATTTTCACCAGTGCTGGAACATAGTAATTGCAAAATACATATTGATAACTCCACAAATGAACTAAACATATAATGGATTTGATCAAGATGGCCCATGAATTATTACTTATAGGGATTTCTCATGTAGCCAGAATTCAAATGTGTCTAGAAATCAGATGTATTATATTATTAGAACAAGAATTTGCTTTCAATTTCCAAGCTAAGTTTCATTATTTGGCAGTGTTTTGACAAGAGAACCAGTTTGTGAAGGAATTTTAGGCTGCTTCTGGACTAACATGGGAAAGGGTTCAATTATTAATATTTGCTATGGGTGCGGAACATGAGAATACCAGTACCATGTCTTTATTTGTCAACTATACACTAAATTATAAAGATTTCATGAATATTTATGATGCTTTGGTTATATAAATAACAGGCCATTGTAATCATAAGAGCAAAGAGTCCTCTCTTGGTAACCCTGAAAAATTAGTAATGAGACAATTGTGGAGAATTAGCTTAAATATTCACATGTGAGTTAATGAGAGTCATTGATGACTTATGATGCACTAATTTTTCAGCAGAAACAACATTCTCTTTTAGAAGGAAGATACCTTGTTCTGTGACAAAATAAAAATGTAATTTTCTTTATGTAGCTGGACAAATATCAATATCATTCTTAAAACAGCATTTGATTTCTGAACAGCAAAATATTCAAAAGCCTCACTCCCTTAATCAAATGTTTGGTAAGAAAAAATAATTTAGACTTGGAGATGATTACTTTCTAAAGTAGTAGAAGAACTTTAATAACATAAAATGATAATCAGTAATACTGTACTAAGGACATATCAATTGCTAGGTTATAAATAAGGATTCTTTCTCAATGCCTGTAATTAACTATCTCTCTGTGAACAGCTGAACCTGGTTCACTATGTGCTCATGCGTACGATTTCAAATGGTGAATAACATTTCAAAAAATAATTTATGAGAGATATTGAAACCTAAAATAGTAAATGCATGCATGTATGTTGCAATGTTGGAGTTCTTGATTCACATTTAAGTACTATTGTTTATATTTAACTGTCTTGTGGATGCAAAAGAACAGGAAAATATGGCACAGTCCAGTAATCCAGTACATCATATAAATGGCTTTCCTATAAGAATGACACAAATAGATTTTCTCCTTTTGATGTCCTAATTAATAAATTATACTTTATTACAATTAAAATTAATGGATAAATACCTAGTGTTGTCATTTTCAAAAGAGAATGCAATGTTTGGCTCACCTGAATAACAATAGAAATGGAAATGGTAGAACTATGATGCTCATTCATGAAGTTCTATCCTCACCTCCTAAGACTATCACATCAGAGTTTAGGAATAAAATTCAAACTACTTATCAAATAAGATTTCATAAGATCTACTCTAAGCTCAATTTATCCATACCTAGTTCCCATTAGATCCATACTCAAATATTTAAATTTATTCCAACTAATATTTTCTTTACACCTAATCAATTCATGTATTATCATTTTAGTCTGTGATACCTTTCTGCCCCTATCTGTTTTTCTAAATGTCAATCCTTTCTTAAGACCCATTTTTAAGAAATGTGTGAAGGGTCTGAGATTTTTTTTCCTTTCTGGAAGCAAAAAATTAGCCTATTGAAGTTTTTACAGATATTGGCAGAAGACATGAATGGAACTCTTGGGTAAGAAACAGAGGATTTTCTTACTATTAGTAAAGCAAGCATGATGATTTTCAGATTTTTATTATACATTCTTGTCCCCAAGTCTCATGAAGATAGCAAGGAGCAATGCAGTTGAATATTACATGTGCAGAGTTTGTGTCAAGGAACTCAGAGTAGAAGACTTGAATCTTTTATAACTGATATAAGCAAGCTTATCCAAATATAGTCTTTTTTTTCTTTTTAAATTTATAATAGTAGTATGTATTACAATTCATAATGCACATATACAGCATCTTTTTACATACAACTGTATACAAAGTATATAAGTACCATTCAGGTCTTCAATCATGCATATAGGATAATGATATCCATCTCATTCAACCACCATTTGTTTTTCTTTTTTTTCCTCCCATCCCTCCTCCCTTGCTCCCTCCCTTCCCCTCCCTTTGTTTTGACCATTCTAGGGTTCCTCTAATCCTCCTATGTAACCCCAACCAACAACACTGTGAACTAGCCTCCTTATATCAGAGAAAACATTCGGTATTTGGATTTTTGAGACTGACTAATTTCACTTAGCATTATATTCTCCAACTTCATCCATTTACCTGCAAATGCCATTATTTTATTCTCTTTTATTTCTGAGTAAAATTCCATTTTGTATATATACCACATTTTCTTTATTCACTCATCTACTGAGGGACACCTAGGTTGGTTCCACAACCTACCTATTGTGAATTATGCTGCTATAAACATTGAAGTGGCTGTGTCACTGTAATATGCTGTTTTTAAGTCCTTTGGGAATAGACCCAGGAGTGAGATAGCTGGGTCGTAGGTTGGTTCCATTCCCAGTTTTCCAAGAAATCTTCATACTGCTTTCCAAGCGGTTGCACCATTTTGCAGTCCCACCAGCAATGTATGAGTGTGCCTTTTTTCCCACATCCTCTCCAACATTTATTGTTGCTTGTGTTCTTGATAGCTGCCATTCTGACTGGAGTGAAATGAAATCTTAGAATAGTTTTGATTTGCATTTCTCTAATTGCCAGTGATGTTGAGCATTTTTTCATGTATTTGTTGATTAATTGTGTATCTTCTTCTGAGAAGTGTCTTTTCAATTCCTTAGCCCATTTATTGATTGGGTTATTTATATTTTTGGTGTTAAGTTTTTTGAGTTCTTTATATATTCTAGAAATTAGTGCTCTGTCTGATGTGCACGTATTAAATATTTGTTCCCAATTAGTTGGCTCTCTATTCACCTCACTGATTGTTTCTTTTGCTGAGAAGAAGCTTTTTAGTTTAAATCTATCCCATTCATTAATTCTTGGTAGTAATTCTTGCGCTACTGGATTCTTATTAAGGAACTTGGGGCCTAATCTGACATGTTGGAAATTGGAGCTTACTTTTTCTTCTATTAGGCGATTGTCTCTGGTCTAATTCCTAGGTCCTTGATCCACTTTGAATTGAGTTTTGTGCAAGGTGAGAGATAAGGGCTTAATTTCATTTTGTTGCATATCGATTTCCAGTTTTCCCAGCACCATTTGTTGAAGAGGCTATCCTTTCTCCACTGTACATTTTTGGCGCCTTTGTCTAATGTAAGATAGCTGAAATTATATGTATTAGTCTCTGTGTCCTCAATTCTGTACCATTGGTCCACCAGTCTGTTTTGGTGCCAATACCATGCTGTTTTTGTTACTATTGCTCTATAGTATAATTTAAAGTCTGGTATGGTGATGCCCCCTGCTTCACTTTTCTTGCTCAGGATTGCTTTGGCTATTCTGGGTCTCTTATTTTTCCAGATGAATTTCATGAGTGATTTTTCTATTTCTTTGAAGAATGACATTGGGATTTTCATTGGGATTGCATTAAATCTCTATAATGCTTTTGGTAGTATGGACATTTTGACAATATTGATTCTACCTATCCAAGAGCAAGGTAGGTCTTTCCATCTTCTGAGTTCTTCTATGATTTCTTTCTTTAGTGTTCTATAATTTCCTTATAGGGGTCTTTCACCTCTTTCATTAAGTTGATTCCCAGGTATTTTATTTTTATTTTGTTGATGCTATTATAAATGGAGTAGTTTTCATCATTACCCTTTCAGAGGCTTTGTCACTGATGTACAAAAATGCCTTTGATTATGGGTATTGATTTTGTAACCTGCAACTTTGCCAAATTCATTTACTAGTTGTAAAAGTTTTCTGGTAGAGTTTTTTGGGTCTTCTAGGTATATTATCATGTCATCAGCAAGTAGTGGTAATTTGAGCTCTTCTTTTCCTATCTGGATCCCTTTAATTTCTTTCGTCTGTCTAATTGCTCTGGCCAGAGTTTCAAGTACTATGTTAAATAGCAGTGGTGAGAGGGGGCATCCCTGTCTTGTTCCAGTTTTTAGAGGGAATGCTTTCAATTTTTCTCCATTTAAGACAATGATAGCTCTGGGCCTTGCATAAATAGCTTTTATAATGTTGAGATATGTTCCTGATATTCCTAGTTTTTCCAGTGTTTTGAACATAAAGGGGTGTTGTATTTTGTCAAATGCTTTTTCTGCATCTATTGAGATGATCATATGATTTTTA
Organism: Tamias sibiricus; assembly: GCA_025594165.1. Classification (NCBI taxonomy): domain Eukaryota; kingdom Metazoa; phylum Chordata; class Mammalia; order Rodentia; family Sciuridae; genus Tamias; species Tamias sibiricus. Next base: position 69,984,751 of record CM046670.1, read on the forward strand.
TCTTTAATTCTATTGATGTGATGTATTATGTTTATTGATTTCCAAATGTTGAACCAGCCTTACATCCCTGGAATAAACCCCACTTGATTGTGGTGCACTATCTTTTTGATATGTTTTTGTATCCGATTTGCCAGAATTTTGTTGAGGATTTTTGCATCTATGTTCATTAAAGATATTGGCCTGAAGTTTTCTTTTTTGGATTTGTCTTTTCCTGGCTTTGGAATTAATGTAATATTGGCCTCATAGAAAGAGTCTGTAAGAGCTCCCTCTTTTTCTATTTCTTGAAATAGTTTGAAGAGCATTGGTATTAGTTCTTCTTTGAAAGTCTTGTAGAACTCGGCCGTAAACCCATCAGGTCCTGGACTTTTCCTTGTTGGTAGCTTTTTGATGACATCTTCTATTTCTTCACTTGTAATCAATCTGTTTAAATTATGTATAGCCTCCACATCCAGTTTAGGCAAATCATATGACTCTAGAAATCTGTGAACGCTTTCCATATTTTCTATTTTATTAGAGTACAAGTTTTCAAAGTAATTTCTAATTATCTTTTGTATATCTGAGGTGTTTGTTGTGATATTCCCTTTTTCATCACAAATGTTAGGCAACTCTCAGCAAGTATAAAAAAATAGAGATACTACCCTGCATTCTATCAGACCATAAAGGGATGAAATTGGAAATCAATGACAAAACAAGGAATTAGAAAAACTACTCCAACAACTGGAAGCTAAACAACATGCTACTGAATGAACAAGGGGTTGAAGAAGACATCAAAGAGGAGATTAGAAAATTCCTAGAGGTAAATGAGAACACAGATACATCGTATAGAAATCTATGGGACACTATGAAGGCAGTAGTAAGAGGAAAATTCATTTCACTGAGTTCATTCCTTAAAAGGATAACAAAAAAGCAAAAAATAAATGACTTAACATCACACCTCAAAGCACTAGAAAAGGAAGAAAAGATCAACACCAAGAGCAGTAGAAGACAGGAAATAAGTAAAATCAGAGCAGAAATTAATGAAATTGAGACTAAGGAAACAATTCAAAGAATTGACAAAACTAAAAGTTGGTTCTTTGAAAAAATAAACAAAAGTGACAGACCCTTAGTGATGCTAACAAAAAGAAGAAGAGAAAAAAACTCAAATTACTAACAAATATAGTTTTATATAGAAGCATTGTCTGTGTTCTATTGGACAAAATTCTGTTCTGTTGAGAAGAATACACTTCTCTATTTTCCATGACTATTCAATATACAAACATCCTTGTAAAGACAGTCTAGAAGGAAAAGTATTTGTACAATAGTGCCTCTGCTCATAAGACAAGAGAAATAAATGAGATCTAAGGAGAATTATCTTCCAACATGCATTACTCTCATGAAGCCTGTCATTACTAGCAAAGTCCTTTGCCCCTTGTCTTCTCTGGATTTCTACCAAACAGTGCATACTCCTCACATCTGTAACTTGCCATCACAACACACATCACACACATACAACAGTGTATTGCATGTAATGCCTACCACATACTGAGCACCTAATCCGTGTCAGCTATGATCACTGTATTTGCTTCACTTTAAATATAAGGTCATTTCACAAAAGAATAAATTCTAAGATGGCAAGAACAGTATACTTTTAGCATTCTCAGTGAAGAATATAGGCAGAATGTGTGTACACCTATCTGCTTCTGGATCACCATCCTACTGAAATTGTCCATCTAAAGTGTGATTTTTAAAACAATTTCTTCTTTCTCCAGAATGAGATTCCCATAATGGCTGATGTCAAAACTTTCTACTGTTTTAGTTTCTGAATAATTGAGGCCTTCAGTTCAATTCAATTCTCTTAACACTACAGATGTCAGTTCTGCCTAATCTTTTAAGACTATCAAATTTTCCTGGGTTTCTCACCTTTGATCCCTCAATAGCTAATAGGTCTCAGAATCCTACATTCCATCAGTTCTTCTGTATTTTAACATTGAATGCATTTTGACCTCTTTAGATTTAACCACATGCAGATTCAAACTCACCACTTATTGAATTGAGTCAAATTCTTCTATGGTAACAAAAACTGACAACTTTTTTGGTCCTACAGCCTTTTCCAATATACAATGGCTTCTAAGGGTTCAGGACCTGGGCACTATACTTGGGATCATAACTTGTTCCTTCTAATTCACCCAAATCTTGGGAAACTAATCACTCTGGTAAAAATTCTTTCATGTGTAAAATATAGATAGTATTTTCCACTTTACATAATTGTTATAATATATCTAAAGCCCTTAAAGGGATAATAATAGATTGTAATTGCTCAGTAAATAATAAATATTAATTCTAATGATTGTTGTTGCTTTTGTTATCATTTACTGAGAAACTTTAATTATAACTCATAGAAGTGAATGGGTTACTGTTCACAAGATTAATTAAATAAAACAAGTAATAATCCTGTCATAATTTCAATAACCAGGAACCCTACTGAAGCCAGATTGGTTAACTGAATGACTGAGGTAAATTTCTGCTCCAAAGATGTTAGCGTCTCCCTCTCCTGAATGGATTCTTCTCTTGAGCCAGAAGAAACACTGGGGTGCATGTGTTCTCTTGCTTCACTCTCATTTTCACTAAATATGAATGCCAGATCTGTCAGGAATCATATCTCTTTAGATTAAAATTCTTAATTAATGGGGGAGAATCCTTGCAGGTAAAGCTTCTGTTTTGAAGTAAGGAGTCAACATGTTTTTCTAAATCTATTGATTTTTAAATCTTTTGAGTGGGAGCTGAGAACAGTGGTACTGAATCTTTTAAATATAAAAACACAGAATACATGATGTGTTCTTTAAAATCTTCAACTGGCATTAGAAAGCAATTCCTTACTTTTGAAGAAAGTTGAGAAATTTAGATTATTACCTCTATTCCTTTCTTTATTCTGAACCAATTGACAATGGTCACAAAGTGCTGGATAAATATCAAAGAGCAGTATCAGCTTCAATGCCACCAAATACTAAGTTTCTGATAAGTTGAAGAGCTCAACAGTCACTTTTTAACACCTCTATCTCAGGAAATTCTTGGTATATAAATCTAGAACTACAGAACAAAGTCTGAGTATACTTACATATTCAATTTGAGAGGGTAACAATTTGTTCCGTATCCATGGAGTTTATGAGAGAAAAAGCAAAGGAAAGAGACAGAAGGACTTTCCATGGAGGAGCAGAGGAAAGCATGATAAGTGTTTCTCTTGAGAGCAAATAGGACCAAACTAGTAAGATACAAGAGTCCAGCCAAATAGAAGCAGAGAACTTTCTCTGAACTCTACCAATCAGAAAGATTGGTTTTCTATTAGAGAGAAAATAATATTTCAGTGGAGTTGCCTTCTCAGAATGGATCAACGAATCATGAGCTTTGGAGCAACAAGTTTAACGAGTAAAACTTATGAGCTATCTCCTCACTATTTTACCTATTGAAGATTTTTAGATTGAAGTCCCATATTTTGCAGGGTACATGCTTTCCTGTGAAAAAACTGCTGGGAGGAATTTGGTGAAGGAACACAAGTAGTGATGGCTGACAATCTCGAGAAAGTAGAGAGAAATTGAACATATTTTTTCTAAGAAATTAAAAAGGGAAGATGATTTCATAACTACCTCTAATATTTCACATGATAATTTCCATTTTTCCTCAAGATAGAAGGAGGAGAAATAGAATTAAAATAACATGAGAGAAATGTATGTTGTTCATAACATAGTTTGAAAGGAATCACAACCCACATTTTGTGATGTAGAGGAAGGAGGATAAGACAGTATAAGAAGGTGTCCTGATCATGTTTATAAATTCCATACATTATCCACTTCTTAGCTCTTAAAAGCCTCTTCCTTTAAGCCGAGTGTCATTATGTATGCAAATTAGGGAAGCTATGCTATGAAAAATAATCCTTACACTGTTCAGAGTCTTAAGTGCTTTTAATAATTCAATCAATTGAAGTATCCACATGGGTCTCCTTAAAAGGGGGAAAAACATGAAAATAGCGCAAGGAGAAAAAGGCACATGCTTAGTAATTGAACTCTTACTTTTTAATATTTTTCTTGATTAAAACAGTGCATTTCTCAGGAAAGAAAAGGAGCCATTACTATGAATTAAGTTTTTGAAATGCAAAATTTTGAAATGGCCATTTTTATCCTCTTGTTTGTATGTAAGATAATACTATTGAACACATGCATTGCTGAGAAACAACTCCTATTCTTGGTTTGCTTCCCACCGAGAGAATTGTGGCCTCATTTTTTCTTTCATAGTACTTAATATTTGGCCACAGCTGCTCTTTGGCAGGAGGTAGGGCATTTGATAATTCTGCTGTGTTGCATAAACATTTTTTACTTCAAAGAGATTGCCTGTCCATGTCCCAATGGAATTATTTCAAACCAGATGTCTAATTCTGTCCAACATCTTTAATGTTTTCAAAATCATCTTGAGTGTTGTTAATCGAGTATCATTAGGTACAATTTGAAACTTTTTAATGGGCAGTACATATATTCAGACTATTTGTGCAATATGTGCTCTTGTTTCTGAAGTCTTTGGGGGGATTTTTACCATTCTCTGAATACGTTAATATTTTATCAGTGTATATTTAGTTTTATATACTTTTGGTAAACATTGGCTTTTCATTTGACAAATATTTATTAAAATGATTGTAGGATCCAAATATCACACAAAACACTGGGATGAGACATGGTACCTACTCTGCACCTTCAAGGAGGAAGTAGAGGGCAAGGTAGGTATAAACTCCAGTTTGAATATGCTAGTTACAATGGCCACACAGTCTCAGGCCTGGGTGTTCTTACTATTGCTAGGGGAAGAAAGAAACACTGAGATCAAGGATAAATTCCCCAGAAACACAGAAAATAACCTGAAAAATGAAGGTGAACTTAAGGAAAGTTACATAAAGTTATGGTTTCTTCCAAAGGGGAAGTAATTGTATGATGACTGAAGTTAAGTTTGGGAGATCAAGCAAAGTATAATGTGCTGAGATAGCTAGCTTTAATCCTTCAGATTAAGGGAAATATGAAAAACTTAAAACAGGGCATAATATGGTCAAATTTATATCTGACAAAGGTAGATATGAAGTTCCCACATAGGACCAATTATATGGAAGATAAGCTTAAGTAGCCCTATCAATCAGAAAGTATTTGAATCACTACACATGAGGCATTGAGGTAGCATCAGAAATGCAGAGAAGAAAAATAATTCAAGAACAGAATATTCAGAAGCTATTTCAGTTAGACATCTAACATAACCATGATAAAGTCTCAATAAATGCTTCTCTAATTAAAGAACATAAAAACAATGCACAAAAACTGATTCCAAATGTAAAATTGCCAATACTTTTTAAAGGAAAGGTCATATTTTATATTTTCCCTCACCGTTTTGCTTTTTTTTTTTTTTTTTTTTTTTTTTTTAAAGCAGAGGCTTCAAAGTGCATGTAGATTTTTGACAGGTATGTATGTTTTCTGTTTTGAAAGGTCTGTGTTGTAATAAGGGGATGCCTCCTGGCGACATTATAGGACTCATGTTCAGCCTGATTTCTAGTGGGCACAAAGGTGAAGCCTTCCTTTTTACTGATAAGTCCAAACATTTAAGTTTAGTGAAGCTCCAAGAATATTTTTACATGACAGATTTGGATCATATGAGAACAGGAAACTGTATCTATTCTACAGGTTCCCCAAGTTCCACAGAAATGAGAGTAATAGGGAACAACCACAAAATCTTCGAGCATATATTAACAGATTGAAAATTTACTCCTCCCAACACTGTCAGTCATACCTACCCTGCTCTCCTTTGGCAATTTTGCATAGCTCTTCTTACCTTCAATGACTCATCATAGCTTATTATGTATATGCATACAAATATAAACTCTTTTAACTTATTTAAGGAAATTTATATAATCTTTCTGTCTAACTTAAAGGTCATTTCCAATTATTCCTTTAATATCCTTTATAGAATTGTTTTCTACTTCAGAAGGCATCCATGATCTGTTGCCGAACTTGGTAATGTATCTTTTTAAGTCTCCTGTCATTGGGTACAGTGCTTTTTTTTTTAGCCCTCATTTTTAATAACTATCATTGTTATGCTTGAACACTATAAGACATTTGTTTTATCATATCCCTAAATTAGGATTTATCTGATGATTTCATAATTAGAATCAACTTATATATTTTGGGCTAGAATATACATAAGATATATTATGTCCTTAAGGTATTACATTCCAAAATGCATGGTATACATGTATACTTTGCTAATGGTGTTGATTGGAATTACTGGTTTAAAGGATGATCCAGATTCTTCATGACACAGGCTTTACCTATTTGAGAAGGTAACTTTTAAAATAAACATAAAATTTATAAACTACATAAAATTCTACATTCATCAAACTCAATAATTTCCTAATATACTAAATTTAATGAATGATTCTTATTTAAATTAGTTTTTATTATAATTCTAAAATACTGATTTTCTACCCCATTTTCTTTTACATTTATTAATTGAAATCTCATTGTAAGAAAGAGCTTTACTTCTCCTCTGTTATGTGTCTGTCTGTATATCTACCTCTCTTCCTACCTACCAATATGTATCAGTGAGGACTCACAGATTCTTACTGTGTCTTGCATGGATACTCATAGAAGTTAAAATTCTTCATTATAAATTGTGGCTTTTAGCATTAAAAGGTCCTTTTATTTTTCTCATTTAGTGTGCTTTTCTCCCTTACTTCTCCTTAGTCTGATATTTACATATTTGCTTTCTTATAACTTTCAGTTATCAAGCATTTCTCTGCTGGTCTCTTTAGTTTTAGCCTTTCAGAACCAATTGGTTTTGGATGCGCCTGTCATAAACACATAAAGTTAGGCTCCCTCCCAAATTCAAAAGTAGAAGCCTAATCACCAATGAGATGGTATTAAAAGGTGAGCATTGGGGAGGTGATTAGGTCACGAGGGCAGAACTCCCATGAAGGGGACTGGCACAAGGACACAGTGAGGAAGCACCATCTGTGAGGTAGATCCTCACCAAACACACAACGTTTTAGTTCTATGTTGTTTCTGTAAGACCCTTAATTTTCTCCTCTTTTCTCTCTTCTCTATCACTACGGTGTTTCCAAGGGCCAACTGTCCTCTCCTAGTAGTGATGCTTCTGAGACTGGCAATGCCACTCTTATTTTGCAGCTTGCTGTAGTCAAAGTTATGAGTCACCAACTCCCTGATCTGTGTGCAGCGTTTTGGCCCTTAGGATTGGACTTTCTCTCTATAACATTGATTTCTATTTTCTTACTATGGTCTGTTATCTTTGCCTTCACCGTCTGCAATCTATTTAAACTCTCCTGTCTCCCCACTAACTTCTGCAGTTCTATGTGTGCAACCCTGAAGGGTTGGAAATTGGAGTTTATTTTCTTACTCAGGAGTAACTTAAAATTCACAATACCCTGTCTTTTATTAATTCTGATGACATCAACATAACTTTTGTGAGCATCTCTTTAAGATTGTCCGCACACATATTTTTATTTATATTTTATGTGTTTGAAAGAGCAATGCATATTGAATTTTCATTCTGCTCTTTCATTTGCTTTGTATGTTCCCACACTTCTATTAACTTTACACTGCTTTTGAAATTTTTTAAACTTGTAAAGATAGCTTTCCACTTATAAAATAATGCTAATTTATGAATCTTTCAAAGTACAAAAACCAACAATAAAATTGGAAAACAATAATTTCTTTTCCCATAGGCAAATGCCAGTAACATTTGATTTTTTCTCTTCCAGAATATTTTTGACACATGTCAACAGAGATGATACTATATCTATAATTTTGCATCTTGCTTTTTTCACTTAACTATGTTTCATGATCCTTTTCCTGTGAAATTTAAATTATTCATAAGCATCATTTCTATTACCTTCCTAGTATTCCACCATATGGACCTTTTCCTAATGTTGATTACAATTTTCATTATCAAAAAAAATTCTACAATGAACATTGTTTTGTGCATAATTTTATATTCATATTTCAGATTATTTGTTTGTAATATATTTCTGGAAGGGGACTATACATTGCTGGTGGCACTGAAAATTGGTGCAACCAATCTGGAAAGCAGTATGGAGATTCCTTAGAAAACTTGGAATGGAGCCACCATTTGACCCAGCTATCCCACTCTTTGGTCTATACCCAAAGGACTTAAAATCATCATACTATAGTGATGCAGCCACATCAATGTTTATAGCAGCTCAATTTATAATAGCTAAACTGTAGAACCAACCTAGATACTCTTCAATAGATGAATGGATAAAGAAACTGTGGTATGTATACAAAATAGAATATTACTCAGCAGTAAAAGAGAATAAAGTTATGGCATTTTCAGGTAAATGAATGGAATTGGAGAATATCATGATAAGCAAAGTAAGCTAATCCCCAAAAACCAAAGGCCTAATGTTCTCCCTGATAAGTGGATGCTGATCCATAATGGGGGGGGGGTCATGGGATAAGTAGAAGAACTTTTATTGGGAAACAGGGGGAGGGGACATGGAGGTAGGAAAGATGGTGGCATGGTGGCATGAGATGGGCATCATTACCCTAGGTAAACATATGACTGCAAACATGGTGCAACTCTACCTCATATACTACCAGAGAAATAAAATGCTATGCTCCATTTGAATACAATGAACTGAAATGTATTCTACTGTCATGTATAACTAATAAGAACAAATAAAAACAAAGTGGAAGGGGACTATAAACCTACAACTTCATTGTTACTGAATACTAAATTTTGTTTCATTCTCAAAAGCTTCTGAACATAACTTGAAGTGCTTGCTTTTAAAAGCAGGGAGTAGCAGGTATACTTTTGGAGTATAAACACATCTGGAATTGCTTATTGCTTATTACTTATTATGATAAGTAATTTGACATAGTATCAGTTATTGGACCACAATATATTTTTAATTTCTGTACTCTATCAGTATTGCTCCATGAGTTTCTGTCCTTCAATTCTGGAGACACTCAAAGCAGCCCAAATTTTGCTCCTTTGATGTTAAGTTTTGGATATGAGGTATCCCCCCAAAATTCATGTGTGAGACAATGTAGTAATTTTCAGGGGTTAAAGGATTAGATTATGAGAGCTGTAACCTAATCGGTAGGTTAATCCTCTTGATGGATTAATAATTTGCATGAATTAATGGGTGGTAACTGTAGGCGGGTAGGGCAAGGCTGGAGGAAGTAGGTCACTGGGGACATGCCCCTGGAGATTATATTATCCCTGGTTCCTTGTATCCTCTCTCAGTATACTTCTTGGCCATCATAAAATGAGTAGCTCTCCTTCACCACATCTTTCTGCCATAATGTTCTACTTCACCTTCGGCTCAGAGCTATGGATTTGACTCATCATGGACTGAAACTCTGAAACAGTGAGCCAAAATGATGAATTTTTCCCATCCTCTGTGTTACTTTTACCAGGTCCTTTGGTCATGGAGATGAAAAACTGACTAACACATTTGTAGATTAAGTGGGGGTATTTTTTGCCTGAATATGTCTCTGTTTACTTTCAAATTTATCTCTCTAGATCACAACACTCCTTTGAATGCAAATGACATTGTGCAATAGTCAACTCATTATTTATACTTTGATATCTAATAGGCATCTCAATTTTAATATGAATCCTGGTTTTAGCAAGTCTCACAAACAGAACCCTTGCTCTCCTTCCATGCTACACAGAAACACATATACACAAACCTGGTATATTCTAGCAGCACACATGTTTAACCATCTGTCTCGTGTTTAAGACCAAAACTTGGATCCTTGTGTGTTTGTCAGCATTCCATCACTGTGGGAAAAAAAAATATACCCAAGATAGTCAACTTCTAAGATAGAAAGAGGATTTAATGTGTCTCTGTAGTTTGCTTGGTCCTGTTGCCTTTGAACCTGTGTAGAGCTAACAGATCATGGCAGGGAAGAAGAGGACGTGGAGTCTGCTCACCTCATGGCAACCAAGTAGCAAAGACAGAGCAATCAAGGGGCTCTCCCAATACCTACCTCCAGGGAACACCTCCAATGACCTAACTTCCTTCCACTAGGCCCCATCTTGTTGCCGCCTGAAGCAATGACCGCTTGGAGCAATGAAGCCGCGGGAAGAAGTTTAGAGGCGAACTGGAAACAAACAGCTTTTTATTCTGATAACTTTTTTCTCTGGCTCTAACAATGACTTTAACACGCACCACACACACCACCAAAATGGCACAGACCTGATCAGCAATCTCGCTCAAGTCCCGCGAGATCCCGGGCCAAGTCCCGTGAGACTACGGAAGGCGGCAACACCCAAACATCTCCATGGCCCGTAGTCAACCGCAATCTTAGCCATCTCCCCAAACAGGGCTCCTGCACCATCTCCTAAAGGTCCCATCGCCTCCCAAAAGCACTGCATGGTTACAAGCTTTTAACACATGGGCCTTTGGGAGGCATTTAAGATTCAAACTACAACACCAAACTACAACACCAGGGTTTTTACTTTTCTTCACATCCCACATCCAATATCTCAGTAACTGTGTAAATTATGCCTTCAAAGAATTATCTAAATGTGTTCACTTTTTCTAATAGCTTTAAAATATTTTTGTTTAATGAATAAGCATTATTAATACAAGATATCCAATGCAAAAAATTTTGTGACATTATAAAATATAGGAATGGACACACATTGTGTGTGTGTGTGTGTGTGTGTGTGTGTGTGTGTGTGTGTGTTATGGTGTATTCTAGATGGTATGTCCTGGTAATGGTCCTATGTATAAAGTTATATGACAGACATTTGGTGGAAAGCAAACCCTTACTTACTATGTAAATGTGTTCATTTCTTTCTCTCCATCTCCACTGCTAATACATTGGTGCATTGTATTTTATCTGGAGTAGTAGAGTAACTACTTAAGAGATTTCCTAAATATTACCTTTTGTTCCATTCTCCTATAGAAGCTAATGTGATCTTTGGTTGAAAAGGAAATCTACATTTTTTTCAATGCTTACCTTTAGTATCTTCCAATGGAGTTCAACCTCAATGCCAATGAAATCCCAAATCCTTGCACATGGTCTACGTACTCTCAGTAACTGCTTCTGTTATTCTTACAGTCCTGTGATCCTCTTCTTTTACCTTAGTGCAGTCACAATGCACTTGTTTTCTTTCAAGACCTAGGAATAAACCAGCTTGTTCTGAAAGGTGGCCATAGAACATTTTCAAGAACTTGTTTCTTTCCAGAATGTTCCTGAATATTCCTGTCCCAGACATTTTTCTGCTTGTTGAACTTGATTCAGTTAAAAAGTCATTTTATAGAAGAAGGGATTTCCCTATCCATCCAACTCTAATTCACCTTCTTTTACATGACTCCCTCATAGTATGCTCATCATAGCACTTATTATTGATGATTTCCTATATTCTTATAATTTAGTTTCTGTTTCCCTTATCATGAAAACTAAAACTGCTCCACGTTCTTTACTTCTGTATCTGTAGAATTCAGAAGAGTGTTTTATAAATAAATTTAAATATGAAGGAGAGTATTTTCTTTATATTTTAACTTTATTATATGGACAATATTTATCTAAATGTGTTCCCTGAATTTCACATGTTTTAGCTATTTCATCAACTTATCATCTTTTTTGTTCTTTTGCTTTTTGTTCTCAGGGACAATTTGGTCTTTCTTGTCACTGATGGTCTGTAATGTCAATTTTAATCTTTACTACCTCCAATGCAGATCACAATCTTGCAATTCCATTTCAGGCTCCCTTCATCCTAGTTCTTCCTTTCCTTAGCTTTACTCACATCTCCTTATCTTGTTGAGTTCAGTTTTAGCTTGTTTTCAATATTTATTTCTACCCTTGCATCATCCAATTATCAACCTTTCTGCAATTGAGAGTGCCGAATTATTTCATTATATTCCTTCTGATTATGAAAGAGCCATTTGTTCCTTTGCTCTTAAGAATGTTAATTTGTTCTATGATTTTTTTGTAGAGTTCATGATTATGTGTATATGAGTGTTTAATCATTCCTAAATTAGGAACACATTTAGCTAGACTCCGTGTTTGTCCCCAACAACAACAAATAAAAAAGTGGTTGTGTGAATTTTTTTTTCTCTCTCTGGGAATTTAGTTAGACAGCAGGTTACTGTATATAACTCCTAACTCAAATCTCACATTTTTGTCTCTAGTATAGATGTGCTAAGGTCAGCTAATAATTAATGCTGAAGACGGAAAAAATAAATTCTCAGTACTGTACTTAGTGCTGGCAGGGCTTGTTCTCTTTCCGATTCCATCTTCAATATTTGATTGTGAGGATTATGCAGGCCAAGATGTAATGCATTGCTGAGTGTGTCCCTTGTCATACTTCTGGCATAGTTCTTTTGTGGATGTTAAAAGTTATCGAACAAAGTAAGAAAGTGATTAGTATTGGGGTATACTGTACTCTGGCTGCCTCCAGGGAAAATGCACAGCTTTAGCTGTATCTCCTATACAGAACTATCAGTACCTATGATGGGTATCTGTATGTTCTGTATGCAAAGGTCTTTAAATATTCTGTAAAAAATAACCAAAGGATAAGGAGTATTAAAATTATCCTTATAATTTCAGATGTGGCCATCTGATGTGGGTCTCTGATAATGCATATAATCCAGTACTTCACTCAGCCTCTGAATTAAGGGAAAGTCCTCCCAAACTATATCCTAATTTTCAGTGTTGTATATTTGAATATTTTTCTTTCCTTTCATTTGTGTCTTCATAGGAAATTGAAAGAAGCTGTTTTGGGGGCCACCATCATGGCAAAGTTTTCAATATGAAGCTATTTAACCATTTTTAGATGAAAACAACATCACCTACAGTTTCCATTTGAATAGAATTTTACTGTGAGATAAGCTGTATATTTAGTCAAGAAGAAATGCTTTCTTTGGGGAAAGACATCTCTCTCATTTACAGATAAATGAAATTTACTAATCAGTAAAACTAAAAGGAATCCATACTAGCCAAGGATCTAAAAGAAAATATCTACCATACCAAAAGGATTTTGAACTCCTCAAAACATCTTGTAGAGATGCATTTGACAATCTTGCATTGCTCTTATTTATGACATGATTCATTCCCATGAGAGAAAAGGCAAAGTTGCAGGTGTAATTCTTTGAGCTGAATATAGGCAATTATGAGTCTTTGCCTGGCAGGTCGGGTGGGGCAAAGCTGCCCTCCCAAAATTAAACTTGGGTCAAGGTCAGTGCATTCCAAGTCTCTGGAGAGAGTTACAGTCACGCACTCAGGCTTCCCAGGGCAAGCCATGCTTATCCTTACTTCTGCATTCCTAGTTCAGGAGACTTCTTTTAGGGCCTCCTTATTAGGACCTTGAATGAAACACTTCTCAGGTGCCTGTCATTATTTGGAGGCTTTGGCTGGGGCACATTTTCCCAATTTGATTCATTACTTTTCCCTCCCAAACCCGTCCTCCCCTCCCATACCTTCCCCATGCTCCTTGGATCAATGAAAAGGCATGGGCCTTTCATCCGTGCCTTTTTTGCAGCGAAATTATTCTCTTGACCTGATCCTAACCTTGTGTTATTCTTTGGAAAAAAAGGAACATTGAGGAGGTAGTGCTTCTTTCAATTCTTGTGTGCACTGCTGCAGGAAGTTAATAAAGTCTTTATTGCTACTTTTGGATTCACTTGTTCTCCTAATTGGCCATCCCAGCAATAGACAGCTTGATAGTATCCAACAGTGGCAACGCTTGTGTGAAAACACAAATGCACACACATATAGATATACATATCTATATCTATATGGCATAACATAGTTTTGGAACTGGTCAAGTTATATTAATTTCATGGCCAAGTAATACTCTACACTACTCAGTAATCACTAACCACATGTGTCTACTTAAATTTCAATTAATTAAAATTACATACAATTAAAATTTCAGTTCCTGAGTCAAACTTGCAATGTTTCAACTGCTCCGGAGTCAACAGTGGCTGTGGAAGGTATACAGGACATTGAAACTACAATATTTCCATCAGTCTACTGCTCCTGAATAAAATAATAATTCATGTTATTTGCACATTGCTATGAAACACAAAATCTACAAGCCATATGTAGAATCATTTTTATGTGTTTCTCATACCTTTCGAGTACACTTAGTTGAACTGTAGTCTTATAAACTATGCCATTTTAATGGAGGTTTGAAAATTCCTGAGATTAAGTGTAGTTAGCTGTCTTTGAAATAATTCTATTCTATAAAAAGATCATGAAGATAGGCCTTTCTCAGTCTTCTTTCTCATGGCCAAACATCACCAGATTCTTCAATCAATTAAAAAAAAGATGTGGTTTCTGAGCACAGCAAAGTCACCCTCAGAAAGCTGCAGTATGTCTGGCAACTCTGCACTCCAGAGATGCTGCACAGGGCCAAGTGCAGCTAATCCAGTATGCCTGGCATTATCCAGGACATAGTTACTATAAATCTAGTAACATGGCATCATGTTAATTTGGTTATTTAGAAGGGCAAAACTATAACACAGTCAAGGTTTTATTGATTATTAGATAGCATATGAAGGTTCATTTTAGTAGGTCTGAGATTGGCTTGAAATATTTCACTGAAATATGAGAAATGGGCTGCACCACACTGACCTTTAATCAAAGTTTAAAACAACCAATAATACTGTTGTTCAGTAATTATGAGTCCGAGGTATTTCAAGAGGCTCAGATCACTTGTCAGCATTGTTTACTGATAATAGTGAGATTGAGGATTTGCACTGATTATTTGGGACAAGCCATCCTTCACTCCACCACCCCAAATTCTCTGTCACGGGAACTGGTTTTCACAGCAAGAAATGCACTTACATGAGAAACAGGTAAATGTAAACCCTAGCTAAACCCATTTTTATCTTTAAAAACCCATTTTTATCTCCCTGTTTCCCAGGTTCTTTGTGCATACACTGGTACTCATAAACTGAAAGAAGAGGCTCAGTCCAATACAAATAAAGGAGGGTAACTAGAATGTGTCACTGGCTTCCCAAACCATTTTATGATTTTGAGTCTTCTTTAGTCACCATTATTACTCTAAGCATGTAACCTTGTCACAGATTTTTTAATTTCCTGATCTGTAAGTTGCCATGACACAATACATTTTAAGTTTATGTAAGTAATTAAGTGTCACTTTGCATATAAAATGGAAAACCAGAACCTGGAAGAAATAATTAATAAATCTAAGCTATAACTTATTTTGCCTATGGTGATGATACCCATGGTATCCCTGAATTGTTTCATCTAACTTACTATAATATTTCCTCAATCCCATATTTGCACGTTTGCTTTTTATCCTAGTTTCATATAAATATGTAAATCTATACTCTTGGAGATGGTCATGACCTTCTGACTATAGTCACCATAGATCTTCTACACTTTCAGGTCAATCTTAATCCTGGAATCCTCAAACATCAGATGAATATGACTTAACACTTACTTTCTCCTTTCTTTATTCATTTTTTGGTTGGGTTTGGAGATAATCATTTTTTATGGCCTATGATCACCTAAAACGGCAAAGAATCACTGTATGCTAGAGCATAGTTCATACTGTGAAAATTAGGGACATTTCCAAATGTAAGTCCCCACACAAAAACTTCCTGTTTCCCTCAATGTTATGTTTCTGTTTCTATCTTTTGTCACCACTCAAAAATGCCACTCTGGCTATATGTGGTCTCATTTTCTTGCAAAGACCTTTTTCTTTATGCATGTATCATTCCCAAAATGTACTCTTTCCAAGAGTACATACATACAACACCACTCAAACTCAGTTTGCCAAAATGCAGGTCATAATTCAATCATGCATGTTTAAACTATGTGTTTCTACCAGCCTTTACATTGTTCAATAAAATAATAGGAGAGAATAGATTGAAATAGGAACAATCATACTATTCCAATAAGCACAATAAATATTGTTTTGGGAATATCTCATATCGTTTAAGCTATTTATATGCCTGGACACATGGATGCCAAAATACCCACATATGCATGTGTGTGAATGTTCCCTATATTGATACACATGTTCCCTGTAATGATGTAGCACTGAGTTTTTATAATTAACATATTAATTATAAATATTAATGCTTGTTGTAGATTGCTGTTACCAACATTTGAAAATAATGTTCTGGGGACCATAAGACCACTGGATAGCGGGGGATTCATTCTCCCCAATGCCATTTGCCATTTATAGACTTGTACATTTACATCCTAGGTAAAATTCCCTCCTTTGTCAAGGACCGTGTGGATTTCTATTGATATACTGATACTTTACATATATTCATCAAGGACTTTAGTACTTCATCCACTATGTCTAAATTCCAAAGCCAGTCCTCAATATGGTAAAAAAAAACTGTTCCTAGACATCTTCAACTTCTATGAATTTTACCTTCAGTATTATTGATCCAACATTTTCCAAGGTCATAATTTTGTCATTGTAGAAGAGCCAAAACTTTGCCTCTACTCTCTTGGGATGCCAATGCTGGGCCTGAGATTTAAACCAGCATAAAGTAGAGTAACAGGAGGAAAAGGATACAAATTTAAGATATTTTATATGACACAGGTGCCCTTATAAGGAAATGAATACCCAGAAAAGTGGCAAGACTCAAATTCTTTTATATTAGGTTAAACAAAGACAAATAACTGTGGAAAATCAACTAACTTGGGGAAGCTAAGGAAGGTAAGGATCATTGTAATAAATAATTTGCACATGATTTTCTCTTCTAGGACTCCCTAATGAAGGGTGTATCCCCTCTGCTGGAGGAAGTACATCTTTCAGGTCAGAATTTTAATCTTCTATTTTCAGAAAGAAAAGGGGAAATCATAATGCATCTCCCACTCCTGTTATATCTCAAGTACCTTCAGCCCAAAGTGGGCTTTACACTGACATGGTACAACCTGGGTGCATATTCTACCACCCTTCAGCACCACTCTTGCTTTCCCATTTTCTTTTTCTTTGTTCAGTATTAGAGAGTGAACCCAAGGCACTCTGCCACTGAGCCACATCCCTGGTCCTTTTTATTTTTAGACAGCATCTTGGGAAGTTTTCCAAGCTGGCCTCAAACCTGCAATCTTCCTGCTTCAGCCTGTCAAGTAACTGGGATTACAGGTGTGGGGCATCATGCCCACTTTCTTACATCCAATCATTGTCTAATCCAATTTCTTATTCTGGAGTTCTCTGACTTTCCTGTTCTTATATATTTAATCTTATCTCCAGTGCTTTGATTTCCCCTCTTCTCTGTTATTATCTTCCAAACTTCTGTTCCTTTTTTGAGTCAGCCTAGATTTCTCAGTATTCACCTCTATCTTTTGTGAACACTACCAATACCTCACTTTTCTGTCCTTTGGTCTCACTTTTCTGAAAATGCCAGATATTCTCCTATTTCCTCATGTGCCTAAGCAGTGAGTGTTGCTAAACTAACTCACAAAATCATAACCACACTAACTGGAATCATCAAAATTATAGTGTATCCCATCTAAGCAATGACCTTAAAATTGAAGTAGTATCCTGTCATCTCTGTTCAGATTCTTTATCTGGGCTCAGAATGGTATAGAGACCTGTCCCCTAGTATCAGTTCTGGGTGATTGGCAGCAGCTTTCTGAGTGCACAGTATTCTAAGGAGGATTGATAAGCTACAGTTGAGCTCAGCTGGAGAAATTGCTGTGCTTGATTCATGCATGAAGAAAGACAATGCAGGTCTTTTATCATATTTGCATTTTTTCCCCTTCTGTCCACATTAACAGTGATCCCAAAGTTATATTTTAAACCTACCTTAGATCCATTTCTCTAAAGTAAAAGATTTGTTTTCTCTAAGGTACAAGATGTCAGCTGTGTCAATTTCCTGCTTAGTGATTCAGTGTGTTTAAAATTGATGCATGTAATTTCCTGCTTGGTGGGGAAAAGAGGCATTCTCCTTGCACATCTTAGAATTTTTATCATCAATCCCACCTACCCCTTAGGGAATTTTTTTTCTTTTGAAATAACTCCTAATTTATACAGTGCTTTAGTTTCGTGCTGCTCTTCTTGTCTAATTGTATTAAACATGCACAAGTTTGCCACATCTATTAAAAACATTATATTTACTTGTATTACCCTCCTTTTCATATGACAATTTTTTCTTCAAAGTTTAAGATAACCCCATTTATTGATAGAACTCATTTAAATCATCAAATATTCACACATTTTTCAAATACAGACAAACTCTTCATTTTGCATCATCATTGACAAAGCTCAGGAATTTGATGAACAAGGCCATGCAGTGATTTCTTGAGAAATTGATTTCTTGCTTCTTCCCTGCTTTTACCAATTCCACTTTCCTGCATGTTTTCCACTCATGTTCGTATTTACTCATATTTCCTCATTCTCTTTTCATTCCTGTGGTATTAGGATAGCTAATTAAGTGCTCTCACGAGTTTTATTCTCAGACTTTATCTTACTATCTGAAAATGATTATGAAGTTTTTTTTTTTTTTAACTCATATTCTTGGGGCATGAAATTTATTTCTTCAGCCCAGATACCTCTCCTGAGCTTCAGACTTATGAATCCAGTAGCATATTAAATACTTGTATCAATAAAAATTGTCACATTAATATGGAGTCATTTGTGTCAGACTCTGGAGGAAGGGGTCAGGGAAGGCTAAGAAGGGAAGGCTTTTGTGCATGATTTGCCTGATAACAAGAACTATCATGAGATATTTTTTCCAAACTGCAGCTTGCTACAAGAATCACACAAGGACTGCTAACCACTTATATAGGAGCACTAGCCTGACACACTGTCTCTAAAGCTCAAAAAAGAAAATAAAAATCCTACTACACCTTTAGGGTTAAAAGTTTTACATAGCAACTCCTACCACTCACCAATCAGAGCTTGCCAGCCCAACAGCTACCTGCAACAATGGGCTTATTTCACAGCAAATTCTATAGCTTTTCTCCTTCGCAAGAAAACCCCAACCTTTAATTTTGTTCTTCTGACATACCAGGAGTCATTCTAACCTGTGCATGTTTCACAAATTGCACTTTTTAAATCTTTATACTTTTCCCAAATAAAATCCTTTTGCTGGGAGATGTCTTTTTATTTGACTTTGACAAACACTATGGAATTTCTGTTGACTCTTTCGAGCTCAACATATCAATTTAAATTTGTTTAATCCAAGTTAATTATATAAGCACCTTAAATTTAGCAATGATAAAATATTTTAATCACTCCCTCTCCTACCATCTTTCCTTTTTCTCTATATTGATGAGTGTCACCACATATGTCCTCATTTACCAAGTGAAAAACCCATAATCCACTTTAGGATTTTTCATTTCCTTAACTGGTCACATGCGATGAATAAATAAATCTTGAAAGTTTTCCTCCTACATTGTTCTTTTTTGCAGTTACCCATGTCCATGTCTACTGAACTTCCATACCTCAGGCTCTCAATCTCTCCTATCAAGGTCTCATTTCTCAACAGAATCTTTTGCATTTGGTCATGGTCAATGATTTTTTATCATCCATGTTTTGGTAATTTTCTAAATATGACTCTGCAAATATATTATGACACAGATTCCCCCCCTTTTTTTTTTACAGATTAAATTGAATTCCCTCCTATTGCATGTAAAAATTTTTCTTTAATTGATGAGGGTAGTATATTTACTAAGTTATTGAGTATCAAGTAGAGACAAACAGATGGACAAAAGTTTGTAGAATGATACTTAGAATGAATGAAAAGGCAGTCTCATACATTGCTGGTGGGACTGCAAATTGGTGCAACCAATCTGGAAAGCAGTATGGAGATTCCTTAGAAAATTTGGAATGGAACCACCTTTTGACCCAGCTATCCCACTCCTTGGTCAATACCCAAAGGACTTAAAATCAGCATAATATAGGGACACAGCCACTTCAATATTTATAGCAGCTCAATCCACAATAGCTGAACTGTGGAAGCAACCTAGATGCCCTTCAACAGATGAATGGATAAAGAAACTATGGTATATATACACAATGGAATATTACTCAGCATTAAAAGAGAACAAAATTATAGCATTTGCAGGTAAATGAATAGAGTTGGAGAATATCATGTGAAGTGAAGTAAGCCAATCCCCAAAATATCAAAGGCCAAATGTTCTCTCTGATAAGTGGATGTTGATCCATAAGGGGACGGGGGCAGAATGGGATAAATGGAGGAACTTTGGGCAAAGGGGAAGGAGGGGTCAGGAGGGTGCATGGGGGCAGGAAAGATGGTGGAATGAGATGGACATCATTATCCTAGGTACATGTATGATTGCAGAAATGGTGTGACTCTACTTTGTGTATAACCAGAGAAATGAAAAGTTGTGCTGCAATTGTGTACAATGAATCAAAATGCATTATGCTGTAATATATACCTAATTAAAATAAATAAGTTAATTTAAAAATTAAATTAAATAGGTACCAAAGAGCAAAACAGGTATAAATGGGCAAGTCAATGATTGGTTTTCATCTCCCTAGATTTAAAGGGTAGCTCTCCAAATGCAGGACTGCTTCTTGATGTGGCTTTACCTTTAATAGAGGCAGCCTGGCCATGGTGTGCAATTTGAAATGCCTGTGTGTAACAAAGCTTTGGTTGAAAGCAGAAGCAATTCTTTCCAAATAAACAATGTAGTTTGCTAGTGTGTAGTGGAGAAACATGGTGTTATTACTTGTATTTCCACAGCAATTTGTTTGTTTTCCAATGCAAGAATGATCCTTCTCTCATGCTTACCAAAAATAGATAAGAGAAATAAAGATGGCTTCTGCTTCCTAGACAGCAAGTATTGATTGTTCAGCAAACCAGTAAAGACGAGTTAGCACTAGATGGAAATCATAATAGCACTATGATGATCTCTGTGGATGAAAATCAATAGGAAGGGAATGGTTTTATAAGAGATATACAACATTATTATTCTAATACCTCAGGTCATGAAGCTGAAGCATTTGAGTGTGACATGACATATTTCCTGAAGTGACTGGGAAACTGTGGTGGCCAAAACAATCACAAAGGTTCCTGATAGTACATACCTCACCACTTCTCCTCCTCTACCACTCCCACACACACAGCAATGCACTCCAGATACACTCCCACTCCAACTTTGTTTCCATGTCCAGGCCTTTTAACTTTCCCAATTCTTCTGCCTCTGCCTAGGTACTCTTCAACTAGAGCTTTCTATGACTTGTTCTTTCTCATTACCCACATGTATGCTCAAAAGCCTTTATTTCCTTGAGAAGACTTGTGAAATCATCTCATCTAAAAAAAAAAAAAAAAATAGCAACCCACACTCCACCCATGCCAGAGAGTCACTGTCTGGCCTGTTGCCTTATTTGCTTTTTCTTCAAAGCCTGTCTGGCTCTCTGCTGTTGTGTTTGTCTTGGATTTCTTTTTCTTTATTCTTTTTATTTATTTATTTATTTATTTATTTATTTATTTTGTCTTCTGTCTCACTAGAATGCAAGCCCCATTTTCTATCTTGCTTGGTCCCATCACCTCCAGACTCTAGAACTGCATTTGAAATATAGTTGATACAAAATAAACATTTGTGAATGAATAGAGGACTTTTTTTCAAGAGCCAGTTTTTCTAGTATCTGCATCTTGTCATCTTTCCTTTATCAATTGGAAGCTCTTTGATGAGAGGGCAAGAATGACTTCATCTCCCCTTTGCCTTTCTCCCTAGAGAAGGCTGAGCATCATAGCTCATTCTTTTACATACTTTCTCTTTCTGATTTCTTGAAACTATATTAGCTCTTTTGAAGAAAGAGGCTTTTTATTGTTAATCAGAGTAAGAAACCAGGTTCTAGAACTAGACAGCACTCCAGACCAAAGGTGGTTCACAATGTCCCATTCCAACATGACCACCACACATGAAGGGTCGAGTTGTAACCAGAGAAAAGGAAGTGATGTGGCAAACAATCTGACTGGCTGCAGTGGGTGTTTGCCTTATAAAATGGGCATGGGGCAACAAAACATTTTTTTTCCCCAGCCTATAATTGGTTCAAGCTGACTGCTATGATTGGCCGACACTCAGTTACTCAGTTAAAGGGGCATATTCGCAAGTTTGTTTGCAATTTCTTCATACACCAAACTAGGGAGACAGTGAACTTTGTATGGAGGTAGCGTTGGGCCAAACTTTTTCACTCAAGTGGAAAGAAAGCTTTAGACCAAACTTACTTCAGTTTAATACCCTTTAGAAGTGTTGGTTTAGTTTGTTTAGCCATTAGTAGGTTATACTACGATGTGGGTATAACAAACCAGATGCAAGACATTGTTACTGATTCATTTCTTTTTCTGATCTGCTGTTTCAGCAACAAGCTCCTATGCAAAACAGAAAACACTCAAGAAAGGATTTTTTGCTCTTCATCTGGACATGGAAACCAGGAAGAAGTGGGAGAAAAAGAAAGTCAGCTTTTTAAACCTCTAAGGCTTCATGGAATTCAATGGACTAACTGATTCTCATACTTTAGTCACTGCCTCATTAACTACAGTAGAGAAATTATCTTGAATTGAAAGCTGATGACAAACCATAGTTTCTATTCCATGAGAGAAAATCTAATTATACCTTAAAGAGTCAATGTGAGTTAATATGACCCTGTAGAAAGGAACTATCAAATTAACTCACTAAAATAGTAGTAATAGATGGATTTCTTTTAGGTCAGTAACTTTTTCTCCATTTTCCTAGCACATTTACTTATTCATTCATTAGTTTCCTTTGGTCACTGGGAAATGCCTTTTAGTTCAATCTCTACATTTGCTGGGGTCTCCATTCCTATCTCTTTTATCAGAAGATTTTTTAAAAATTCAAACCAAAATTTGCCACAACTGTTTGAGTGTATTTGTGGATTCAATATTGAAACTCCAGTGCTATATATGCATACCTGAGAAGTCAACAGCTGAATTATGGCTTTCAAGAAAACTTGTTAGCATTTTAAAAAATTTTCCCAAGTATAAATTCAGAAGAAAATCAATTTACTTTCTATTTTTTAATCTAAGACTCAAGTTATAATTTTGCAGTGCCTAGTATCTCTCTGAAGGCTGTGGTATATTCTTTCCCTTCTTTTGTAACTCGACATTTCATATCTATCTACTGGAGTTGATCTTGAAAGAAAATTAATGGGCTCCTTATTCAGTATTGCAGTGTTTCAGGTAGCAAATGCATGACAGCTACTTAACCAATCCCTGAGTAGCCAACCAGTGAGTGTGGCATTAATGATTTTGGAGCAAGTTAACTAAGTACATCTATCACTTTGTCATGTGTGGTAAAAGAATGCATCAATCAGAAGGTAAGAAGGAACTGTCTTTGCTTCTGTCTGTGGGTACTACTGAAATCTGTTACGAAAATCAATAGAACAGGTATGGTAAGCTACATTTATGTTGATTAAATAAAACAGATGGAAAAATGGAAGGTAGGAGCCTGGTAATATAGCTCCTGGAATAAAATAAGGTAAGTTTTCTGAGACAGGAACCATCTATATGAATTCAACATTCCTGAATGATTTATCCAGAATCAGTGTCTTGTAAAGATAATCTAAATGGTTGAACCATTAATTTTTTCAAAGTACTATTTAACCTATTAGAAAAAAAAAAAAAAAAAAGCAAAGTGATAATCCAGTTGTGAATTTTTTACTCCATTATTTAATTTCACCCTACAAGGAATTCATTGGGGACATTCTCATTACATTTGCATCTTAACACAAAGACCTACTAATCATCATTGCAGCAATATCTCTCTTGTGCCTTTTTCTTCTTAATACTGGAAGCTCTCCACCTCTGCATATTCTGCCATCTGGAATTTCATTAGCAAAGGATAATAAGGAGAAAATGAGCTAAAAATGAGAAAATAATAAGCATTTGCTGAATGATTAATATAAATGAAAGAATTGAAGGAACAGATAAGATGAATAAAGAGGTCCAGGACTACTGTCAGTTTCTAAATCAGGCAGGAAAATGACATGAGTAAGGAAAGAATATAATTTTGAAATTATAGCTGGAAGCAAATAAAAAAGCAGTGATAAAGAAAACAATGTTACTTTACTTCACTGAAGTAAAAGCAAATGACTCAGTTACAAGTGAATAGGAATTGAGGATCACATTCAAATAATTAAGACGAAGACATAAAATCCCGAGAAAAAGTGATAGACATACTCACACACACCAAATAAAGTTAAAGTGATGCAATGTTTCTGGGAAGCAAATTTTAACATGTGTAAGAAAATGTAGATTTGTTAATATTCTTGGACTCAATAACTACAGTTCAAGAAATCTATCTGAAGTAAATATTCTAACATTAAGAAAGTGTACATGGAACACAATCGCAGTGTTATTTATTATCATCAAAGTCCTTAAGCATCTTAAAGTTGCAACAATATAGAAATGTTTTGATAAATTATGGGCACATCCATTCAAGTGCATTTTTTGGAGACTAATACATAGAAAATGATTCATTTAAAAATATTAGGTTAATAAAGTAAACACTGCACAAAATCTCCCATATATTATCATTACTATTGTTAGGTGTCTAGTTATTTATTTATGTTCATGAGACAGAAGCTTGTCATTTTTTTTATTTTTAAAAGGAATCCTGAAAAATAATGTTATTATTGACCAAAATGGAAAATATTAGAGAAAGCACAGTGTGTTGGTATGAAAATAGGTTGGAATTTTAATAATCTGAATTCAATTTGTTTCCCTACATGATGGACACTTTTAGTGCTTATTGAATTTTAGTTTATTCTTTGGTTATGTTGGAGCCATGGGAGCAGTTCTGGGTCCTGGTAAAGGAGGTATGCAAGGAATTGCTTTCACATCAATAGGATAAGAGCCTGAATACCTCCACCATTCTCTCTCCCTGCTGAGGTGTCCTTAAAGTCTGCTTGTTCCAGGTAGTATAATCATAGAGGGAAGAGTGGTCCAACCTGCAGTGGGCAGCAACATACATGAGAAGTAGACTTGATTCAAGCCAACTAGGTCGCAGGGTTTCCTATTCCTACAATAGAGTCCCATCTATTCTGACTAATACCCATTACTCAATAGTTGCATGAACTTGTGACAGTTATTCAATCTTTCTAAGTCTCTATTTCCGCATATGTAAATCTAGGCTTGAGGCTACCAAAACATAGATCTCACAGAGATGCTTTCAAAATTTAGTAAAAAAAGACATAGAAAATGATTATATGATACCTTTGGTTAAGTATGAAGTTGTTTTATTCAAAATAACATTATTTTATTTACCTATTTCTGACAGTCTTTTATTTCCCCATAGACAGGACACTTTAGAACTGGAAGTCATAACTGTATGTTTAGTAATCAGTTAAAGAATTGGTCAGAATACAGAAAAAGCATAAAATAGGGAGAGCCTCAGGTTTAGGAGGAGGTTAAGGAAAGAAAGGAAAGGGGGATCAAGAAATAAAGATAGAAGTAAAACCTGCAAGGTTGCCTACAGTTCTGTGAGGCTCATGATAACCTAAAAGAGTGAAATCATATTGTCTTAAATTTCACTTAAAAATAATCACCATAGAGTCATGACTTTGTATGTGTCAGTTATTAAATGTAGAAACTCACAAAGTTATACATTTAAAAAACATATTTTTTTCCAAAGCAAAACGAGAAATTACATATGGAGTGTGGGTTGGTGGAAATGGAAATTAAAGAATTAGTAAATTTAAGGAAAGCAAGGAAGAGGTTGAGGATTACATAGTTTAGTCAGAAGAAAAATAACAACTAACAACCATAGCCACAGAAGTCATTGCCATGCTCTTGTAAACTGGCTCAGACTGTTTAAATGGTATATTTTTCTCTGGGACTATAAGTTCCATTAACAGAAACTAGGATATAACCCTGAAACTGTCTATGTAGCTCTACTAAGTTATTTCCTGTCCCTCAACCCCATTACATACAGCAGCAAACCCCTCAATGGTTAAGCAAGCACTAATATTTTGGAAATGTAATAAATGCACCTGCAAGATTTGCAAGATTCCAACAATAATCCCAAAGGGAAGATATACTGATCCAATCACTTTGGTACTGCATCACAAGGCACTGAATAGAAAAGTCAATAAAAGCATCCGAGCACAGAGAGGCAAGCTGTAGTCAATATCAGATTTTGAAGGGAACTGTCAGATAAAAAATCATTTAGATTTACTGAAATTTGCTTCCTAATATTTTGGGTTTAGACTACCTGGAATTCAGAGTATATATATCCAGACTTTTAAAGTCCCCTCTTCCTTTTTCCTTTATCTTCTCCTTAACCTTCTCCATCTACTATAATAAGCTATTGGTATTATATCTATTCTGAGAAAAAGCCTGCTGTCTGAGTTATAATTGACCACTTCATAATATACCAAAACTTACTTATAGAAAAGAAATTCAGTTATCACCAAATTCACACATTGACATCCAGTCAGACTTAAGTAAAACCGTTTATATTACAGAAAAACAAAAAGAGATGTAACCAGAAGTCATATATTATGTTTGGTGTTGACTTTATACTTCAAGCCACAATTCTCACCTAAAAATCATAAAGCTTCTCAATATCACTCAAGAATAAAATAGTTAAGCTCCACCATGTGTGGCAAGTGACACTATCTGAACAGAGAGCCCAGCCCTTCAACTGCAGTGGGATGGTGACAGAGCATGGCCTTAGAAAATAGATGGGGCTTTCTATGGAGGCTTTGCTGTGTTCCCCGGAGCAAACTCCTTACCACTCATCATACCAGCATGATATTGCTTCAGACTGATGTGAAGCACAGCTCTGGAGACACAAATTAATACAATAATTGGTATCCTCAATCTTCTCTCTTAGTAAATTTCCTCTCTGTGTAGAAGGTCACTTCTGTAGAGGTTAGCTTTCCCTGTCTCCTAGATTTCAGTGTCATGTCAGATGGTCTTCTTGTAAATAAAAAATTGAATTCAAGTGGAGGCATTTTTAAAAAATTCCTTTGGACATTCCTACATTTGTCCAAAAATCATGATTGAAAATATAAAATTGTGGATATTCAAACATACAAAAATATTTATGCAGATTATAAATTCCATGCAGGATGACATTGAGTTTTGAGATGACAAGCCCCAAACATAGTCAGCTAAGAAACTAAAGTAAACTAGATCCATTCTAGAATAATAACTAAGGAGGAATTGGAATGGGTTGAAGTTAGTTGCAAAGAGGGACTTACTGGGTAAGATGAACCTGAGTCTAGAAAAATGATGGGTAGAGGGGAACATAAATGTATCTCACTCATTGGAATGATTCTTAGCACAGCTAAATTGCATTTCTTTTTTTCTATAAATTGTGAAGTAGAGATAGTTGATTTTACCTAAACCCTATGACTTCCTCTGGGTTTGAAAAAAAAATTGTTGTGCTGCACTATTGGAGCTGACCAATACCTCTAGTTGCTCCCCCTAAAATGACAATACTAAAAGCTAAATCAGAAATTAAATACAGAGGTAATTACATATGCATTTTTTAAAAAATATAAGAAGCAATAGAGCTATCTAATAAGAATAATTAGAAAGGAACTATTGGCTGCAGGTAAAATGCTTTAAAAAGGTTAGAAAACAAATTGGAAGAAAAAGTAACCATAGATAAAATACGTTCACAAAAACTGAGCTATAAATAATGAGATAGCATGTAACAGGATGTCAAGGCAAAAACAGCATAGCTTTACTATTTTAACTACAATGAACTCTCTGGGGGAATTTAACAAGTAAGACAACATTTCTGGAAAATGCTATTTCTGAATCTACATTCCAAAAACCTCTGGGCACTTATGCTTAGGAGCTTCCTAGAAAATAAAAGTCGCTGTGGTCATGTAGGTTTGAGAGAGTGCAATTTCTTAATTGAAGTACTTTTTAGAAGCTTTTGTTTGTCATTATTCATTATTGTAAATCTCTTAAAGGTCAAGGCAGCAAGAAGAATTTCCAAGGTTATTTTGTCACAGAATTCTCTACACCGAAGAAAATATTTAAAAGCATCCTGAGCAACAGTCATATTTTTTGGAATGCAGATTAAGAAATACACAACCTAGCACATAAGCAGTTAGTCTAACAATGTAACAAATCTGTACCTATATTGTCTAAGTGAGTGGAATCTACACTGTCTAAATTTCCTAATTGTCCATCACATAATGGAATTTTTTTCTGTGTTCAGATCATTTGCCCTGGATGTGCTTTCTTTGTAAAAGGAATGTAGTTGAACTCCCCCATACCTACTGCCAAATTTTCACATTTTAAGTAGACTGATATATTCAGTAACACTGCAGGCAGCGGACATGGGATAAATACTCGATCATCCCATAATAATGTTATTGTAGTCCTGATATTAAAATGACATACTGGCAGAACAAGGGGATGAATGGCAGAGGCACAATTATAAAATCTGAGAGACAGTAGTTGCCTTAGAGATATTCTGGTGAGAGTCTCATTTTACAAATGAATAAATTGAGTGTAAGTAGGAACATGACCTTTTCAGGGTTGTAAGAGCCTTGAATGAGGAAGTAGCTAAGATGGCGGCTGGCTGAGAGCCAAGAGGAGGCGTTTACTTGTTTACACCTGAATTTAATGTAATTAACTAAGAATCATTCTGTGCCCCGTGGACACTGTGTGCTGCACCTGTAAGTTGAGCTTGTAACACGTGTATGCTTGATGGGTGTAGAGTATTTAACCAGGCTGGGGGCGTCAGAGAGAGAAAGAAGACAGAAGAGAGAGAGAGAAAGCAGAGAAGAAGAAGCAAGAATAAAGGAATCATTCATTCCCAGTCTGCCTCCGATTTCTTTCCAGCGGTATCATTGCCTTAGGCGGCAACACAGGGTCTTTTAGTCAACCGGTGAAAATAATTTCTCCCATTCCAGTGTAGCCCTTGATGCCTTAAGCAAAAGGAAAATTAAGGCAATTCTTTAGTTAAAAAAAAAAAATGTTTTAGTTTTGACTTTTTAAAAAAAGTCTTTAGCCGGGCATGATGACACACACCTGTAATCCCAGTGGCCCAGGAGGCTGAGACAGGAGGATCTGAAGTTCAAAGCCAGCCTCAACAACAGCAAGGCACCAAGCAACTCCATGGGATCCTGTCTCTAAATAAAATACAAAATAGGGCTGGAGATGTGGCTTAGTGGTCAAGTGCCCTTGATTTTAACCCCTGATACTCCCCCCAAAAATTTATTTAACAAACCAGCAAAAGAAAAAAATGAATTATTATTTCCATCTTTGCTTACCTGTTACCCCCAAAGTGTCCCTGACATCTAACAAATTTCCTTTTTATTTAGTAGTTTTTCATTAAATCTTTATGAATCAAATGGGGTGGGCATGTGTAGTCAAAGTTTATAGCATGAAGTGTTTCCTTTATAAAATGATTCTTCTCATGAACATAAGTTTCGTATGTTCAATCTCTTTAACTGTGACTTCACATGCTGTGCTGCAAAAAGCAGTAACCCTTTGCTGAGAGCTCATCTTTGGGGTTACAGCAAGGTCAGGGCAGCTTTTTTTTCCAGCAGCTGTATAACACGCTCTAGGTTAGACTTCTCACAAATGCCAACCATGGGGTAAGTCCCTCACACTTGAGCCCGAAAGACACAATGAACTTGACAATGAACTATTTACTTTTCCCAGGCCACCAGTAAGGAGCAGGGAGTTCTCTTCAAAAAGAAATTGGGGCCGGGCGCGGTGGCGCACGCCTGTAATCCCAGCACTTTGGGAGGCTGAGGCAGGATGATCGCGAGTTCAAAGCCAGCCTCAGCAATGACGAGGCACTTAGCAACTCAATGAGACCCTGTCTCTAATAAAAAAAAAAAATACAAAAAAGGGCTGGGGATGTGGCCCAGTGGTCAAGTGCCCCTGAGTTCAATCTCCGGTACCAAAAAAAAAAAAAAAAAAAAAGAAAGAAAGAAATTGGGGGTGGAGGACTATATGTTCAACGTAATAAAATGAGCTTGATAGATACAGTCTTTTTTAAACTTTTACATTTAGTGTTATAAAACTGTCTTCAACATTTGAAAGCTAAGGATTGGATATGTCATGTTAATATCGTTCAACACTTATAACATTTTGAGTTAAAACTGAAAATGTCTTTTTCCAGTTGGATACATTTTTTAAATGGGTTTTCTGTTGAAATGTTCTAGAAATATTCATCTGCATGTTGAAATATCTGCCATGACTTACATCAAAAAGATGAAATGCCCAAGCAAATGACAAGACAATGAAATTGGAAATATGGTTATTAATTTAAATTTAGCATGTTTTTAGTAAAATGTGATTACATCAACTGTTTTGATACCATAGTTATTAGAATATTGACTTGAAAAAAACTGGAAACTTTTGTAACTCAACAAATATTCATTGAACAACTTTTCTCTTTATATTCTAAACACAGTATTCTGTGGAGACAAACCCCTGTATGCTATGATACACCACGCATGGGACATGCTTCCTCCTCTCAGAACACATTATGTAGTACATGCATGTAGGACAATGTAGTGTGAATTGATATAAAAGTAATGTGCACATGAATGAGTAAGATGAAACAGAAATGATGAAATAATCACTGGATAAATAAAATTGCTGTGAGGCAGAGATTCTTGAGGAAGGTTGAACTAGAATGTGTATATAATTTTGGATAGAATTTCAGTTGATAGAGTAAATGAAAGAACAGGAGACTAAGGTTAGGAATGTTCCAATGAGAAAAGAAGAATAGTGTAAATTGTACTTACATCAACTGCAATAACAAAAACTGTATAATGCTGACATAAAAATGCATACATAGACCAATGGTATAGAATAGAAGACACAGAGACCCACACAGCTACTGTTGACTGACCCTTGACAAAAGCACCAGAAACTTATATTGGAGAAAAGATAGCCTTTTTTAAATAAATGGTGCTGGGAAAACAGGATAGCCACATGTAGAAGACTGAGTCTAGATCCCTATTTCTCACCAGGCACAAAAGTCAACTCCAAATGGATCAAAGACCTGAGAATTAGATCAGAAACTTGGCAACTGTTACAGGAAAACATAAGGTCAACACTCCAATATATAGGCATAGGCAATGACTTCAATAGGACCCCTATAGCACAGGAAATAGTATCAATAATCAATAAATGGAATGATATCAAATTAAAAAGCTTCTATACAGCAAAAGAAACAAGAACATTAAGAAAGAGCCCACCAAAAAAAGAAATTCTGTTCTAACTACTCTTTCAACAGAGAATTAATATCCAAAATATGTAAAAAAAAAAAAAAAACTCAAAAAACTTACCACCCCAAAACAAATAACCCAATCAATAAATGGCCAAATGAATTAAACAGACACTTTTTAAAAGAAGAAATACAAGTGGACCAGAAGTATATTTAAAAAGTTCAACTTCTTTAGCAATTAGGGAACTGCAAATCAAAACCATGCTGAGACTTCATCTCACCCTACTTAGAATGGCATTCATCAAGAATACAAATAAAAATAAATTCTGGAAAGTATGTGGAAGAAAAACATGTTTACATTGTTGTTGGGATTGTAAATTAGTAAAACCAGTATGGAAATGATTATGAAGTTTTCTCAAAAGACTAGGAATAGAACCACCATATGAACCAGTGACACCACTTCTTGGTATTTATCCTATAGAATTGAAGTTAGCATACTGTAGCAATACATGCATACCCATGTTTACTGCAGCACAGTTCACAAGAGTCAAACTATGTAACAATCCAAAAATAAACGGATGGATAAAGAAAATATGATATATATACACACAATGGAGTTTTATTCAACCATAAAGAAGAATGAAATTATGTTATTTGCAGGAAAATGTATGAAAATTGAGAGCATTATATTAATGCTTTGTCTCATATGTGGACACTAAAAAAGTAGGAGACACTGGGAAATGATATTGAACTAATTATATTGTTATATTGTATGCATGTATGAATATGGTACAACAAATATCACTATTATATAATTATAATACACTAATAAAAAAAGGAAAAATCAGTCTAGTACACCAGGGCTTAAATCACATTATCCAAAAAGTCATTTGACAAAATCTAAAATCTAAAATCCTTTGATGATAATAAATAATCAAGAAAATAGGAAAAGGGAAATTTCCTCAATCTGATAAAGGTCATTTACAAAATCATGCAATAAACATCAAACTTACTGATGGAGGACTGAATACTTTTCCCCTATGATCAAGAATAGGACAACCAGGTCCACTTTTACACCCTTTGTAGAATATTGCACTTGAGACTTCAGTCAGGGAAATCAAGCAAAACACAGAATAAGAGACAACCTGGTTGGGAAGGAATAAGTCAAACTATCTCTCTTTTCATGTGGCATAGTGTTGTATGCAGGAAATCCCAAGAAATCTTCTAAAAATCATTATAACTAATAAAAAATTTCATGATGGTTATAAGATATAAGATCAATATGCAAAAATCAATTATAGATCTATATGCTGGCCATTAAAACAACTCAATTTAAAATATTACCAAAAAGAATAAAGTACTTAGAAATATTTTTAAATGCAAGAATTGTATACTGAAAACCATGTCATTAAAAGAAAGGCATCCCATGATCAAGGACTTATTGAGATGCCAATACTTCCCAAATTGACCTACAGATTCAACACAACTTATATCAGACCTAACAGATATCCAAATAGGCTTTTATTTTCCTTCCTTCCTTCCTTCCTTCCTTCCTTCCTTCCTTCCTTCCTTCCTTCCTTCCATTTTTGGGCAGGGACAGTGGGACAGATATCGATGGCTGAATTTTAAATTTCATAAGGAAATGCAAGGCAAAATGCAAAGTAATCCTGAAAAGAACACATTGGGTGTAATTCACATCCTGATTTCAAAACTTTCTGCAAAGCTACAGTGTGTTACTGACATAAGGTTGGCAGATAGATCAATGGAATGCAATTGAGAATACAGGAATATTTTTCTTTTTTTCCTTTCTTTTTTCTTTTTTTGATACTGGGGATAGAACCCAGAGATGTTTTACCACTGAACCACATCATCAACACTTTCTGTTTTATTTTTATTTAGAGACAGAGTTTCACTAAATTGCTTAGGGGCTTGCTAAATTCCAATCCTCCTGCCTCAGACTCTCCAGTTGTTGGGATTATAGTCATGGAAGGACAAGCTGAATGTTCTAATGTACAACATGAGGACTATTGTATTCAGGATTATTGCTAAATAAGAAGCTTATGCCTTTTCTTGTCATGTGCAATGATGGATATGTTAATTCATTCTACTACAACAATAATTTTAATGTATATATACATTTATACACATATAAACATCTATATGTATATAAGACAAAATGCACATATCTTATGATATCAAATACTTTAATATATTTTTTAATATTTTTAGTTGTGGATAGACAAAATACCTTTATTCTATTTATTTATTTATTCTATTTATTTATGTGGTGCTGAGGATCAAACCCAGGACCTACAAGCAAGACAATCACTCTGCCACTGAGCCACAAATTCAGCCCATCAAATACCTTAACATATTTTTAAAAAGTGATTAAAGGATTCAGATTGATATTTTCCAAAAAAGATAAATGAATGGTTAATGTTTTTCAGTAGAACCCAACATCATTAGTCATTAATGAAATGTAACTAAAGACCATGCATGACATAATACCACTTCACACTTACAATAATGTTTATAATCAAAAAGACAAGTCATGGAACAGGAACTGTAGCTCAGTGGTAGAGTCCTTGCCTAGCACACATGAGGCACTGGGTCCAATCCTCAGCACCCCATAAAAATAAATAAATAAAATAAAGATATTGTGTCCATATACAGATATATATATATATATATATATATATATATATATATATATATACTTTTTTTTTTTTTTTTTGTGCTACCAGGGATTGAACTCAGGGGCACTCGTCCACTGGGTCACATCCCCAGCCCTTTTTTGTATTTCATTAGAGACAGGGTCTCACTGAGTTGCTAATTGCCTCGCCATTGCTGAGGCTGGCTTTGAACTCGCGATCCTCCTGCCTCAGCCTCCCAAAGTGCTGGGATTACAGGCATGCGCCACCACACCTGGCTCCAAAACATTTAAAAAAAAAAAAAAGACAAGTCATAATAAATACTAGTTAACATGTAGTAAAATTTGAACCTTTACTGGTGGCAATGTGAGATGTTGCTTCTCTGAAATAGTTGTTTATATCAAAATGTCAAATACAGATAGCATTACCATATGATCCAGCAATTTTGATCCTAGGTAAATAAGAAAAAAAAAGAAAACACGCCCTCACAGAAACTTTTATATTGATGTTCACAATAACATTGTGTATCATACCCAGGAAGCGGAAACATGCATACAACATGGATAAACTTCAAAATAATTATGCTAAGTTAAAGAAGTTGTCACAAAAATGAACTATTGTGTGATACCACCACACAAAATATTCAAAAGAAGCAAGTTCAGAGGGACAGAAAATAGACTAGTGTTTGCTTATGGGGCAGGAATGAGGGAGCAGAGGAAGAGATGGAGAGTGTACCAGGGGTACAGGTCTCTCTGCAGGGAGTGAAACAAAGTTTCTAAAACTAGAACATTTTAAAAAATATTTTAGCACTTTGGGAGGCTGAAGCAGAAGGATCACAAGTTCAAAGCCAGCCTCAGCAATGGCGAGGCACTTAGCAACTTAGTGAGACCCTGTCTCTAAATAAAAAAAATACAAAGAAGGGGCTGGGGATGTGACCCAGTGATCAAGTGCCCCTGAGTTCAATCTCAGGTACCACACACAAAAAAAAAAAAATAGAACAGAGTGATGGTTGCATAATTCTGTGATACACTAAAAGGTATTTATATTATACACTTTAAATGGTTGACCTTTGTGGTATATAAATCATATGTGGATGAAGGGTTAAAGAAAAAGAGGTTATATTTAAATCATATTTTTACCAATTTCTAATGTGTGACCTTGAGTCACAATCTCACTGATCCACAATTTCCTTATGTGATAAACTGGAATAAAAATACCTTTCTTACAAGATTATTGAAAGAATTCAAATGAAAGAATAAAATCTTTGTAAAAATTTCTAAGCATGTAAAAATGGGAAGACATAACACTTCCCTCTATGTAATCTACTATGGCTAGAAGAGAGATGTCATTAAAGGCACAGGGTCACAATTTATTGATCTCCTATTATGCACCAGTCAATCTGCTAGTGGGCAAAAGCAAATGATAAGCATAACAGACAGAGCTCCTGCCTGGATAGGTTTGCAATCCAATGGAAGAAGAGACTAAGTTCAATTATGAAAACATTAAATCTCATCACATTAATAATGCTTCAGATGAGTGTATTCAACCTGGGGACATGAGTGAGTTTTGGGGATTTTTAAAGGAGGGTATGATTTGGGGCAGTGTTAAAGAAGACTCCTAAGGAAGTATTTGAGTTGAGAGTGGAAGGAAGCATGAATAGGAGTTAGATAAAGGAGAGGAGAGCTTTCCAAAGAGCATAGTTTGTTTAAATCCACAAGAAGGAGAAAGCATGGAGAAAGCAAGGGTCTAAAGAAAGATAGATGAGTGGTGGAGGTCATTCTGCAAAGAAGCCATTTATTGTACAGAGCCCATGGGAAATCCTGAGTTTATTTATAATCTAAGAATAATTGGGAGTCAATGAAGGGTATTAAACAGGGGAGGGCCATGATCATATTTGGGTTCTTCAGAGTCTCCAAATGACAAAAGCTGTAGATAATGATTCAGTAAAAGAGACTGAAAAGGAATGTGAAGGATGAAAGAAATAGGAGAAACAGTGTGATGGAAACAAAAAAGTCCGCTCATTGTAGAGCACTTGCCTACTATGCAGTAGGCCCTGGGCTTAATTACCAGCACCACGAATACAAAATAAATGTTCAGTAGTAGGAATAGTTTCAATATTATTGGTTGCAGCCTGAAGTTCTATTAAGAAGGAGCCTGAAAAATACCCAACAGATTTAATATAATGAAAATCATAGTTGATCCTACCCATTTCTATTTCTATGAATTTGCTAGGCTAGAAATCAGAATGGAATATTTGAAGAAATGAGAAATGAGGTCAACTTACACCATCTGGTTTATTCTTGTTGTGAAGGAGGAGAGATAATAAAAAAAAATAAACTCAAAGGAATGCTTTTTTGATCCTAAAGGTAGAAGATATAATATATATATATATATATATATATATATATACATACATATATATATATTTTTTTTTTCCCAATGAGAAAGAACCACTAGAGAAGAAGGTAGAGATTAAAGATAATAGTGCATAGTTTCTGAGATGGGTGGAAATAAGCAGGAGATAAAAGCTGAAAGAAAAGAAATCAGAACAACAACAACAACAAAAAAAAATATATATATATATATATGTTATATATTATATGTATATGTCATGCCTCTCACCTTGGGTCCAGAGCAATAGAGTCAGCTGACCAAATATTGAACCCCTATAACTATATATATATATATATATATATATATATATATATATATATACACACACACAACTATATATATATATATATACATATATATATATATATAACTATATATATATATATATATATATATATATATATATACACACACACACATACACACATATGTATACACATACATATATATCCACACATGTGTACTTTGGGATCAGGGATTTAAATGACTCCCTATTTAAAGGCCTTTATTCCAGGGATGGAATAATTATCCACATTCATACAGAAGCTCAGTGTCACATTTTTCCACTTAGAAGATTCCACTCCCCCATTTTCATACCATGCTTTCTCCTATTTTATCACCTTTTTCCTTTTTTCCAGCTTCCAAGTGTAAGCTCTCTTGCCAAGTTATAGTTGCTGCCAATGGGAAGAACCAGGGTTTCAGAGTGGTAAGAAAGAGAAGGAAATATTGCTGCAACCAGAGTTAAAAGGAAATCTTCTCTGTACAGTGTAATGCATGTTATGTGAATTTACCCACTAATAAACCTAAAAGGGTTTGGTTTACCTAAGACCTTTACATTTCTGCTTTAATGTAAAAAGAGACCAAAACAAAAAATGATTGTAGCACTATTAATTGATATTTTAGTATAATTCTCTCCTAGAAAATAATCAAACTGAAAAATTTTATCACATATATTGAATGACTGTATTCTTAAAATAAGTAAAATCTCTGTACAGTAATATATCATTACAAATTTGAGAAAGAAGTATACTGAACAGAAAGATTCAAGAATACAGAATATCTCTGCAAAATTTACTGAATAAATTTCCCTTGTAAGAAAGTGAATGTATGAACAGTCTTTGGACTAAATTAATAATTATGCCAAGTCATACATTTTCTTAAGCCCTTTCCATATTTGTTTAATTTTTAAAATGTGCTCTTCTAAGAATTGCTGTAGGGGAAAATAGCTAATAAAGGCATTAAAAAGAGATTCCTCATGACATTGAAATTTATATTGCATGTTTTACAAAGTCAGCCATAAAATTTTAAGATGCCTTCCTAAAATCTGAAAACTATATGCTTCACATCAGATACTGAGAAGTCAAATATTGATTTTCCAGCCAGAGACAGAAAAGGCCTTCCTTAAATGAGATCACAACAATAAATGACTAAGTCCTGGCTCTCCAAAGGTAGATTTTGGGCAATATCAGTAGGATCAGATTGGCTAATCTCTCTTATTTTGAGACTCTTTTGGGAGTAATGATTTTTAATATAGAATCAACTACAAACACTTAAAGATCTTTTAGAGCAATGTCAGCACCTTAAAATTACTCTTAGGAACAAGTAGTGGGCAATGCAATCTGGTTTGCAATGTATTATTGTATGAGGTAATAATTCATCTAAACCTTGTATCCTGCTCTAGAGAACAGCACATCAAATTACTAACTCTTCTAAAGAAGTGCAAGGGAAGACTATTTTGACAATATAATTCAGTTAACTACAGAGAAATGTAGCTTTTAAAAATCATGTATGGCACTGATGGAAATTTTTTTTTATTTTTAAATTAATCAACACTATAGGTTATTATATGTATGTATATATACATATATATGTATATGTATATGTGTGTGTGTGTATATATATATATATATATGTGTGATAAAAGAAGAAAAATAAATGAATGGGATACAAATTGCAAAGTGTGAAATGAAACTGTGCCTGTTCATAAATGTCATGAATGTTTTTACTTAGGTAAAAACATCTAAGGAATCTGTAACATGCTTCTTGAAGTAATGAATTTCCCATATTTACAGGATATAAGATAGGTGTGTGTATGTGTGTATGTGTGTAACCAAACAAAATGCTACACAGGTATGACTCAAACAAAATGGGCATACAATATGTTTCCTGAAAATTATAAAGCTTTAAAATCAGGGACTTAAATAAGCAAAAAGATGGGCTATATTATCTGAGTTGAAATAAAAAAGAAAGACAGTTGGAAAATATGCATGTTAAAAGACAGATAACATCACTAAACATTGGAAAAATACAAATTTAAGCCAGAATTAGATTCCCCTACTCATCTATTTAGAATGGAAAACAAAACAAAACAAAACAAAAACTGACAATTTCAAACACAGACAACAATCCATGACAACTACAACTCTCATATGTTTCTGATAGAAATGAAAAATGGTGCCTTTCTTACATTTATAAAATGAAATTTAACATATAGATGTATATATTTTAATATTAAAGATAACTACCATATGACCTTGCAATTGTACTCCTGGCTATTTGCCCTAGAGAAAAAAATAATTATGTTTTCATAAAACCTCTGCATGAATGTTTCTCCTGGTATTATTCAGAATAGCCCCAAACTGGAAATAACCCCAATATCCTTTAAAGAGTAAATGAACAAAATGTGTTGTATTAACACAATGGAATGTCATTCAACAATAAATGGGAAGGGCATATTGACACACAGTTACATGAATGAATATCATAAGCATTATGCTGGGTGAATGAATTAGAACATTTCATACTGTGTTTCCATTGATCTCATTCCACAGAAAGATGAATTACAGGGATACAGAGTGGGTCACTGACAATCACAGATTAGGAGACAGGGAAAATATTGGCCACAAAGGTAGAGCTTGAAGTATTATTGGGTGAAATGGAACTGTTCAGGATCCTGACTATGGTGATAGTTAAATAAGTCTATGCATGTCTTAGTAGTACTGTATAGCATTAAAATTAATAAGAAGAATATTATTAACAATAAAGATCTCAAAGGGGGGAGAGAAAAAGTACTGCATAATAATATACATGCTTACTGTTTAAGTAGTTGTCAAGAACATTTATTTGTCTCAGCTTTTCTGTTCATCAAATAAGCAAAAATAAAATAAGAAAAACACTCTCAGTGCTGCATGGCAGATGCCCAGGATTCTGGGGGCAAAGAAGCTTTAGCCCCAAAGTGGTGTTGCCCTGTAGTGAAACAGTCCTTGAAGTCTTCTGATCATTATGGCTTTATGCCCTCTAAGTCCTCTTTGATAACACTGCAATTGCTGAATCCAGTTGAGATGCTGCCCTGCTGGAATTAAACAATTCCTAGGTCCAGGGCACAGTCAGTAGTCCCTGGTTGAGGCACCCACTGACAGTCACTGGCACCCTTGACACTCTTACCACTGTAACCACTACCCAGAAGGAGTTCTGGAGGTCAAGAACGAAGGGTTCTATCTCCAGAGACAAACTTACACACTAAGTCACCAACATTCCCAGTAGTTGAACTCCTATTGCTATTCACACAGTGAATAGCAATGCTGCCATGAAGACTAGGAAGGATGAGGAAATCGGAAAATTTAAACACATCTTCCTTTTTCTCTGCTTGTACTGATGCAGATGTCATTCCTCTCCTTCAAGGTCTGTTATGCCTTTTAATTTCAGGTCTTCCTTTCTTTCTTACTTTTCTTTTCTTTTTTTTTAATATCTGTACATGGCCAAAATTATGGGTACATGTGTAAATAGCTAAAAGAGCTTTGCCCAATCTCTTTAGACAAGAGTCAAAAATATCTACTGGTAGATAATGTCAGTTGAGGATTGGCTAAATGCTGCACTACCAAAGCTTAAGTGTAGGTGTTAGAGCTGCCAGAATACACTCTACTATTAGTACCATGGGTTCAGAAATTGGAAAGATCTTTAGATGGCATTATATTTTACTACAACATAGAAATTCCAGAAGGAAGGTCATCTATGTTCTTTTTTAAAATCTGTGTTAGAGGATGAAGCTATTTTTGAAGCTAGTTAATTAATTCACTGTGAATCAGCTTTAGTTGTTAGAAATCACTCAACATAATTTACTTTTTCAGATCTAAAAGCTAGAGATGATAATTGTCTGCACAAATATTTATTGATTTTACCATATTATTCTAGCTTGTTGGCAAAATGTGGGCCTTGATTCCCTCACATGTAACACTAGTAAGCCATACAAGTTTTGCTCTATTGTACAAGGATAATCATTTTTATTCAAATACAATATAATAGTCCTTGGGAGAGGAGTATAGTCTCATGTATTCTCTCTTCACAATCCATGTTACCATTTCCCTTACCTATGATAATTTCCATCAAAACTCACTCAGGTTTCCTTAATTTCATCCCTATTTGACTATCCATTATCTTTCACTCCAAATAAATGGCATTAATAAATTGTAAGATAGTTGTCCTTTCCTAGAAGTGTAGATACAACTTGAAATCTATGCAGAAATACTGTGGCTATTTAGGAGTAATAAAACCAATGGTCATTTTTCAAAGACCAGAAAATTTTCAGGAATTAAGACACTTTTTCTTGTATCATGATCATTAAAAATGTCAGTATAAATTTCACTTTAAATGGAAAAAAAAGACTACAGAGGGAATGAATAGAGGAATAATTAATTCATTTATGTAAATGATACGATGTTAAAAATGTTGCATTTTTAATTGTGCCTTTTTTTAAGTGTTTTATTTATTCTGATGCTTTGAAATTTATTCCAAATGAAGTCAATTATAGAGATTTTTAAATCACTGCCAGGAATTCAGTACTGATATATTGGCTGTAAGGCCAAACAGCCTGGATTCAGATCTCATCTCTACCACCTACTCACTATGTAACTTTGGGCTGAGGTTCTCCTTTATAAAATGGGAATACACTGAACCTTATAGAGTTGCTCTGAGGGTGAAGTTGGTTGTATGTAAAGTGTTTGCTGAGAGCTCCCAGGAACAGCAAAAGCAATAAAGCAAAGTGCTTATAATCTTTCAATAAAGCAAAGCCCAGTCTAGCACAACTGAGCCTGAGGGAGAGATCTAGAATTTTACAAAATTCCCCCATAAAGGTGACTCATGCATATAATCCCAGCAACTCAGAAGGAAGAGGCAGGAGGATTACAAATTGCCTTGGCAATTTGGCCAGACCTTGTCTCAAAACAAAACAAACAAACAAACAAAAAAAGGCTGGCGATGTGGCTCAGTGGTAGTCTATCCATCAGTTCAACACTGGGCCCTACAAAAAAAATAAAATAAAATAATAAAAAGAAAGATGCTGAGCAAAGACTGCTTTTTAGCTCACCATAGCATCACCTTCTAGCAAGTTATGGGGTTTCAAAATTCAGCTTAAAAGAAATATGGTAATCTCCTGGGCCCATCTTATTAATACTTTAAGACTGGCTTTGCCAGAACAGAACTGGTTTACTCCTCTTGTCCTGGTGTGTTTATGGATAGTGCTCTAAAAATGATCCAGCTTTGACCATTGATTATGTGATTGCCTTACATACACTACCTTTTGCTGTCATTGCAGTAAAAACTGGATTGGGGGCTAGAAAGAAAGTGTTTGAATTCCATCCCTGTCACTTACTTTAGACAAATGACTTCATCTGAAGCTATTACAATGATTAAATAGGATGATAGAAGTGACAATGGAGGGTGTTTAAAATGCAATGTACAAATGTTTGGTTTATCTGAATAGTGTCATAAACAATTAGCATCATAAAGCTTGGAAGTAGGAAATATTTTAAGACAAATGCAAATAGATTTATGCAAATATTATCTTCCTAATATAAATAATTATACTTGATTGATATATTAATGCTTATGTTTCAGTCTCAGGTCCAGCTGTCCTCCTAACTAGTGGGTAGGACAGAGTAATAAGAACTAGAGTATCAGGTATGAAAATTAGCTCATTAAACCTTTGAAGGTTAGAGTTTCAATTTCCTCATCTCTAAAATAATACAATTCAGTTGAGTGCTCTTAACTAAAGGGTGAAGATCTTCTTCCTGTTGAATAAGAAAGACTTGTAGTCATTTTGCAAACAGGCTGGGAAGATTTACACACAGCCTTGATGTATTTTTTCTCTACTTATTCTTGAAGTTTGTCCCTGGAGAGTGACTAAAACTTCTATACCTTCTCTGACCAGGTGATTGTTGATGTTTGCAGTGTGGTTTTACCAGGATACTTCTTCATCCTGGCAGATGACATAATGCCTAAGTGTCTAATCTGCAACCAGGTTTGCTTCTCACAGGAACCTTATTTATCCTGGTGGACACCCTTATGACTCTTGACTAACTTATGTCCAGTTTTCCTCCCAAGGTAGCCACTCTCTAGGAGAACCCTGACCAGAAGGACAGTTATCTTCCAGTGTGTTGGTTATAGTCACAGAAATCTTCAAATCTATTTCATACATGTGCAAAATTGTTCTGGTTCCTCTTGATGCTCAGGAGAGCCCAGTAGGTGCATTTTGACTCTCTGGGATTTAGAAGGCTCAAGAGCTTTTAACATTGAACTAGCTGGCCTCTAAGCTCTAAACACCTAAAATATCATAGATGGAGAGACGATAGAAATAAAAATTGATGCATTTTTAAAGTAATAATTTAGCAAGTTATCTAAGTCTTTATTGGTTTCCTAGGATAAAAAAAAAAAAAAAAAAAAAAAAAAAACAGGAATTTTGCCCCACACTTCTGGAGGACAAAATCCAAAGTCAAGGTATAAGCTGTTCTGAGGGTCAATCTCACTCTGAAGATCTTGGGAGAGAATCTTTCCTTGCGTTTTCCAGTTTTTGGTGAGTACAGAGCTTCCTTGGTGCTACCATTTTGTTATGGTTTCTCCCTTCTGAAACTCACATTGAATTAATTCCCATTATGAGATATTAAGAAGTGGTACTAGACAGGATCTTTAAGAAGTAATAGTGATTTCCCCTCCTGAGTGGGTTAATACATTCATGTGGTTAATGAATTTATGGATAAATGGGTATATAGATTATCTTGAGGGTGGGTCTGCTATAAAAGTTGGTTTGACTAGGTCTCAGGCACTCTCCCTGTCTCTCTTGCTTTGATGCTTAGATCCACCTCAGACCTCTGATGGCAAGAAATCCATCAACAAATGCAGCCACTTGACCTTGGTCCAGAGCTGTGAGACAAAATAAACATCTTTTCTTTATAACTTATCTATTCTGCTCTTTATTATTGTATTATTAGAAATAGAAAATGAATTAAGATATTCGGCTCAGAAAATTATTTCTGAGTTTCAGTTTATGAATGCTTTGTTAAATTGCAGTTACATGATAATTTGCCTAAAACTGAAACCTTTTTGCAAACAGTAGTGTCTGCTACCTGCAACACTTCATTGTGGCTTTAAAAATAAGGGAAAAAAAATTGTTTGTTTTTTTCAATAATCTTACATTTAAAAGAATAAGACAAGTAATAATTAGGAATAAAACATGTAGAATTTAACTTTTAATCTGAAAATTAAACAAAGAGAAGGCAGACAAAATTCAAGATATTTTTACTTTTGACATCAACTGATTCATGATAAATAGTATAAACAGTAAATGAATAATTGCATGCTATGCTAAATATATTGTTATGAAAACTCCCTCTATTACATTTCCTAAATAGTTTCATTCATAATGATAAACTAATTATATTTTATCATCAAATGAACAGAGCTAAATGAGCTACATTCAAAGGTCACAGCTTTTTCATTTCAATATATGTCTCTGATATTGTAATAATGTTTTCTTCTAGAAGTAAAATTGAATCTACGATATTACCAGGCACTAATGGGAATACAAGGCTTATTAGTTCTCTTTTGCAACTGAGCCTTAGTAATTTTGGGGGAAAAAATATTCTCATTTAATACTACTTTGTATTCGCTTGCCCAGATTTTCATATGACAAGGTTTCACTCTCTCAGTACACAGTGGTAGGCTATTGGTGTTATAAAAAATGAATTTCTTTATTAATAAGAAACATAAATATTGTCAATTTAAAGACTTGTGGAGTTTCAATCATATTATTTTAACTATTGAAGAACAGAAGCCAATTTAATTTAGAATTAAGTATCAAATATGCAGATCAATGCTATCCATTGATTACATAAAGGTCACTACATTTTCACACTGAATGAAGAGCTAGTACAATCTATTTTTAGTACATGAGGGCACATATCCCACCTTAACCAGGTCTTTGAACCCAACTCCCAGATGCACTCCTTTAAAAAACATTAGCCTAGTTGATTGAGAAAAAGTTGGAAACAAATCATCACTGTGCATACTGCCATATTTTATAATAAAGGTATGAGCAGAGAGCATGAATGCCTCTGGTGTAGTGGATACCCCTGGTTGTGCACCCTGATGGCTCCCAGCCCGGGCTTTAAAAACTCAAATTCTCATTCCATTAGCTAATAAAGTATGGGCTAGTCACAGCTTCCCAGAGTCCACCTCTCCAACTTGCCTGGGCCTTGCTCACA
Organism: Tamias sibiricus; assembly: GCA_025594165.1. NCBI lineage: Eukaryota > Metazoa > Chordata > Mammalia > Rodentia > Sciuridae > Tamias > Tamias sibiricus. Next base: position 70,029,466 of record CM046670.1, read on the forward strand.
TCTCCCCTTCCTTGGGTAGTCCACATGCAGTGACTTGCCAATGTTAAGGCATAGCACCAACCTCTCGGCCCATTTCAGAAGACTCCAAAGGGTGGTGCCAGCTCCCTGCAGGACTGGCTAAGACAGGTGTTGACATTGTCTCACTGCTCAGCTTCTCTTTGGACAATGCCCTTCTACCCACACAAATATTGAGTGTAAGAACAGGGCCCAAAAAAACTTCCTGCATGTAAATGTGTCCTAGAGTCTCTTTTTTGGAAAAGTGGCCTGTTATATCTGATCCAGCAAGACCAAGAAAGACTTTTCAGATGTTTTATAATTAAAGATCTATTTCTCTAAGTATTAGTAAGAATTTGTTAAATGGAGGGAAAAAAAAGATGTACAGTCCATTGAAATAAAAGGAATGATGCAACAAAAATCAAAGATGTGAAAGAATTTGCTTTATCAAGGTAAACTGTGTAATTGTGTTGGAATACCAGTGAAGCAACTTAAAAGTGACAGGGAGTGGGGCACCGATTATGAAGGCTCCCAATTGCCAAACTAAGAAATCTGGATTTTTCTTTTAGGTAGTAGAGAGACATTTGTGGAATGAATGTACAGTATGACACATTTTTTTTTTTTTTCACAATGAAGCCAGATGTAGTTGGAAAGGTACATTATAAAGTGGTTGAAGAAGTAGAAGGGACACAAAGCAGAAGGAAGATGCAATTTGGGAAATAAAGATTCTCAAGGGCTTGAACTGAAGCAGAGAGGTTGAATAGGGAAGGGAGATGGGAAATGCAATGAAGGTAGTAGCAACAATTCTTGGGCAATAGGAGGTCAGAAATCAAGGTGAAGGAAAGGTAATGGTTTCTGGCCTGGGTCATGGAAGAGGCTATGACTGTAAAGAGATTGTAGCAACAAATGAAAGAAGCATGGTTGAGATTGTGTCATTGGGAGGAGCAAAGAGACTAGAAGAGCCTCCTGGTATCCTGCTGAAGATGTCTTCACCAGTGGCTTAAGCTATGCATTACACAAACATGCAAAATGTGTTGTCCTGTCCCAAAAGTGATTTATAAGTATTAGCACATTGAGAGCTGAATTGAGTTTTGTAGCGGAGGAGGGGGAAAGCTTATCTTCCAATAGGAACTTCATGCAGGAATCGATTATAGCCTAAGAGAAAGTCAAAAGTTAGCTGGGCCATTCGCCAGAGAGAAACCACTTTCAACATCTGAGCGAAGCTGCAAAAGGTGCTGTTGAAAATGCTCTGGAGGAGGACCATGCAGAAGTTGTAAGTTGCTTATTTTCTCTGACAGCAGGGATCCTAGAAGCAGTTATCTGCTACAATATTTTTCTTTTGTGGGACACTAAAGCAGACTACCTGCTGTAATTGTGCAGGCATACGCCTTGACAATGGAGCCGACAAGCTTGTCAGACTTGACTAGATGGTGAGGGTGTTAACCCCGGCTTGCTTCTCACCAGTAATAGGAAGTCATGCTGGCACTCTGTGAAGCTCATTTTAAGCATTTCATATCACCAGAATCATACCTATTGGTGCAAAACACTGAACATTTAACTGAATGTTCTGTACACCTAATAACTTTCTCATGTGATTGAATCATGTAAAAATAAAAGAATTGTTCAAAGGACAATTTGGCATTTTGCAAGTCCATGAATCATCTGTATCAGGTCATACAGAATGCATATTAATAACGCAAATCCCAAGGTCCCAGTTTACCCTAATGAATTAGAATCTAGAGCAGGGTTTCTCAACCTTAACTCTATTTATATTTGAGACTGAATGATTCCTTTTAGGACATCCTCTGCAGGATCTTTACCTGCAGGATCCCAAGACACAAACACATGTGTAGGAACACAAACCTGTCATGATGATCAAGACATTGCCAATTTTTTTCCGGGCAGCAAAACACTCTTGGTTGAGAACCACTGACTTAGAGATGGGTCTGGGAATCTGCTGTCTGGAAAGTACTGTGTCTTCCATTGCTATTAGTAACCACTAAGTGATTCTTATTGCCATCAATTTTGAGAACCAGTGATCTGAGAAAACTGCATTATTCATTTGCTCATTTTCTCTTTTAATATACGCCGAGTGCCTACTCAGTGCCAGCAAATCCTGATCCATATGAGAGCTGCTGCAGTGAATAAAACACACAAAATTTCTGTCCTTGTTAACTCAAAATGGAAAAAATAGGCAGTTATTTCAACTTTCTTAGTCCTTCTTTGTGCTCCAAAGAAAAAATAAGATAAGTTGAAAACACAGGGAGTGACAGAAGGCAATAAATACATCAACAAGATAGTCAGGGAATTTTCTCTGACTCTGAAATGCAGATATATGAGCAGAGACTTGGATGAACTTGAGTCAAGTTTTCTGCAAGTGCTGTTCCAGGACTCTGCAGGGTGGGATGTCATTCCAGCATCCCCAAAGAAACCACCGCCACATGACATGCTCAGCTTATTTCAACCACAAGGAATCACATCACTGTTCCTGACAGAAACCTCATCTTTAAAATAAAAATAATAGAATGAAGGAGTGCTTGGGCTAGAAGGCCTTTAGAGAGTATTAACCAGCTAGTGTCCACCAAGTTACCTAGCCTCTAATTTGGGATGGATCCTAATATTTTTTTAAACATTTATTAGTTAGTTAGTTAGTTGTAGGTTGACACAATACCTTTTTTTTTTATTTATTTATTTTATGTTGTGCTGAAGATCGAATCCAGTGCCTCATGCATGCTATGCAAGCTCTCCACCTCTGAGCCACAACCCCAGCCTCCTAAATATTTTTCCCATGAGTGTCTAACCCTCCCAATATTGGCCTCTAATCTATTAAGCATGAGAATTGGTGTTCCTTTAGGAAACTTTTATCTAAATCCTTTCTAATTTTAATTGAATCACTAGCTGCAGGGCTTGTTCATATCACAGACAATCAACAGATGGTCACTCTTTTCCCTTTTCTCCAGTCTTTTCTAAATTCAAAGATGGCTGCTAATTTACTTCCTGATCCCTTTTTCAGATTACAGTATTTGGCCATTCTTAGCTTTCATTTCTACTGTGCTTTAAGTCATTGCTTTCACTCTTTGAATGTTTCTTTATCAAAATCTTCCCTAAAACTTGAGATTATCACTGTTAGATAGCACCTCACCACAGCTGGCCCAAAACAAATCACTGCTTAATTTAGTAAACTCTGCAGAGAATTTTAGCCATGCTCACACCTGAAAATATTATGCACTGATCACTGATCAGAATATCCTATAAAATTACAATAGTTTAGAGTATAATATCTTTTAAGAGACTTGTGTTTTGATTTTTGTCTCCAAAAGTTACAAATGTGAAACCAGCAACTAAAGCTTTTCATATTTCAGTGTCCTAGTTGGTCAAATGGGAATAATAATAGAATCTATCTCATGTCATTATGAAAGTTGAGAAGATTCATGAAAAACACTTAGCCCAAACCCTGTAACATACTAAGATATGAATAAGTTTTTGTTATGGGTATCAAAATAATAATAACAATAACAACAACATGCTCTAAGTAAAGACAGATACCAGAGTTTATATTCTTTGGTAAAGGCATGAGAAGATTCAGTTATTGTACTCTTTCCACATGATTTTAGTAGCTCCTGTTTATGAAAGGAAAGGGAACTTTTCTTGAGAAGAGGAAGGTCAGTGGCAGCCATGTGTGGCTTACAGCTTTTCTTCGTATTTGAAGAGGTGTGGAATGGCATGCCCAAGGTCATTAGCAGGCACAATTCCAGCACTCTTCAGGATCATATCTTCTAGAGTTTGACTTATTTCTACCAGTTTTAGTCAACTTTGTGTTACTGTGACCAAAACACCTGATGAGAACAACTTATAGGAGACAAAGTTTATTTGGGCTCATGGTTCCAAAGGGTTAGTCCAATGGACTCCATTGTTCTGGGTCCAAATTGAGGGAGCATATCATGGCACAAGGGTGTGATGAGGGAAGCCTCTCCCCTCCTGATACCCAGAAAGCAGAGAGAGGGTGAGGCAGTCACAGAACAGAGAAGCCCTTCTAGGGCTCAGACACCAGTGACTCACCTCCTCCAGCCACACCCCACCTGCCTACAGTCACCACCCAGTCAGTCCACTTAAACTAGGATGGACCATTTTGTTACAGTTCTCATAATCTAATTTTACCCCTGAACATTCCTGTATTAATACAGGAGTTTTGGGGAGACACCTCATACTTAAATCATAATACCATCTAATAAGTATTAGATGGGAGAAGGGGAGGAAGGAGGAAGGTATGTGTGGAGGGGAGGGTTCTTTCCCCTCTTCCATGTAGTCAGCTGTTAGTGCAAGCCCTAAACGTTACCAAATATTAGCTTGCATGAGTTGGAACAATAAGTCCTAAAGCTGGACACCCTCCTCCTACACAGTGAGAATAATGATGAATGAATAAATTTTGCCCTCAAACTACATACACAAAACTGCTAGACCCTGAGGATTCAGAATTGACAAAGCACATCTCTTGCTCTCCAGAGTTTACAACTAATTGGAAAAAGAGGAAAACATTAACATATAATGCAGAACCTGTCTTGGGATCCTTAAACCAATTTAATTAAAAAATATTGTAGGCTAGTGAGGTCATGCATACCTGTAATCCCAGCTACTGAGGGGACTGAGGCAGGAGGATCCTAAGTTTCAGGCTAGCCTACCCGACTTAGCCAGACCCTGTCTCAAAATTAAAAATAACAGGAGGGCTGGTAATGTAGCACAGTAGTAGTGCAGTAGTAGAGTGCCTCTGGGTTCAATTCCCAGTACTGAAAAAAAATTAAAATAAAAATAAAATTGGGTCTAATATAAAGTAGCATAATATAGCTGCCCATTCACCAGGCGACCACCAGGCCACTGCTGATCAACTCTCCCATTAGGTGAGCTTTGTGTTTCTGTCACTTTTGTCTCCAAGTATATCTTCCCTATAGATCATCGAATAGGAAAACCCTTCCTAATTGTCTCACTTAGAAGAAAGAGACTGAATGAGAGCTGTGTGGAGGAGAGATGGTGCCTGGGATTAGAGGACCAGACACTAGATTATTGATTGTATTTGTTTGCCAACTGTTTGGGGCTTTGATCAACTGACAGATTCATTAAAGGTGATTAATGGACTTTTATTTTATTTTATTTTATTATTTTTAGTTTATTGAGTGATGGAAGAGTTATAAACCATTCATGAGTAATTACCACAATGCATATTTTTAATGGTCTTTATAAATATATATATATATACATATATATATACATATATATATACATAGTATGCCTTATTGATATAAAATTTGCATTAAGGATTTATTTTGTTTATATGCAACCAATCAATTATTTATTGAGTACCCAAAGTGACTTGGAGTAGTTATTATGGCAACTTGGCAGCTGTAAGAAGAGATAATTCATAGTCCCTAATAATGGGCAGTTTATAAATCAGTTGGAAAAACAGAGAAGACACAAATATATAAAGGACAGTTAAAATTTTAAGGCATAACTTGCAGAAGGCCAAATGATATACTACAGAAAAACAGAGGAAAAAAAATTCTGGATTGTCAGTGATATCTTACATTGAAAATGGGAAATAAGTTTAATGGTAAAGGATTCATAGAGTTTCTAGAAAGTGGTTAGAAGGAAGAAGCATCCATTGAGGAAACACAGATAAGGCGGGCATGGACAGAGCCACAGAGCCAGGACTGGACAAAGCGTCTATCTCAGACAGTATGCAACACTTGAGCTGCAATGTAAGTTGAAGAAAAGAGTATGTGTTGGAAAGAGATGCTGCAGTTTTGCATTATTGCTTCTTGATCTATTGAGAGATATTGACAGGTCTTGCTCACAGTCTCAAACTGATGATAAATATGTTTTACACAGTAAATCTAATGGCAACAAGAGTAGAACACCTCTTAGTGGCAGTGTAAGTTAAAAAAAAAAGAAATAATTGTGAATTATAAATAAAATTGGGAGATTAGAAACTGATGATATAAGCTTATTTTTATTTTATTTTATTATTTTTAGTTTATTGAGTGATGGAAGAGTTATAAACCATTCATGAGTAATTACCACAATGCATATTTTTAATGGTCTTTATAAATATATATATATATACATATATATATACATATATATATACATAGTATGCCTTATTGATATAAAATTTGCATTAAGGATTTATTTTGTTTATATGCAACCAATCAATTATTTATTGAGTACCCAAAGTGACTTGGAGTAGTTATTATGGCAACTTGGCAGCTGTAAGAAGAGATAATTCATAGTCCCTAATAATGGGCAGTTTATAAATCAGTTGGAAAAACAGAGAAGACACAAATATATAAAGGACAGTTAAAATTTTAAGGCATAAACTTGCAGAAGGCCAAATGATATACTACAGAAAAACAGAGGAAAAAAAATTCTGGATTGTCAGTGATATCTTACATTGAAAATGGGAAATAAGTTTAATGGTAAAGGATTCATAGAGTTTCTAGAAAGTGGTTAGAAGGAAGAAGCATCCATTGAGGAAACACAGATAAGGCGGGCATGGACAGAGCCACAGAGCCAGGACTGGACAAAGCGTCTATCTCAGACAGTATGCAACACTTGAGCTGCAATGTAAGTTGAAGAAAAGAGTATGTGTTGGAAAGAGATGCTGCAGTTTTGCATTATTGCTTCTTGATCTATTGAGAGATATTGACAGGTCTTGCTCACAGTCTCAAACTGATGATAAATATGTTTTACACAGTAAATCTAATGGCAACAAGAGTAGAACACCTCTTAGTGGCAGTGTAAGTTAAAAAAAAAGAAATAATTGTGAATTATAAATAAAATTGGGAGATTAGAAACTGATGATATAAGCTTATTTTTATTTTATTTAATTAATTGTTGATTGATTTTGCAGTGCTGGGAATCAAACCCAATGCCTCATGCATACTAGGTAATCTCTCTACCAATGAGCTATGCCCCCAGCCCCAGGTAGGTTTAAAAATAAGGAGACCCAACAAAAAGGAAAAATGTAGGTTGAAACCCAACTGCTAAGACTGAGGGATTAAGAGTATTGTTGAGAGAAATAAAAAGAAACCATCACACTGAATGAAATATATTTGAAGCTGAAATGAGAGACTTGGTTCTTAAAATACTGAATTATCAGTAATAGTATTATGTAAGATGACACTATCAAGCAGCTATGTTGGTGAATAGGATTTAAGGGAGAATTTAAAACTACATAAGTAATTTAAGAAGTCATTCATGATAGGTGACTGATAAAATCATGAAAATAGATATAATATCAGAAAAGAAAATTCACCAGAAAATGGCTGAAGATAAAACTTCAGGGTATTGCTACATTTGAAATCATCAGGAAATTGAAAAATGAAATCAGAGAATTTGAAATAGGAAGAGAATTAGACAATGCAGAGTTACAGAATGTAAGGCAAGAAATAGCTCCAAAAGACTGGAGTTTTGAGATTGTCAAATGTTGCTCAGAGGTAGGAAGAATACTTTTTCCCATTTACTTTTTCATTGATTTATACTGATCTGCAACGGGCAGAGTTAAGGCGTGTGAATTACACGTGAATAAATCTATCAATTAAAAGGAAGAAAAAAGGAATTTTGAAAGGAAGAAGAAATGTAACACCTGCAATTAATGATAACAAGGTATTTCAATTTTTCTCTGCCTTTGTATTAAGCATGAGAACCAGGGTTGTAGCAGAAACCAGAAGGAATATAGAAACAAATTACTGTTTCTTTTATGAAATGTTTTTTATTCTACTAGTGTGTCTTTAAAAATAAAAATCAACGAATAAATGTCCATTTAAATTGATCTTCTGTTGGACCGTACTATAGGTCTGACATATAAATTAGTGCTTGTTAGATTTAACTACCCCCCCTGGGATAAGACTGAGAAACAACAATAATATTTTTATGGAGAGTGTCAAGTGGCTTGCCTTTACAGCACTTTTTTCCACTGTATTTTTTTTTTAAGATGGACAGTGGGGACCATTTTAATACAAAAAAGTACTAATATGGCTTTAGGGTTTGATAAAGCAAATGTCTTTAGTCCCCTGCTGTTATGGAGATGTAAGGACTATTACCTTTTGTAGAACAATTTTACATTGGAGTTCCTTTTACTTGCTGTCTTGTCTGTCCTTTATACTAAGCATGACCTTGGGAAAATCATTTCACTGCTTTCAGACTTTTTCCTCCCCTGTGAAATGGGGGTATTGATGCTCAGTCTTGTTTGTTACTCACAGAATCAACAAGGATCAAATGTGATGACATAAGTCAAAATGTTTCATTAACTCTGAAATGCCACATGAATTCTGCCATTGTGATGAATTATTGCTAGGCTTTCTTCTTCCTGGAGGCAAAAGTTAGATGGATGTTGTTCCCAGGGAACTAGAGAATCTACCACAGTGCCTGACGTGAAGTCAGAAGGCAACAAATTCTTACTGGATTTCATTACTTTCTGAGAAGTATAACCATGAAGATGATCACATGCAAAAGTATTGAAATATATACTGAACCATCTAGAAAATTATGGAAACAAAGGCAGATATAGCTCTCAAAACAACATTAATCCATCCCCAAATATGAAATCCCATGAACCAGCCTACATCTGTCCCATGTGCTAAAAAGCTTCCTAAGAAAAGAGGTTGCACAATTTCCACTGTGCCTTTTTATTTCATGTCCAACAGTCTTTCTAGCTATTTCCCAACTAAAGATTGTTTATTAGCAAATCTAGAAAATATAGCCAGAGGAACTGATAACACTCACAGAATAAGGTTCATAAAAATCTAACAAAAGGCAGGGAATAGGGACAGAAAATAATCTAACTGTGAATGAGAAGGCTATGCCAAACAATGTGGAAGCAAAGAATGGTAAATAAAATGTCGCAAGGAAATGTCTGTTTTTCAGTGGAGTTCCTGGATAATTTTACTAAGATACCAGAGCACATTAAAATAAATTCAACTTCAGGATAAAATCAATACTTCATAGTCCTTTTCTTTTTTTGTCCATTTTTTTTTTTTTTTTTTTTTTTTTGGTGCATGACAGCTGTATATAATGATGATATTTGTTGTCACACATTTGTCTGTGCACACAATATTAACACTATAACTTATTCAATATCATTCCTCAGTATTTCCCCTGTCTGGTCTTAATTATTTCACAAGGGCTGCTTACACCTGGGATAGCTAGCTAGGGAAAGGGCAAGGAATGGCTGATCCAGGAAAGGAAAGATGCAGAACAGTAATTCCATGGAAGGTCCACTTCCCCTCTTCTCACTCCCCGACATCCTCAAACAGATCTGTTAGTTCTGCCATTTTCAGTGACTTACACCTCAATATTGCTCTCAGCTGGCTAGTAAATAATGCCTTTTTAAGTTTAGTAGCTTATTACCTGCTGCTATTTTCTGAGTGTTGTGTCCCCATACAATTTGCATGTTGAAATCTAATCACCAATATGATGATCTTAGATGGGGCCTTTGGGAGGTGATGAGTCCATGAGAGCTTGTATGGCATTGGGATTCTCAATAGATGTTTTAAAGAGCCTCTTTGACCCTTCCATCATGTGAGCACACAGTGAGATCCACCATCTATACGAGAGTGGCCCCTCATTGGACACTGGATCTTTGGCACCGTGATCTTGGACTTACCAGCTCCTAAGGCTGTAAGAAATTTTTTGTTGTTTATAAGTCACTTAGGTTATGGTATTATGTTATAGCAGTCCAAACAGGCTAAGATGTCTGATAATAGATTTTTATTTTACCTTCTTTCACCCAAGCTATTGATATTTGAAATGAACATCTAACTTGGAAACAGAAATGATGGTAGGATGGGCAGTTGAACTAACTGGGAAGTGGTCATAGATGAAGAACTGATAGTTTGATGCCTCCTATCTAGTGAAAATCTTGACAGATAAAAAGGGATGCCCTGTGTTATCATTCACACTCTTAAATTACAAAGATCCAGTGTTAGAGCAAGACTCTGAACTGGAGATGAGTCAGTCAGAGAGTAAGTTAGGTCACTAAAACCAAGTCAAATGTATGCCAAGTCCTGCAACAGGTCGACAGGATAATTTTATTTATTTATTTTTTAAGTGAGAACACATATGTGGGACTCTTAGATGTATTAATTCAGGGATGCCTCAGGAGACGAGGAGACCCTCTGGCAGGGCATCATTCCCACGGCATGATGACAGTCATTTGTACTTACAGTCTGGCATTTTACCTTACATACCTTCAGGCAGAGGAGACACTGGACACAGGAGACTTGGGGAGATGTCCTTATTATTGCTGAAACTCTGCCAATTCCCAGGGCTGATGATCTGCAGACATTCTCATTCTCCCACTGAAAAGGAGTGGCCTGTGATATCTTCATCTGTTACCACTTTCAGGTGCAAGGAGGGTGGCCCGTGGCATGCAGGAAAACTGCTTCCATTGGAAGTCCTGAAGAGGGTTCTTTATTTCACTTCACAAAAGCTAGGGATTGAACTGAGGAGCCTCTGGACAGCACCTGTGCTGTTCCCCTCTGGTCAAGTAACCCAGTCGCTCTCAGGAAACAAGTGGACAAAATTAGAAGTAAAACATTGTCCATAATTGTACCATGGGCATCATTAGCTTCTGTTGTCTCAGTATACAAGTTACAGAGATGAAGCTGAGAAGCTTGTTTTCTCCCCTAACAGGATAATTAATTATAAAAGTCCCCTTGTAATAGTAAATGATATAACAAAGGATCATATTGTATAGCTCCACTAATTTTATGTGGGTTTGAAGCACATGGCCTTTAGTGGGGGGTGGGCGGGGAGGACAGCTTAAGAAGAGTGAGTTGAAGTGATGGTTCTTGGAAGCTTTATAAGGTATTTTATTAAGTAATATCACATTGTTATTACATGCACCAGAGGTCATTTCAGCATTAAAGACACATTTTAAACCAGGGCTGGAGGTGAGGCAGGGGAGGAAATGGTACATCTAAATGAGCTTATAGGACAGAGATCACAAAGCATGGTATGAAATCTCTGCTGCATCCTTACAGCATTAACATTCAGCTAATGGAGCAGATGCTTGTTTTAGCTCATGGGGGATTCAGAATCCTCTGGTTTCTACTCTTGGTTTCACTGTGAGCATTTTCACTAACAAAACTACAACTTATAAATATATATTTTCTCCAGAAGTTCTTCTCACAGATTTATCTGTTTTATTGATTTGTTGCATTTTGAATTATCTTTCAATCCCAGGAAAATTACTCCATTTTTTTTTCTCACAAATTTTCCTTTTCCTGTCTCCTTGTTATTCATAAGCCTCCCCCTGCAGCCTGCTTCCAGAAATTGGATTTTATAATGAGAAGTGTTGCAAGACTGCTTTTCTGCTCATAATGTGAGAGCACTAAGAAAATATAATATTTTTGCCCACTTCTGAGATGCTCTGGGTGGAAGAGGGAAAAGAAGAGGAACAAAGGAGAACATTTCTGAACAAATATTCCTACCCACTTATTCTGTTGTCCTGTCGTGAAAGGCACATCAAACATTGTTAGGCCAAGTTAGACAAGCAGCCTCTAAGAAAGATACGGATTCTTCTAGAAATGTGTACTAATGATTCATCGTCTGACATTTTTAAAAGCTCTTCTCACAGAATTGGTTGTAAATAATTGACATGGTGTGGAGCTGGAAGGCAACAAACTGTCTTAGAAGGCTAGTGCAGCAGTAACTATGTGGCAGGTTTAAAGAGGCTTTAGTCAGCTCCAAAGGCTAAAGATGCTACACTTACCAAATACCAGATCAAGTTGAAAAAAGCTAACAAGGTTCAAACCATAAGGACAAAGGAAGAACAGGTAATATTTTGCAAAGCAACCTTTGAACTTTTCTTACCCCTAAAATACAATGGGGTATATATCACCATTAGAAAAATATGACCAATTTTATTGTGTAGGAATGTGGTAAAGAGGAAGAAGAAGGAAGGAAGTGTTAGAGAAAACATACTGCTGTAATCAGTAGCATTGTTATTTAATATTAGTTCCTCCCAACCTTTCTTTTTAGGTCACTGACTTAGCACGCCCCCAGAACAGTGTAGCTAGGAAACTGCTTCTGGGTTTAGTAATTTAAGAATAATAGAAATTTATGGGTGACTGTGTTTAAAACTAAGGGACAAAATCCAATTCTAAAGGTCTAAAAGTCTTTCAGTCTTTTTCCTATAGTAATGCTAATTGAATTCAAAGTAATCTTATACTTTTGTTCATGTAGTTTATGTGGTAAATAGTACAAAGAAGATTAAGCCACATTTTCTTTCCTCAGAAACTTACTGACATAGGTATAATTCAAGTGGTATCAGGTAAGTGTCTTAAGTGGAGTTCAATAACATGTCAGACAATTCCAAGGAATGGAACATTACATCCAATCAAAAATTTTTCTAGAGCAAATGGTGATTGACAAAGTGAATAGATACAATTTTTGTAAATTCAGGGGAATGATGGAGGAAGTATTGCTAGTAGAAAGAATCTGACTAAAAGCACAGTTGAAAACAAAGAACATAAGGGACAGGGAATATCTTAGCTTCACAACAGGACAAGGGATGGGAAGGAAAAAAAAAATGGAGATAAACCTAGGAAGATAGTTGACACAATGTTATGGTGGCTTTAAGATGCAAAATGGATTGATTTTAAGGAATTTTATGAAAAGTACAGAGCATTACAGAAAGTCGAAGGTGAAGACTATGTTCCCATACTGGGGAATTTGCAGAGGTCTAAAGATTAGAAGATTGTTGGACACAGAATTAACATAATTTACAAGAACAAATGTAAGTCTTTCTAATTCTGAAATTCTATTTGACTGAAATTCAAAATCTGAATGATGAATAGAATATGGTAAGATTACTTTCAGGACAGCAAGAACAAGAGTTTGATTTAGGAAAGAAGACAACATATTTATTTAAGCAATAGTCAAGAAAAATTAATAGCATTAAATGTTCATATGAAAAAGAAGAAATGTCTCAAATGAGTGATGTAGGACTTTCTTTTACTTTTACTTTCTTTCTTCTTCTTCTTCTTCTTCTTTTTTTTTTTTTTTTGATACTGACTGAACCAAGAGATGTTTAACCACTGTGCTACAACCCCAGTATTTTTTTATTTTGAGAGAGGGTATCACAAAGTTGCCCAGGACCTTTCTAAGTTGCTGAGGCTGGCCTAGAATTTGCAATCCCCTTGCCTCAGCCTCCCAGTCCCTGGGATTATAGGTATATATCACCATGCCAAGCCAGTATTTTTAAAATATAATGCATTATATAAATTTATTAAAAGGTTAAAATAATTTCAATAAATGATAATAATAAAGAAAAATATACTATCACAGCTTAACAATTCTTAGTCATAATCATTGATTTTTAAAAAATCATAATTTTGAGACTTTTTCAATAGAAGAAATGTTTTCAAAATTTTAGAATATGTCAAATATATAGGTGTCATTATTTAAAACATTGTTAATTAACATTTGTGATATAAATTTATTATTTTTCCATTAAGAGATATTCTTTTTCTTGATCTTAACCTTAAGTTAAGCAAAGGAATATTTTAAAAATTGTTGGACAGGATAGTTTCATAAGTAAGTAGCTAATACAAGCTCAGTGGGAAAGAACATTTTTGTCCTCATTGTTGAAATGTATTATCATGGAATTGAAAAATGTTCAATTTTTTTCATATAAAAATGCAGTTGTTGCTATATTTACTTCAGAAAGCCTCTAAGTCCATTGCAGGAGCAATATATTGACATTATATTTGAAAAGCATATTGGAATTTATAAAATGCAGCCTACTTTACCACTTAACTCTGTGGAAATAAATATCATTTTCCTCATTTAAACAGCTGGGAAGACTGAGGCTCAGACAAATACTCTGTAATGAATTCCCAAGTTTCCACATAGCCAGGTGTGACCAGGTGTGGCCAGGTGTAGTCAGGTCTTTTGTCTCATAATCCAGTGTCCTTCTTCCTGAAGAGGATGAACTGGGTTAAAGACACTAAATGTTTGGGGTATTTTATTGACATTGTTAAAATCCTCAACTACAGATACCGACCCCCTTCAAAAAGCCAGGGACCGTGGTATAGTCGCAGTATAAGTATCAACATGCTTCCTTTTGCACCTATTACATGGCAGTAAATGAGAAGCTGCACAACAGTTTTTTCTTGTCACACTCCCACAGTGATTTTTACAGAAAAATAATAGGGGCAGGGTGGGTGTGAGATGATTCCTGAGTTCCATCTCAGTGCTCACATTCTGTGATTCTGCCATGCTGAGAGCAGAAGAAACACACACAGGCACACAGAACCAATTAATCCACTTCAGAAAAATGGAAGTTAGAGAGCTGTCTTCTTTGAAAGATAATAGTTCTGACAGCATTCCTGACAATCATTCAGAGATTGATGTAATGTGGGGACAATGAAACAATTGGAATTTGTCTGCTTTGCCCTATCAATAATTTTGGACTACGAATTCTGCAGACTTTACAGAGTATCACCACAGAATGGACATGCATTTCAGCTGTCTATCTGCCACCTCTTTCAAGTTACTTCTTCTGCCATCCTGAAACAACTTCCTTGCTCTCCCTAGAGATTCTCCAACTGACTGCATAAGGGCAAAAATGAACTAGTTGACATTTATACTTTAAAGACCCTTTCTTGGTCTATACTAGGCAAGTTAAAGGAGCAGTGATTAATTTGGCCTGACATTTTAAGGAAATGTTTTTAAGAAGAGGCAGGGTCATGGATTATGAAAGAAGAGGTGAAGACATTTCAGGTGGGGTGAGAAGATTGCAAATAATAATAATAATAATAAATAATAATTGAGAAAGTTGGGGGCCTGTAAGCAAAGGTGTGCTGGCAAAACTGTGGTATGGATTATCTGTAGCTGGCCCATAGAAATAGAGAGATTAGAAAGGGAACAGAAAAAAGTGTGAAAGTTATAAGGGGACCAGTTAGGAGAGGCCTTCAAATGTTAGTGTGGTTTGTTTTTTTTTTTTTTTTTTTCCTTTTTTCTGCTGCCTTTTGGGAAGGTAGCATTTCCAGCACTTCCCTGAACAGGCTTCTAAGAATGGAAGCTCAGATTATTTGTCCTGCACTTAAAAGCCTGCTCTCACTCTTGCCCATAAAAATGAAAAATATCAGGACTGGGCACCCCACATGGATCTTAAACCCACAATGTATATAGATGTACCTACTATTGCTTTAGCAGTTCTCTCTAAAGATGTCAACAAGGAGGAGAATTCAAATATATGCCAATCCCAGCCTACAAATTCTAGCCTGAAATAAGTGATACTTACATGCTGACCTTGAGCCCAAAAGCCTGGGAAAATGGCTTCTAGTTTCTCCCTGTTAATTCTTTGAGTGAATAGAATGGGCAAACAGGAGGAATATATCTTTCAGATACAGCTTTTAGCATCTTGAAATGAGACTCGTTTGCTTTATATAAAATAATGTTTACTGAGATGATGTTTTAATGAAATTACTCAGAATTTTAGTTCACCATCATTTGACTTGTATTTTATTTCATCATTTTATAGTGCCTCAAATAAAAAAATCTGACGAACTGGTGATTACTTATTGGTGGGATGTTAAAGATTTACATTTACTAATATAATACAATAATCATATATGTCATTATCATATCTTCAATGGCTACTGATTATTTCAGCAATTTTATTTGCATATTATATACATTATAAAAGTTATGAAATAACTTTGCTAACTAAATTAGGATATATATATGTGTGTGTGTGTGTGTATATATATATATATATATATATATATATATATATATTTTTTTTTTTTTTTTTTTTGTCCAAGATCTTTTTATCAGTTTATTGTAAGTTGAATACTGGCAATTATTTCTACAATGCCTTAAAATATTTGATGTTCTGTAATTACAACCAGAAAGTGAAATTAAATAGACTAAGTTGCTGTGTTTATTGAGTTTATGAGTTAGTGGATAATTACTCTTAATGTAAGGCTATGGGACATAAGAAAGATAAAAAAATCAAATAGAATTTTACAGCTTGATCTTAACAGATTATATTGTGACCTCTGTCTGAATAGAAACAAATACAACTGCTTTTATAACAAATAGAAGCTTAGTTTAATACACCCCAGGGCTGAAAGAAGAAAAAGCAAGTGCTTCACCCAGCTCCTTCCCTTCTTTTCTCCTTTTAACCCTTTCTCCTTCCTTAGGACTTTTCCACCCAGTCCTATCACCATAGTAGGTAGATAGATGGCTCCTTGATTAACTGCAGGCTCTCATAATACATGTACTGCTGCTTGTGATGAATGGAAGAAAATGGCAAAATGATTGGGGTGGATATCAGAAAGCTCTCTGACTTTCAACAGAAAGTGTGTGACATCAAGCCATCTGGGCATCTGACAATCTTATGTATTTTTTTCTCCCCAGAATATCATGAAATTTCTGGGCCAGTACTCAGCCTCTCCCTGAGTGCAATTCCCTGATGAGACTTTCCAACAAGCCCCCCAAGTCTGTATTTCTCCTTGCATTCCATAATGCTGGGACAACAGTCCTAGGTCCAACTTCTCTTATTTCTCTCATCAGTCCTTTTCCTAACTCTCCACCTTCTTGCTTTTGTGGTAATTGACAGCTGGATTCTCTTCATATCATCACTTTTCTCTTAACCCTTTTGAATGGAGGTTCCTATCCATTCAGAAAGCCAATAAAAAGGGCAAATATTTGTCTTCATTTGTTATTACTTATTTATTTACATGTGTTTATTTTCTTGACTACTGCTCAAATAAATATGCTATCTTCTTCCCTAAATCACTTTTTTCTTGCTATTCTGAGAGTAATCTGCCATATTCTATTTTTTAATCAGATTTTGAATTTCAGTCAAATAGAATTTCAGTGTTAGAAACACTGACATTTGTTCGTAAATCATGTTGATTCTGTGTCCAACAATCTTCTGAAACCCACTTCCTGATCTTTAGACCTCTGCAAACACACTGGTATGGGTTCTTAGCCTTCACTATTAACTTTCTGTAATGCTCTGTATTTTTCATAAAATTCCTTAAAATTGATCCATTTTGCATCTTATTGTCACCATAACATTATGTCAGCTCCCTTCTTAAGTTCACCTCCATTTGCTTTTCTTCCTTCCCTTTCCTTATCCTATAGTGAACCTATTTCCTATCCTTTATATCCCCATTTGATCAATTATTACAATGAAATTTGTATAACTCTTAATAAAGAATAACTTCAATTGCCTTTTGAAAAAAATTCTTTCTTAGTTCCCTACATGTTCACATTTGGTTTGACAAGAGATTGAAGTTTTTAAGTATGTGAATAATAAGAGGGGTTTTTTTCTTCATTTTAAGCCACTGTCATTTTGTATTTCTTTGTTTGGAAAATTAAAAAAATTTTTCTTTGCTTTTTTATTCTTGGGAATGTAGCTAAACTACCATGTAGATAAAAAGATGCCCCTGATGGCCATGCCTTTTAGAGAACTGAAGATGTCTAAGGCAAAGAGGATGTAATTAGTTAAATTAGAGAATGAAAACAAAAAGAGATAGCTTCAAGATAGGATATTAAAAGGAAAAGGTAATAAACAATCTTTTACAAAGGAAGAAACTTGACAAAAAGGAAAGTTCAGTATTTTTTCTTATTAGTAGAAGAACTATAGCTTTTACTGTCTTTTTAGCTAAATGAAAGATTCAGTGATTAACTGTGGTTTTAAATTAATGTGACTATAATTCATTGATGGCATTTTGAAAGAGACTGTGGAATCTGTTTGCACAATCCATGGTTTCAGTCTTCACCCTCCTAATTACTACTTATAGCACTAGAAATTTAAAAAAAAAAAATTCCTCCCCTCGACTTTTTGTGTGTACCTAATCAGATATTATCTACAGATATTCATCAAGTATTGAGAACTAAAACCTGACACAGAATCGAGCCTAAAACAATGAAGCCATAGACCTTCCCTAGGATTATTGCATTCAAATACACAGTTACCGATCCAGAACTACTGGTTCCGTTAGGCAATTTCCGGGAAATGTGATAGTTCATTTAAAAAAAATAAATCTCAGGCCATCTTCTTGCATGGTGGAGGGGATTAATATGGGGAAATGACATGGTACAAACTCATCGTTGTCCTTAAAAAGGTCATTTTCCCCCCTCTGGGTTTAGCTTTTTCTACTCTGCAAATGAAGTAGCGCAAATATCACCCCCACACCTTACAGAAATGTCAAGGGAAGGCAATGAGAGCATGCATGGGAAATAGACCCCATAGACAGTGGTGGAGATGTTCAGGACTCTGCTGGGTGGTGTTAGGGAGAACAACTATGTCTTGCCACCTTTTAATTCCACTCAAGTACAAATGCCCTAACTATCACCAATTCTGAAACTGCATCTCAGTGATACATCTGATTCCTCCCTAAATGCATAAAAGGTACAAAATTGGGAGTCTTTTCCTGCTTCTTCAGGGTGCTCCTCAGACATCAGGATTAAGTTTTCAATACAAGTTCTAAACAAAACCACCATCTAATTCTTGTAGCCAGTACCACCAAGTGGCAAAGAAACAGGGATATTCTGATGATCAGTAAAAAATGAATTAGCGTGGTAGACCAGGAGTTTCTCCATAAAGTTAAGGATCCCATCCCATGAGATTCTGCAATTCCTTTATTTATAGCAGCAAAACACACTGGATATACTGAAATCATATCTTTGTAGAGCTCCTACACTTTGGGAGCTCAGCGATCAGGGTATAAAACACTGTGAACTAAGATCCCAAATCAGTTGACCAGTATGGCCTTGCTTATGGCTTTTCTAGTGCAGTGAAGGGTTGGCCTACTTCCTTGTGTTTCTTTCAGAAGCCTCTCATTTATTCCTCTGCACATATCTCTCTATTGCTCCAAAGCCTCAAATAGTATGTAGCTAGCTCCCACAGAAGGGTTTGTGACTTTTGACTTTAACCAAGCCCACAAGTAGGAAGATGTCTCCTTTTTCAGTACATTAATAATCTAGAAGTATTATTGCAGTTGAAATTACATACTAAGCATTTAATTGCATGAATTCCTACCTAAGAATTTTGGTGACTATTTTCACAAAAATTTGATTAAATATGTTCTGTAGAATACATAAAATCATGGGGGAGGGATTCTTTTATTAGAAAAAAAAATTTTACATTTATTGGCAACCCTTTTAAAATATTTAGATTATGGCTTTTTGTAATTGTCTGTTACCTAAAAGAGTCAAAAAAGAAAAATTGCAGTCCTGGAAATACATAAAAAGGGGATTAAATTTATGCAATTAATAAATACATTATAGCTTTCCCATCAGAATATATCAAAACTCATTTTTGTGTTATTTTTGCCAAGCCAGCACACAGTCACTGTGCCCACCTATCGTCACCATGTGAAGCCATATTCAACTGCCCACATCATCAAGGAGAACTCAGCCATTCCTTGCTCCTTTCCGTTCCATGTTCAGAGTGACATATTCCCCTAGGGTGGTGCAGTTATGTTTTCCAAAAAGCCCTTTAGCAATTAAATTGTTGAGTCAAGGGAAATGAATGAAAAGAAAAAATTAAGAGCAGTCAGGCACTTTGAATACAGGAGAACATGCTCCTGAATGAAAATGCAATCTAAAATGTAGCCATAAAGAATACGGCATGTGGTGTTGGGGCTATGGCTCAGTGGTGGAGTGTTCGTCTCGCATGTGTGAGGTCCTGGGTTCAATCGTCAGCACCACATAAATAAAATAAAGGTATTGTGTCCAACTACAACTAAAAAAAAAAAAAAAAAAAAAAAAAGGAAAAAAGGAAATAAAAGAATATGGCATGTTTATATTCAGGTCCATGATAGAATAAATAATAGATATGAAAGTTTGGTGACAATATATGAATCAAGCTAAGATAGCCAGAGTTCTATGAGTGTTGTTGGCATACTAAAAAGAATTAAGTCCATATTGCAATATTTCTTCAGTGAAGAAAAGATAAATGCCAGATATTAGAAAACACTTGTTTTTTATGTTACCATTTTATTGAACACTTAGGGCATCCCTAAATGTTTTGCACTTGGAGATAGGCCTGAAAAGACAGGTTGGTTGTCAAGTTGGCTTCATTTTCCAAGAAAGCAAACCAAAAAATAAGTAAAAGCTCACCAGTGGCAAAAAGAAGAAAAAAAAAGAAGGGGGTAGTGAGGAGGAGGAGAAGGAGAAAAAGGAGAAAGAGGAAGAGGATAAGAAGGAGAAGAGACTAAGTTGAGAAAAGCAATAGATTGGCTGGAAAAAGACATGACAGTGTCCATGCAAGTGCAGCCATTTCCATTAACACTTATCTACATTTCACCCAACATGCTTAAAACCTCCCATCAACATCCCCTTCCACTTTACAGAGTGCTTGTTGCCTACTTTTTCTCCTTAGAATATTTAACCATGCACAGTAGGCCCAGGCCACATTACCTTTCAGACAAACAAAAACTGACCATATTATTGCACGTCTCTGTGAAGATACCCTGTAGCCCAAAGATCTCCCTCATCAGTGCAGATTTCAATATGAGAGCAACTGCAACTTTGAGCTTTTGGTCAGAATTGCTAATGAGAAGGAAAGCACTCAATGAAAAAACACACACACACACACACACACACACACACACATACACACATAAATCAGTAAAAGGAAGAAGAGAGGAAAAGGAACAAGCGAAGGGAGGTAGGGAAGGAAGGGAATGAATTGGAACAAGTTATGTTACATGCATAAATGAATCTGTCACAATAAATCCCACTATTAGGTATAATTACAATGCAGTAATAGAAACATAAAAAGAGGGACTGTGCTAGTAAGAATAAAACACATCTTTAAAACTTTGTCTCCCTATAAGCTATGAGATATGTGTGTGTATATGATATGTATATACATATGTATATACATATGATTAGGAATACACATACTAACTTTAACAATACAGGATATATCATTGACTATATATATATATTTTTTTTTTAAATTAGTGGAGTTGAGAAAATAACCTGTTTCCTTTGATGCCTAATTCACAGGAATGTCCATATGCCTCTGCAAATCTTGTATGTATGAGAGGTTTTCTTTAAGATTTATTAGTGTGGATCCAGCTTCCTGGGGCTACTTCACCCAGTTCTCTATATAAAATGTTCAGGAATAGTAATAGTAATTATATTATCAAACATCTGCTTATTCCAGGTATTATATTTATAAAAACTTCCTCCCCAATGGTATTTTACTACTCCTGTAAGTCAATTAGTAGCTATTTTCAATTTCTACTAATTCATCTTTTACATGTTTTGGCTTTTTATTCTCATGCTATTGAACTTCTTTCCATTCATATTTATTATAAATTTGTCTTATAAATGAATGGCAAGAGTCATCTATGAAAGGGCGGATCTTGCTGTCAACTGAGGGTTCCTTTTCTCCCATGCATAGCCTTCACACCCTCTCTAATTTTCTAGAAAATGTTTCTGAATTATAGAAATGATTACAACTGGGGGTAGGGTAGGTATAAGTCAACCATTGTTTGTAATGGATTGGATCCTATCATCTTGTGCCCCCCTTCTTTAAGAGGAAATAAGAGGGAGGTGATGTGTTTGACTGAGTCTGTTTGTGGGGGCTACTGTGCCTCAAATTTCAAACAGAAAACTCCTGGAGACAGCTTCCTCTGGAAGAAGAGAATGTTTGGAAGCACATGCTTTCCAGTTTCCACAATCTTCACTTTCCCAACTGTCCCTAGAAATGTTGCGTGGGGTTACACATATGTTTTACTAATTCCGGGAGGCAGTGTGGCTGGTAGGAACACATGATTTGTAGAACACACACTTGGGTATAATTCCTAGATTAATCTACCAATTTTGTGATTTCAACAATTTGTTAACCTCTCTAAGCACCTGATTTCTTATCTTTAGAATGTGAGCTCTAATATATAACATAAAAGGTGGTTACAAAAATATAATCAAATGACATAAAGAAGTAAGTAGTACAGTTCCAAGCACATGAAAGTTGCTCAAACTATGTCTAGTTGCTTATTCCCACTCAATTGTTTCATATCTGAGGCTTACCTTTATTATGCTTCAGTACTATACAAACCAAGAAAATCACAGAACATGTTCATTGCTTTGTTCATTGGGCTAGGTTAGATGGATTTTGTTAATAATATGGTTAGAATTTAATTCATTATATGTATTTTAAGCATCCTGTTGATGTACTGTTTTTTTTTTTCACATTTTATTCGCTATTTTTAAAAAATCTCTTTATCAAAACTCTTTTATGAAATCCTCTGAGTATGTCATTTATTTCTCCTCAGACATTTTGACTGTTAGCATTAGATCATAGCAGTAAACTACTTAACAACAGAGCTTGTGGATATGAAAGGTAAGCTCATGGTGAGACAGTGACAGAAGCTATTTGGGGCCCCAAAATTCTCTGACAGCCCCCGCATAAGTTGAACAGGTTGATTCAATGCACCGATGCTTACAGGTAGCCCTGGTAATAAACATCAGTGGAAAACAGCAGGTACAACACACCACTGAGCTGTACTGTTCGAGGCTTGGTGTGTAGCGATTTTCTTCCTTAGGTTTATGAGATGGTGTGAGAATCTGCCTTTTTCTCAGACTAGTAAGCATGTCCAAAGTATCTCTCCATAAAAACAGTTTCAAAGAATTTGCTATTCTATCCAATAGATTTAGGAATCAGTGTCAAGTTGAGTGATTTAGATTTTGATGGGGAAAATTTAAGATGTAATTGTTGAAGTATTTGTTTAAAGCCAGCTGTTGCTGAATGGTTGCCAAACTGCTGAGTTCTCCTAGTGTCTCTGGGATGAGGAATGCACATTTTAATCTCAACCAATGCTTCCTCTGTCCTCCTTCTCTCCCTTATCCTCTGTGTTCTCCCCCTGCACCCCCCTCCTTTTCTAAAACTACAAAGAGCTGTCATAGACTAGATATCTATAACTAGATACTAGTTCATGCCCATTTCCCCATGTCAGCAAATTTGCTAGAGTCTCATTTCTCCTCATTCCTCTTTTTATGCCTTCATTTTTTTTCTGATAATTAGGCAGCATTAATCAAATAAGTGTGTGCTTGTCAAAACACAGGAAAGTCTAGATCCCTATTCCCCAAGGACATTCTCAGAGACAATAAGATCCCAGGAAGATAATATTAGCTTAATGTGTTTAGACAGACAAGGCTGTAGGGAACTTGACAGATGCCAGAGCATGCTGAAGAGACTCCAGGGCTATCACCAGGATCCCTCTCCTTGCTATTCATACCCTATGTACTCCTCACCTTGAGGGTGGGCAGAAGTGGTGACTTACTTCGAACCAAACAAGTATAGCACAGGTGATGACTTCTCATTTTGATGATAACCTAAGATTGAAACCCAGATTGCCAGGAGATTCTTTTGCTTTCTGGTTTTGAGGAAGCAAGGGGCTCTACTGGGAAAGCTCACATGGTAAGGAGTGGAGGGTGGCCTCCAGATGACAGTGAGCAAGACCACTCAACAGCATTCAAGGAAATAAATACTGTCAATCACCACATGAACTGGGAAGTGGCTCCTTCTCCATTTGAGCCTCAGAAGAGGTGACAGTCCTGCCAACCCCTTGCTTGCAGCCTTGTGAGAATTTGAGGGTTCAACTAAGCTATGTAAGATTGCTTCATGGTCCACACAAAATGGCACAAAATAAATGAGTTATTTTAAGCTGCTATGTTAGTGGCAACACTGTTATGATAAAATTGATAAGTAATAAAGAGAACAGAGATGGGAGAAGAAGAGCAAATCTGAGAGAGCCAGGGGATGAGGAATGGGACACTTCAGCTGCAGCTGATTACTGAGAAGAACATAGGCCCAAAGATATAGCTGCATGTCATCATCCCTGGTAGGAAGACTCTGAAATGGAGTTTAGCTGGCAGAGAGTTTATTAGAAAATGCCTGGGGGTTAACACCTATGGATGGCAGGTGGAGCAACAGGTCAGGACAGAGGGGAGTAGAGTAGGGATGAAGGGTCAACCAAGGACTTGGCCAACCCCACGGATGCTGGAACTAGACAGGTCTTTCAGAATTTCATGCACTTGATCCCAATGGCTGAGCCTTGATTTCATGAAAGACCACAGTGAATTGTCACTGGATTTGAGCAGTCTTAAATAGGTCCGAATTAGAGGAGTTTGGGCTTTGGATAGACACTTTTTTTTTTTTTTTCCAAAAAAAATTTTTTTTTTTTAAATGAGCCCTATATCTTTCCCTTACCATCCTCAGATCTTTTGCCCAATATCTCCCACTGGCCAAACCCAACCAAAGCCAGAAGGCATGAAGATGAAGTACACATTCTAAAGTGATGCATCTCCCAGTCACTGAGCAGCATGGAGAGTGAAGCTGTAGGGATAAACTGCAGAATGATAGCACTATACAGGAATTGAAGGAAATCACTTTAAACAAAGGAATGAATAAAGGCAAAGACATACGGGAATTCCAGAATGTGTTTACACAGTGATCAGTCCTCTGACGTGGTGGAGTATGAGTACTTCAGGGATAATTTGAAATAAAGCAATCTTGGATCAGCGAGGAAGAAGGGATACAGGTCCCAGTGTTCAAGCTCAAGGCTCATCTCAGGAAATCCAGCAGAACCTGGCAAACTAGAACAAGGTTGATTTCTACATTATAATTCCACCATCTTATCCCCAGTTTTCACTTCGCAGTCAGTTCTGGACTCCGTGAAGACAGGAGAAGCCTGGACTGGAGATTTTATCTGACTGAGTAATAATGAGTGATATTAAAATAATTTTTACAGATGTGCACAGTGCTATTCCTATCAAGTTTACAGACTCAGTTACTTAATTTCTTCATCAGAGACTATCCTAGAAAGACTCCTAATCATTGGCCTTGATCATTCTGATCTTCCTTCAGTGTTGAGGGACTGGACTGGAGAGGCCCTGCTACATGAGGCATTCCAGGTGCATTCATCGTCACGTGGGATGAGTCCTTTGTGTGGTGTGAAATCACACAAGCATGTGTTGCAGCTAATTAATTGGATGACAACCAATCCCTCAAGTCTCTTCCAACATTATTGCTTTCCTGGCTTTTCACACCCCTCGTGTCAACATATTTCCCCAGTCTGTTAGCTCACCCTTTTACTAGCAATATAACATTAATTTGCCAACAGATTTTTAAACATTTCTCTACTCATTTTGATTGTTTTGCCTTCTTTGATATTTGTAACATCTCCTGGGGCAACATTTCTACAGAATTCAATTGATGTACAGCTCCTCCGTCTTCTGGAAGAATTTACCCATGCATAACAAGTCACATTTTAGAATGACAACATTTTCCTTCAGAAATGATGCCATTTTATTTTTTTAAATTTCTTCAGAATAGGAAATTACCTGTATTAGCCAACTATTTTGTAACAAGCATACTACTAGGTGTATAATGCCTAGTGCATTTATTTAGCAACTTTTTCTTCATGAAAAAAAAAATCTCTGAAAGAAAGTGTTTTGCTGTTCTTTTGTCACATAAGATTATGGTTCTGAGTGATCATACACTTTGTGCGACATCACATAAACAAAAAGTTTCATTGCCAGGAATTAAACTCAGTTCTTCCCTCATTCCAGAATCCACAGTCTGTTCTCCTGTGTTGTTCCTTGTAGAATACTCCACCATTCTCCCTGGCTCTCCACAGTTAGTAAAAAAAATAAAATAAAATAAAAATAAAAAATCTTCTGAGAATGTATATTCTTAGAAGAACATGGAATCACACGGATCATGAATATTTGAGTGTGAATTAATCATTATTATCTCTTTCAAGGATATTTACATATAACAAAGAATCCTAAGAACTCCAAGAGATGACTTTTAGGGGGATTTTAAGGCACTGTAATTGGTTTTAGAAGTTGCTTTGAGATTAAGAAATCTTTGAGGCTATTTAGAATTCAATAGGCAGATCTCTGAATTATTGTTTCATCTGTGAATGTTACTAGACACTGAATATTTTATTTTGTATAACACGGTAACTTTCATTTTATGTTTACCTTCCTGAACAGGAACCACTCAGCCCTCAATTTTTCACCATGGTATTGATTCACAGATGAAATGTGAAAACCATGAACCACCATCACCAGCCGTAGCAGCCATGGCTCAATGGCCTTCCACACAGTGACATGTGCCTGGAGAAGTTCTGTGTTACAGACACACTCGGGTGTCTTCCTGGAACAATAAGAATTTCAAGACTATTACTAGTATTATTAATTGCTCTGGCCTGTAAGGAGATCCCATTCATAACAGAGATTTCTTTCTCTCATTGGGACTCTAGCCAGGAACATTTCTAAAGGAAATAATGGTGCCTCAGAGAACCTCCAGACCATCCTTCCACCTCATGTGGCCTCGGAGGGAAAATATTTACTAGGAATCCCTAGAAATTTATTCCTTTTTCTCTTGGTCTTCAGGATTTCAATGATAGATCATGAAAAGATAAAAGGTTTCTCCACAGTGGATTCATTTGAGAATAACTGTAATCAATCTGTGAGAACAATAGCCTGTTTTGTGCTGATCATTGATACCAACATAAAGAACGGTGGAAGAGAGAATAGTACATAGCAGGTTCTCAGTAGATGGATGTTGAAAAGGTGAATGAATGATGAACTCTTAACATTTCTTCAATATAAGGTTAAAAATGAAAATATGAAATAAATAATATACCAAGAAGGAGGTCATAATTGAAACAGGGAATAAACAATCTAGTTGAAGAACAAGGTTCACATCCATAAAGCATTCTCAGACACTCCTGACACTAAACACAAAACGCATATTATGAAACAGGCAAGGACAGTCTTCATCCATTAGCTGCCATATTTATAGAAAAGTATAAACTTCATTCTTCTAACCAAAAAAATTAGAAATGAGGAAAATGAAGAGATAGTTTGATGAAATATCAAATATTCTTTTCTCATATACTTACTGTTCTGCAAATCTGTCTTCTACTTAAAATGAACATTTATTTAATACAAAATAAAGGAAGGTCAAATTTGTAATTATTTGGCTCCACAAATTATGACAAAAAGGACAAACCCAAGAAACCATGACCTAAGATAAGATTTAGAGTATACAATCACCCCAGAAACCATATTCATTTCTCCATAACTGCTCACCTCATTCTCAAAGGTAAGCATTAATCTTTCACTGCTAACATCATGATTCAAATCACCTCTTTTTGATCTTTATATAAAGGACTTATCATTATGGACACTTTTTTTACCCCCCTTGATTTGGTTTCTTCAAGACTTTGCTAGGGATATTTAAGTTGCTGCATTAGCCAATAATTCTTTGCTTTTGTTGTTTTAGTTCTGTACTATTTGAGTGTGTGAGTGTTCTGCAGTGTATTTTTATTCCATAGTTGATGAATAATTGAGATCCCATTATTTTGGTGAGTGGTGTTATGAAAATTCTTACACAGGTCTTTTGGGGCAAAAAAAAGTCTGAAGTGTGTGTGTGTGTGTGTGTGTGTGTGTGTGTGTGTGTGTGTGTGTGTTACTTAACTAGTGAAATTGCCAGGGAGTGAGAGATCCACCTATCTTCTTTATCTATCAATTTATTCAAACCTAGTAAATAATGACAGCTTTTAAATTGTTTGCAGAAACTGGCACTTTACACGGTATTGTATCAGAGATTTTAAGTAGTCTGCTGTGCATGACACCATTGATAATAAGGATCATTTTAATTTCCTCATGACTAATGATGACAAATATCTAGATATGGTTTTTAGCTATTTGGATACTTAATTTATGTGAAATGTCCGTTCTACTTTCTCACCATTATTTTCTATCGTGTAGAATTTCTCTTTTGTAATGTCTAATTATATATCACAGATACAAACTGCTTGTCATTATATATATATATATGTAAATATACATATATATAAATAATCAAACATATAACTATATGTAAATATATTCTCTATTTAATGATTTATATGCACATTTTTCCCAATAATTTCCTTTGATGAACTAAAGTTCCTAATACCAACATACTTTAATCAATCTATTTCTTTTAGCTGTAGATGGACATAATATCTTTATTTTTATTTATTTATTTTTATGTGGTACTGAGGATCGAACCCAGGGCCTCACACGTGCAAGGTTAGTGCTCTACCACTGAGTTACAACCCCAGCCCTTGAGCTACCTTTTTTGTTATTGACATATTACTATTAATATTTTATTATCTTAGTGTTTGCATAATTGAGGTGTATCTCATAGGCAAATATTTATTCTCTTTACCAAACCTAATAATCTTTATCATTTAAATAGATTTTATTCATTTATACTTAATATAATTATCAATATAATCATTTTATTAATTTTCTTTTCACTCCATGGATTCTATTTTCATATTTACTCATATATGCTTGTTAGAGTAATTTTGTTGAACTGTTTTTTTTTTCCCCAAAAAAAAAAAAAAAAAAAACTTGTTACACATTTCAGTTACTGCTAACCCTACATATTACAACTTGTGTTTAATATATTGATCTCTAAAGGAAAATAAAACTATTTCCATTCTCTGCACTATTTAAGGGCCTTTAACTGTATTATCATCCTGAGCTTGTGTTCTTGTTGCCAAGTAGTTTGTGTCTCATTTTATTTTAAGTCTCCAGGAATTTATTATTATTGTCATATACAATCAATATTTTTCTAAGATCTACTTACATATTTACCATTGAAATAACTCTTCATTTCCCATGAATCTTTAAATATCCATCTGAGACTGCTTTCTTTCTTCTTCTTTCTCCTTTTTCCTTTTTTCTTTTCTTTTTTTCCCCTG
Organism: Tamias sibiricus; assembly: GCA_025594165.1. NCBI lineage: Eukaryota > Metazoa > Chordata > Mammalia > Rodentia > Sciuridae > Tamias > Tamias sibiricus. The sequence continues at coordinate 70,058,265 of CM046670.1, forward strand.
ATGTTGGCTTTCCATTTCCAAGATCTCTGCTTTTGTTTGTTTATAAATGTCTTTAATCTAACCTGCATTTTAAAATTCATTTTGTGTATTATGGATTCTTCATAATGTATAATTTTTCTTTTTAAGTTATTATGGATTATTTTAAAAGACACTTAAAAGATCATTTTAATTTCCTCCAGGTGCCATCATTTCTATTGAGAAATCAGCTTTAAGCCCCATTGCTGCTATTTGAAGAGAATGGGTCTTTATATCTCTGACCATCTTTAAGATAATCAATTTTATTTAAACAGTTTCATTATAATTATATCTAGGATTATTTTGGGGTTTACAATCTTCTTGTTTTAGAGTTTGTTGGCTATTATCTCTTCAAATATTGCTTCAGTTCCACTCTCTTATACTTTCATCATGTAAAGATATTTTCTTCCTTTTTTACTTGCTTATTCTATTCTTTCATTTTTTTCATGTAACATCTTGAAGTTGATGTGAAAGAACTACATTATCTGACTTTTCCACAAATCCATTTCCTTTGTCTTTTAAATTTTTGGTTGGTTCACTGTAGATATAAATAATATTGGGGCTCATTTTGACATAAGAGCACAGAGTATAATTTGCTCCAATTCACACCAAAAAAGATTTTAAAAAAATGGGGGGGGGGGAGTATTCCATTGTTTTTTAACAAGTTTACTGGAGGTGTATCTCAATGATAGACAGCTTGTACAGATGAGTGAGGCCCTGGGTTCCATCCCAAGTACCAAAACAACAACAACAACAACAACAAACAAACAATTTAGATCTACTTTGGTGTTTAATTATACAATTGATTATTTTTTACTAAATTCTGTGAATTTTAGATGAAAAATTATAGAGAAAAGTTGAAGCTGCCTGAAAAATTATCTTCTATAGGGATAATTTGTATTTATCTCTGATATGCAATTAGGCTAAGGAAAATCATCATAATTCAAAACTTTTCATAAAATTCAAAACTTTTCATTAAATTCACAACTGTGTTCAAAGCTGTAAGAGGGATGATCTATTTCTGGATTACCCTTAATAGTGCTCCTACTCCTAAGTCGTCTCTGAACTTCAATTTGTATTCCCCCATTCCTGTAAATCTACAGAAAGCTCTGTTTAGTTTTTTATGCTCTTAACCATCAGTGGTCATATGAAAAAAAAAAAAAAAAAGAGTGGTACAAAATGTTTGTTTAACTTTTCTGGCCATATTTTCTTCTCTAGATATTATTCAAAAACATTTACATTATTTTTGTGGGCTTACGATTCCCTCAAACAATTTGTTTTCATTTAATCCAGGCTTTCTAGTTGTTCTCAGTAGATTCAGTCCAATAGTATTCATACCACCATTGCCAAAGGCAGAGTTACCCTTCTTCTTTTTGTTTCAAATTAATGAGAGTTTTAGGTTAAACCATCTTTTTTGGATGAAGTATTGTGGATATATAACTCACCTGTGAGTACAGATGGGTTGGCCAAAATAGAAAATTTTAACTCTCAGTTAACAGAGCCCAGGTTTATAGAGCTCAACATGCAGCAAAGAACTGCTTCAAAGATGTTTCTAAGTAAAATTATGCCATTATAAAATACCTCAATAACACACATCTCAAAAGTAATTCTTCTTCCAAACTATACCAAAATAATTTTTAAAATTTCAAGAGTTTTCTTGCCCAATCACAGGAGAATTCAGCAGCAAATACTTTGTGGGTGTTTACAGAGCAAAACCTAGAGGAAGCCATGCTTTTGGTATCCTTGTACATTTGCAAAAATGTAAATAGAAACAGAAATAGCTAAAGCAAGAAAAGTTAAATGAATTAAACGTTTACCAGGAAAATTTACCTTTGAGTGGCTAGCAGAGAGTGATGCCTACTGTACTGTTACAAATAAATAGTTTCAATAGTAGCACATACTTATCCAGTGCTTCCTGCAAGCCAGGAATCTCAAGACCTTGTGAATATACCCCACTGAATCTTCACAATAAGGCTATGAGGTAGTTGGGGGTTATTTACCTTAAAAATAAAGAAGATGAAACTCGAAGACACTGAGGAACTTTCTCAGGGTCATGAAGTTCATGAACTGCAGGCCCATTTGGCTCTGGAGCTCTACTCCTGACCACTGCTCTATAAAGTCTTTTTATGAAGCAATCAAGGCACCATGAAATGATGGAGACCCAGAGAGAAGAGTACTGTGATTCATGTGTTAGTCAAATCTCTATTATTGTGACAAAATACCTGAAATAAACAAAAGGAGGAAATGTTCATTTTGGCTCACAATTTCAGAGGTTTCTGTCCATGGTCACTTGGCTCCATTACTTCTGGGCCTGTGATGAGGTAGACCACCATGGCAGGGAACATGTGGTAGAACAAACTGCTCACCTCGTGCTTTCTAGAAACCACAGCAAGGCAGGGGGCAGGGGTTGGGGGACAGAAAGAAAGGAGCTGGGTACAAAATAGGTCCTTCAAAAGCATGGCCCAGTTATGTCCTTCTGCCAACTAAGTCCTACTTTGTGAAGTCTCCACCACCACCCAATATCCTGTTCAGCAACGGATTAATACGTTTGCGATGTCTGAGCCCTCATCATCCAATCACTTTGACATGAGCTTTTGGGGGCACATTTCAGACCCAAACCAGGACAAGATTCATTCTCCCTGTCCTAGTTACCCTGGCAAAGGCCCAGCCTTATTATTAGATGTCCTATAGTGATACTCCCTCACTCAGTGTGTGGGGGCTGAGGGGTGTGGTATGAATAGTTGAAGGGAAGGCAAAGTGGCTTTTCATCTGAATCAGCACTATTGTGTATAGAAAAGCAAAAGAAGGAGTAGTTAAACCATGATCTATGTGGGAAACCATGGTTCTCTCTGAGAAAATAATGTTAAAGTACTTGGGCTGAAGACCCCATACTGAATTTTGAGATAAAGAAACACACACACACACACACACACACACACACACACACGATCAGAAGCAAAAGGATTGACATTAAAGTAGACTGTCAATAAGCAATGATAGCAATGAGGTTTTCCAAATTAAAACGCATGATCAAACAGATAATGCAAAGTTTTCTGTTGACTTGACTCCAATGACGTAAAAGCAAATGAAAGCCCTTTGTGCCCAGGTTGGGTAAGCAGTGTAAGCAAATCCTTCACTGAGTGCCATGGAATAGTATCTACAAGTACCTATGACATCAGCATTGTTCTGCCTTTATAAATTCAATGGCACTTTCCCTGGTCAGATAATGGCACCCATATTGTTTTCTAAACATCTGAATAATTTTCAATTTGGCATAAGTAGAAAAAAACATAAGTGATCTAATTTTAAATGTCTTAACTTTGGAATGAATTGAAAACTTAATTGTGATAACTACATGTTACATAGATTACACTGGTACATGTTTTGGTATGTTCCCTTCTCCCTGAAACATAGAACACAGTAAGTATCAGAATCAGTTTCTTATAACCTTGACACCAGGGGTTCAGCACCAGGTAGAGCTGTGTACTTCCATAATTGTGATTCACTTGACTTGGCTATTTTGCTTCTTAGAAGCATGCTTGGGCAGGAATGCAAACCCAACTGTTATTGGCTTAATCTAACTAGGCCTATTTATAAGGCATATGGACTAATAAATATTTATTAATAAAAATAATATAAAATAAGCAACATTTTCAACAACAATAAATTTCATTAAACTGTTTAAACATTCCATGTGCGGTTAGGAACTCCCAGAACAGACCTTTAAATCCACCTATTTGGCTTCTCCACCTCCCCTCACTATGCCTTTAGGAACTGTGGCTAACACCGTATTTTCAGTTATTCTGTATACTGGGGTGTTCTCCATCAAAGTGGGATGGAAACTGGGATTTACAGGGTCTTCTGAAATGTTCTTCTTCAGTCACTTTGAGAACATCTATTATCTGCATAAGCAATTTCTGTGCTGCTTCTTTATCTGTTTGACATTTTGTTCCAATTAGGATAATTTTGATGTAGATCTAGTTATAGTTATAGTCCTGGCAAACACTTATGGTCTAGGCAAAGTGTGGACAAGTTTTGGTATTCTGCTCATGATATATTGGGTCATTTTTCTGGAAGACTTAGCTTTTCCAGAATCTGACAGGAAAAAGTAATGATTATCAGAAAAGAATAATTTCTTATGACCAAGACATGTAATAAAAATGACATATTATATAGATACAATACAATATATCTTGTATTTATTTTTTTATCACTGCTGTAAACCCTCTAAGTAAATGCCTGAACATGTAATATTTAATTTCCCTTATAATCTACTCACAGCATATTATAGATGACAGTTTTTAAAAATGATTTCTCTGTTTTTAGTTTGTGTTCCTTTAAAATAGTAAAGAATGATTCCTTGATGTTTACTGCCATAGAATTGAAGCAAGAGAAATGTGACATAAAATATATATACAACAGAGGCACAGCTGTATATCATCATTGTGTCATTTGGTTTTCATGTTTAAGCCATTTACATGCATTACTAGGAATACATTTTAAAATGATGGAGACATTTACAATATGGTACATGATGCACAATATCCTTTTTGTGAACTGAACAATTTTTTTTTTCTAATAAAAAAGTTTGACTTATGCTATGCTGTACTAAGATAACATATGCTTTTATTTCTAGAGTAGACTATTTTATACCTTAATTTTAACTTATATATTGACTTACCCTTGTGTGAATGTCAAAGCTGAGGTTCTGTTGCTAATTTGCCAGGTTGTAGGCTTAACTTTTGAGCTATATGTATTTAATGTAAGTCAGTTCATATTATTTTTCCTGTAGTATTAATCAATAGTAACTATCCCCAAACTGTGGCTTCTGCAAGGAGCGGTGTGCATGCATCATTGTAATGTTATCAATGAGTTCATGTCTGGTCCCTGGTCCTGAAACACAAAACCAGCTAACTTTAACCAGGTCCACTTCTTGTTATTCCCCAAATCTCTCCCTGGACCCTCGACTTCCCACTATGTCCTTATTGTTCTGGGCTCTAACTCTCTGATTTTTTTATTTGCCCCTATATTTGGGTTCTATGATTCTCCCTTTTTTGACACAATCATATACTTGCCTCTGTACCCTCCCTAGCATATGATATTTCCTAAATATTTGAAAATTCTTTTATTAGTCATATGCTCCCAAAGACTTATGCTACACTAAATGTCTGGCTAAAGAAAGTGAATTAGATAAGAAATTCTTAAAATCTATGCTATACAAAATAAAGTGATCATGTAAGCTAAAGTCACTTGGTTATTGAGCAATGTTTCAACTGCTTGTGTGGGGCAGGTGGGATACCCACCTGTAGGATGAGAATGTACCCATGTGGGCTGCCTTTGAAAGGGTAAAGGAAGACCAGATGTGGTGGTGCATGCCTGTAATCCCAGAGACTCGGAGGCTGAGACAGGAGGATCACAAGTTCAAAGCCAGCCTCAGCAATAGCGAGGTACTAAGCAACTCAGTGAGACCTTGTCTCTAAATAAAATACAAAATAGGGTGGGGATATGGCTCAGTGATCAAGTGCCCCTGAGTTCAATCCCCTGTACCATAAAAAAGAAAAGAAGGGGAAAAGAAATGTCAAGGAATATAAAGAATGATCTAACCAATTGATAAATAAAGGGACTATTACCCACAAACTTATATTAAGAATAAATATCCCAAATTGGAAGAACCAAAATTTGAAAATAAGGAGCATTTTGCAGGATGTATAGACTTCAGGATGGAAGCCTAGAAACTTAGAAGCAGGAGCAGAGAAAATGGGTAAATTCTGGTCATTGAGCGGTGAGCCAAGTGTGAAATGAAGACGGGTGAGGAAAGCAGATTCAGCAACAAATCTGCAAATTTGGTAGTCCCCCTGGGAAATTTCTTTACAAGGTTCTGAATAGCATTGGCAGGTTGTATTTTTTTTTTTTTTAAGGACCCTGTTTCATGCTTTTCATAGGCTCAAAGTCTAGGAACATCTGGGTACAAATCCCGGATCAGCTCCTTATCTGTGTCAGTTACTTCAACTTTTTAGACTTCCATTTCTTCCTGGATGAAATATGGACAATAAAATCACTTCTGTACCTCTCACAGTACCATTTGAGAATCAGGTGAAATAATGGCAGAATAGGTGCTTGGCAGTGGGTAGAGAGAGACAAAGTGTTTATAAATGTAAGGTTCTGCCATTACTCAGGCAAAACTACATAATCAAGAATTCCTTTTTGAGTTGATTTGCATTTTGAAATGTGTTGTGACGCTAATGTCTGTACCAATGTAGAATGCAGCAATATCTTCTGGGAGACACAAAGACCAGTATCTAGTATCAGAAAACCCATTAATTAACTGTCCATTCACCTATGCAGGTGTGGACAGAAAGTCAATAAAGCCATGCATATAAAAGTCAAGTTTCCCACTAAAACCACAGAGCAAAGAGGGAATTATGTTGAACAAATAATTGCACAAATTGTGTATTTTTTTCCTTGTTCATAGTCTAGTGATGTTTACTTGTCTATTATGTGTGTGTGTGTATAGTACATATCACATAATAGAAAAGTAAAATTGGTATGTTATTCCAGAAAATGGAATTACCTTTTAAATACAATAAATTTTTACTAACATTTATATAGATCTTTAGGGTTTGTAAAGTCCTTACGATTCCCTCATTAGTCTTTTTGTTGTTCCAAGTGCATTTAAAAGCCAGCCATCATTTGCAGTATGCTTAAGTATTGATGTTATGCGTTTGGCCTCAGTGGGTGGAGCCATGTTTAAAGAAGTTATACCAGGGCTTCCAGGCAGTAAGCAAGTTGGAGTGACTGTGACTGGAGGGTAAGTAGAGTCAAGTAAATGCCATCAATAAGTGGACATATGAGGGGGCTACAGTTCCTCTGTGTACTCCACTCTTTTTCTCGTTTCCTCATCTAAAAGCAGAGATAGTAATGATATTTACTCAGAAAGAATCCTTGTGAAATAGATGTATTAATTCATGTAAGGCAATTAGAGAAGTGGAAAGTCATTATTTGAGAAGTGTGTTAAGACTTTCTGAGATCTTAACAGTGCAAGACTAATGAGAGCTCTGTAGCTAGAGTACTGACCAAATGCAGGCCTTGAAAATGTTCAATTTTTTTTTAAACAAAATCACACTTTAAGCATGAGTATGGGCAAGATGGAAAAGTAGCCTTAGCAAATGTTGCAGCCTTAGGATATGTAGCAGCAAGCAATGGGAAGGGATGGTATAGTAAAACTGTTCAAGTCTAGAATCTTTGAGAAGAACCAAGAAAATGCCAGTGAAGCTATGGATTAGAATATATAGCATCCCCCAAAACCTAAAGCAGCTAAGATCTTTCCCCACAAGGTTTACCCTACTAAAGAAGTCTGTGATTGATGTAAAGGAGATACATTTTTTGTTGATTTTGTGTGTGTGTGTGTGTGTGTGTGTGTGTGTGTGTTTTGCAATGCTGAGGGCCTCACACATGCTAGCCAAGTTCTCTACCACTGAATTCCATCTCCAGCCCATGGAGAAGTTTTTCTTCTCCTCTGCCCAAGAAGCTTCAGTGTCCATTAGGGAAGGACAAAACTTGAGTTTGAGCCTATTTGAAATGTAGTTGGGGGAAGCAAAGCTCTGATGACACTCTAGCCTGTGGATAGAGGAGTCAGTTTTCAGTAGCCATCTGAGCCTAATCTAAGCAGGCAGCAGATGGACTGACCCCATTCATCAAACTTACTACTGTACCTGATGTCATTAATTCCCTCTTTCTTTAACTTAAGGTCATACCCTGTGTATGATCTTCAACTCTCTTCTTCAAGATCTTTTCCTATGCTCTACTACTCAGGAAAATGTCAAACTTAAGTTAAATTCACTCCCCACATTTTTTTTCTTTCTTTCTTTCTTTTTCTTTTTTTTTTTTTTTTTTTTTTTTTTTTTTTTTGTGGTGGCATCAAGCAGCCAGTTGTAGCAGAAGGTATACTTCCAAGTGTGCTCAAGGGCTCACTTTACTCACAGGACAACTGACTTCAGGTGAGCCTTTAGAGCAGCTCAGCACTCCTGCTACCCTGCTTTATTTACTCTCTTAGATAATTACTGCAAGTCCTTATGCCTACAATGTCCCTTTATATACACTACACTCTTAGCTTATTAGTGTGATTTTTATGTCACTTAAAAAGCAGAAGCAATCAGAAAGGCACTTTGTCATTCTTTCTCCAACAAGTCTGCAAGTGTACTTAATTCTAAAGTGGCATGCTGTTTCTTCAAGCGTAGTAATATGAATGAACTCTACCAGCTTACCAGCTTCCAAGTTCAACCCCTGCTTTCATGTACTGAATTCTATTCCTTCTTGCTATTCAAGGAAATTGCTCTAATAATCATCCACTTTCTCTTTCATCTTCAGATTTTTACCTACTACTGGATAATTACCATCAGCATAAAAACTTGAAGACTTCTGCCTTCTTATGAAAAAAAAAAAAAAAAAATATTCCATCCTCCCACCTGGCTGACACCATTTTTGGGGATGTTGACAGGAAAATTTCTCAAGCATTTTCAATCCAGCTGGATCCAAGTCTTCTTCCCATTGGGTATTGAATGCTCCAATCAGATTCTGCTGCCAACAAATAGTTTTTGACTTCACTGATCTGAGTCCAATGATCAATTCTCAGTCCTCATCTCTCTTGTTAGCTGCTGATCACTCCCTTATCCTAACTTATGTTCCTCTTCACTAGACTTCTGGGACAACAGTCTTGCTTCTTCAAATTTTATTTTGCTGGATCCTTCTATCTATCCAGCTTCTTTACATGACAGTGTCCAGAGACTCATGCTTCGAATCTCTTTTCTTCTTTATATCCACAATCTGGGTAAACTTCCTCGGTGTCTTGATTTAAAACACCCATGTATGCCCTCAATTTTCCCTAATATATAATGCCACTCCAACCACTATCTCAAACTACTAACTTGTGTATCCATTTACCAATGCAAAATCTCCACTTACACATCTATCATGAATCTTAAATTTCGTAAGACCACATGCTTGACTTCCCCTCCTACAAACCTGCTCATCTGTTTTTTTTTTTTTTTTTTTGTCTTAGAAACTGAAAATTTACATTTTTTCAGTTGCTTGGCCAAAATCTAGGAGTAACTGGCCTTCTCTTTTTCTCACCCCCCATCTAATAATGCATTGCCAAGTCCTAAGAGTTTTACCTTGAATTTGTGTCTAGAATGTGATGACTCTTACCACCATCTTTCCCCAGAGTTATTGTACTAAACTCTTTACTAGTCTCCCTTCTTATTTTTGTTCATTTGCAAACAATTCTTTACAAGCAGTCAGAGTGTCTTTTAAAAATGTCACTTAGGTCATTTAATGCTTCTCAAAATTCTTAGGTATGTTTCATCTTACAAAAAAATACAATAGCCTAGAAAGCCCCATATGGTATATATACCCCCCCACACCTCTCCCTTTTGCTCACGTTGGTCCAGTCACCATGTATTATTGATGCTGCTTCCTATTTGTCATGCCTGGAATATTCTTCCATACCCGTTTCAGTTACTACTGCTTTGAAACTTAACATTACTCCAATTCTTACCAGTATAACAACATTTTATTTTGTTCATTATTTTGTGGGCCAGGAAAGACTTGAATAAGCCATTCACACATGGTGTCTCTATTTGGAAACTCAAGGGAAGCTGTTAAACAGAACACCGATGTGTGGTCTCTCCAGAACAGTGGTCTCAGATCACTTGGATGTGTTACATAGCTGCTGGATTCCCTCTCAGGGGAAATCCCAAGAAAACATGGAAGCTATATAGACTTAATCACATAAACTTAGATAACTGATTGTAATTTAGAATGTACAATATTGGTCAAAACAGTCACAATCCCTACCAGTGAAAAAGGGGATTCTGGAGATTTTCAATGAGAGGGATATCAAATATCTAGGGAACTGAAACACAACGTATACTACACTCCAACCCTCAATATTTGAATGGTCCCTTCTCACTTTTATTAGCTTTTTGCTCAGATTTTATAACAGAAGTCTTAACCTGATCACCATCTTTAAAGCAGTAAATCTCATCCATTCCAACTGCCACCCCTGGCAGCCCTCCCTGGCCTCCCTTTACTTTATTTAATCCTGAAGCATTTAACGTAATCTGACACATTACTTTTATTTATTAATTATTTGTATTTCTTCCCTACATATACTACATGAGGGCAGAGGTTTTACTCCATGTATCACCAGCACTCTTCTAGGGACTCACCACATTGAAAATGGCACAATAAATATTTGGGCAAGGGTTGAACAAATGAACTACAACAGCAAGCTTTTGCATATGACATGTGTACGATAGCCATGACTTTGACTGTCATACAATTATTGATGTAAATGTATTCTCAACTACGAGAAAGTAAGCTCCTTAAGAACTGGAATCAGATGACTTTTATCTTTATGTCCCCATTGTTTAGGAAACTGGAAGCAAGTTGTAGATATAAATATTTTAATGTATCAAGACAGAAAAAGGTCATCTATGTCATGTTTATGGTATCATAGTGTGCTCAGACTGCTATAACAAAATGCCATTGACTGGATGGAGTCTAAACAGAAATTTATTTTCTCATGGCTTAGGATATTAGAAATTCATGGTTAATTTAGTTGCTTTATAAGATTCTCTTTCTGGTTTGCATAGAACTCCTTCTCACTCTGTCCTCAACATGACAGAGAGACAGGTCTCTCTTCTTATAAGGCCACCAGTTATATCAGATTAGCACACAACTTCTATGATCTCATCTAGCTTAATTACTTCCTAAAGACCTACCTCCAAATTCAGTCATTCTAGAAGTTAGAGTTTTAGCATTTCAGTTATGAGTGATGTGATTCAGTCCATAGCACATGATGTTACAATTGGTCCAAGCATGTTCTTAGTAGTTTATATTTGCTGCAAAATGTGTTGTAGATGAAGATAATTAACTTAGCTTTAATTAAGTGCATGTGTTTGTGTATATGTGATATATATATATACATATATATACTATATATATATATATATATTTATGTGTGTGTATATATATATTTATGTGTGCATGTGTATGTATATATATACATACACATATGTATACAGCATCATTATCCTCTTAGGTTGAAGGGGCCAACAAAATTAGACAGGCAGGATAATATCTTCAAACTTCATCTGTGAAAGAAACAGTAGATCTGAGCTGTTCACGCCTAGATATATTAGGTTGCCCGAAGTATGAAGAAAAAGAAGGTGCTGGCTGTCTGAAGGTAGGCTAGTTGTCTTCTCATTCTCTGATGATGATCAGCTTTTTTTGTGTGTGTGTGGTACCAGGGATTGAACTCAGGGGCACTCGAGCACTGGGCCACATCCCCAGCCCATTTTTGTGTTTTTTTTTTTTTTTTTTTTTTTTTTTTATTAGAGACAGGGTCTCACTGAGTTGCTAAGTGCCTCACCATTGCTGAGGCTGGCTTTGAACTCGCGATCCTCCTGCCTCAGCCTCCCAAAGTGCTGGGATTACAGACGTGCGCCACCGCGCCCGGCTCTGATCAGCTCTTCTTTATAGCTAAATATTTCTTTTCAGTGGTTTTTAACCTCTAAATTGTGTCTCTCTATGCATCTTATGCTATTAATTCTCTACTTTTTTACTCACTAATTTTCCAGGTTTCTATTGCCAACGTTTTGTTTTTATGAATTATTAAAGGTCTATTCTTCTAGCTCCCTGTTAGTCAGGAAACTATATTCCCAATTATGTTTGTGAACACTGGGTGGTAAGTGCCACTTGGAATTGATGAATTTATTGACTTTCCTTTAAACCATGCTAGAGTGGCAGAATCTTTGAAGTTTTGCCATAAATATCTTAAACCATCTCCCAGTTATTGGATAAAAAAATATGCTAATATTAACTATTTGGTAGCTGATTCATATTATAAAAACCTAAATAAATTGACCCTCTACACATCCCACAGAGTATATTTCATTAATTTTTATTTTACTAATTTTTTAACCAATTTTGCCTTTTCATCTTTTTACAAAATTTTAGGTCTCAATAGCTAACAGGAAAATGAAAGAAAAATAGACATTTTCACTTACTGAAAATATAATCTTTTGTTTTTTAAATGATAGTTTGAGCAAGTGACAATGAGGTAATGCTACAAGGGCCATGTGTGTGTGTGTGTGTGTGTGTGTGTGTGTGTGTGTGTTAGGGAGGGAGGGAGGGGGAGAGAGAGAGAGAGAGAGAGACAGAGAGAGAGAGAGAGAGAGAGGAGAGATTCCTTGATTCCTTCCTGGACTCCTGAATTTTAAATGGGAAGTACAAAAATAATGAGAAACAGAAGCAGGAATTGTTAGCATTGTGTATTTGCTGGAAGAAGTTCTTTTCTAGGAGATGCTTTTTCACCAAGCAATGTGCTAAAGTGACTGTCCTTTAGGTTAAATGCCCTTTTAAGTGAGAAAGCACTGTCACACTGTCAGATAATCAAAGTCTGCTGCCTGTCACAAAGATAACAGGACAGATCCGTATATAATGGCACTTTATTTAAAATATTTCCAAGTTGGAAGTACAAGTGCCCATGAAGGAATCCCAGTAAGCATGTCCCTAGGTTACTCCCAGCTTCTCCTCCAAGCCTCCACTTCTTTTTCCATCACTCTCTCCTTAAACCTAACACCACAAGTCATTTCTCTTTTTCCTCTTCTTCCTGGCACAAAATAATCTTAAGGACCATTTTTAAATTAGAACCACTGAATTCCAAACTAAAAACACAGAAGTTATTAATAAAAGTAGTTTTCTTCCAAGAAGCCCAATAAACCACCCCCTGATCTTTTTAGATTCTATGCACTTCTTCCTTCAAACTTCTGTTGTTTTTGCCAAAATTTGTTGTTTTGTTTTTTTTTACATTTGGAAAAAGTAGGGTTTTTTTTCATTGTTTTTTTTTTTTGTTGTTGTTGTTGTTGTTGTTGTTTTTCATTTGGAAACTGTTCTATTTTAAGAATGTAATTTAAACTCTCTAGGTTACATTGTCCTCAAGATGAGAAGTTGGGAGGACTTCATAATCTCTAATATGCCTTCCAGGTCTGAAAGTTTACAACCATTTACTACCTTATCTACCATCCTTTTGCTATATTGTTTATATTGTTTATATTTTGCTATATTGTACACACAGGGGCTGTCTCCTGGCTATGAACCAGTTTGATGAAATGGGAAGAAACTATACTTCCTACTAAACTTCCATTAGCTTCCAAATATTATTCTAATCTTTCCTTAACTTGAATTTGCTTTTCCCTGTGACCATATAAACCTGTTGTAGACAATCCTGTAGTCTTTGGTTTTGTTGTTCCTCAAATGATTCCCTAAAACAGTAAACATCAATAGTGTTTAAAATATATAATATATGATAAATATACAATATTTTAAAAGTCATTTATTTAGGTGAGTAATTATTTTGGCATATTAAATAGTAATAGAAACTGGGAGTATTCAAATTTATTCTAAATGGAGAGTTCCTCTGAGTTTATTTGGCAGTGTAAAAATATTTAATTGTGGTTTTCAGCACTCTTGTTTTAAATATAATCTTGAGCTACAGTTTAGGTCAAAGGCAAAAGAAAGAAAAATTATATCCACCCCTGCTGTCAGCACTATATTTTAGGAACAAGTAAGAGAACATAGAACAGGGAAGTAGGACCAGTAAGGCAATAATCTGTCATTTCCTGGCTATAAGGTGACCTTTTTAATGATATATTTGTTCGCTTAAGTGACAGAGGCCATGGAGCCATGACTGGTTCTAATGACATATTAAGCTGACTAATGATCCACCTGGCTCCTTGTCCCTTGCTCCTTTTAAACTCAGCAGATGTGGCCACTAAAACACTATCCTTATATTCAACCATTATTCCAAGTGATTAAAAAAAAAAAAAGGCTAGCTAGGAAGCAGGAGACATTAAGTGTGTATATATATATAGATACACATATACCTATACATAACCAGTTTCATGTCACACTTGCTATGTTCTTGATCATCCAGCTGTTGTGTTTCTGATTTCTTGCCTGGATACTCCATCCTTACATCCCACCCCTGCTGTCCTAACCACCATTTCTATGGTTCTGACATATTGGTGAATCCCCTTGATAAGACCTCTCATGCTCATTTTCACCTGTCCATGCCTTTTCCTTGTTTAGATCTATGTTCATGTTCCTGAATTCTTTCTCTGTTGCATGCATGTTAAATATGCCAACTGAGAGTTATTATTGCCTCAGCCCTTGTTCAGATTAAGAAGCTTGCATTGGCCTGGGGCTACATTATTCATTTGTTTTCTCCCCATGTCTCTAAAGGTCATCTGTCTGTGTTTATACCCTAAAGTTCTAAAGAACCCAACATCTCTGATAAGATAGTTGCTTCTCATTTTTTCTAATCTAGTTGAATCTACCAATACTAAAGGGAGTGTAGACACTGAAAATGGTCACTTATAATTAGATATTTTAAAAAGCTTAAATTCTGCCAAGGAAACAATAATGTATCTTCCTCACTGGAGATTTCCAAAGACTCATATCTTTAGGATCTCTCTTTATCTTCTTGTCTGATCTCTTTAAAGGGTCATGTTCCACCTCCTTTTCTCTTCAGGTTTCCCAAATTCCAGCTTTTTCACTTACTGTATGACATGGGGAACATTTCTTAAATTCTCTGTGTATCAGTCTCATGATCTGCAGAAGATGATAGAGTGTATAAGGGTTCTCTGGGGATCAAAGTAATATGCTTAGAAATGTGCAGGGTGCACTGTGAGCACCAGGTGAGTTTTCACCACCACTAACAAAGAGGAGTGGAGCACACTTGCCTTTGCCACTGTCATGTAATGTCCTCCAAAAGCTCAGGTGTTGATGACTTGGTCCCCAATGCAGCAATGTCCAGAGGTGAAGCTTTGGGGCAGTAATTGGATCATGAGGACTGTAACTTCGTCAGAGGGAGGATTAATCCACTTGATGGCTTAATAATTTGAATGGACCACTGGGAGGAGGTGGAAACTACAGGCAGGTGGGGTATGGGTGGAGGAAATAGGTTACTGAGGGCACACTCTTGGGGATAATATCTAGGCCTTTACCCCACTCCTGCCTCCTGGTTACCAAGAGCTGAGCAGTATTCCTTCACTACACCCTAATCCCATGATGTTCTGGCTCACCTCAGATCCAGAACAATGAAGTCAGTCAACCATAGACTGAATCTTTGAAATCATGAGCTGAAATAAATATTTCCTCCTTGAATTAGTTCTTGTCAGGTATTTTGGTCACAATGACCAAAACTGACAAACACAGCCACAGTAAAAAAATCTAGGTTTCAAACTCATGGGATCTCCTAGACATACTATCTCTAATCATTGTTTAACTAAGATAACTTTCCATTTAAATCTATCATGATATGTTAGTTCATAAAGCCTAGGTTCACATAGTTTTGTTTTTTTTTTTTTTTTTTCAGAGTAGTGTCACAATTAAAGAAAGAAATAGGTGGATTAATTTCTCATAAAGGTTGACAAGCCAATGGAGAATACCAAAAGTAATGTGCCAAATACACATTTAAAATATTTTATGTAATCTGTTGAACCAGAAGGAAACAGGAAAAAATCTAGACTCTATAAATGACTAGAAAGCACTCAGGGAAGTAGACACAACCTGAATCCATGTTTGCCCAATTGCATGCACTGATGTCACACAGCTAGAGATTTATCAGAAAATAGGAGACAAATTCAGTGCTCATGAAAGATGGGTGTCATAAGAGGGAACATAAATACATAAGTTAGAAAAAACAACCCCATCAACAGTCCATCTTCGTACCAAAATGCAAAGTACAGGATGATACTAATATTATATTATTTTCCTGAAAGTAACTAAACAATGTTTTTAGAAATGCATAAATACACAGTAAAATTATTTTTAAAAAATCAAAGGAATGATTAATCATTTAAGCAGAGGGTTCCTGTGCAGAGGGTAAGGTAGACAGGGAAGGACATACAGTGAGCCTCAAATACATCAGTCTAATGTCCTAGTTCTTAAGCTGAGTATGGAGTGCACATGTATTTGATTCAGTATCACTGATTAAAAATTTCTCTTTTGAGAGGTCACATGTAATCTTACATTTCTGTTACATTTATTAAAAATAATACAAAATATAAAGTACTATGAACTAATATCATAAATAATTTCAAAATAGTAAAAAGAGTTTCAATGTCTTTCAAAAATCCTCTGAGTAAAGTCCACAGTCACACTAACTTCACCATTCTTCTTTTGCTAGAAATTCTGTTCATGCAGGGGGCGTTTGTCAAAGAAGATGCCAAGAGGCTGGTTGGAAATGAATCCAAAGTCTACCACTATATTAGCAAATAACCGTCCACTCACCATTTTCTAGATTACTTCTGATACTCTGATTCTGTTTGAATTACTCTCACTCCCTAACGTCTTTTTTTTTTTTTTTTTTTAAGAGTATTTCAACTGATTTGGATAAAGGAACGAAATCCTTCTTTCTGAAGGTGGAATTGGGGGGACTTACCCTTGAAAACACAAGTTCATGTGTTAGCTTTGGAGGTTCTGATAAGACTGAATAACCCCAGAAGAATGAGAAGTTCTTCCCAATGTAGATATTCTTTCAGGTTCTTAACATATATTTACTAATCCCCAGCTATGTGTCAGACACAGGTAGATGTGCTAGAGATAGAACAGTAAGTAAAATATCATCACTGCCTATATGCACTTTATAATTCAGTATCTCAGAAAGGCCCAAACAAACAAGATACAACAAATCTCGATGAATTATATGTGTACTAGGATGAAAAGCATCCAGAGTAATGGAGTGTAGACAAGTGAGAGTTACTACTTTAGATAGGCTGATGAGGAAATTATTTTCATTTCTGAGGAAGAGGCTCTTGGATTGAAACTTGAATAAAATGAGGAAACACTTTGTGTGTTCTAGACTGAGTGAACACAGGTTGAAAACACCCTACAATGGACATTGTTAAGCCTGTTCGACAAAGGTTAAGAAAGCCAGGATTTCTCCAGGTGTGTCAGCAAGGCCCAAGAGTCAAGGGCAACATCATCATATACTCAGAAGCCAGATCTTACAGGGTATTTTAGCACAAAACAGGGACCTTCAAGTTCATTAATATAACTGTGATGAGAAGCGATTTGGCAATTTTGAGCAAGAAACTTGTAAACTATATGTTCTTTTTCGAAGGCTGATATGTGGGGGACAAAAATCGAAGGAGACTTGGTAAAAGGGGAAGCAGCGGTAAGACTTGCTCATACACTACAGTAGAAGTGTAGGAAAGAAAGAGCGATGTTTGGACAGTGATGTAGCAGGAAAATTTGTGATAATTATTCTAAGTTGGGGTATAATTTGAAGGTGCCATATATAAGATGCTTTGCTATAGGATGCAAGAAAAAGGGAAGGAGCAAACATAAAGGAAATATTCTTTCTTGACTGTCAGGATCAATGGAAATGCCTTTTTATTTATTTATTTATTTATTTATTTATTTATTTATTTATTTATTTATTTATATTAGGGTTTTAAACCAGGGGCGCTTAACCACTGAGCCACATCCCCAGACCTTTTTAAAGTTGCTTAGGAGTTCACTAAGTTGTTGAAACAAGATTTGAATTTGGAATTCTCGTGCCTCAGCTTCCCACCCCTGGCTGGAAATTTCTTTTGAAGACATAGGGAGTATTAGGTGAGAAGCAGGATGAGGAGGGAGGGGTCAAGAGATCAGATGTGAACAGGTGAAGCCTGAGCCAAGAGGAGCTATCACTAGGCAAGTCTGAAGTTCAGACTACAATTTGAGCTGGAGATAAGATTTGGGAAATACCTTTTGTTTATTTGTTTGTTTGTTTGTTATACATAGGCACAATACCTTTATTTTATTTACTTATGTATATTCGGTGCTGAGGATGGAACCCAGTGCCTCACACGTGCTAGGCAAGCATGCTACCACTGAGCTACAGCCCAAGCCCAAGATTTGGGAAATCTTAAGAACTAAATTGTACATGTAGGCAGACACAGACCTGGATAAGATCACATAATGAGTGATCACAGATAAATAAAAACACTGCAACATGTATAGATCAGGTGAACAAAGGTGATGACACAAAGGAGACCAACATCAAGTAAGCACTGAGGTCAGAGGAAAATCAAGAGGGAATAGGGCAGCTCCTGAGGCACAGAGAAAGAATTTCCAATGGTCTAAACTATTTCAAAACTGTCTTAAAGGTTGAGAGAGAGATAAAGGTTGATAACTGATCACTAAATTGGACAATGATGAAAATCATGGGTGATCTTGACAAATGGGTTCCAGCTCTGGGTGTGGACAAGCCCCTGAGTGGAGTGTCTTTGAGGATAGGTTGGAGAAGTTCAGGCAGTGAGTCTGGAAAACTCTCTCCATGCGCTGTAAAGACTGCCTGCTCCCACTGATCCAGGCAGGAGGGGAAATCCAATGATGTAGAAGAGAAAACGGATACTGCTCCAGTAAGAGCCTTCAGTAGGAAAAGTGGAGTGAGTAACACAGAGGAGAGGAAGAGATGGGGCCTTAGAGAGGAGTGGAAGAGCTCAGCCATGTGCATGGAGGATGATAGAGTCTGCGGGTGTAGACGAGTGCACAGAGGTACCGAGTGGTAGAGAAAAGAAGGCTCATCAAATTGCTGCTGTATTCCCAATGAAACAAAAAATCAAGGTCATCAGCTGGAAGTGAAGACAAGGAAATGGGATGGTAAATATTTGAAGAGACTAGGGTATAAAATAGATAGGATAGAGTATAGTAAACAGGGAAATGTAGCAGCATTTCTGGATAGAGTGATAGACTACTTAAGAATCATGGCCATACTCTTAAGAGCAGTCGGCATGACTCTGGGTTCTTCCTCAATAAGCTCTTAAGGGTCCAAGTGGGCCACACTGAAACCAGACTTAACTGCAATCAGTATTTGCCAAGTGAGTGTGATGGCAAAAGAAAGCAAGAGAATTGGACAAGGACACAAAGGAGTGATTGCAATGATGGAAATTGGAGGTAATCTGGAAAAAGAAAGCAATGAGAGTGATGGAGGAGTTATGGATGCTAAGAACAAAGGTCAGCAGATTAGATACAGGATGTACAATTCTTACAAACTGATGTTTGCTATTTTGACTTTGCATTGGAATATTTTGCATCTTATGGGATTTTTTTTTCCATTCAGGTAAGTGTTTTTCTTTCCTGTGAAAAAGAAATAATGATCTTATTACTCCACTTCGTGTTTCCATGTCCAGTACATCTATCTCCCCACAAACTGGAAAGTAGTATAGCCTTAAACCTGTCAAGAAGTCTGGTGAAATCAACCTTGACATTTGGAATAATACAAAGATTAAGATTGACTGTTTGTGTGGGTCTCTATGTGAAGTTAAGTGATATTCTCACAGCCCTGAAAATATATATAAAAATACTGAGAATTAAGTCACTCAAAAGTTAATTTGTAAGAGGTTTGAGGACTTACTGGGACTATGTCCACCTACCTTAGGAAATAATTAGCCAGGCATGATAACTTGACTAGTAGTATAAAAAATAAAACTCTGAGTATATGTCCATTTACTTGTATTTGCCATTCAACCCAGTCCTTCTGGACTCTTATCTAGGTCTGACAGTGAGCCAGTGTAAACACATATAAAATAAAGAGGTAAAGAGGAAAATAAAATCTGATAGAGCTGAACTGCTTAAGATGCCTCCAATAGTGTATCACCACGGAGCTCCAGAGAATGCCAGGGGATAACCAGCACTTAACAAGGCAAGCAAATAAAACAAATTCCTATGAAACGTTGAAGAAGCATTTATGTGGTATTGACTACACAGAGAGTCTGAGGGACACCTAGTTAAGTTGGGGCATGACTGCTAGAATTGGGAACACTTACCTATGTCCTTGAGAAATTAAGATTATATTGGAACTATACATGAGATTTTTTTGAATCTTCCTTTTAGGAACATGTAGGAAGAAGTAAGTTAAAACAGATGAAACATTACAGGTGCTACACATGGAAAATGTGGTGTACTGGATTGGTAATGCAAATATAAGAAAGAGATTCAAGGACACTTCATATACACCAGTTATTCAACTGTGTTCAAGGACTTGAAAGTGCAGGCTTCGTTTAAGAGATACATTATATAAATTATATATCTAGAAATTATCCAGGTATGTCAGAAGGAGGCTGACTCCAGGCAGGATAAATGGGGTATTTGAATGGAAATTACCAAACCTGGACTTGAGTTCACCTCTTAATAGGAACAGTATGTGGATTTCTAGTGTTGACTATAAATAGTTCTCAAACAAGACCTGCTCAAGGTTAGTATTCAGATCTATTTAGGTGTTTTTTTTCAAATATATCCAGATATTAAAAGATATTGCGATAAAGCCTTAACATTATACATTTATGACTAATAAAGATATTACTTATCTATACAATAAAATTATTTTTTGCTGTACAAAGACTTCAGGTGACCTGGAGTAGGTCTGAGTTAATTGACTTACTCAAGCATTATGTTGGTCCCATTATACCACCTGGCTTTCTATTTCCTAAAGCTGCAGCCAAGTTTTTAAGGTTCATATGCACTAAAATTCTAATTCTATAGAAAAATAAGGTGCCACAGCATTATCAATCCTAATGAAAGAGGTAGGTGTTACTTATAACATTAAATTAGATATCAACAATTCCCCTCTTAGGTACATAGCAACAGATATGTGTAATTGTCCTCAAAAATATATGTAAATGAGGCAGAAGGATAATGAGTTCAAAGCCAGCCTCAGCAAAAGCAAGGTGCTAAGCAACTCAGTGAGACCCAGTCTCTAAATAAAATACAAAATAGGGCTAAGGATGTGACTCAGTGGTTGAGTGCCACTGAGTGTAATCCCTGGTACATGCCACCCAAAAAATCATACACAAAATAATTTTCATAGCATCACTATGCATATTAACTGTTGAATGTACAAATTGTGATATACTCACAAAAGGCAACATTATACAATAATAAGAGTGAATAAAGTATAAACCATGCAACTTTGTGGATTCATTTAACAAATATATTGTTGCATAAAAGAGACTAAACACAAAAGAGTATATCCATTTATATAAACTTTGAAATTAAGCAACACTAATTATTGCTGTTGGAAATGAAGACAATAGTTACCCTCGGGATAGGGATAGTGACTCCAACAGAGAATGTGGGGGTGAGGGGTGCTAATGTTCTGGCAATGCTCCCTAGTGAAAATTAATTTATTTTATATAAGTAAAAAGAAAACTATGCACTTAACATTTATATTATTTTTATACACATATTGATCTTCAATAAGGAGTACAAAAATAAAAGGAATTCTGATTAAATTGGTCAACATTAACTTATCTTAGCACAAAAAATAGTACATAATCTAATGAAGGCCTAAAAATTACTTCTGAGAAACGTGTGTAGGGAAACATAACCCCTGAACTAAACAAGAAGTGGCTCCTGCCACCAAGTTACACTTGAAGGGTTTGGTTTAATCAAATGTTTTTAAAGCATGTGCTGAATCAGAATTGGGGTAAGCAATTCTCAGAAGCTAACTTGTGCAATTAACAATCTGGCAGTGATGTTATTGGAAAAAAAACAATCTGCCATGGAATGCCTGCTCAACCATCGCGAACACACAGATGAAGGAATATTGGTTTGCTGAAAGCAGATATATCCATCAATTTATATGGCACATGCTTTGTTTTGTTTTTCTGTTTTTTTTTTGTTTTGTTTTGTTTTTGTTTTTTTTTTTTTGTACTTGGGATTGAACCTAGGACATTCTACTACTGAGCTATATCCCCAGCCCTTTTTATTTGAAGACAGGATCTCACTAAATTGCTGAGTTTGGCCTCAAACTTGTGATTATATGCCATGTACTTTGTAATCTACCTGAAAAAAAAAAAAAAAAACTCACTTATAAAGGAATAATCAGAAGGAGGAGGCCTTTAGGAGGCTAGCAAAAGACTGCCTATCAGTGAGACTGGCACTGACCCATGCATCCTCAGTAAATGTCTCTGGCTTACTGATTCCGTTCTAGGAAATGCCTGGTGAACTAAAGGACTTTAAGTAAGATTAAAGTGAATTGCAGGATTGAAGTAAACTTCTAAGTGCCCTCTGTACTGATGCCATTTGTAATCAATTGAGGCTGATAAATACTTTTGTTGAAGAATCTCCTTTTTATAAGGCATCCAGGTTATATAAAAAAAAAAAAAAAAAAAAAAAAAAAAAAGGTAAGAGGACTTGATGAGAGAAAGCACTGTATTTTTGTTTTGTTTTGTTTTGTTTATAGCTACTTTGGATTCTAGCACGCATACAAACAGAATAAATGACCTAGAGTTCAGTTTCATTACACTTACACACAGACACACATACACACACACTCACTTTGAGCACAAACATGTTGATGTAAATAGATGAAAATAAATTTCACATTGAAATAATCTATAAATAATGAGTCAAATAATTAGTGTTAATTCTTTACCATCACATTCAGGCTAAGCATCTCTGTGACCTCACACATCCAGTAGCTGCTAAAAGATCATAGCCCTTTCAAAGCCAATGAACTTGTCTCTCCATGTGCCAGCACTGATCCTTCTCAGGTTATGTATGAGCTTCAGTATGTGTGACCTTTCTCAATGTGATAAAAAACAGGCAAAGGCTTTTAACTTGGCTGTGCTGACAGGCAGGCTGCCCAATTGCACTTTAAATATATAACAAATGATTTTTAGTGTAAGTGTAATACTTGGGACACAATTGCGCTCAAAAAAAAATACTGATTTAAAATTAGCCAAGAATTACATATGTTTATTTGCTAGATCTGACAATTCTGTAGTGAAGACTCCAGGCAAATCCATACCTAATTGCTGAACCAGCCAACCAGATTAGAGAAGTAGGAGGACAAGGAGCATATTCCACACTTTTCCATATTCTTTACCAGCTGCAAGTGGAAGTGGAATTCAAAGCTAAGCCCTTGCTAACTACTTTGTAACTGTAGTTTGATGATTTGGTAAAACACTTGTCTCTTCTACATCCATTTTTTTTTTTATTTACAAATTGAAGAGGGAGAAGGACTCAGCTGTCATTTGAGGTTTCCTCTTTCCCTGGGCATAAATTATCAAAACAGATTAACCATTGACACAAATGTTGATGAAGAAAAGCTAGAGAAATTTCTGATAACTTTACAATTAATGACAAAAATAAGGAAGTTTGATGAAATTTGTGTCTGGATTTTCAGGATTAAATGACATGACTGGGAGGCACCAAGAGATACATAAACAACATGAGCTTCATTTATAACATCACTATCTCTGAAGTTTTTTAAAAAATTCATCCTTCATTTTTAATATTTTCTTGTTTATTTTTCTAGCATCATTCATGAGGTAGAAATAAACTACTTGGAAAGATTAAACAGTATTTTTCCCTTCTGAGTTCTTTATTTTTGTAACATTTTTATTAGGAAAGGACTATATAGAAAAGAGCGTAATTATAAGCATACTAACATGGGAACATACAAATAAATGCAGCTTCCTTCAAATAAAGAGAACATAATGCACTTTAATAATTCTCCTATTGTGCAAAACATTTTAAAATTCTTGTTGTAGAATCACCAGAATACCCCATCTGAAGTTCTTTTTATTAGTCTTAACATTTTCTGCACTTGAGAGTATATTTAATTTGAAGAATGACTAACTCATTTAGAATTATGCCTAGCAGATAAAGGATTTTATCTAGCTGAAAAATACTGTGTTCAGCTAAAGAGATTTGGTAGAAAGAAATTATATTGTGTAGGAATCTGACTCAAAACAGCAATGTTGAAAGTGGTCCATGAATATAGGTGAATTATGCCCCCATTTTTAATGATCAACTTTGGAAGAATTTGCATATGTCATCTTTAGTGTGTTTCATAAATATATTAATCTGCAACCACAGAAAGAGATTTACTATAGTGATCTCTGAAATGAACACAAAGTCAGAAATCAACTGGGGATCTTGGACATTATCAGTGGAGGACCACAGTCAGAGGCGATCAATAAAATAGTTCACATGATACTTGTTAGAGGAAGGTCTTTATAAAAGAAATGTCACCTTCCCCATGGGCTAGTTTCCTTGGTCTTTTGAGTTGAATGGCACTTGGTGCCATGGTAACGTCTAGAAGTGCACACAACCTGTGAAAGGAGTAACAAAAGCTTGCAGGATTTTGACAATAGAACTGCAGGGTCTGAAGGGAAGAGGCCCAAATTGCAATTCTGTGAGACTTAAAGAATTCATAAAACAGAAGGAAAGACCCAAATGTCAGACAGAAATTTATCAAGTGATCTCTCTATAGAATATTAGTATTGATCTGCCCAAAACTAGTACACTGAAAGGATGAAGAAGCTCAGGCAGTTTCTGTCCCTTATTAAGAAAACAATTAAAAAAGAGAAGCTACTAAATCCTCTGTCAGGATAGTGTGTGTGTCAAGGAGCATGTGATCAAAGCATCCTCATGTTGACAAAAGATATTTTCAAGATCTGATTTGTTTTACTTGGAGGGGAGTTGGTTTTGTTTTCCCAATAAACTATTTTTAGAGTAATTTTAGTTATAGAAAAAATTTAGGTAGAAAGTACACACTTCCCTTGTGCCCACTAAACTCTTTCCCCCCATTAACATCTTAAACATTGATTGCTGTTGTACATGTGTCACAATTGGTGAACCAATAATAATGCATTATTATCAACTAAAGTCCATTATTTACATGAAGCCTCGTGCTTTGCATTGTACAGTTCTGTAGGTCTCACAAAATACCTGATGCAATATATCCCCCATATATTATCATAAGAAGAGTTCCATTGCCCCCAAAGTGCCCTATGCCCAATCTGTGCATCTCTTTCCCTCTCCTTCTGAATCCATTGCAACCACTGATCTTTCCAATGTCTCTGACTTTGCTTCTTCCAGAATGTAATATTGCTGATTGGTATAGGATGTAGCCTTTTCTGACTGGCTTCTTTCACTTAGCCATGTGCACTTAAGTTAACTTCATAATTTTTTTTTGTAATTTGATGGCTCATTTCTTTTGATTACTGAGTAATATCCTATTGTGTAGCTGCACCAGAGTTTATCAACTAGACATCTTGTTACTTGAGAATTATTTTTTCCAACTATAAAAGGATGGTGATTTCTTTCAAACCTCATTTCAAAAAAAAAAAAAAATCATTTCATGTTCCAGAATGTTTTTGTATATTTTTTTCCTTGGAAATAATAGTTGCCTCAATACCATTTCTAACAAATTTCAAAGGTCTAGAATACAAGCCTAGAAAATATTGTAGCAAGAGAATGTATTACATTCTGTTTCTGTCACACTCCCAGCCTCTACCAAACTCTTACAGGTATACAAATGTTGAATAAATATTTCATTGGAATCTCCTTCAGTTTCACTCAGTTCCATTTCCCCATCCTGTCCTCCAAGGGAACTGTCATATTTGTATCTTAAATGTATTTTTTATAGTGCTTTCTTCTCTCCAAAATATTCCCATCTCTGCCAGTATCTTACCTTAGCATGCCAATTGCAACACTTCCTGTTTTAGTATTAAGCTAAGATATTCCATTTCCTTTAGGATAAACTCCCAAGTTGCAAACACAGCATACATGTCATTTCTAACAAGGCCAGTGCTTATCATCCTTTGCTTCTGTAACTCTTAAAACTACATTTTGAGCCGGGAGTGGTGGCGCATGCCTGTAATCCCAGCACTTGGGAGGCTGAGGCAGGAGGATGGCAAGTTCAAAGCCAGCCTCAGCAATGGCAAGGCACTTAGCAACTCAGTGAGACCCGGTCTCTAATAAAATACAAAAAAGGGCTGGGGATATGGCCCAGTGGTTGAGTGCCCCTGAGTTCAATCCCCGGTAACCCCCCCCCCCCAAAAAAAAAAACTACATTTTGTTCCTCAGTTGAGTTTCTCTCTTTCTCTTTTTGCTTCTGCTCCCTGATCTAGCACTTACTAACATGCAGAAGTCTACCCTGGGTGGCACTCCTTGGGGCCCTTGCAGTGTTTTACATTGATTTGTAAAGTTTTTTGTATCCTCAGCCTTCTTAGACCCAGTCCCTTGGGAATTAGGACCCTAATTGAGAGAAGACATTGTGATTTAAAAAATATATATATATATATATATTCCCAGTGCCCCATCAATAAACTTGACACCAATTATAATCTCTTTTAAAATTATTTTCATATTCCTAAATTTCTGTGTGAGAGTATAACAGTTCACAACAACCATGAGACAATAAATAAATACTAGTGAATGCAAACTGTTTTTGTGATTCCCAGGAAGAGTTGGTGTCTATTTTTATTCAATTGTCACAATACCACCAATAAAGTATTTATGGGATGTGTCTCATGAATATGCTCATAGTGTATTAAACAAATAAAAGGTTAATTCTAATAAGATAACTAAACTCTGAGGCAGGCCATCAGTGTCTCAGGCTATTTTACCTTCCTGTTCTGACAGTCAAGTAGCCTGACTTTCATTCTCATTGTTAGAGAATGGCTGCTCTGTATCTATTTTCTACTGCCCTTTCCAGCATTAAAAAGAAAGAAAGAAAGAAAGAAAGAAAGAAAGAAAGAAAGAAAGAAAGAAAATCAATGAGGGGTATGGATGGAATACATAGGGGAAAGAAAAAAGCACAACTTTTTAAGACATTACCAGATTTTTTTTAAATTTAACTGTCCAGAGCTGGACAAAATAACTCTCCTAGCTATAAGGAAGTTATATAGAAAATGTAACTAATCATAATGACATTCTGAATAAAGTCAGCTCTCTATTAAGAGGAAAAAGGACCATGAGTTCTAGCTAAGCAATTAACAATGTCTGGCACAAGGGATTAAGCAATATTAGTATCCCTAAGAATACCCAAGGATCATTATTTGCCCCTATTGGTCCCCATGGTGAGTAGAAGAGTATAATTTCCTATCTAGCTAGAGCTCTATTGCCTTCATATGTTTAATTAATGAATGGTGATATCCAGGGATCATAAAATATTGATCTCACCCCATTAGAAAATTGCCACTGCTTTTTTTTGTGGGGAGAATAATAGATTGAGGCATCAATCTAGTTTCCAAGGTATCCTTTTTGAAACATGAAAAGTTCAATTTTGAAGCAAAAAGCCCCATTTCCATCCCCCCAAACAAACGTTAGACACATACTTTGCCATCCATCCTGTTGGCTGCCTGGAGCTTTGGAGCTACGAACAAAGCCCACAAATGTAAATAGTCACACAACTACTTCCTCTCACGGCTGTGAGAAGATGCTTATTATGCAACAGAAAAAGATAGAGAAAATTCAGGGAAAACAAATGATATTGCTCACACTATGTTATATATGCAACAAATCAAAGCTTATAAATGAAGACAATGAAGTCATTTAAGAGAATGGTGAAGGTTATTTCCAATAATGGATTGACCTACCCCCCCCCCAAAAAAAAACTGCACATGCAATATAACAAAATTAATTTTATATTAAAGAGGGAAGGAGGTGCAGAAAATAACCTCTCGTTGAATTTTTATTTTATTTTTTTGCATAATAACCACCTCAGAGTTAGTAAATATATAATGTATTAATGTTTCAGGTCATGCTTTTATTTTCATAAAACTGTAATATTTTCTAAAAAATTTCTGAGCTTTTGAGATCAGGTAAATCCTGAGAAAATGCCCTTTATTCATTTTTCCATTGCACATAGATTGTGACTAAATACCATTGATCCTAATTTCTTTTTTTCTATAACAAAAGACTGCTGATATTTGGGGGGCATCATTATATAAATGAATACACCAGAAATATGTCTTTGGCAATTTATTTTCCTAGGTTGTAGGAATAAACAAGAAGTTTATATGTGTTTAAAGTTATTTAGGATTTTTTGAACTCAATAAATCTATTTTGCTATGAAAATAAATTGCATGAAGAAAGAAATTATGCTCCGTAAGCAGCTGTTCATTCCACCCTGGTCAAGTTGGGCTCTTGACCATTATCCCTGTGTACCCTTATGTTATGGTTTAGATATGTGTTGTCCCTCAAATGCCCATGTGTAAAACAATGTAACAAAGTTTAGATGTAAAAGGATTGGGTTATGTGAGTTTTAGCCTGATCAGTGCATTAATCACCTGATGGGGATTAACCCAGTGATATCTATAGGCAGGTAGGGCGTGGCTGGAGGTGGGCCAATGGGCTTGACTTTGGGGTATATATTTTGTCCCTGGTGGTAGCAGTAATCTCTCTCTGCTTTCTGGTGCCATGTTCCCAGCTGCTTTCCCCAGCCACACCCTTCCACCATGATATTTTGCCTCACCTCAGGTACAGGGCAATGGAGTCAGCTGTCTGTGGACTGAGACCTCTGAAACCATGAGCACCAATAAACTTTTTCTTTCTCTAAAATTGTTCTTGTCAGGTCTTCTGGTTGTGGCCATGAAAAAACTAACTAAAATACCTTGAAACAGTGTGTGGTACACATGGTCTAAAAGTCGTAATTGCACATGCATGGTTATAGACTATAAGCACTGCTTGTCAAGTTTATTAAGGAGGCTGACTTGAAGCAAACAATTCTATTACAATGCCATTGCAACTGAAGTCTTTCACAATGTTATTACTAAAAATTTTTGAGCAGCAGAATTTATTTTAAATCGACTTTGACATGCTCACTCCTCTTAGGAAATCTCTTCTCAATCTGTTTCCCAAATTAGTACACCAATAGCAAGATTGTATAATTAAAAATGTTGAGATGCCAGGAAGTTAGTAAAGAACACAATAGACAGGGCAAAATGAACATTTTTTTATAGCTCTATGCACAGAGCAATTGAGGCTAATTGTTTTTCGACCAATCAGGAGGAGAGTACCCACTTCCTTGATCTATGATGATCTGCTTTTATTTAGAATCTGTGGTGCTACCTCAGAGCTATTCTTTTAGGCTCTTCAAACTCTGTGGGCTCAGAAAAGAATCTAATGAATTAATTTTAAATTTTCACTGAACTGTGTCCTTTCACAACCTGATCTTACAATATCCAAGTCAGGACAGGGATGATGTAAAAGTTTTTCCAAACTGCATAAGTATTGGCAGAATTAAGGGATTTGCAGAACTAAGGGCAGTCCCTTAGTCCAACTAGAGAAAGCTAACAGATTTCGAGTTCAGCTTAGATTCAGGGTCTCTATTTTGGGTGTATCAGAAAACAAGAGAGGTTAATGGTTGTCTTAAAAACCTGTACAAGTGATCTCTAACTTCTTGCCACACATTCACATGCAGAAAAGAGAGTTTTATCTCATTTTTCCCCATAAAGAATTGATATGCACTGGCTGGCATTTTCTGTAAAGAGATAGTAAATTTACACAGATAACTTTTTTTGACATTTAATGACATTAATTTTCCAAGGAAGAAATAAAAGGTGATTTGGGGTTTATAGCCATATGTAATGGTGGTACAGATCCATTTATGTCTTAATTTAATAGGGATCATTGAGACTTAAAAACCACCTATTTTCCTTCCACAAGGGAACTCTATCTGTAAAAACTACCTCAGACTTTTATTTTAATCTATGATTCTTGGTTTTGAAATATGGCTGGGATTAGATGATTGTATTTATCGGTCATTATTTGGCTTATAATTTGGCTAAAAATTTAGCCCCTTCATTCCTGAGCCTACAAAAGGGCATGTTTTGTTGAAACATACCTCTGAAACCCAATAGTCTTGGCCTGAAGAATGTATCCAACTTTTAATAAGTTGTTAAATAAAATGAGGCTAGACTTCAATTTGTATGAAATAGTATAAATGCAAAGTATAGCATTAGCATCGTAGGTAAATCCAACTTCCAGCTCTGACATTTTTTCACCTTGTGTGACGCAATCAGGGTATTTACTCTGAGTCTCATAGCCTAAATTGTACTGTACTATGAGAATGATATAAACTACTACACCTGGCTGTTATAAATATTAAATAAGATAATGTAAATATGCTCATTGTTTAGTATCTGGGGATAATTTTACTTGTGAATTTCCATTAAATTTCGTGTTGTTGTTGTTGTATTTAAGGCTGAGGATGTAGCTCAGTGGTAGAGCATTTGCCTCACAAGCATAAGGCACTGAGTTCAACACCTCACACTGAAAAAAATTTTTTTGTTCCTGTTGTTTTATGATGATTATAATTTACTATTCAGGAAACAGTCCCAGTCCATCCTCATTCTCCCCTAAACCACATGTATGTGTGAAAATTAATTTACTTAATAAAAGATTTGCCTTACTAAACAAATCAAAATAATAAACTAGCAAATCAAACACAATTTTAATTCACATATTTTGCAATAATATAAACTGGAATAGGGCATTACTTTTTTCTTTTTAATATTTTTATTAGTGCATTATAATTACACAAAATGGTGAAATTCATTGTTAGACATTCACATATGCAGATAACAATTACATTTCCCAGTACTTTTCCTTTTTATTCTTTCCTCCTTCCCCTTGTTTCCTTTCCTCTACCAGAAGTATAGACTTCTGGTCTTCCTAGCTATTTATTTATATGCATATTTTTTTTCCATTATTGCATTAGTATTTCACATAAAAGTGGAAATTATTGTGATATACTCATACATGCATATAGCTTCATTTGGATGATCTTATTCCCCTGTTCTTCCCTTTCCCTCCCTTCCTCATTTTCCATTGGTCCCCTACCTCCACTCTACAGATCTTTCTTAGATTTTCCTGAGATCCCCTCTTTACTATTTTTTTTTCTCTCTCTAGCTTCTACAAAAAAGAGAAGGCATTTAACCCTTGACTTTTTGAGTCATTTATTTCCCTTAGCACAGTATTTTATAGTTCCATCCATTTACCAGCAAATGACATAATTTCATATTTCTCTACAGCTGAGAACTGTGTATACATTCCACAATTTCTTTATTCATTCATTGTTTGATGGGCACCTAGGTTGGTTCCATAACTTGATTATTTGAATTGAGCTTCTATGTACATTGGAATGCATGCATTGCTATTGTATACTTATTTAAGTTCTTTTATTGAACTGGAGGTTTGATTGTTGAACAACTTTGGAGTATTATTTTTAGGTTTTTAATTATCCTTAGCTAACTTAATTTTTAAATTATAAATTATTTAAACACATTAACTACTAAATATAACTTTGAAAATCATAGCAATTTTATGAGAAAAATAATCAGATCATATTGAAACCATTTCTTAATAAAAATATAAGAGATAGTATTACACATATATAAAAATAAGGAAGAGCATGTGAATGCACATTAATAAGAAGTTTTTGTTCAAATTATTTTTAAACATTCAGACTTTCACCTTAAAAAATTTTAAAATGCCACTTTAATGTTTGAGAATATATATATTAAGTTTTAAATTTTAGAATTATGATTTTTAAATTTGTTTTGAATAGGTTCTCTGTTTGTGTAATTTCATGTAATAAAATTGGTCTAAAAATTAGTATTCCAGATTGTTATAATTCAAATTATTTCAGCACCTCTTTTACTCTCAAAAGTATCCCAGGGCAGTTGACATGATCATCTTGTAATCACAGGCAATATTAATTGCTCTATGCCTTGCACACGTTCCCTATCCTCAACTCATTATCTGTGTGAGAAGCATATTGTCACCTCTGTTTTATAATGAGGATACCAAGGAGCAGGGAGGTTATGACCTGAGATCTAGTTAGTAGTTCACTGTGCCTGATTTAAAAGCCCAGGCTTTTAGACTCTTGTTAGGAGCAGAATTCTTTCATCATTTTACTGAGATCATCTTTCAAAGACACTCTGGAACAATGATAACAATTTGGTATTCAAACTGAAATACTTCTTTAAACAATTTTAATTTAAATAGATTAGGATTCACAGGAAAATGTTCCTCATGCTTCTACAAATGTTTGATTAACCTAGTAAATTTCACACTTTTAAAATAAATATTTGGAACATTGTACTTAAATTTCCTGAAACACTAAAGGAGACCAGAGATATGGTAAGTAGTAGAAGACAGCAGAATTTTAAAATCAATTCATTTAAATTAATGTTGGTAACAAAACAATAAGCAAATCATTAATTGTAATATTTGTATAAAAACTGTAAATAAATAATGTCAACAAAGACAATTGTAGATGCAAAAGTTTTATTAAAATACAAATCCCAGAATTGATAAGTACCCCAAAATTCTATTTTTGCTTCATTCTACTAACAAATTGTTGGGAATTAATGAATTTGAGTCTTGAATCAAAATGATCAAAGAGTAATGGTCTAGGAAATCAAAACATTTTCCAATTTGATATTTATAAAGTTTTCTTAAAACTTGTTTAAAAAACAAGACAGGATTTTTTTTTAATTTTTTCCCCTTTTGGAGCTTTGAACAGGTTGTGTATTTTTTAGATTTATTAATTAATTTGTTCTAATTGTTACACAGGACAGCAGAATGCACTTCGATTCATAGTACACAAATGGAGCACAATTTTTCATTTCTCTGATTGTACAGGAAATAGAGTCACACCATTTGTATCATCATACATCATACATACACCTAGGTAATGATATCCATCTCACTCCACCATTTTTCCCACCTCCATACCCCCTCCCTTCTCCTCCCTCCCCTGTGCCCTATCCAAATTTCCTCTATTCCTCCCATGCCCCACTCCCCATTATGGATCAGCATCCACTTATCAGAGAAAACATTTGGTTTTGGGGGATTGGCTTACTTTACTTAGCATGATACTCTCCAACTCCATCCATTTACCTACAAATGCCATGATTTTGATCTCTTTTTCTTTAATTTGTTTTAATTAGTTATACATGACAGTAGAATGCATTTATGCACTGTGATATACATAGATGGGATATAATTTCTCATTTTTCTAAGTGTACCTGTTGGAGAATCATATTGGTCATGTAGTCACATATATACATATAGTAATAATGTCTCTTTCATTTCACTATCTTTCCCTTCCCCACATCCCCTCCCTCCCCTCCCTTAGTTCCCTCTACCTAATCAAAGGTAATGTTATTTTTCACTAGTGTCCCCTGCCTTATTGTGAATTATCTCTTTTAATGCTGAGTAATATTCCATTGTGTATATATACCATAGTTTCTTTATCCATTCACCTACTGAAAGGCATCTAAGTTCCATAATTTAGCTATTGTGAATTGTGCTACTATAAACATTGATGTGGCTGTGTCGCTGTAGTATGCTGTTTTTGAGTCCTTTGAGTATACACAGAGGAATGGGATAGCTGGGTCAAATGGTGGTTCCATTCCAAGTTTTCTAAGGAAACTCCATACTGATTTCCAGACTGGTTGCACCAATTTGAAATCCCACCAGGAATGTAGGAATATGCCTTTCCCCCAACATCCCTGCCAACACTTACTTTTGCTTGTTTTTGTTTTTTTTTGTTTTTGTTTTTTTAGTACTGGGGATTGAACTCAGGGGCACTTGACCACTGGGTCACATCCCCAGCACTTTTTAGTATTTTATTAGAGACAGGGTCTCACTGAGTTGCTAAGTGCCTTGCCATTGCTGAGGCTGGCTTTGAACTCAAAATCCTCCTGCCTCAGCCTCCCAAGTGCTGGGATTACAGGGGTGCGCCACTGCGCCTGTCTTGCTTGTATTCTTGATAACTGCCATTCTTGAGTAGAGCAAGATGAAATCTTAGAGTAGTTTTGATTTGCATTTCTCTAATGACTGGAGATGTTGAATATTTTTTCATATATTTGTTGATTGATTGTATATCACCCTAACAACCTTCACCAAGAGATTGGACTTATGATATAGTACTAAAATAAGTGACTGTCTTTTTTGATATATGTAGTTCTTTCCTTTTTTTTGTTGTTATTTCCCTAATTACATACATCTGAGCACCCTCTCATTTTCCAAATGTCTGTGAGTAAATGAATAAATGTACCAATTATGTAGGGTTATTTTCAAGATCAACACTCAGTATTTGGCATCTGAAGATCACTCAATAAAGAGTAGTTGTTATTTTCATTATCGCATCTGTGGAGTTTATGATTAACCCTTGCTTCATAAAATCACAGAATCTTAGAAGTCACCCAGACCATTCTTTAGACCAGAGTAAGAATTTCTTCCATGGTGTGCCTCAAAGAAAGTAAATATTTTAAAAGGAGTTGTAGTGTAGAAGAAGGTTTATTCTGTTTTGCTTAATTGTGTAGAACTAGGAATTTTTTTTTTTAAATTTGCTTGTGGAATATGATTCCGCCTCTACCAAAGCAAGAGTAATTTAGCAATCAGAGCTGGTTAACAAGAGTTTTGTGTTGTATGGGAGAAATAGTGAGTTCTCTTTTACACAAGTGTTCAAGTGGGGACTCTCTGGTATTCAGTCAGGACTATACAGATGAAACTGGAGTTTATGATCCAAAGTGATGTGAGATGACACCAATATTCTTGAATTTAGTTTTGGTTTTCTTTTCCTTCATAAAATACACAGTTGGAACTACATTAGTCAGTTTGTGATAGATTCTATAGGCTTTTTTTCCTTGCAAGTCCTCCCATCCCAGCACTGAACAGTGATATGGTGGTGCTTTTTTGTCAGTTCTCTGCTTTAGTCAAACTAATTGAAAGTAACCATTCTCTCTCTCTCTCTCGCACACACACACACACACACACACACACACACACACCACCACACACTTTTTATCAAGTTTCTTACCTCTTTTGAAGGTGAGACAACTTCTTTAAAGTAACTTGTTATTTCTTTAATATATTAATGGGTTACCTCCCCTTAGACTCCATGGGAAAAGTTGTTCTTTCTACAGTATTCATCTCAATCCAAAGGTACATGGTTAAAGTTCTGGACAAAGTTCTGCTGATGTTATGAGCAAGACTGGATAACAGAATGAGAGAACACCTTCAGTCCACTGCTAGCCAACTCATTCTGATCTGAATGATCCTTAAAAAATGAAAATTTGATCACATTGTTTCTTACTTATTATGGTTTGTGTACAGCATGTCTCCCCCAAAGCTCATGTGTTTAAGGCTTGGTCCCCAATATAGCAATGTCCAGAGGTGGGCTTTTGGGAAATAATTAGATCACGAGAGCTCTGACCTCATCAGTGACTTAATCTATTGATAGCTGAACAGACTATTGGGGGGGATGGGGGTGGAATGCTAGACAGGTGGGGTATGGTTACAGAAAGTTGGCCATTGGCAGTACACCCTTGGGTACTACATCTTGTCCCAGCACCCTTCCTCTTTCTCTCTTCCCCAGCTCCCCTCCCCCCACCCTCCCTGCTTCCCAGCCACCACCATGAAATCACAGTTTTTCTCTACCATGTCTTTCTACTATGTTGTTTTTGCCTTCAAGCCA
Organism: Tamias sibiricus; assembly: GCA_025594165.1. Classification (NCBI taxonomy): domain Eukaryota; kingdom Metazoa; phylum Chordata; class Mammalia; order Rodentia; family Sciuridae; genus Tamias; species Tamias sibiricus. Next base: position 70,093,621 of record CM046670.1, read on the forward strand.
GTTAACCATGGACTAAAATCTCTGAAACTGTGAGAACAAAAAAGAAAAAAAATAAGTCTTTCCTCCTCTACATTGTTTTTTTCTCAGATGTTTGTCACAGCAATGAAAAGTTAACATACTTACCTATCAGTTATAAATTGCTACATAGAAAACTATTACAAACTTAGTAACTTTAAACAACAATTACTTATCATAATTCTTGAGGCTTAGGAATCCAGGGATAGTTTGGGTGATACTTGTTCAAGGGGTCTCAAAAAGTTGTGGTTCAGGTGTCAGCCAGGGCTGCAGTAATCTGAAGACTTGACTGGAGTCAGGTTGTCCAGACCATTCACTTCCATGGATGTTACCAGGAATTCAGTTCCTGGCCAGGTTTGTAAAGGGCTGCTTGAGTGTCCTTATAATATTCCAGCTGTTTTAATCAGAGAAGGATTCAAGAGATAGCAAGAAAGAATCCATAATGCCTTTTATGTCCAAATTTCAGATACTGCTCACCATCACTTCCACCATATTCTGTTCCTTAGAAGTAAGTTACTAAGTACAGTCCACACTGAAGAGAAGATGATTAAATTCTACCTTTTAAAGAGAGGAATATCAAAGAATTTGTGGATATATTTTAAAACCAGCACATCTGCTATGGTTTGAATATGTCTCTCAAAGTTTATGTGTTGGAAAATTGATCCTTTGTGTGGAGATGTTGAACGAAGGAGGAACTTTTCAAAATTATTTAGTCCATGGGTATTAATGCCATTATCAAGAGAGTAAGTTCATAATCACAAAGTGTTTTCCTTATAAGTGGATGAATTCTGTCTCCTCTTGCTTTCACTGCCCCCCCCCTTCTTTCTCTTTCTAACCCTTCTACCTTCTGCCATGAGATAATATGGCAAGAAGGTCCTCACCAGATGCTGGCTCTCAGTCTTGGGCTTCCCAGCCTTGAATCTGTGAAAAATAATTATCTCTTCATTATAAATTACCCAACCTATGACATGCTGTTGTAACAGCACAGATTAGACTAAAAAAGTATCCTATGTAAAACTAGTTAATGGCTCTTAAATTCTTATAAAGTCTCAACAGCTTCCTATCATAAAATAATAATCTAGTTTCCACTTCCTTCTCTGAATTTCATCTTCATAATGTGTGTCCTTAAATCTTCCACTCCAGTTATCTTGAACTGCTTAAAATTCTCCATATATGTTAGACTATTTGACACTTCTGTACATGAAGTGGAGATCCTTCTACACTAACCTTGGCCCTGGCTTCCTTCTCTTCCCTAGAAATTTCCACTCATTGCAACTCTTTGCAAGTCTATCTTAAATGTGAAGCTGTCCCTGACTCTTGACCTGGTAGAAATGAGCTTTTAAGGAAATGGTCAGACAAATAAAATAAAAGTCAAAGGGAAGGAAAGGAAAAAGAGAAGGAAGGAGAAAGGAGATAAGAAGGAAGAAACAAAGAAAGTAAGTTAGAAAGTTAGGAAGGAAGAAAAGAATGAATGTGTAGGTACATGTATTCAAAAAGCAGAAGTCAAAGGCAGAATCTGGAGATGCTTCCTGTGAATCACATAGGAAGAATTACTTTTCCTTTGCAGTCTAAGGGTTTGGGCTGACCCATTTATTTTGTACTCACAATGCCTAGCACAGTGCTTGACACATTAATTAAAGAATAACAAATCATTTCCAAGTTGTCTCACCTTTCCAATAGAAGTGAGAAAATTCATAAGTTTTGTTTGTGTTAGGAGTTAATTTCAACTAGCTCAACTAAAGCAAAGAACTAAAAAAAAAAAAAAAAAAAGTATTTATAAATGAGATCTCTTCTGTCCCAGAAACATTTGCCACCCCACCCCCTTGTTAATTGGTCCATATAATAGAGATATGCTTCCTAAGGAACACTTTTTTTCAGTTGTCATATATTATATTGGAATATATGTGCTTTATTGAAGCAGTTATTGGCCCAAAACAAAGAAATTAGTTTTTTGGATATCCATTAAAAGAGTATCTGCATTGTCCAGTACATTGAAAGGAAAATTATTTTAACAGGAATCATTTAGGCTCAGCCCTGAGAGTCTCTTCAATCAAGTGTGTTGAGGATAGAGTGTAGGGGTGTGTGTGTGTGTGTGTGTGTGTGTGTGTGTGTGTGTCTATGGCAGCAGATGGGGTAAGGGATTGTGCTTTGAGAAAAATTCAGCTCAGTCACTGCCCAATGTTCAACCAGTTTGATCCTCTGAGTAGAACAGAGATCCAGGAAAAAATGGAAAATCTCCCCTGCCCAAGAAAACCCCCAAAATTGTACTTGTCTCATCTCTGGGAGGGGAAAGAGCCTCTCTGTAAGATGATGTGGAAAGGACACTCTGAGGCACACGTTTTTTTCTTTCATACGCATATCAAATAGCTGTATTTCTGATTAAGAAATGGGTCTTCTTAATTCATTCACTCCTTCAACAAAGGCCTTAATGCTTTTGCTCTCAGTCTATACTATGTGTGTACATTTTCAAATGCTACTAATTTGGCTATATGAGAACATTTTAAAAGACCAAGAACAACAATAAACAATGATGCTAATTAGCAACAATTACACATTCAGAACTCTCTGTTCTCTCATATTTATTTGGTCAATATTTAGTGTTGTTCATTGTTTCATCAGACCTTTTATTGCCCTGACAACCCATAGAATATTCCTTTTGCATATTTTAGTTAACATACAACATGCTTTAGAGCTTCCTGTACATGGCACAAACATCTTATCTATTAGAAGAAGGCATATGCTTCTCCAAAAAGCCTCACATTATTGCTCCCCTCAGCATTCTCTGTGACAGATCATTACTAAAAGATGTGTGCTCAGATTTGGTAAAAGTGAAATGGATACCTTGATGAGAATTTATTAGAGCACTTATGAAGAGCTTGAAATAGACAAGGAAAGAATGTTTTAATCTACTGACAATTTCTGATTGTGATTGCAAGTTGACATAAGAAAAATTCTTCATTTTTTAACTAATGTTTGTTTTAATTTCCTTTACAAGATTAATTGAATTTGGGAGAAAAAAGAAATAAAATCATATTGGAAGAGAGGAGTCAGCATTTTATTAATCTACCCATTCATTTGTACAATCACTTAATGCCCTCTTCAGACAAGGTTATGCCAGTCATTGAGAACACACATAGAACAAAAACAGGGCTCTTTCCTCCTGAAGTACACAATATAGTGCTCCTATGATACAGAGGGCCATGCTTCATTCTTAGATTGATTCAGAAGGCCTTCCTGGAGCATGTGTTTTATTCTCACACAGTTCTACTCTTTAATCGCACTTCTACTGCTCACAAGCAGATTCATCCAGGCTTATTCCTTACCCAAACTTCTCTGCTTAACCAGTCTCATTTCACTCCACACTCTTCTCCTTCCATGCTGTCCTCTAAGAAATAGCTCCCCATCTCCCACTCTGTGAGAAGGGAGGAGCCTGACTTCCCTGAGTACCAATTAGCAAACACAGATGGCCTAATCACATTGTCCAACCTTGCCTCCTTTTCAACAGCACTCAGTATTTTCCACTAGCTCACTCCAGGGCTTAAAAACTCCCCCACCTTTGGTTCCAATTAGAGTTGAGTTTAATATCTCTCCTCTATCGCAGTCATTTTGAACAAGGTCTTCCTTGCCTGTTTAACTAGTTTGTCAGGGCACTAGTGTGAGGTCTTTGGACAGAACAAAGAAAGTGTCTGAAGATAGCATGGAGACATGGGATTTATTAGGGGAAGCTTGCAAGAGATCAGTAACTTCTCCACGGATTCAGTGGCAACAGGCTGATAGCACCACTGTCCCTCACAGTGCCTCCTCTCCCTCAAAGTGTTTTGTTCAGTGGCAGCTGGCTGGACAAGTAACACATCTTCTTTCCATAGTGTCCTCAGTTCCACACCCATCCCCAGTCAGAAAGGGTTTTTATATGTTAGGCTGCAGGAGCAGTGACGTCATCAGCAGCATCTTGCCTAATTTACTATATGACCAGCATCCCAAGGAGCAACTGTTCTGGCATACGTATAAGAAAACAGCTTTCTAAAGATGCTACTAACTTGCCCTAGTTCCCAGTGTGCATCAGAGAAAGCCAGCGTCCTTCAGGACAACATGTAGCAGGACTTTCTGGCCTAGGATTGCTCTCATTGTTCCCTGAACTTGGCTAAGATTTAGGGACAGAAAGGGATAATCAGGGACATCCTGTTTTACTGTCCCCCTTTTCTTCAGTGATGGTACAGGTGCAATTTTTCTTTAACAGTCAAGAAGTTCTTTTCAAGTTTAGTCAATTTGAAAAAAGCGTTAAGACATCTAGCAGGGCTCCCTTGTGACGGGCGGGGGTGGGGGGATGTCATTGTGAAACACATGTCTGGCATTTAACAGATGCTCCCTACATGTTGATCTAACTAATGGGTCTATTTAGATTAGGGGTGGTAAGAATACTGCCACCTAATATTGCCATGAGGCTCATTTGGGTATTGCATGTGCAGAACTCAGTGCAAGCCAAAATAGAAAACATCCTCACATATGACCATACATACAAATAAACAGCCAAAAACATTTAAACAAGTGAGACTGAGAGGTTTTGAAATCTCCTATTCTAGATCCCGTTCACTTACCTTTCCCTGCCCTTTCAATCAGGAACTTACTTATTGTATAAATGACATCTTCAATTATGTTGAAAATCATTCAGAGTTTTTTACTCGCTAACTGGAAGATATAACGAATGAATTATTACAGCAAGTGTGTATTAAGGTGGGTGGTGAATGATGGAAATTGAGATATTTCTAGAGTAAAAATAGAATAATATTATTTAATCAAACAAATGTCAAAGTGCTTTTTTTTTAATTGAATTAGGCATTTGTATTTGAGATTGAAGGCTGAGCCACAAACATGGTTTGTCTTCCATTTAGCAAAATGTTTGATTTATTAACTCATGAAATGTTAATTACTAATTTGTTTTAAACTTGTTTAAATATGAGTTCCCTTGTTGTCTAAATTCTAGAGCAAGTATTAATATACACCACATGAATCCTAGAATATTCTCACATTGCTGTATAGAGAAGACATCCAACCATTCTTTTTGCTAACTATCACTGGCCTGAAGGAACTTTGCTGCCACAGTAGGAAGTTGGCTGGGGTGGCTGAATCTCATTTTTTAAAATAGCTTTAAATGTGCACTCTCATGTAATAAAGCTGATTTCACATCCAGAAGAATATCCACTCTAACACTTCCTTGAAACATTGGTATTGTTACAGGTAACAGTCAGCAAGTAATTATGAGCTCAGGGTCCAGTCTCAACTTTACTTTCACTAGCAATATGCCTCCAGAACAAGGTATTAGTCTATTTGTGACTCTATCATTTCATCGCTAAATAAATAAAATAATAGTGTCAACTTCAGGAGAGTACTGGAGAGATAAAAAGGATGCTTATGAGGAAGGATGGTGTCTGGAACATGGTGATAATCAAAAAAAAATTAGGTCTTGTTCTGCTAAGGAATTAAGTAGGTCTGTTCTCCCACCTCACTGCAGTAAGCAGCAGGATTTAGGTTTACTTGGCAAAGAGTTTTTCTTCTTGGATAAGGCACTCTTATAAAACCCAATGCTCTGACACTAGGGTGGATGGGAGGCTGCATTTTTCCTTGTAGTCTTTCTTCATTCCTTTCCAGGGAGTTTTTGGTTTCTTTTCCAGAAAAGGTGCTTACATGAATACCTCTACACTTTTTACTTCCATCCACATGTTTTGGAAACCGAATGCTTGTTCATTTCTTAATCATGCCCTGGCTTATGCCAGCATTTGTAAGGGTGTAGTCTAAAATTTCAGGCTTTCAGAATGCACATATCTGTGTCTCCAACTGTACTGTGAGCTTTAAAAAAAAAATAGGATTGAGTGATAGAGTTATCTAAACCAAAATACCTGACATATAGCTGTGCATGAAAAGCTTGGGAAGGAGCTGTAGGAGCTAAGGAAAATTCCTCTTCTTCCCTCTCAAGTTTTACTGGGATAAACTATAGACCCATTTTCTGTGGGGGAGAAGGAGCCAGCAAGCAAGGCTTGTCTCCTATGTAGATGAGACACCTACGTGACAGTGTCCTGTGATAATCTGTCTGGGTTAGGTGTGAGACTCCCAATTGTTCTTCCTTTGAAAAGATCCAGGCAGAAAGGAGGACATCTGTTGGAAATGCTTCTGTGTGCATCTGCTATTTACTCTACTAATGCAGACAGATGTAAATTTCTTGAAAGGCCAAGCTTTTTAGAGCCATTCCTTCCTTCGACCACAGCAGTTTCTCTGCATAACCAATTTGAAATACACCAAAGAAATATATTTGGAGTGGGATAATTTTCTCTCTCACAGAGGGAAGGAAAAAGAAGACAAATCCACTAGAACATTGTCATCTACAGACCCCTGTCTGGCAAGTAGATACCTACTTCTGACTCAGAATTTCTTAAGGAAGCCAACTTTGATCATAGACAAACAGAAATAATAAAAACAGAGGATAAACACTACAACAAAGATTTTACTATAGTTCACATGCATTGGACAGAAATCCAAAGAGTTTTTAAATTACTGAATTAATTTACTTTATTCACATATAAAGAAGTACATATGTTTACCTGTATGTGATCACACCATAAATGTCTTGGTGGTGGGATAGTGTTTTTCTTTTTTCTTTTTTAATTTTTATTTATAGTAGTATGTATTACAGTTCATACTATACATATATAGCATCTTTTTACACAAAACAGTTTGTATACAAAGTATATTCGCAGCATTCAAGTGTCCAATCATGCATTTAGAATAATGATATCTGTCTTATTCAACCACTTTTTTTCCCCTTCCCCCCTTGCTCCCTCCTTTCCCCTCCCTTTCCTTTGACCATTCTAGTGTTCCTCTAATCCTCCTATGTACCTGGACACAACAATACTGTGAACCGGCTTCCTCACATCAGAGGAAATATTCGGTATTTGGATTTTTGAGATTGACTGATTTCACTTAGCATTATATTCTCCAACTTCATCCATTTACCTGCAAATGTCATTATTTTATTCTCTTTTATTGCTGAGTAAAATTCCATTGTGTATATATACCACATTTTCTTTATCCATTCATCTACCGAGGGACATCTAGGTTGGTTCCACAATCTACCTATTGTGAATTGTGCTGCTATAAACATTGAGGTAGCTGTGTCACTGTAATATGCTGTTTTTAAGTCCTTTGGGAATAGACCCAGGAGTGGGATGGCTGGGTCATAGGGTGGTTCCATTCCCATTTTCCCAAGAAATCTCCATACTGCTTTCCATAACGGTTGTACCATATTGTAGTCCCACCAGCAATATATGAGTGTGCCTTTTTCCCCACATCCTCTCCAACATTTATTGTTGTTTGTGTTCTTGATAGCTGCCATTCTGACTGGAGTGAAATGAAATCTTAGAGTAGTTTTGATTTGCATTTCTCTAATTGCCAGCGATGTTGAGCATTTTTTCATGTATTTGTTGATTAATTGTGTATCTTCATCCGAGAAGTGTCTTTTCAATTCCTTAGCCCATTTATCTATTGGATTATTTGTTTTTTTGGTGTCAAGTTTTTTGAGTTCTTTATATATTCTAGAAATTAGTGCTCTATCCCATGTGCATGTATTAAATATTTGTTCCCAGTTAGTTGGCTCTCTATTCACCTCACTGATTATTTCTTTTGCTGAGAAGAAGCTTTTTAGCTTAAATCTATCCCATTCATTAATTCTTGGTATTAATTCTTGTGCTACTGGATTCTTGTTAAGGAACTTGGAGCCTAATCCAACATGTTGGAAATTGGAGCTTACTTTTTCTTCTATTAGGTGTATTGTCTCTGGTCTAATTCTTAAGTCCTTGATCCACTTTGAATTGAATTTTGTGCATGGTGAAAGATACAGGTTTAATTTCATTTTGTTGCATATGGCTTTCCAGTTTTCCCAGCACCATTTGTTGAAGAGGCTATCCTTTCTTTACTGTACATTTTTGGCAACTTTGTCTAATATAAGATAGCTGAAATTATATGTATTAGTCTCTGTGTCCTCAATTCTGTACCATTGGTCTACTAGCCTATTTTGGTGCCAATACCATGCTGTTTTTGTTACTATTGCTCTATAGTATAATTTAAAGTCTGGTATGGTGATGCTGCCTGCTTCACTTTTCTTGCCCAGGATTGCTTTAGCTATTCTGGGTCTCTTATTTTTTCAGATGAATTTTATGACTGCTTTTTCTATTTCTTTAAGAAATGTCATTGGGATTTTGATTGGAATTGCATTAAATAAGTATAATGCTTTTGGTAGTATGGACATTTTGACAATATTAATTCTACCTATCCAAGAGCAAGGTAGGTCTTTCCATCTTCTGAGGTCTTCTATGATTTCTTTCTTTAGTGTTCTATAGTTTTCGTTATAGAGGTCCTTCACCTCTTTCATTAAGTTGATTCCCAAGTATTTTTTTTTTATGCTATTGTAAATGGAATAGTTTTCATCATTTCCCTTTCAGAGGCTTTGTCACAGTTGTACAAAAATGCCTTTGACTTATGGGTATTGATTTTGTATCCTACTACTTTGCAGAATTCATTTACTAGTTGTAAAAGTTTTCTGGTAGAGTTTTTTGGGTCTTCTAGGTATATTATCATGTTATCAGCAAATAGTGCTAATTTGAGCTCTTCTTTTCCTATCTGGATCCCTTTAATTTCTTTCGTCTGTCTAATTGCTCTGCCAGAGTTTCAAGTACTATGTTAAATAGCAGTGGTGAGAGGGGGCATCCCTGTCTTGTTCCAGTTTTTAGAGGGAATGCTTTCAATTTTTCTCCATTTAAGATAATGTTAGCTTGAGGTTTTGCATAGATAGCTTTTATAATGTTGAGATATGTTCCTGTTATTCCTAATTTTTCTAGAGCTCTGAACATAAAGGAGTGTTGTATTTTGTCAAATGCTTTTTCTGCGTCTATTGAGATGATCATATGGTTTTTATCTTTAAGTCTATTAATGTGATGTATTATGTTTATTGATTTCTGAATGTTGAACCAGCCTTGCATCCCTGGGATAAACCCCACTTGATCATGGTGCACTATCTTTTTGATATGTTTTTGAATCCGATTTGCCAGAATTTTGTTGAGGATTTTTGCATCTATGTTCATTAAAGATATTGGCCTGAAGTTTTCTTTTTTGGCTGTGTCTTTGCCTGGCTTTAGGATTAATGTGATATTGGCCTCATAGAAAGTGTCTGGAAGAGCTCCCTCTTTTTCTATTTCTTGAAATAATTCGAAGAGCATTGGTATTAGTTCTTCTTTGAAGGTCTTATAGAACTCGGCTGTAAACCCATCAGGACCTGGACTTTTTCTTATTGGTAGTTTTTTGATAGCATCTTCTATTTCTTCACTTGAAATTGATTTACTTAAATTGTGTATAGCCTCCTGTTCCAGTTTGGGCAATTCATACGACTCTAGAAATCTATCTATGCTTTCAGTATTTTCTATTTTATTAGAGTACAAGTTTTCAAAGTAATTTCTAATTATCTCCTGTATATCTGAGGTGTTTGTTGTGATATTCCCTTTTTCATCATGGATGTTAGTAATTTGAGTTTTTACTCTTCTTCTTTTCGTTAGCATTGCTAGGGGTCTGTCAATTTTATTTATTTTTTCAAAGAACCAACTTTTGGTTTTGTCAATTCTTTGAATTGTTTTTTTAGTCTCAATTTCATTAATTTCAGCTCTGATTTTAATTATTTCCTGTCTTCTACTGCTCTTAGTGTTGCTCTGTTCCTCTTTTTCTAGTGCTTTGAGGTGTGATATTAAGTCATTTATTTGTTTTTTTTCTTTTAATGAAGGAATTCCGTGCAATGAATTTTCCTCTTACTACCGCCTTCATAGTGTCCCAGAGATTTCTATATGATGTATCTGTGTTCTCCTTTACCTCTAGAAATTTTTTAAGCTCCTCCTTGATATCCAACCCCTTGTTCATTCAGTAGCATGTTGTTTAGCTTCCTGCTGTTGGAGTAGTTTTTTTTTATTTCTTGTATTATCATTGATTTCCAATTTCATCCCTTTATGGTCTGATAGAATGCAAGGTAGTATTTCTATTTTTTTTTTTTTTTTTGTATGGGGGATTGAACTCAGGGGCACTCGACCACTGGGCCACATCCCCAGCCCTTTTTTGTATTTTATTAGAGACAGGGTCTCACTGAGTTGCTAAGTGCCTCGCCATTGCTGAGGCTGGCTTTGAACTCGCGATCCTCCTGCCTCAGACTCCCAAGTGCTTGGATTACAGGCGTGCACCACCATGCCCGTCCTCTATTTACTTATATTTTCTGAGAGTTGCCTTGTGACATAATATATGGTCAATTTTGGAGAAGGAGCCATGTGCTGCTGAGAAGAAAGTGTATTCGCTTACTGAGGGATGAAATATTCTATATATGTCCGTTAGGTCTAAGTTATTAATTGTCTTAACAAGGCCTAAAGTTTCTTTATTTAGCTTTTGTTTGGATGATCTATCCATTGGTGATAGAGGTGTGTTGAAGTCCTCTAGAATAACTGTGTTGTGGTCTATTTTACTCTTGAACATGAGAAGGGTTTGTTTGATAAATGTAGGTGCTCCATTATTTGGGGCATATAGATTTATAATTGTTATATCTTGTTGATGAATGATTCCCTTAAGTAGTAAGAAATATCCATCTTTATCCCTTTTGGTTAGCTTTGGCTTGAAGTCTACCTTATTTGATATGAGAATGGAAACCCCTGCCTGCTTCCTCAGCCCATGTGTATGATAAGACTTTTCCCAGCCTTTCACCTTCAATCGCTTGATGTCTTTTTCTATGAGGTGTGTTTTTTTGTAGACAGCAAATTGTTGGGTTGTTTCTTTTAATCCAATCTGACAATCAGTGTCTTTTGAATGGTTAGTTTAGGCCATTAACATTCAGGATTATTATTGAGATGTGATTCTTATTTCCATTCATTTTTAAATGTATTATGGTATTTAGCTTGATTTGGATTCTCCTTTGGTTGGTAATTTATTTAGTTTACTATCTCCCTTTGTTGATTTTCATTGTTATTTTTCTCTTCTTCTTCATGGAAAATTTTGCCCAAGATGTTCAAAAGTGATGGCTTTTGAGTTGTGAACTCTTTTAACTTTTGTTTGTCGTGGAAGGTTTTTATTTCATCTTCAAATCTAAAGCTCATTTTTACTGCATATAAGATTCTTGGTTGACATCCCTTTTCTTTCAGAGCTTGAAATATGATATCCCAGGATCTTCTAGCTTTTAAGGTCTGGGTTGAAAAATCTGAGCATAGTCTGATTGGTTTCCCCCTATATGTAATTTGCTTCCTTTCTCTTGTGGCTTTTAGTATTCTCTCCTTGCCTAGTATATTAGGCAATTTCATTATAATGTGCCTTGGTGTGGATCTGTTGTGGTTTTGTACGTTTGGTGTTCGGTAAGTCTCTTGAACTTGGTTTTGCCATTCATTCCTCATGTTTGGAAAATTTTCTGCTATTATTTCATTGAATAAATTACTCATTCCTTTGGTTTGAAACTCTGCACCTTCTTCAACACCAATCACTCTTAAGTTTGGTCTTTTTATGCTGTCCCATAATTCCTGAATGCTCTGTTCTTGTTTTCTTACTACTTTTGCCGTGTCCTCTAGATTTTTCTCCAGGATATATATTTTGTCTTCATTATCTGAGGTCCTTTCTTCCAGGTGATCTAATCTGTTGGTGATGCTTTCAATTGAGCATTTAGTTTGGTTTATTTCTTCTTTCATTTCCAGAATTTCTGTTTGGTTTTTCTTTAGAATCTCTATTTCCCTATTGAAGTAATTTTTTACTTCTTGTATTTGTTTTTGGAGTTCTTTGTCAAAATGCTCTTTTACTGCCTCTATTTCCTCTCTCATCTCATTTTTTAGTTCATTCTTAAGATCCCTAAACATTTGGAATATGTAATTTCTAAATTCTGTCTCTGGCATTTGACCAACTGTGCTTTCCATGGAATCTACTGAGGGAGTATGTTGGTTGGTTTCAGCCACTTTCTTCCCTTGCTTCTTCATAATGCTTGTGTGTCTATTCTCCTAGCACTGTGGGACCTTGCCTATTTCGGTTTCACCTTATAGCCTTATGTTTCTCCTGTGGTACAATGCTGTCAGGTCCCCTTATAAATACCTTACAATTTAAGCTCTAACACTTTCTTTACAGCAAATCCAAGTTTGATCACAATATACAGATTTAGTTAACTCAGGTATTGTTTCCAGTTTACTCTGTATGCTTGTGTTGGCGTTTACAGTTTCAGTATTGGACATAGAGATGATATGTTTAGGAAGAAGCAAGTGAGGTTACTGAGATGTTCTTTCTTAGGAAGTATAAAAATAGAATTCTATGGAGGTGGTTTAATATCAGCAGACAGGAGAGGAAAGATAATGGAGTGAGCAATTTAGAGGAAAGACCGATTTATATATAAACCAAACTTATTTAGCCTTTGAGAGAAGAAAAATAAAGAAAGATGGAAAAGAAAAAATAAAAAGGAACAATGAGAGATAACAAAGAAGTAATAATTAGTGTAAGAGAGAAGAGAGAGAAATTGAGTCAAGAAAAATAGAGAGTAAACTATATATAACACCACATTTCTGTATATTTCAATTGCCCCAGGCCTAGAAGTCCCAATTTCTGTGTATACCTTGTTTTTGCCTCTGATGATTACACAATGACAGGGTGTAAATAGATAAGATGAGGGCAGAAGAGACTAAAGTGAGAAGGGAAGAAATAGGAACACAGAAACACACAAATAATCACACTATCAAACAGAACAAAAACAAAAACAAACAAAACAAACAAACAAACAAAAAACAGAGTCGAACCCCGGAACAAGTCTCAAACAGGACCCTGGGAAGCCCTTCCATTTTAAGCCAGTTGTCCTGGATCATGCCCAGACAGTCACAGTGGGGTGTAGTCTGCAGCTTTGGCCAGAAGCAGATTGGCACAGAGGAATAATGGCTGGGGGGTGGGGGAGGTGTCAGTACATGAATAGCACCAAGAAAGGGTTCATCCAAAAGGCACGCATTCTCCACGCCTGCCCCCAGTTATAGCTCTCCTGGTTACTGCGCTGGCCTCAGGCAGGCCCTTCCCTGGTGGCTGCCTGCGCATGTCTCACCAGGGGTGTGTGCTGTTCTCCAGGCCCTAGACCAATCCTTGGATGTCTGCAGTCAGTGGCAGCCCTCCTCCAAAATGGCGGTGCCTTCCCTGGTCCCAACAGCAGTACCCCGGACCTGTGTGTCACTCCGAGGCATATAAGTCCCCTTCTGCAATGCTACCACAGCAGCTGTGCCTCTAATGCTGGTTCGGTTTGTGGGCCGCTGGCACTGGACTCCGTGCGTCGCTGGTCTGGAGTTCCTTGTATTTCACCATCTAAATGTGCATGGATGTCTCAGCTCCCTCCCAGTTGCGGGAGTGTTGCTAGGAAAGCGTTCAATTTTTCTGGTAAGCATCTTTTAGTGATGGTCTTCCGAGAGTGCTTCTCCGCTGTCCGCCATATCTTTTCCGGGATAGTGTTTTTCTTTTCATGCTTTAATATTTGTCTCTCTTCTCATTTTCATCTCATTTTATCTGCAATAGCTCCTCATGTTCACCAATGTAAAATAAATTTGTGTCAATGTACATATTTTGACCCATGTTTATTAATTCAATCTTATAATAATTTATATAATGATAATACAAAATAAATAAACTCATATTAAATGTTATTCTGTATCTTTATTTTTTCTTCAATTTGTGTAACTCCTTCCATTTCAACTGATGTTTGTGTGTGTATGTGTGTTCATATATATATATATATTCATTCATATATATTTTCATATTCACATATATGAACATATATATGAATATATATATGAATATATATATGAATATATATTCATTCTTTGGTAAGAATAGAATTCAGATATTTTTCTACTAGTGTATTGATTTGATTTTCATCTTTTTATCATTCTTAACAATAATCTTAGAAATGGTAAACATGCTGTCCATCTGACTTCATATATTAATGTTTGCCTTTCAGGGGTAAAGATTTCCACTCTATGAGCTTTGTAACCAGGTTGGGCCTTCTGTGAAACTGAGGCAGTCCAAAGGCCGCCCTTTACCTCAATTCTTGTAATCATGCTAGAAAGATTCCAGGCATGTTGCTTAGAGTGACAGGCATGTGTTTATTAGAGGGATAGGAAAAGGGACATGTTCAAGGGAGAGAGTGGGTCATCTCAGAGGGAGAAGGACGGTTTGCCTCTTCTGCACTCCAGTTTCACTGGGAATCCCAGGGGTATTTTCAGAAAGTTCCACCCAGGTTCACCTCTTGACTTTTGACTGAGGGCAGGATGACATCCGACTTTCAAGTCCCCTACTGTGCATGACAACTCCAGATCACTTTAGCCCATGCTGACTGGTTATAATTAGAATCTGTTCTTAACAGATTTTGTGGTTCTGGGATCTGGGATCTGGTCTGTGTAAGGGTCATAAGTTAACTTTTGTTCTTCATATCAGCATGTCAGGGCTTGTATTTCTTTTCAGATAATAGGTAGTCTGCTGAGGAATGTAACATATCCAGTGGACTTAAGCCAGGCAGGGCTTCAGGTAAATTGCTTTTTAAAAGTGAAAGCATGTGGGGGTCAGTACAGTGGGCACATTTTATGGAATTATTCCTTTAACCTCATGTTCCTAGTACTCACATCCCTCTGTTCCCTATCACTCAGTTCGTGTAACTCCCTCCATTTCCATTTCAATGGATGTGTGTGTGTGTGTGTGTGTGTGTGTGTGTGTGTGTCTGTGTGTCTGTGTGTGTACTAATGTATACATCATCTTTGGTAAGAGTAGAATTCAGAAATTTTCCTCTGGGGTGCTTCATTTTTTATTTTCATCTTTTTGTCATGTATAACAATACTATTAGGAATAGTAAATATTCCTGTCCATCTGATTTCATATATTAATGTTTGCCTTTCAATGGAAAAGATTTCCAGTAATGAGGTTGCTAGGTCAAAAGATTTTTGAAAGTTCAACTTTAATAGATGCAGCCCAATTACTTTCCGGAATACTTAAAACACTTCATGTTGGCATCAGTGAAACAATCCTTATTTACAGCCATTTCAGCTAAAACATTATAACTCTTCTGATACATTAGTAGCCAATTCTCATATTTCTTTTCTTTGTGATTTTAAGCCATTATGTTTGTTATATGCAGTATATTTTCTTAATAAACTATGCTTTATTATAACATTATGAACTTCTTTTCCTGTATAGTGACTTTAGTGCTAAATTCCCAACTTCCTGGTACCAATTTTCCCACTTCTATCTTAATATCAGGAACATATCTCAACATTATAAAAGCTATTAATGCAAGGCCCAGAGCTAACATTATCTTAAATGGAGAAAAATTGAAAGCATTCCCTCTAAAAACTGGAACAAGACAGGGATGCCCCCTTTCACCACTGCTATTTAACATAGTACTTGAAACTCTGGCCAGAGCAATTAGACAGACGAAAGAAATTAAAGGGATCCAGATAGGAAAAGAAGAGCTCAAATTAGCACTATTTGCTGATGACATGATAATATACCTAGAAGACCCAAAAAACTCTACCAGAAAACTTTTGCAACTAGTAAATGAATTTGGCAAAGTAGCAGGATACAAAATCAATACCCATAAGTCAAAGGCATTTTTGTACATCAGTGACAAAGCCTCTGAAAGGGAAATGATGAAAACTACCCCATTTGCAATAGCATCAAAAAAAATAAAATAAAATAAAATACCTGAGAATCAACTTAACGAAAGAGGTGAAAAACCTCTTTAAGGAAAATTATAGAACACTAAAGAAAGAAATCATAGAAGAACTCAAAAGATGAAAAGACCTGCCTTGCTCTTGGATAGGTAGAATTAATATTGTCAAAATGTCCATACTACCAAAAGCATTATACAGATACAATGCAATTCCAATCAAAATCCCAATGTCATTCTTCAAAGAAATAGAAAAAGCGGTCATGAAATTCATTTGGAAAAATAAGAGACCCAGAATAGCTAAAGCAATCCTGAGCAAGAAAAGTGAAGCAGGTGGCATCACCATACCAGACTTTAAATTATACTATAGAGCAATAGTAACAAAAACAGCATGGTATTAGCACCAAAACAGACTGGTAGACCAATGGTACAGAATTGAGGATACAGAGAATAATACATATAATTTCAGCTTCTTATATTAGACAAAGACACCAAAAATGTACAGTGGAGAAAGGATAGCCTCTTCAACAAATGGTGCTGGGAAAACTGGAAATCGATATGCAACAAAATGAAATTAAATCCTTATCTCTCACCATGCACAAAACTCAATTCAATGTGGATCAAGGACTTAGGAATTAGACCAGAGACAATACGCCTAATAGAAGAAAAAGTAAGCTCCGATTTCCAACATGTCGGATTAGGCCCCAAGTTCCTTAATAAGAATACTGTAGCACAAGAATTATTACCATGAATTAATGAATGGGATAGATTTAAACTAAAAAGCTTCTTCTTCAGCAAAAGAAACAATCAGTGAGGTGAATAGAGAGCCAACTAACTGGGAACAAATATTTAATACGTGCACATCAGATACTGCAGTAATTTCTAGAATATATAAAGAACTCAAAAAACTTAACAACAACAACAACAACAACAACAACAAAATCCAATCGATAAATGGGCTAAGGAATTGAAAAGACGCTTCTCAGAAGAAGATACACAATTAATCAATAAATACATGAAAAAAATGCTCAACATCTCTGGCAATTAGAGAAATGCAAATCAAAACTACTCTAAGATTTCATTTCACTCCAGTCAGATTGGCAGCTATCAAGAACACAAACAACAATAAATGTTGGAGAGGATGTGGGGAAAAAGGCACACTCATATATTGCTGGTGGAACAAGTGCAAAATGGTACAACCGCTATGGAAAGCAGTATGGAGATTTCTTGGAAAACTGTAAATGGAACCACCCTATGACCCAGCTATCCCACTCCTGGGTCTATTTCCAAAGAACTTAAAAACAGCATATTACAGTGACACAGCCACTTCAATGTTTATAGCAGCACAATTCACAATAGGTAGATTGTGGAACCAACCTAGATGTCCCTCAGTAGATGAGTGGATAAAGAAAATGTGGTATATATACACAATGGAATTTTACTCAGCAATAAAAGAGAATAAAATAATGGCATTTGCAGGTAAATGGATGAAGTTGGAGAATATAATGCTAAGTGAAGTTAGCCAATGCCCAAAATCCAAATACCGACTGTTTTCTCTGATATAAGGAGGCTAGTTCACAGTGTTCTTGGATAGGGGTTCGTAGGAGGATTAGAGGAACACTAGAATGGTCAAAGGAAAGGGAGGGGAAGGGAGGAATCAAGAGGGAGGGAAGGGTGGGGAAGGAAAAAAAATTGGTGGTTGAATGAGATGGATATCATTATCTTAAATGCATGATTGAAGATCTGAATGGTATTAAATACTTTGTATACAAACAGTTGTATGTAAAAAGATGCTATATAAGTGCATTATGAATTGTAATACATACTACTTTTATAAATAAAAAAAGAAAGGAAAAAATATTTTGTTTCTCTTTGCCTGGTATCCTTTTATTTTAATTGTCTTTATTGCTTTAATTGTATTTTAACAAGATATAAATAGATTTTACTTTATAACTTAACATAATAAAAATAAAATCATGATACATAAAATAAAATGTTTAAAATATTTGTTTTTTCAGATACTGATACTAAGGAGTATTTTTATTATAGTTGTTTTTATTTCCTGGGTCAGCTCATAGATACTTGTTTATTGTGTAGAAGGTATATAATGGGAAAAGTGAAAAAAGTAGAAGATTGCAGAAAAAGGGATTAGATCATGATAACAAGAACTGCACCTCTTTCCCCTTTGCCTCTCAAGATTGGCCTAACTATGTCTGCCTCCTCATCAGCCTTCTCTTTGAACCTAGTGTACAAGATGGCCTTAATCCCTGTATTAGGGTAACTAGTTTTACAAATAAACATACAGGATGTTTAATTAGATCTGAATTTCAGATACTCAATGAATATTTTAAATATAAGTATGTCCCATATGATAAATAAATAGGTAATGCAATGATAAGAAAATATGATTTGGAAAATGCATATACTAAAGAACATGTTTTTTTGATTATCAGAAATTCAAATTTAACTGAGTGTCCTACACATATTGGGACATCCTACTCCAAGGGAACTTCATTATAGATAACTGATGCAGGCCTTTCTTCATGGTAGGCCAGGCAAGCACCTGGAGATGTGATTCAGAAAGTAGAACATTCTCAGAAGCACAGGCAGTTGGGAATTTAACACTAACGTCACTACACAGTAAAAGAAGTTCATAATGTTATAATTGGAGGAAGAGTGCTATTAACAATAATCCTATGAATGTTTGACAGGTCTTTTGGGCCCCTAAATGCCTAGAGGAACTGAAGAATTAGGTAAATCCTTCCACGACCTTGAAGTGTGAAGAGCTTGAGGTAGGTTTTCCCCAGTTATTTCAGCAGCAGTCAACATTTCTCCCTTTCTATTTGAGTTCAAACTATAAGGGAGAAGAAGTCAGCTGGAAATCTACCAATGGATTTCCATTCTCCACCTCTCTTCACCTGTAACCTCATTCTCCACCTCTTCTACTTGAGGTCTGATGAGCTAACAAAAGAAGAGAACTAACTGTTCATCTCAGTCTCTGAGAATGACAGTCAGAATGGACAGAACACAGAGACAAGTGATAGCCCATATTTTAAATAGTAATAACAGAATGTAAAAAAATTAAACTGCAACCCACTAACATGGATAATATAGCTGTTCATTGTATAACAATCCATTGGAGATGATACTGTTGAAAACTAAATTAAATGTCTAGAATGTAAAGTAGGATAAAATATCTCAAAGAGGAGGAAAAATATAGAGGGAAGAGAATAATTAGAAAATAAATAATTTAACATAGAATAATGAGAGTTTTAAAAGATAAAAAGGTGGAGGAGAGACATTAATTATACCATAGGAGATGACAATATTCCTGAATTGAGAAAACTCTAAGTCCACATAGTCAAAGATTTTACTGAATTTCACAATGAATTATGAACAAAGGACAGGTAGATAGATGCATCATTATAATTCATGCAAAGAAAAAAATAATGACATTGTCTTTGGACATCTCATTTGTAGTGCTGGAGGCTAGAAGAGGGTAGATGGACACTTAGCATCTACAGGCTGCTGAGAACAAAGAACCAAAGCTAACAGTAAGTGGGCTGTGAAACTTCACCTCCATCTAGGTCTTTCCCTGTGTACATTGACAAGCCCATTGTTATGGTTTGGCTCTGAGGTGTCCCCCAAAAGCTCCTGTTGATACAAGATACTTAGAGGTGAAATAATTCGATTATGAGAGCTATAACCTTATCAGCCCATCCTAATTTAAAAGGACTGAATGGTCAGTCAGTTGGGACATGGCTGGAGGAGGTTGGTCACTGGGTATGTGCCCTAGAAAAGGGTACAATATCCTTGTGGCCCTTCTCTCTTTAGCCCTATCCCCTCCACTCCTTCCTCTCTCTGTTCCTTTCTCCTTCTCTCTCCTGACCCTACCATGATACCATGATCTGACAGCTTTCTTTTTTTTTTTCTTTTTCTGGGCCTTTCCACCAGGTTGTGCTGCCTCATTTTGGGCCCAGAGGAATAGAGGTAGTCATATATAGACTGAGACCTCTGACACCACGAGCCCCAAATAAATTTTTCTTCCTCTAAGTTGTTCTTGTCAAGTATTTTGGTCATACTTGGCAAATGCTGAAAAGACACCCACACACTGGGACTTTTATTCAACTGGAGACTTTTGCCTGTGTCTCCCTCTTCCCTCAGATGAGACATCTTTATCTACTGGGGGCCTTTGCCTGAACCAAGACCTTGCTGTGCTTGATTTGAATGTGATTTCTGTTTAAAATGTAAGAACAGTTCACCCTGTGATGATTCTCACCCCAAACATCCTTGTCATCCTCTATATTGTACTTTGGTCCTCTGGTCTGAACATTCTACTACTTATCTTCTTTTTTCTAAAAAATTGGCCAACTATTTATGGAAAACTCCCTCCACCTGGCTCTTTCTTGTTTAAGGGACCATTTACCCAGAAGCTCCATTATGCTAAATGTTACTGATTTTCCAAACCTGTGATTTGGGAGGTAATCAAAACACTTTTTTTCCATGCTTTTCCAGTCCATTACTTCTCTTCTCTCCTGTATCATCCCCAGTACTCTGACTCTCAACCATTTGGCTACACTACCTGCATCTCCCACCTGTTTCCTTTTAATTTCTGGCCTCCTGTTCACTCCCACTAAGTTAATTGACGACCTTAGCATCTGGCCCCCATTTCTAACTCCTAAGAATTTAAAACTAAATGGCCACTGCTAGGAAAATATTTAACTCTAGGTTTTTAGTAGTACTTTCTTTTTTTTTTTTTTTTTTTTTTTTTTTTTTTTTTTTTTTTTTTTGTGGTACTGGGGATTGAACTCAGGGGCACTCGACCACTGGGTCATATCCCCAGCCCTTTTTTTTGTATTTTTCATTTAGAGGCAGGGTATCACTGAGTTGCTAAGTGCCTCGCCATTGCTGAGGCTGGCTTTGAACTTGCGATCCTCCTGCCTCAGCCTCCCAAAGTGCTGGGATTACAGGCATGTACCACCGCGCCTGGCTGGTTTGTAGTACTTTCTAAGGTTTTCTAAGAGATATGAAACTATTTTTCATCTTGGTTTCTATATAAATAGAAATGTTACACATCTTCATTTTGCATCAAATATTGTACTTAAAATCTAAAGGAAAGTACACTTGATGAATCGTCACCCCTCCATTAGTGACTCTTAAAGAGTATAATATGTGCATGCTAACCCAAAATAAGGGAGGGTGGGAAGGGAAAGAATAGAAATCTATTGGATTAGACAAAGGGGAATGAAAGAAAGGGAGGAGAGGGGAATAGGAAAGACAGTAGAATTAGACATAACTGTCCTAGCCTTGTAGTTGAATACACGATCAGATTCTGCATCATACACAACCACAAGAATGGGATCCTAAATAGAATAAGTTATACTGTACATATGTAAAATTAGCCAAAATACATTCTACTGTCATGAATAACTAAAAAGAACAAACAAAAAAATTTAAAAATCTGTATAATAGACAAAAAGTCTGTGATTTGTGTAGATAAAAATGGACTTATCAGTTCCTTATCTATATAAAGCATTTTTTAGAATAAGTTTGAATATTTAAAATTAGACTGTTTATTATACAAAGAATAACAATAATTTTACTAATAAAAGGTATATAATGGAAGATAAGTATTACAAATACCAGTTAAGAGATTTTAAAAAGAGACTTTCTGATGAATACCAGAAGAGATGAAAAGGTCTAGTTCTAGAAATCATAATGCAGCAGTTCAGAGAATGCTGAATTTACCATCTATAGCCTGGAAATGTGAATCTTTCCTCATGGCTAAACTACTTGCTGGTTGTAAAGAAAAATAATAAGGGAGACACAGAGACAAGGTGCAGAAGCAGGAAAAAAATGGCAGCTTGTCCAAGCAGCCACCTTTATTTATACCAATAGGTTACATTAGGTCATTAGTACTATAACCACATTATTGTTTAGAGTATCAGTAAGGTTGCTTATTCTGCAGTTACATTCCACAGTTACAACATGCAATGTCAGGAGCTTTGTGCTGCTCTTGAGAAAGTCCATTGTCTAGAGTTACTGTTAAGCAGGTAGATCCAGGAGCACCAGAGCTTGGTGAAACATTGTAGTTATCTAGCAAGCAAGTTCCTTTATTCCTAGGAGTTATGTGCCTAAAGATCAAGGTTGAAACTGATAAAACTCTTAACACAGAGCTTCCTCGTGAAGAATATTGCTACAGTGGCCAAGCATCCCCTGTCTTTACACAGAAGTTTCCCAGCAGCCAGGCATTCTGTGACTTTGCACAGAAACTTCACAGCCACCAAGCATGCCACAATCACAAAGTTTATCAGAGATGTCAATCCCAAACACAAAATCCCTACAGCTGGTCTCTTTTCTCAGAAGGTGATCTACTTGGTGCATTGACTTAAAAATTAGTGACCAATGAACTTATGCAGCTTTGTCTACTTTGTCTCTGGGTTATTTTTTGTTCTTTATTTTCCCCCTCAAAGCTGGATTTGAACATCAAAGCAAGAATCTAAAATCCTATGAGATAATAACATGGTTTGCCTCTCATCTTCTATATCTCTCCTTCCTCCCTTTTCTGTCTGCTCCCTTCAGGTCTCACAAATAGGATGAGTTTTAAGATCACAGTAGTACCCACATCTATTCCATATTGAGTAATTTTAAAATGAAAAATATTATTTTTGAGGGAGTTCAGGTATGGAGAACAATGGCAATTGTCTGATTTCAAATATAACCCAAAGCATCCTCCCCCCCTCCCTCTCCCACTGCAAACATGAGATCCATAAAATCAACCAGGAGAGCTAATAAACAGCAAAGAACCAATACTTGCCATATTATTGGTAGATACAAAAAACTTTACAATTAGTTGTAAGTAAAGAGAAAAGCAAATAAATTCCAATGACACTCTCATTGCCAGTTCTGCTGCTAAGGTGTGAGAACAAAGGAGGGAAACTAGCAATTCTCTATGAATAAGAGGAGAGCAAAGGATTCAGGCAAAGCACTGACATAATCAGCCAGAAAGCATATGCACAACCATAAATAATAAAACTACTAAACACGGGTCAGGACATAGGGTAACAAAGAATTGACCCAGGAAAGTCACTTAAAAGTGTGTAGTACAAGAAGTGGCAGCTTTAAAGATGCATTGTTTCAGGTAAAAAAAAAAAAAAAAAAAAAAAAAAAAAAATCAGACATACAAAGAAGGGTGCAACCCTTGGAATTAAACAGTAAAAGCAAAGTAGAAAACAAGAGGAACAAGTTTAAGATCATGCAGAAATGAAATTCCAATGAAATAATCTACTCAAGAATGAAATGAATCCAACCAAAATTATTGGGAAAATGTTTATAAAGAAACTAGTGGTAAGTATTTCACAAGAATTTCTTATAGTTAATCTAGCTACAAGTAAAATAAAGGATATTGGTAGAATGTATATGCAGGATGTATGTGTGTGTTTATTTGTAAATATGATATGTATTGATAAAAATGTACATATTTCCTGATTCTGTCAACTGAAAGGGACAAGAAGCAATGAAACCTCAGAAGTAAGCATATCTCCTGTTCAAATCTTCATTTCTATTGCCATTTTCTCTAAAAGGAGCTAGAACATCTCAGAGAGGCTGTTTCCAAGGCACAGGCAAAGAACAGGATAAGCCAGGAATATTTTGTTATAACAGAAAGAAAAGAAGTAACCAAATATATTTATGAAATATTTATATATGAAATTAAAATTTTGGACATATAATTGAATATACAAATTGTTTCTCTAATTATAATTTCATATATATTAAAATTGTATATGTATGTATAATTATATATAACTATTGTATTTTGTTTATTTTACTTTGTAAATTGACAGACAACATTATTTGTATTTATTGTGTACAACATGATGTTTTGGAATATATTCACATGTAGAATGACTAAATCTAACTAACATATATATTACTTTACATAATTATGGTTTTATTAAGTTCACTTAGCATTTTTCAAGAATACAGCACATTAACTACAATCCCTTATTGTCCAATAGATCTCTTGAACTTTTCCTTTCTATCTAAGAAAAAAATGTGTGTTCTTTCACTAACATGTCCCCAACCTGGTAATGCTCATTCTACTCTCTACTTTTATGATCAAAATTTTTTATATTCCACATATAAATTTGGTTGCTTCCCTTTAGAGAGAGAGAAAGAGTACATCATAAAGCAAATGTTAAAATATTAACAATAGATAAATCTGGATATGAGATATATATAGGTGTTCTTTGTACTATTCTTATTCATGCAACCCTTTCCAAGTTTTGAAATTATTTCCAAAGAAAAGTGGATAAATTTAAACAGAAAAGGGCCTTTACAAAGTTCACCAGCGGGCTGGGTTGTGGCTCAGTGGGAGAGTGCTTGACTCACATGTGTGGGACACTGGGTTTGATTCTCAGCACTGCATATAAATGAGGGAATAAAATAAAGATCCATCAACAGCTAAAAAAAAAGAAAAAATTATTTAAAGTTTACCAGAGACCTCAACTTTCTACTAGAATTGATGTTAATATATGTATTTTTAAGACTATATCAACCTCCATGCTACTAATCGGCCTTTGATATCTATGTTTTAAATTGTAAGCCTCTGGCCAACTGGGAGAAGATATAGAAAAACAGCATCAGCTACCATACTCTATTTGAGGGTTTATATGAATGATTGCAAGCAATACAAATAATTAAGCTTTTGAGAAAAGTATTCTTTACTGATGTCTCCTTTGTTATATACTTTGTTCAGTGCAACAGTGAGATCCCAGAGTCTGTGAAAAAGATAACAGGGAGTCAGAAAGTGTCACTTACTTTCTTGATGGTAGAACTCAGACTTGAAAAAAGGCCATGATTTTCACTTCAATATCTTAATCTGAGAAATGTACAAATGTTCCCTTTGACAGGCCCTGTAGGTCCAAAATTCTTTTTGAAAAATGGATAGTTCAGAACTCAATTCACTCATATTTGTTAGTTTCATAAACTTTCCTTTTAATGGTAAACATGGTTCATTTTTGATTTTTTGAAAATTATTAAATCCTTCAAAGATTCTTCATGAAATATTTTAAATCCACTTAGCAGAGCATGTAGCTTTTTCAGAGTTTTGTATGCATAATAAGCTATTCATCCTTGTATCTTTATGACAAAGTGCTTCTTACCTTCAGAGCTGCAAACGTGCAGAGCCATATTATAATGACTAGAATTATATAACAAAATAAAAATTTTCCCTTGATAACAAGCTTGAATTCAGCTAAGGCCTGGTCACACTTGGACCTAAATCTTTATATAACAAAATGCTTGAGTTGTTTTTCAGCAACCCCCTTCCCCCAGAATCTACCAGCTTTTCAAGAATGTTCATTGCACAGAAGCAGCAGCCAGCTCCTCCAGTCAGTGACCTTTTCACTGCAAAAGCTCAAATCCCCTGGGCAGAATGTGATAACTGCCAGCAAAAGAAGGATATGACCAGTGAAGAGGCCTAGTGATGGACTACCCCTGCACACAGGAACCCCAAAGCTCCTCCTTCTCACCATCCAATCAACAAGCAACTTCTCCCCTCTCCCTACAAATTCCCCATACCAACTGATCATCAAGGAAGATAATTTTATCTCCTTGCTCTATCCTTCAGCCAGCTGACCTTCCAGTAAAGCTTTCATTTTGAAAAATTGGTGCCATAACTATTGGTTTCTATGTGCACCAGACAGTGAGTAATTTATTGGTATTAATATTACTCTACAATTAATTAATTTTTGTATAACAGTGATGGTAACAGAATAGACAGGCATAACTCCATGTTATACACCTGGATCACATATAAGGATGCTTTTTACAATTCTCCTGAGCTGTTCTTTACAAACACTTTGATGTTATTTAGTGGTTCCTCTTATCTGATGTGTTTGAACTTCCTGATAACATTGACTTAGGTGGCCCAGTTCATCTAATAATAAATCATTCTGGAGACACCACAATTCTAAAGAATCTCAAAGTAATGAAAGATTTCTGCAGGGTAAGATATTTTAGTGTAGATTTTCTTTCTATTAAAAATATGTTGTCTGTTGTTTATTCCAAAGAATTTAAAAGAAAAATCCTGAAAAGCACAGAAATTGCTTCTTTACCCAGTTCCTTCTTATCTCCTGGTCCCTAGTGGTTAAACTTGTCATTGGTAAGGATCTGGCTGGAGGTTCAGATATACAATAATTTTACAACTACTAGTAGTTTCTTAAATAATTAGAAGGCAAAAAGAATTAACTTGAGACTTGAGGCAAATACTAGGAGCAAAGATTTAGTATGTTTCTCTTAGTTCATAAAGCCCTCTGAATGGTTTTAAACTGCTATCTTGAAAGACAAAAAGGAAAATCAATTAAGGAGTTTGCTGAATGTCATTTTAAAAAGTGAAATTTGACAGAGATGTAGGTTTTGAGGTTAAGATATACTCACTAACCATTAATAATTAAGTATATCTTGTAGAAATGTACTTATATATACCAGATGTATAGTCCAAGAATTAGCCAGACTATGCTGCTGCTAATCTCATACTTTGCTTTTAAGCATATGAATTCTTTTTTGTTCCTATATTTATAAAAGTGTGTTTATTGAAACATTTATTTGGCAACATCAAAAACCTCAGCAATGACTAAATGTTTTATCATTATAATCCTGGACAACACCATACATTTAAATTTCCCATATTTGGGTAACTAATTTATATAACTATATAATTTATATTATTATTATATAATATTGCTTTTTACATTAAAAACTCAGAAAATTTTTGAAGTTGAAAAAAAGCTATGTGTACATAAGGACAAACTTACATACTCATATGAAGACAACTTTGGTACGAATTCTATGCAACATGACCCCCTGTACCTCTATCTAGTTCAACACCAACTAAATTAATATCCTATAAATTAAGAGATTCATCTTTATAGATTCCAAAGTTTTCAGTGAAGACCTGTTCTATCATGGAATCATTGAGAACCAAACCCTTTCTTATTGTGGCTTCCCTCACAATAAAAAAAAGCATTATCTCTTGTTTTGATTTCTGTATGTGTAAATCTTATTAATAGCTGATATCTGCCATTGTCACTTAGGGTGACCACCAGAATATATATCACAGACCTCCAGCAACAAGAAACAAAATTGACCTGGAGCACATTTTAGCTGCTGTGTTATGAAATCGGGTACAACACGTGTCCCAGGAGCTTCTCACAGCCAATGACGGATGCCAGCAAGGATACCAAGGCAGATGAGACACTGGGAGATATGGGTTTTTGGCTTTAGGACTCTGATGACTTTGCAGAACCTTCAGTAGACTACACAACTGACCAGGACACATGCACCTGCCCTTTCTTCCTTCTCTACTATACTTGATCAGATGTGCCTTGTGGTCTGGGAGCTCTTCCAGTCTTCTCTGGCTCTCCCTATTTTATTTCAAAGGTTTATCACCTAATAAAATTATTTCATGTTAAATCCCATTTTTGCACCTTGTTTTCAAGGGACCTGGATTAACAGAAGTGATACCAAGAATGGTCAAATAAAATATCTGATAAAATGAGGAGTTAGGACTTATTTTGCTACCACTTGGCTAATAAGAAATTTCATCCTGCTTGGTAAGAAGAGTGCAGGTAGTTCCCTATACAAGATAGCAGTGTATTTGTCAAAGATTTTACTGATGGTGTTGTAGGGAAATATCTTTATAAGGGGTGGATTCTCTGCCAGGTGCAGGATGCAGGTATTTGAAAATTATGAAAACAATACCTATGAAGAGAGGAAATGTGGCTGGTAACTAAAATAGGGTATTAATGCCATCTAGAAAGATAATAAGAGACTGAAGGCTACTAAGAAGCACTGAATGTCTGAGTAAAGAAGACAAAGAGCCTCTGTAATAGCTTACAAAGAGGCTCTTATTTCAGGTAGTGGAAGGGAAGACACATTTGAAGAGCTAACTGTTGGTGTTTCAGAGCTTCAGAGATATTTGACTGCTCAACCAACGCAGGTCTATTATATGAAGGTCAAGGACCTGACGGGAGAAATGCAGGGTCCCAAAACACTGGACAAGAATATCTAGATAGAGTCCTTTGAAAACATTTACTCTGCAATGAACACCAGACTGTCTGCACTTGCAGAACTACCCATTCTCAGTACAAGTTTTGAGTTTCCACTGTGATAGAAAATGCTGGAAAATCCTTGCCTAACAAGGCAACAGTCTGCTCCTCAAATACTGCCCCACCCCTAAACTCTATTCCAGCTCAGAAGGCCAATGGCTAAGATCAAACCCCAAGTAAAAATCTGATGGGGACCCGCTGGACTTGACCAGGCAGGTGGAGCCAGGGTGGAAAGGGAGAAGAAGCTATACACCTCAAAAATTGTAAAAACATAGCTGTAACTGTGGTGGAAACAGAGTACTCCCAGGATTGGACTTTGATGTGCTTACTTACAAAATTAGAATGTAAGACTGGATAAGCAGGAATTCATTGACTTGGGGGCACTTTCTCAGGACACAGAGTTTAGGAGAATGAAAAAATCTTGGTGCTGGAGTGGCTCTTAGAAACCAGAATTGAAAAATAAGCAAAAGTGATATTTAATTTGTAGTGAAGTAGAAGTGCCTGTCTTGCCTTGACAGAAGCTAGAGAAAGGAACATAGAGGTTGAGAGGAGTGGACATGCTGGAATGGATATGCTAAAAAGGCCAGGAGACTCCACAGATGATTAGGTTCTACAAGATGACTCAAAGAACAGTGTCTCCACCAAAACCATCAGGGATGCATAGGTGAGAGAACACCAGCAACACTGGCAGGTTGTGGTAGCCAGCCTCTGCAGGCTGAGGATTGAAACCAAGCTCCCTGAAATAATTTAGGCCACGTGGTGGGGCTTGACTCTCAGAATTCAATTACAGAACCTGCAAAGCTGGAGGTATATAGCCAAGGAAGTGAACCTGAAAGGTATTGTGGAGCTAATATAAAAATAGGTGGACACTCAAAGATGCTTAACAAATAAAGGAGGAGGAGAGGGAAAAGGAGGAGAAGAGAATATAGAGCAGAAAAATGAAGGTGAGAACACAACACAAAGTCAAAATTCCTGATTTGATTCCCAGATGTGAACCAAGCTTGGAGGAAGGACTACAACACCATGACAAGCTTATTCTCTGACATTTCCAGAGCCTGTCCATAAAAGGAAATGTACAGTATTGTGTGACTGTACACTGGGAAAAGAGGGAATAACCAGACATTTTGAGGACTAATGGACACATAGTCTTAATTTACTTTGATCCTAGAAACCCAAAGCATCACTATGGCTTACTACTGGAAAGGAGATTGATAGGGGACAGGTAGAGTGATGGCCAGTGTCCAGTTCTGTTCTATTTACATACTGTGGAATTGGATGAATGACTAATAATTGGGCTTGTGGAAAGAGAAATTGGTCAAAATGATTGTATTGAGATTTCAGGGCTTTGGCCTGACTGGTAATGTTCACAGAAGGAAAGGGACTGAAAAATCAGAGACAAAAACGTGTGGGGAAGGGACATGCCAACTGTCATACTTGAGCACCAAGTTTGAAGATTTTTATATTATGTATTAGTGTCCATCAGAAAGCACCCAAGAGGCATTTCACAACTAACTGACAGCAGCAGGGACCCTAATGCAGGTCTAATGCTGGGAGACCTAGAAACAGAGGACTCTTCAGAACGTAACTCTGACTTAATTCCAAAACCCAACAGCCTTGCATTTCTCAGACTGCAGTTGAGGATGTTCCTACCCAGCCTGCTTCCCTCTCCTTCACTCAGGATCATGTTTCAATTGTGGTCTTTATAAATATTCATCCAATCTTCTTGGGCTTCCTCCATATTTTCTCAAGCTATTGTTTTGCCAGATAACATGTCTGTGTGGTTGATCCTATCTTAGTGTCCACTCTTTGAGGATCCAAGAGATCAGTTACACTTCTCTTGAGTGCTTCTAGCCACAATGATGAAATCTCTTTAATCTTTCCTCCCACCAAATGCTTCTTCTTTATGATATGTGTAAACTTACTCTCATCCCTCTGCAGTTCTAATGAGCCAACTTAATTTCACCAGGCTTGATCCACCTCACTCCCAGCTTGCTTGGAAAGAAAAGAACTCCAGCACAAAGGCTACACCACAGCTGGATATTGTTTTTATTCCTCCTAAGAAGAAATTCCATGAAACTTTAACAAGATTTCTATTAATTCATGAAAGCTTCAACTACTCTCCTTCCCAATGAAAACAATTGTATCATACACATTAAATCAGGATTTTTGAGCAGCATGCTTAGTCTTACTATTAAAAAATAAATCAGCAAGATAGCAAAAAATTGTAAAAGCAAGAAAAAATGTTTTCACAGCCTTGACTTTACCCCACTCTTCCTTCCTATATCTTTTTCATTTTTTCAAATGTCAGAGAATAAGCTTTTATTAGTAATGTGAATTTTTTAACATTAAAAATGTTAGGTCTAAAGTAGGAGGGGAAAGGAAAAGCTGAATTCAAGTTACTACATTTTATTCTGATTTTTAAGTACTTCTGTTATTTCTGAATTTCCACATGATTCTTGGCAGGGAAAAAAAAAAACAAACTTTAATTGATACTTCTATCAGTGCAAAAAAAGAAAACATCCCATTTAAGCTGCAGAAGCCACCTTCCTCACCTGTTCTCCTCAAAGTGAGCTACTTACTCTCAGGAGGTGAGAGATCTGTGGTCATCAAGAAAATCACGCACATGATGGAGGAGGAACACTTTCAATAGAGTCTTTTGAGATATTTCACCCTGAGAAAGACAGCAAAATGAAAACTCCTCAGTTCACCCAGCTTGTTCCTCTGTAGAATATTCTGGACTGACTCGCTTTGTGCTGAGAGTGTGCTTGTTTCATTAATGATGACAATTAATTACGGGTAACAGATGTTAACTATGAATCTGAAAGGCCATTCAGCATTTAATTGATTAAGAGGAAGCTATTTTCCCAGAAGCTAAATACTCTACAGTGTTCTCACTATGAAAGAAAAAATGCTCAGGACAATGAAATTTACTGTGACACTAAAGGAGGGGCTCTGGTGTAACAGCTATCTTGGAGGTTCACTCTGTTTTAGGAGTCTTAAATGACTTTGAAATTATATTTAGAGGCACATTTAATTTGTGATTCAGCCAAGTTTACCTAGTCATATATTTTATTATGATACACTCCTACTGTATTTCTAAAATAGCAAATGATTTGGTTCTATTTGTTTTCTTAGGATGCTAGAACAATGTATTTTTGAAATTGAGTTAAATTCTTTCTTTCAGTACATATTTAGATGAGTTCAGAGTGGCTCTAGTAAAGAAGATAGATATAATGATTCCTGCTTCTCAAGATGAACTAAGGGCTTTCACAGCTCTGCCTCATCCCAGACCCTGCAGAACATACCTGTTGCTAGAAGGTCCTCCTAACTCTGAGAACCATAAGCCTATTTCTTATTTTTGCCTCTTGAATGCTGCTTTTGCAATTAGCCAGAACACTTTCCACTTTGTATTGTAATTATTTGTTTATATCATTCTTCTCCACTGAAAGGCAAAGCTCATGACTGATTTATCTTTGTATTTCCAGTGCTTATATAAGAGTCTGGTCTGAGTGGCTAAACAAATACACACAAAGGAATTAGCAAATAAATATTTTCATGCACATTCTAAACCACTTAAGGGAAACTAATGCACATCTACACTTGTGTGCAAAATCTCAAAGTGAGAGCAAGCCATTCACATTTATAAGAAGTTTCACACTTGGCTGAAAAAGGAGAAAACCTTTGAGATTGCACATAATTACATTTGAACATGCATATACTAAGCACTTAATGGGTGCCAGGCACTCTGAAGATATAGGAGTGACAAGAACATAAGGTCTCTGACCTCAGGAAGCTTTCAGTTGAATAGCAACTGGACTTTTTATCTCAGATCATAACGAACCAATGTAGCAGGTCACCCACTACTCCAGCTAGGAGGGAAGAGAAGCCTACCTGTTTAATGATGGCTGACCTTGCTACTTGGGCATACTCAGTTCCTGACTTAGCTGCCATCTACATGCTGTGGGCAAATGCATTTCATTTTTGTCTGCAACATGAAATTATCATTGCCTACATCTAGAAGGAGAAGCAAGTTCCTTGATGAATTATGATGGTAACATTTTTCTTTTTCATGTCAGGCACTTTGAACTTCTCTGAAAATCTTGCCAACTGAAAATATATTAGAAGATAAAAAAGTTTAAAAAATAATGAAAATCTTATAGGAAACATTATCTAGGGTATCCCAGGTACTGTGCCTAGAATTCCTGCCTTAAATAAATAACAAGTAGCACTAACAAATCCATAAATAGGTTTCAAATGTCTGTTGAAGAAGACAGAACTACTTTCTTCCCTAGAGTCCAGAATTATTTGTAGGATATATATATATATATGCATTTTAACTAATCATCATGTAAATGTAAGTAAAGAATTTCAGATGTAAAAATATGAAATATGGAAATTCCTCCCTTTAATTTGTAAGGTGGTTTCTATTTCTCCAATTTTCTTTGATGCAGTTAGAGAAGAAAGCTTAGAAAAAATATTTTTTTTAATTATTTTTTGCTTTATTTCATTTTATTATTTGTTAATGAAACATAGAGTTATTTGGTATTTGGCTTAAGGCACATCATTAGAAATTCTGCCACAAAGATACCTTGATTTGCAGCTTCTTCCATAAGTTCATATGTACCTTTTAGACCCTTAATATGGACCCTATCACACCCTAAATTTGTTCTAGGTTTTGCTGAAAGTTTTCCTCTAGGATCATCCTTCTACCACTTGGGAATCCATCTCAGTTCAGACCCGGTCCCTGCCAACCCCTTCTTCTTACTCCCATGGAAGATCAATCATGTAACCTTAATTAACTGAAACAGATTTGGTCACCTTCATTCACTCTACCTATTTAATCTTATCTCCACAAA
The DNA here is from genome assembly GCA_025594165.1 of Tamias sibiricus. Lineage (NCBI taxonomy): Eukaryota > Metazoa > Chordata > Mammalia > Rodentia > Sciuridae > Tamias > Tamias sibiricus. The sequence continues at coordinate 70,126,329 of CM046670.1, forward strand.
CAACTCTCTTTCTTTCACATTCCAATGCAACACTTTTCTTTCTGACAACAAATACCAAATGATTCTTCAATTCTCTGGTCACCAACTGGAAGTCATATATTTCGGATTTTGTAACCCTAACTATCCGGAGTTGGTACAGACCCCAAGTTAAAGGCTCAGTCCCACAAGGTTCTCCTCCCATGTCAGACACCAATTGCAGGTAGTGGGTCACTAGAACACCCATACTTCTGTTTGACTAAACTACACGTTCATGACCCTGTGATCAGCTTTGCTGATTTGCTATGACTGCTTAGAGAACATGGGAGGAGACATTTGCCATTTATTACAAAGAACATAGATGAAAAGCCAGATGAAAATGGTATGTAATCTAAGGCTCAGAGGGGTCCCCAGCACTGGAACATCTTTCCTTGTGGAATTGAGGAGCAGAACTCTCCCTCCATGTGGAAGTGTTCACCAACACAGAAACTCTCTGAACTTTGTACTTTGTGAATTTTTATGAAGGCCTCGTCACACAGTCATGGTTAATTATTAACCCAATGCCCTGCTCATCTTTTTTCCATGGAGTTTGGGGAATGTGGCTGACAGTTCCAAACTTTAATTCATGACTTGTTCTTTGTGGTGAGAAGTCTTTATCCAGGAAGAAACAAAGAGCTGCCTCATTATTACAAGAGATGCTCCATCACCCTCAAAATGCCAAGGGAATACAAAGTTCTGTGCCAGAAACCAGATAAAAGACCAAATGTTGAAATAAAAGATGCCGCTAGCTCTCTTGTTGTAAGAAGTTTGAAGGGTTTTAGAAACTGAGTCAGGGAAAAAACAAGTTTTTTTTGTTTGTTTGTTTGTTTGTTTGTTGCTATTGGGGATTGAACTTGGGCACTTGACCACTGAGCCACATCCCCGGCCCTATTTTGTATTTTGTATGTTATTTAGAGACAGGGTCTCACTGAGTTGCTCAGTGCTTCACTTTTGCTGAGTCTGGCATTGAACTTGTGATCCTCCTTTCTCAGCCTCCTAAGCCGCTGGGATTACAGGCATGTGCCACCATGCCTGGCCCAATCATGTTTATAGTACAACCAATCTCATCACGGGTATTATGAAGTTATTAGACTCTTAGTAATAGCTACAACTTTTCCCAAATTTCAATTTTTCCCTTGAAAGCTCAAATTTTATCATTGCCAATTACTAGTTCCCACTGTTTACCTTGAAATAACAGACTCAGTTCCTTCATTTTTGAGAAAATATCTGCCAAATATTCAAGTCTCAATAACCACAGTTTGTCTATCGTCAAGGACAAAATTCTTCAAGAAAATAATCACATTCCATAAAAAATGTAACCAATTTAGTCTGAAATTACTTTTGCTCAACATACCATCATACTTCAGTTTGTCCAATAAGTGTTTAATGCCTATTTCTCATCTTTTCACATAAGACTTAATAATATGTGTACTCTAGGGATGAGATTTAATAAAAATCAATTAGTTTTACTGCTTTATTCAAAACATTCATAAATGAAGCTGGCTTATTTTTCCTGTGAATCTGTGGTGGTAAAGGACACCAAAGCAACTGGTGTGGTTTGGTGCTACAGCCTTTATTCATGCGAAGGCACCAGTGGTTTTAGCCACTGTTAAACTTGTTCAATATATTAGTCAGTTTTTTGTCTCTGTGACTAAACAACCTTATAAGAACAACTTAAAATAAGAAGAATTTATTTTGGTTCATGATTTCAGAGGATACAGCCCATGGTCAGTGGATTGCAAGGCAGAAACACCATGACAAAAAGGTGTGGCGGAGGAAATTGCTCATTCAATTGCAGCCATGAAACAGAGAAAGAGAACAAGGAACCATGGACAAGATACAGTCACTAAGGGCACTCCCCCAGTGACCTCCTTCCTCCAGCCACTGCCCACATGCCAACAGTTACCACCCAATAATCCATTCAGCTATCAATAGATTAATTCAGCAAAGGTATTAATCCACTGATGTCGTCTGAGCCCTAATCATTGCTCGACCTCTGAACTTTGCTATTTTGTGAACCATGCTTTCAAAACATGAGCTTTACAAGATACAAACCATAACGTACAATGGCTAAAATGATTCACAATCAACACGCAAAAAAAGAAAAACTTATTATTATGAAAAATAGCTTTTACATCATGGACCTCCTAAAACTGTCTCTAGGACCCTGAAAGTTATGTGGCTCAGATATTGACATCCATTGTTTCAGACTTAAGTCATTTTTATCCTCTTAAATTTTCTACATATAATCTTAGGAACAATGATAGTGGAAGACATGCTTTCAACAGAAATTTGTATAAACCATAGAAGGATATTTGCTGTTGATTACACTAGAAAAATGTTAGGTGTTTCAAAGAATGAAACTGATTAGCGTGAAAGATCCTTAAAAGTCAATGCCACAGAATATAAAACAATTTTTAAATTCTCTTTTGCTCTAAGATAACTATATGTATATATCATATATGTGGTGATGTAAGAAACTAGGGGAAAAGGTGAGAATTGAAAATAATGGCCACTATTTGTATCATTATCAAATATTATATGATATGTTCTGAAATGATAATGTAAACTAGTTTAGCTGTATGTCACATACTAGTATTATAAAATCATGATCAAACACCTGATTTTACTTCTGTTTTTTCATACTGCTTAACTTGCATTTCTAATTTCTAGGGGATAATTTTTTTTTCCAACTTTTTTTCCCCCTCCTTTCTCCCTCTTTTTAATGTGACATAATTTGGATAGGAGCTGCTCTGCTCTCCTACCACACACACTAGCTTGCTTCTCCCAGGAAATGGGGTTGTTGCATATGATTGATATGATTGTGTAATGCTGTTGTTTTTGCATGCTGTAGAAAATCTGACTAACACACTAATTCCCATTGTGTTCACATTATCAGTAAATCCAAAGAAAATTGCATAGGGTTCTTTATCAGATGCTAAAGGAGAGATTAAACTCATTAGATTTTCTTTCACTATTCTTACATTTTAGCCTTTTTTAATAACTGAATTCTAGAAGATTTTGTCACAAAGTAGTGTTTACTTACATTACTTAAATTACCATTTTAAAAATAATCTGTTATTAATTAGTATTCCCAATTATGAAGGTTTAAAATACTTAGAGACCACTATTCTACTTGAGCATGATTTTCATTAAGTAGAAAGAATACTGCCCATTTTCATTACCATCTCCTGCAAATATAATATCCCACCATTAACCTGCTAAGTTAATGGTAAGTGGTTATGTGTAAAAATTTTCATCATACTTTTACGTCTTCTTTGAGGAAAACTGATAGGCAATAGCAGAATATTTTCTTGTTAACTCAGAACATATCCCATACATATATTAAAAATATTAAGAGAAAATCTTACATTCTTTTCATCTTATAGAGCATGGAATTGAAATTGATATTATTTGTGTGACACATATCATGTCTAGAACGAAAACTTAGATCACAGGTTTTCAAATTAATGGGATTAAAATAACAAGAACATGAAGAGTTAATACAAAATAGAGTATCCATTCTAAGAGAGGAACAAGCACAGTTAAAAAATCCTAACACTCAGATGTAGATAGTAGGGAAAGATTCCTTGAGAAAAGTAGCATTTGACTTGGACATTAGAGCAGAAGAAACCTTGAGCAGGTGGAAGTGTGTTTGAAAGGCCAAACAAATTAGAATACCCGGCTATCCACAGAGGCAGTGCTTTCAGCAAAAGAGGAACAGAGAATTGCCTAGAACATGGAGAGTGACAGTAGAAAAAGCAAAGGGAGGATACCAACACCACACAGGGCCTGGAGAACAAAAAAAGTCCTTTTGTGACAAACAAACACAAAAATAAAAGCACAAACTAGAAAACAAATACATTTAGAAGGAAAAACTTTCTTGATAAAGAAGAAAATTGAGATTTGGATACCTACTTCTATCAAAGTTTCTCAACGGAGTGCCTGTTTATGGAAAGCCCTATCTTTTGGTCAGATTCAAAAAGCTACTTATAGAAACTAAATATTTAAACAATTTTATTGCTAACAATATGAGCACAGGTTTGGGAATTAAAGACAGTCAGAGTTCCAAGTCTACCTAATTTCCATTATAATAAACTCCTCATCTTTTTTCTTGTCTCCCTGCTTTGGGAATTTCATTGCTCATGAGAGCAGACACAATGTTTGCATGATGCTATTGGTCCACAGTGTGTTTAACCGGGGACGCCTCAGGAGAGATTTGGTGTTTACATGGAGTATTTGAAATTGCACACTGTGCTTTTCACCTGAGTTTGCACACTAAGCTCTAAGAAAGTAGAAGTAAAGTTAACTTGCTCAGGAAACTACAAGTTTGGCCCAAGTCAATGACATGTAATTGATCAAAAGACCCTGGTGGTTTCAAGAGTGAATTCTAACCACTCTTGAAGAGGAATTAAAGCCAATGGTAACACCAAGATATGTGCTTACAACCTTAAGCAAATGGACTGAATTCAGGTAGGGAGGGCTCCAACACGCACCCCAGGGAAGATTCTCAGCTTGGAAGAAGTCAGTTACAAACTGGGTACATGTTCCTGAGAGAAGAGGTGTAAAAGGGAATTGTGCTTTGTGACCTATGGTGAGTCTTTGTTCAAAGTCTAAAGTGTTAAAGGAACTGAATACATTTTAGGTGGGCTGTGCAGGACAGGTTGTATGGCTTATTCCCATTGCAGTACATTTTCTGAGATATGACAAATTTCATCAAAGGATTTCATAATTCTTTTCATTAATGTTCCTCTTCATATCGTATTTGTTGTATATGGTTTCCAACATGTTTCATTTCCATTAAGCTTTTAACTGCTTTATTTACCCAATGATACCATCTCCTAGAGGTAAAACTCATATTACAAATATCATTCTATTTGTAATATATTTATTATTTGTAATAATATATTTCTAGGTTTAGAATTAAGCCCCTAAAAAGAAAATACATCAATCATGTCATTTTATATTACATGTAAATGATTTTTAAGTAGGATAAAGTTAGTTTACTTAGAGTTGAGCAACTGACTGGATGACAAACTGATTAGCAAGAGTTAGAGAAATATATACCTTGGTGACATTAAAATAGCGCTTGTTTGGTTATGATAGTAAACCAAACTTTAAAAACCTAAATGTGTTTAATTAAAATAAAGTAAATTTTTGTAGAACTATATTTGAACAGACAATACAGTAGCTGCAATTATCTATAATTATGCAGCTCCAATCACAGAATAATAGAGGTTTCAATGTCACTAAGCACAATAAGGATAATTATGCTTTCCATTATTCTGATGGGCATGTAATTAGCAGCTTAAAAAAAAAAAAACTTTCATAGGATTATAACTGCCACAGTTTTTTGATCAAGACTTACAGTATAAGCAGCTGGATTAATTGTGCTGTAGTTAAAACTGACCTTTTTGTTGCAGTTTTAAATCCCACACTAGTACTTTTTCAACCAGTGTCTACTTCTGTCTTTTTAAAGTATTAACAAAACCCCCATTTCAACTATATGCAAGTATGTCTAACAGTCTTTCAGTCTGCCTTGGAAACTTTATCTTTATACCCTGAATGATCTCTGCTTTTCTTCCATTCAAACTGTCACTTATCTTCCTTTTATGCTATTAATTGTTGAAAATATAAAATAACACGACAAAATTATGAAAAGCTTTGTGTTAAAGATAGTCACATTTTTACTATCCAAATAATATTTTATTCCTTTCTATTTCTCCCATAGGCATATGCAGGCATGTGTAATGATGGGGAACACAGTTTCAGTGTGTTCATTAAGTATGGTGTTCTAATGCTGCTACATTTCTGGTGCATCAAAGTAAAGTTTGTGCACTAATTTTCTGAATACAACTACTATAATTTACTTATCCATTCCCTTAGTTTTTGGACGTGTAGATTATTTCTGATTATCTGTTTCTAAATTGTATTAAAGTTGAAAATTTGGCTTCAAAAATCAACATGATAAAACAACATTAAATTGTCTAGAGATGAATGCGACACAGAGGATCCATTTTAATGATGTGGGTATGGAGATTTTTTTAAAATTAAAATTATGTAAATAGTGATGCATTGCATACCATTTTAGAATTAAACAGGCAAAATAGTTATAATTAAATTATCTTTGCTTAATCATACTGGTTTATTTTATCCAATTATGACTTTCTAATTCATTTTATATGTTTTGAACAAAACATTGCTTATCTAATTTTTCATTTTTCTTTCTTCATCTAATATTATTTCACATTTGAAGTTTCTCATTATGGCGTGACAAATACTCCAAAAGCCACAGCATAACCTTTCAGAATTTACTAAATGTTCAACAATTGGACATCAAGTTTTTTTAAAAATCTTTTGTAGGATTTTAAGACATTGGTATAGGCAAACAGTTTTTAGATAGGACCTCAAAAACACAAGCAACAAAAGCAAAAATAGTCAAGTGGGATTACACGAAATGGAGATGCTTTTTCCCAGCAAAGGAAACAGTTGGTGATATTAAGAGACAACCTATAGAATGGGAAAAATATATTTGAATATTTGCAAAGGGTTTTTTCTGACAAGCAACTGACATCCAGAATATATATGCAACTCAAAAAGCTAAGCATCACAAAACTCAAACAACACAACTTAAAAACGGGCTAATGACCTAAACAGACACTTGTAAGGAGAAAACATACAACTGGCCAACAAATGAAGGAAAAATTTCTAGTTTCATTAATCAGAGAAATGGAAATCAAAACCACAATGAGATTATCATCTCATTCCAGTTAGAATGGCCATAATTATAAAGACAATAAACAACAAAGCTAGCAAGGATACTGAGAAATTGCAACTCTTATACACTGTTGGTGAGAACGTGAATCACTTCACCCACTATGCAAAACAGTATGGAAGTTTCTCAAAAAACTAAAAATAGAACAACTATATGATCCAGTTATTCCACTACAGGGCATATACTCAAAAACAAATAAAATCTTTATTCCAAAAAGATACTTGCATTTCCATGTTTTTGCAGCACTATTCACAGTAGCTGGAATATGGAATAAACCTAGATGATTTTCAGTAAAGAAATGGATAAAGAAAATGTGATATATTTACACAGTAGTATACTCTTCACACCCACACCCCCCACACACACACATACACACACACAAATGAAATCATGCCATTTGCAGGAACATGAATGGAACTGGTTATCATGTTAAGTGATATAAGCTAGACATGAAACACAAATACCACATGTTCTAATGCAGTTAGAGACAGGGATAGGTAAAGGAGAGAGGGAAAGAAGGGAAGAAATTCAGTAAGAGTCACCAAATACATAGAGTGGAGGAATCATTCCTGGTTCTGGTTGAGCACAATAGGGAAAATATGGGGCAAAACAAACCCATGATGCATTTCCAAAACAACTAGAAGAATACCAAGTTTGTGATAAAAATGGTTAATGGTTGAAGAGATGGAAATGCTTATTACATTGATTTAATTAATGCACATTTTATGTATATGTGTGTATGTGTGTATTGAATTACGATGGTATACTCCATAATGATGTACAAATTAATAATTAAAAAGGGATAAAATATGTAACATTAAACAAAATAAATAAATAAAATATTTCATATTTAAATTAATATTACTGTATTTTTTTTTTTGTATATAAACGATGAAAAGGCTTTATTGGGCTTTGTCTTGGTGAATGGCTTCATCTTGGCTAAACATTATATAAGAAAGTTTATTTAGTGTTACATTTAACACACTATAGGAAGTTCAATTTTCTTGACACAGTTTTGGTGGCCTCTTTCATTTATGCCACATTTCATAGCGAGATCCTAAAGATCTTTTTTTTTTTTTTTTTTTTTTTTTTTTGGTACCAGAGATGGAATCCAGGGGTGCTTAACCACTGAGCTACATCCCCAGCCTTTTTTATTTCTTATTTTGAGATAAAGTCTCTCGTTAAGTTGCTCAAGGCCTTGCTAAATTGCTGAGGCTGGGCTCACACATGTGATCCTCCTGCCTCGGCCTCCTGAGCCACTGGGATTACAGGCATGTGCCACTGCACCCTGGCTCTTTATGAGCTTTTTTTTTTTTTTTTTTTTTTTTTTTTTTTTTTTTACAAAAAACATGGACATTGAAGTGGCTGTGTCCCTGTAGTATGCTGATTTTAAGTCCTTTGGGAATAGACCCAGGAATGGGATGGCTGGGTCATAAGGTGGTTCCATTCCCAGTTTTCCAAGGAATCTCCATACTGCTTTCCATAATGGCTGCACCATTTTGCAGTCCCACCAGCAATGTATGAGTGTGCCTTTTTCCCCACATCTTCTCCAACATTTATTGTTGTTTGTGTCCTTAAAAGCTGCCATTCTGACTGGAGTGAAATGAAATCTTAGAGTAGTTTTGATTTGCATTTCTCTAATTGCCAGCGATGTTGAACATTTTTTTCATGTATTTGTTTATTGATTGTTTATCTTCTTCTGAGAAGTGTCTTTTCAATTCCTTAGCCCATTTATTGATTGGGTTATTTGTTTTTTTTGGTGTTAAGACTTTTGAGTTCTTTATATATTCTAGAGATTAGTGCTCTATCTGATGTGCGTGTGTTAAAAATTTGTTCCCAATTAGTAGGCTCTCTATTCACCTCACTTATTGTTTCTTTTGCTGAGAAGAAGCTTTTTAGTTTGAATCTATCCCATTTATAAATTCCTGATATTAATTCTTGCACTACAGGAGTCTTATTAAGGAAGTTGGGGCCTAATCCGACATATTACTGTATTTTTTACCTATATGTAGGTATATATAGAAGCATATCTTTACTGTGAGATATATGTGTATGCATATATATGTACATATTTGTATCCTTTATCTCAGTAATTTCCTAATTCTCTTCTGGAATTATATCCTAAATATATCATAGATACACATTTTTTTCTTGATTTGATAATATCTCAGATTTGTTTTCAGGAAAGTTGTGCTAGTACTACCTGACATATGCAAAATTATCATTTTCAGCATGATTGAATATTTTAAAATAAACCTTCCATTTAATGGCCATTTTTTTTCCTATTTTTATGTTGAAGTTCATTTGTTTACTCAGTGGGGATTGGGCATTTTCATATTAACATCAATTATTACCAATAGTAAACAATCAACAATTGTGTATAGTGCAGTTATATAATCAATTGTCTTTTAATACAGTTAATTTTGCCTTTTTGTATTCAGAGTTTTAAAATTATATTGTCAAATCCATTCATTTTAAACTTTGAAATCTTTTATTATACTTCATCCCTCAGCTTTCTCCAAAACTTCACTAAAATATCTACCTCTATATTCCTTAAGTATAACAGTAAAATACATGAATAAGCTGGTATTTTTGCTCACAGCTTAAGTTAAAGATCTATATTGAATTTTTTCACATTGTTTTTTTTTTTTTTTTTTTTTTTGTCCCAACACCACATATTAAAAACAATGTGAATTGTAAATAAGAGCTGGTGCCTTTGTTTACAAATTACAAAAACATCTTAAAATCCTGTATGCAAAACCAACCAACAAATAAATGGGTGAAATTGTTATTTAAGAGGAGGAATAAAGGAACAGATGAATATCCTTGGGAAGTTAGGATCAGTGGAAGCAAGTAGAAACAAGTATGAAAAGACTGAAGAACCAGTACTACTCCTGCCACTTCTGGTGCTCAGGGATCAGGTGGTCTCTGCAGTGGCTCCTCTGTGCTTTTCTATCTGCTACACCTCATTAGGCCCAAACAGCCACCCCTGCCCTGTCCTTACCAGGGCAGAATCTATGGCTAAATGACACAGTCCTCCTGCTTATCCCTGATTTCAAGCTACAGAAACAAGCTTCTGAAAAGGTGCCCCTTGGTTGGTATTTACTCTTGTCCAGCCAGATGTGGCTATTACAAGTCATAGAGCACACACCTGGGTGTGGCACCCACCTCACTGGGTTCAGGACAGTTCATTGTGAGAGCAGAAGTCAGGAGAAGGCAAGCACCACACAGTCAGTCACTACAGTCACCAGGAGATGATTAAAACTGTGATTTAAAGGCTGCTTAGTAATCACAGCTTCTTCTTTTTTTTTTTTTTTTTTTTTCCCCTAGGACAGCAGCTAACAAACAGTGCTTAATGTGTTGGTTAACATAAATTATACATTTGAAAATGACTAATTTTCTTTAGTCTGTAAATTAAATGTAATTTACTTGGTATACACATAATTTCATTAGTAATATATCTACCACTTAAAGTGTATATATGTATATGCATATGTATTTGTTCATTTTTATTACATTTCAGCTTATTATAGTTGTTTGCTTTATTTTTACATGAATGTTAACTTCTATTGTCAACTGTAAACTCTTAAAGGCAATATTTAAATGCCTTAGCATATTAATCTCACATTAACTAGCCCTCTTTAGTTTTTGTTTCAAGTCATATTTATTAACTTAATAGTATTATGTGTCTTATTCCTCATCTTCTCCTTTCCCAAATGTTGCTTTGCTTCCTAAAAGATGTCTTAGTCCCTTTACCCTTTACCTCACATATTACAATTTTAATATGTGAATTAAAATAATTAGAAATAATTAGAGATATAACTCTACTTTCATGTATCAGTCGTTGTTATTCATGTGAGTAGAACCACATGAATGTTTAATACATGATCTCTAAGATCTCTTTTGCACAACAATTTTCCTTTACTTTGGAATTACTTTCTATCATCTTCTACATTGAAGGAGCCCTAATTAGGAAGGGCTGTTGTAGCTAGCTGGAAGCCATGGGTTCCACCTGATATGTATGTGACGCACCTGTAGGCACCCGCAAACCTGAAGGTATATAACCGGGTGAAAGCGGTCCGAGTTAGGAGAACAGAGAATTCAGCCAGTCGGGCAGTCACTCGGTCGTCAGAAGAATCAGAGCGGCCAGAACGTAGGCAGAGCGGTTACAGAAGAGAAACCAGATAGAAGAAGTAATGACTGGTCAGAGTTAGGCCGAGGCTCCCAAGGAAGACAGAAGACAGAAGAAAGAAGAAGGAAGAAAGAAGAGAGAAGAAAGAAGCTCTAATCTTTCTCTAAGCTAAGCTCTATCTTTCTTTAAGCTCTATCTTTCTTACTCTAAGCTAAGAAGACAAGAAGAAAAGCTCGCTTTAATCTTTCTCTCTAAAAATCTTTCTTTCCCTCTCTAAGCTCTAAGAAAGTAGAAGTAAAAGTAGTAAAAGCTTAACTCTGCCTCCGAGAGTTTTCATCCCGGGTTACGGTACCAGGCAGCTTACACTACATGTTAAATTACTTCTTGGGTAAACATATCAATATTTCATACATGTTTTTTTTTCTTTGTTGATTAGCTATGCTATCATTTGGATGTGGGTTTTTCTCTGGAGGAGATACATGTTGGGAGCTCATTCCCCAGGATTGGAGGTAGGGAGGTGGCAGAACTTTTAAGAGGTAGGCCTAGTGAGAGGTCCTCAAGTTGCTGGAGGTGTGATCTCAAAAGAGATTAAGGTGTTTCACATATTCATGTTTCTCATGAATTAGTTCTCATAAGTGGGTTGCTATAAAAGGAAAAATTCTAGCCCCACCCAGCTCTCTTGCTTCCTGAGAAGTGATCTCTTGCTCTTCTTCACACCTCCATCATTGCCATCTGCCTTGCTATGATGCTCTCAAAATGATCTCACCAAAGCTGAATGAACACAGATGCCAGGACCTGGAACCTCGAAAACTGTGGACTAAATAAACTTCTTTTTTCTTCATAGTATGCTGCCTTATAGTATTCATTATAGTGATGAAAAGCTGACTAATACAAACCACATACGTCATATTATTTTAATTTAGGAATTATTTTTTTGTCTTCTAAATATATATTTTCTGTTTTGACTTTTACCAATGACTGATCACCAAAAAAAGAAAAGAAAGAAAGAAAAAACAAACCTGTTCTCTCTGCCTGGAGAGACAGAACAAAAAGTGACATTTACACGGGGGTTTCTGAGAAATAGTGCATTGCTTTGTTAATGAATTTAACAAGACTCACCTGGGGTTTATTCCAAGATGCATAATATCAAATTTTCAAAGACTTCCATCAACAAACATACAAAGAAAATTTATTTGTATTTATAAGTTTGAAACTCTTGTTGAAATAAAAATAATTTTGTTTGTAACCTCTCACTATTTATTCCTTATTCTCTAAAGTAACATATAGGATTCATCACTTTTGTGTGTATCTTTAAAAATAATATGATTTGGAGTGGTTCATCTTTCAAACATTCAGCTATCTGTCTCAGAATATGTAGTCACATTTTATGATAATGTATTAAAAATCATGCTTGAAAGATGTTATTTCTATAAACTTAAAATGTGTTAGTGACTATAAAATCAAAAGGCTTTAAGATTCAGATGAATGTTTTCTTTTTGTTTATTAACAACTTGAATGAACTAGAAACATATTTCTATGGTAAGTGACCAGTTACAAAAGGTAAGGAATAATTATCACCAACAGCATGACACTCTGGAAAAAGTAGAAAACTATGGAGACCCTAAACATGAAAGCCATTGGTGGTTGAATGTCTTTATACATCTCCCCCAAACCCACAGAATGTAAGAAGTGGACCCGAAGTAAACTACGAGGACTTGGCTGAAAATATCAGTTTAGGTTCAGCAATTATATCAAATTTATCACTCTGATATGGGATGTTGATAGTAGGGGACACTGCAAGGAAAGATATTGAGGTGTATGAGAACTTTATACTTTCCATTCAATATTGATCTTTCCCTAAAAAGTGAGCTTTGGGGTAAACTGTAGGGATGCTATAAGATAATAGGGCAGAAGCCGTAATACCTCAGGCTTACCCTGCAAGAGAGGAAAACACATAGGCATCATGAAAAAACAAGGGAGGAAAATGCCCAAAACAAACCAAGATACTACAAAAATAGAAGACATAGAAAGTACAGTAGGTAAAATTTAAGAGAGAAGGAGTTCTGGATATACATAATTAAAATGATTTGGGAATTTAAATTGACCTAAGTGAGCAAATACAAGCAAAAATTGATCTCTCCAACAAAGAGATAAGAGATCAAATACAGGCGACCATCAATCACACCAACAGAGATAAGAGAACAAATACAGGTAGCAAAATATTACGTCAAGAAAGAGATAAACAGTCTGAGAAAAAACCAAACAGAAATCCTTGAAATGAAAGAAACAATAAGCCACTTAAAAAACTCAATAGATAGCATCACCAACAAATTGGATCACTTGGAAGACAGGACCTCAGACAATGAGGACATAATATATAGTCTTGAAAATAAAGTTTACACAGTGAAGATGGTAAGAAACCATGAACAGAATATCCAAGAATTATGAGATACCATCAAAAGACCAAATATAAGATTTATCGGAATAGAGGAAGGCACAGAGATTCAAACTAAAGGAATGCACAATCTATTCAATGAAATAATATCAGAAAATTTCCCAAGTAGGAAGAAGGAATTTGAAAATCAAATACAAGAGGCCTATAGGATGCCAAATGTACAAAATTACAATAGATCTACACCAAGGCACATTATAATTAAAATGCCTATCACACAAAATAAGGATAGAATTTTAAAGGCCGCAAGAGAGAAAAATCAGATTACCTATAAGGGAAAACCAATTTGGATCTCAGCAGATTTTTCAACCCAGACCCTCAAAGCCATGAGATCCTGGAACAACATATACCAGGCTCTAAATGATAAGGGATGCCAACAAAGAATCTTATATCCAGCAAAATTAAGCTTTAGATTTAATGGTGAAATAAAACCTTCCATGATAAACAAAAGCTAAAAGAATTCACAACAAGAAAGCCTGCACTACAGAACATTCTTGGCAAAATATTCCACGAGGAGGAAATGAAAAAAAAAAAAAAAAAATGAAAATCTGCAAAGGGAAGAACTACAATAAAGAAAAAATCAACCAAAGGAGAAACCAAGTCAAGCTAAATACCAAAAATAAAAATTAAAAAAAAAAAAAACCACAATGGAACACTACTCAGCACTAAAAAATAATAAAAACATGGCATTTGCAAGTAAATGGATGGAGTTGGAGAAAACAATGCTAAGTGAAGTTAGCCAATCCCAAAAAACCAAAGGTTGAATGATCTCTTTGATATGAAAATACTAACTTATAAAGGCAAAGGGAGTGGGGATGAGAGGAATAAAAAAACTTTAAATAGAACAAAGTGGGGGGGGGGGAAGAGGGCAAGGGGACAGGAATAATGGCAGACTGAGTTATTCATGACTACCCTAAATACATGTATGAAGATACAATTGTAAAAATACGTTATATAAAACCAGCTACTCGAGAAATTGTGCTCTTTATATATACTATGAAACGAAATGTACTTGGTAAACATGTATAAAAAGTTAAAATAAAAAAAGCATTAAAAAAAAGACTCGTAATACAAATCATGTCTCAATAATAAATCTGAATGTTAATGGCCTAAACTCACCAATTAAAAGACATAGGCTAATAGATTGGATAAAAAAAAAAAAAAAAAAAAGACCCAACAATAAGTTGCCTTCAAGAGAAACATCTCATAGGAAAAGAGGCTCACAGACTGAATGTGAAAGGATGGGATAAAATATACTATTCACACGGTCTACTTAAGCAAGCAGAGGTCTCTATCCTCATATCAAATAAAGTAGACTTCAAGCCAAAGTTAATCAAAAGAGATAAAGATGGACATTTCATACTGCTTAAGGGAATCATAGATCAAAAAGACATAACTGTTATAAATATATATGCCCCAAATAATGGAGCATCTATGTTCATCAATCAAACTCTTCTCAAGTACAAGAGTCAAATAGACCACAACACAATAATTCCAGGGGACTTTAACACACCTCTTTCACCACTGGATAGATCTTCAAAACAAAAGCTAAACAAAGAAAACACAGAACTCAATAACACAATCAATAACTTAGACTTAACTGACATATACAGAGTATATTATCCATCAACAAGCCAATACACTTTCTTCTCATCAGCACATGTATCATTCTCTAAAATAGACCATATATTATGCCATAGAGCAACTCTAAGCAAATATTAAAAAGTAGAGATACTACCATGCATTCAATCAGATCATAATGGAATGAAATTAGAAATCAATGACAAAATAAGAAACAAAAGCTACTCCAACACCTGGAGACTAAATAATATGCTACTGAATGAACAATGGGTTGCAAAAGACATCAAGAAGGAGATTAAAAAATTCTTAGAGGTAAATGAGAAAATTGATACAACATATCAAAATCTCTGAGACACTGTGAAAGCAGTACTAGAGGAAAGTTCATTGCATGGAGTTCATTCCTTCAAACAAGAAAAAGTCAACAAATAAATGAACTAACATTACATCTCAAAGCCCTAAACAAAGAAGAATAAATCAAACCCAAAAGAAGTAGAAGACAAGAAATAATTAAAATCAGAACTAAAAATAATGAAATTGAGAAAAACAAACAAAAAAAAAATTTTAATTGACAGAGCAAAAAGTTGGTTCTTTGAAAAAATAAATAAAATTGATAAACCATTAACTATGCTAACGAAGAAAAGGAGAGAGAAAATTCAAATTACCAATATCTATGATAAAAAAGGAAATATCATAATGGACACTTCCAGAAGATAATTAGAAATTATTTTGAAAATTTCTACTCCAATAAAATAGAAAATATCGAAAGCATCAACAAATTTCTAGAAACATATGATATGCCCAAACTAAATCAGGATGATATACACAATTTAAATAGATCAATTTCAAGCAAAGAAATAGAGGACACCATCAAAAACCTACCAACCAAGAAAAGCTCAGGTTCAGATGGATACAAAACCAAGTTCTAAAAGACTTTTAAAGAAGAACACCAGTATTTCTCAAACTATTCCATGAAATAGAAAAAGAAGGGAACCCTTCCAGACTCGTTCTATGAGGCCACTATCACCCTGATTCCAAAACCAGGCAGAGACAAATCAAAGAAAGAAAACTTCAGATCAATATCTCTAATGAATATAAATGCAAAAATTCTCGATAAAATTCTAGCAAATCAAAACCAAAAACATATCAAAAAGATAGTGCACCATGATCAAGTGGGGTTCATTCCAGGGATGCAAGGTTGTTTCAACACAAGGAAATCAATAAATGTAATTCATCATATCAATACACTCAAAGATAAAAATTATATGATCAGCTCAATAGATGCAGAGAAAGCATTTGACAAAATATAGCAACCTTTCATGTTCAAAACACTAGAAAAACTAGGGATAACAGGAACATACCTCAACATCATAAAGGCCATCTATGTTAAACCCCAGGCCAACATCATCCTCAATGGAGGAAAATTGAAAGCATTCCCTCTAAAACTGGAACAAGACAGGGATGCACTCTTTCACCACCAGCAAAGTAACTGGATATAAAATCAATACCCATAAATCAAAGGCATTTCTATACATCAGTGACAAATCCTCAGAAAGAGAAACTAGGAAATCCACCCCATTTACCATAACCACAAAAAAAAAAAAAAAAAAAAAAAACTTGAGAATCAATTTAGCAAAAGAAGTAAAAGACCTCTATAATGAAAACTACAGCATGCTAGAGAAAGAAATTAAAGATCTTAGAAGATGGAAATATCTACTGTGTTCATGGATAGGTAGAATTAATATTGTCAAAATGACCATTTTTCCAAAAGCACTATACAGCTTTAATGCAATCCCAATCAAAATCCCAATATCATTCCTCATAGAAATAGAAATAGCAATCGTGAAGTTCATCTGGAAAATTAAGAGACCCAGAATAGCCAAAGCAGTTCTTAGCAATAAGAGTGAAGCTGGTGGCATTACTATTCCAGACCTTAAATTGTATTACAAAGCAATAGTTTAAAAAAAACAAAAAACAGCATATTATTGGCACCAAAATAGACCAGTTGACCAATGGTATAGAATAGAAGACACAGAGACTAACCCACACATCTACAGTTATCTTATATTAGACAAAGGTGCCAAAAACATTCATTGGAGAAAAGACAGTCTCTTCAACAAATGGTGTTGGGGAAACTGGAAATCCTCGTGTAATAAAATGAAATTAAACCTCTATCTCTCACCATGCACAAAACTCAACTCAAAGTGGATCAAGGACCTGGTAATTAAACCAGAGACCTTGCACCTGATAGAAGAAAAAGTAGGCCCAAATCTCCGTCATGTTGGATTAAGCCCCAACTTCCTCAATAAGACCCCTATAGCACAAGAATTAAAACCAAGAATTAATAAATGGGATAGAGTCAAACTAAAAAGCTTCTTCTCAGCAAAAGAAAGAATTAGTGAGACGAATAAAGAACCTACAGAATGGGAGCAAATCTTTACCACAAGCACAGCAGATAGAACACTAACCTCAAAGATATATAAAGCTCATAAAAACTTTAAAACCCAAAAAACAAATAAACCAATAAATAAGTGGGCCAAGGAATTAAACAGACACTTCTAAGAAGATGATATGTAATCAATCAACAAACATGAAAAAATGTTCAACATCTCTAGCAATTAGAGAAATGCAAATCAAAACAACTCTAAGATTTCATCTTACTCCAGTCAGAATGGCAGCTGTCAAAAATACAAACAACAATAAATGCTGGCAAGGATGTGGGTAAAAGGCACACTCATACATTGCTGCTGGGACTGCAAATTGGTGAAGCCAATCTGAAAAGTAGTATGGAAATTCCTAGGAAAACTTGGAATAGAACTGCCATTTGACCCAGCTATCCCACTCCTTGGTCTATAACCAAAAGACTTAAAAACAGCTTAGTACAGGGACACAGCCACATCTATGTTTATAGCAGCACAATTCATAATAGCTAGATTGTGGAACCAACCTGATGCCCATCAGCAGATGAATGGATAGGGAAACTTTGGTATATATACACAATGGAACACTACTCAGCACTAAAAGAGAATAAAATCATGGCATTTGCAGGAAAATGGATGGAGTTGGAGAAAATAATGCTAAGTGAAGTTAGCCAATCCCAAAAACTCAAAGGTGGGATGATATCTTTGTTATGAAGATACTGACTTATAATGGCAAGGGAGGGGTGATGAGAGGAATGAAAGAACTTTACATAGAACAAGAAGGGGAGGGGAAGAGAGGGGTTAAAGGGATAGGAATAATGGTAGAATGAGTTAGACATCATTACCCTAAGTACATGTATGAAGACATAATTGTTGTGAAAACACTTTATGCAAAACCAGTGACTTAAAAATTGTGCTCTTTATATGTAATATGAAATGAATTTCACTCTGCAAGCATGTATAACGAATCATAATTTAAAAAACCCTTATTTGTATCTTGACTTGAACAAACTGCTATTTAAAAAGAAGATTAATTTTTGTTATTTTTAATTTTTTTTATATTTGGGGTGCCAGGGATTGAACTCAGGGGCATTCAATCACTGAGCCACATCCCAGCCCTATTTTGTATTTTATTTAGAGACAGGGTCTCACTGAGTTGCTTAGTGCCTTGCTTTTGTTGAGGCTGGATTTGAATTCGTGATCCTCCTACCTCAGCCACCTGAGCTGCTGGGATTACAGGTGTGAGCCTGTAATTTTTAAAGCAATCTTGGAAATGTGACTGTAACTTACATGATATTGAGGAGTTTTTAATATCATAATGTGTAGTAGTGGCAGGATGGTTATTTAAAAATATTTTTATCAGTTGAGATCATAGTAAAGCTTTTCTAGATGAAAAATATGACACACTTATCAAAGATGCATTTTAATTTCTCCAGACCATCAAAGCCAAAACAGAGGAATATATAAAATTGCAAAAATATTGTTGTTGAATTATTGGTTATTATTGAATATTATTAGTAGGAATGCATTTTCTTAACTTTTATGTGTTTGAAAATTGCCAAATATAAAATGAAAAAGAAAACCAAATTCATCCAACGTAGTCATGCAAGTAGACACATAACAAAATAAATTTTGACAACCATATGAACAAGAAGAAAATTAAATTTAACTATTGACTTTGAAATGCTTTCTAAAGTGTTAAAGATAGACAGACATTCCTAAGCCATTTAGAATTAAAAAAAAATACAATCAAGAGTTTCAAAAAACTTGGCTATTCAGAATTAGGACCCTAGAAGGCATCATAATAGTCATGACATATAGGAGGCAATTATTAAGTCTCTAAAATAGAGAAGACCTTCCTCTCACACACTTTCAAAGTTCAATCATATTTAATAAGAATTGTGAAGTTCATTTGCATAGAATGTCAGACTGAGAGGGGACCTTAGCCATCACTCTAGTATCACCTGTGTTTCATACAGTATTATTTTTAGCTACCAGTACAGTCAAGTCTTCAAATTTTGAAATGAATAGATGAACACACATGTTTGCTGGTCGTTCTCACTGACTGCTTCACACCACAGGGCACAGAAGACAAAATGTACTCTTAAGCTCTTTATGAAAAAAATATTTACTCAACTCCGGTTTAAAGCATGAGGTTTTTGATTGTGTTTGAAAGAAAAATAAGAAAGATTCATAAATCCATAAATCCTTGAATTTTCAATCAGGAGCCTGCCACTGCTATAGCAATTGTTTCTTGGTTATATGTATTCTGGGTCTCTCTTTAACAATAACATTTATTATAATGTTAATTGGCAATACATTACATAGAATATACAGTATATAATGTATGTAATTACACAATTATATAGACTTTTTTTTTAACTACTTACAGCTATTGTTTCTGGGTTACATGTACCCTAGATTCCTCTCTCTAATAATAATATATATTATTTAATAATGTATTAATGCTGGATATATAGTATATGACATAATTAATTACATTCTATTATGTAGACTATACTTACATATAACAATATATATTATTAGAGAGAGAGAGAATATCTTTCACCTGGTCATATAATAACTCTTTATGGGCATGCTTGCAGATTAAGTTTTTGCTCACTACATCTTCAAAGTTCATTAGGAATGTCGAGGAAGTTTAAATGAAACTGGGGATATATTTACTGTGAGTTTGTTTGCCCAAAGAAATGGAAGAAATCCAATGATCACAATGTTTAGGATCCCCAATTTTCAAATGCACGCTTTAAACCATCTAGGTAGTTCAGATTTTAATAACATGGTGGTCACAAGATACATGGCCAGGATGGTCTTGATACCCCATGAAGAGTATCATTATATTATGGCATGAACTAAGTCTCTGTAGGTTTTGACATTTCCTGAGAAGAGCTGTTACAAGCATCCATCAAGTTAGCTATGTGTGGCTGAGGGAAACAGGGCATCAGACTTATTCTGGAGGTGATCATTGATATCTTGTGCACTAGCACAAGATTCATTAAAGGAATGTCAACAAATTTCAAATAAAAAGGGCTTGTGGCTTTGCTTAGTTTCTCTAAAACTTTAAAGATAAGTCACAATATTTGCAACACGCTGACAAAATCCTTCAAAGCTGGTCTTACACAGGAGTTCTTCAGCTAGAGTCAATTGGCTGTCGTCAGTCATCAGCATATTTGGAGTGAAGAAAGCAGCAAAAAGAGTTCTAGTCCTATAAGTCCTTGGAGCTGGCCAGTAAAAGAACTGATGAATTAAATCTTGTTATAGCTTATATGTAAAACACATGTGCATCAATTTTACTGAGGCATGCCTCTACTCTATTAGAGAGTTTTGTCTGCAGAAAAGAGATATATCAAAAATTGTACTGTCTTAAATTTTAGTAAATTTCTTAACTATTGAATTAAAAGTTCTTAACACTGCAATTACTAACAAGCTTTGTGAGAAAACACACTATACATTAGCATTTCAATACATTTTGTGACTAAAAACTGGTAGATATCCAAATTCATTTCTTTTCCAATAGAAATAAACTGGACTTTCCAATTGGCCAAGTATCTACTCACATTTTTGAATACATTATAATATATATTATTAGAGAGAGGGACCTAGTTAGTGTTTTTGCAAACAAAAAGTAATGTTGTTACATTAAAATAGCCAAGGTTTATCCATTGTTTAGCTTACATAAAAAATGTACTCTAAATTTGCATAATATATGCATATAAGGAACTGTGACAGTGATAGGAGCCACAGACATCTGCTTTTATACAGAAAACATTGATTTGATAAAGTATATTAAAATAAAGTTTTCTGAGTGACTTAATTTTTGAACATATATTTGTTGAGTAATCTTTTTTAAAATTTCTTGGATTTATTAGCACAGTAGATTTACTTATTTTTCATCTATGTTTTGTAACTAATACTAAATTGATGAAAGTCCCTCTTCCCTTTAAATGCTGGATATCAAACCCAGGACCTTGTAAATGCTAGGCAATGTTCTAAGTAACTTACCATGGACCCACATCCCCTGTCCACACCCTTTCTTAATAGATGAACAATTACACAATAACCAAATCAGGCTTGAGTTGGAGATAAGAAAAAATTGGAATTTCTCTGTGTTCAAGCTGATGGTTTTCAATAAATGGTACAAAAAGTGCTGGAGCCTCTTGTGCATTTAAAATACATATTTGTGTGAGGCAAGTTCTTATTTACTGTTACACATAAAAAATGTCCAGAAGCAACCTGGATTTGAGTTATAGCTTGCTGAGGGCTACATATTAAAAATAATTATTCTCACTAATAAAATTTACAGTAGGAGTTTATCAAGTGGATAGTTTTAAAAGATAAATTTTATCTAATATTATGAAATGAAAATATAAATTATTTTTGTCTTGCGCTGTGTAGTTTTATGTGAATTACAGAAATGTTCATCAGCAATTTTTGAGAATTAAATAATTGAGATTTTCTGCTAAGATCCATTACTTTAGGAACTTAATCTAAAGTTATATTTGAATTTTACAAAGCCTTCTCTACATGGCACAAGTCTGATGTGTACACTCTGTAAGGAAAAGGAGATGTTTTGCCTGAAGAATACTGTGGCTATTATTTTCCTTGTATTTATTTTTGTGGTTTTGGTTATCAGCATATTACTTTTTTTCAGCCATTTATCATAATCAACAAAAAATTCAAACAACCATAACCCTCTAACTGAATTGTTAGTAATTACAAAAGAAATCAGCTAATTTTACTACTAAGCAAAATAACAAAATAGCGAATAGAAAAATTGCTGCATTTAAAAAAGAAACAAGTAGTAAGAATATTTTATGATAGAGGTGGTCTACAAAATCCTACTTAGACCATGCTAATGCATGACACATGAGTCAACAGAGGTAATATTTGTCAAGTCGTTTTATATCTACTATAAATGGCTGTATGACCTGCCAAGTTATTCTCCATTTTGAGAATACTACAAAATGGAACGCTGTGTATAGACAGTAAGATCTGTCAATACTCTGAAATGTTCATTTTAGCCATTTGTGTAAAACATTTCCTCCACCAAAATATTCACCATCACTGCTGTGGCGCTATGAAATTGATTGACTGGATTCACACCTCCTCTCCCTTCCCTTCCCACCTTTTTGGTAACACTGCTAATGAGCTGTCAGATGGCTGGAAATGAACAGTCAAATCCTGGCAGCTGGAATACGAAGGAGAAGGGGGAGCACAGATTTGGGCACTATTAAGTTATCATGTTTTTATTAATTGAGAAGTGAATGTAACAAGCATTTGTTTAATTTGGGACATCCTCGGTTTTCATTGTCTGAGGTAGTATTCATCATATATCTGGCACAGAAAAAAAAAATATCAGCATAACAGAAGTAATTCTGTTGACACTTAAATTGTGTAAACATAACCCATAAATCTTAGTATTTACCTGAAAAGGATATGTTACAGGGAAAAGTCATTGTTTGGTTCCAGAAATCTTCATTAAAGAACTGTCAATATAGTCTCATTTTTTGGTGTCAAAAGTAGAATTTCTTTGAGCACTAACTATATTTTTTTGGCAGATCCTGGTAGGCAGATGCCAAGTCTGCATTTTAGACCTATAATTGGAAAAATAACGCGGTAAAAATAATGCTTCCATTTTCTTAACCAAATACCACTGATTAATGATAAATAAAGCACAATCTTATCCAAAGGGGATATTAAAGGATATAAAGTGACATGCTAGAAAGTATAACTTAATCTAAAATAAAAAGAGCTTCAACAACAGTGTGCATTGATAAAGATCGTTTAGAACAATATTTCAAACAGTCATCAGTGAAAGTGTATGGAACCAATTCAATTAGTTCCTGCTACTACAGGTTGATGAATGTTCAGGATTAGGTTGGGGATTGCCAAAAGTCGAGTGGTATAGGGACTCTGGAGTGTATGATGGGTACAAATTAGCTTATAGAATTTTAAAATAACATAAATGTAATTATTAGAATTCTGTCTGGTGGCAGGGTTGACCATGATTATCAGCAAAATGAATCCGATTCCAACCCCACTCCTCCCCTAGGGAACTACTTTCTGAGAATTTTTAAGGGCTCTAGGACGACTTTGAATTATTTGCTCCTACTGCTTCCATGTCTGATATTTCTTTGGAGGGTCACCTCCTGTTTTGACTTACCCAGTTCCCATTTAACTGACAGGTTTCTGCTTACCCCCCATTGATACCTTAACATTGGTGATTTAACTTATTCCATTCTTGTCCGGTCCTAGTAGCTGCCACTGACATCTGCCTGCCCAGTGTTAACTGTTTCGAGGTTGTTTGCATCATTCCACTAGATGGTCCTGCCCCTCTGCCTGGAATTAATGTTCATTTAAAAATGGCTATATGGTTATCTAACATTCTAGCAACTTAAATAAAAGTCTATTGTATTCTACCTGCAGTTCAATGTTAAGTTGTCATTAGCCACTGCATCTTAAAAGTCACTGGAGTAAACAACATCTCATCTTTTTCTGTCATCTTGCTCAGGTCAATTTGCTGCATAATAGACACAGTTCACTCAGTTTGGGACCACTTTGGAAGGTGGACATTAAGGATACCACGGGCATCATCTAAGTCAGTCACTAAATCTAAGTCATATTTGGTGGTATTCAGGAAAACAGAAATCGTGGAATGGCAACTTCAGTCCAATATGAATACATATGAGAGAGATAAGCAACTCAGAATGAGCTGTGGCCATTATGGGGACCAGAGGAAGTTGAAAAGGCTGCTGTTTTCATTACAACCTCAAACAGCCAGAGCACAGTGAATCATGGAAACATAGCTGGGTAAAGCAAAACTCAGCTCCTGAACAATAATCACAAGCTTCTGATCCAGAGGGATGATTCAAGAAAGGACATTGGTAGCACCAAGCATTTATCCAGGAGAGTTGCTACCCTGAAAATGCCCTTGACTT
This sequence comes from Tamias sibiricus, assembly GCA_025594165.1. NCBI lineage: Eukaryota > Metazoa > Chordata > Mammalia > Rodentia > Sciuridae > Tamias > Tamias sibiricus. The sequence goes on from CM046670.1 coordinate 70,150,657, forward strand.
GTTGGAGAAAATCTTAGTTTTTTGTCAGCCCCAAAGCTGTGTGCATAAAAGAGGGTTCTCATCTGGGGTTAGCTTAATGTGCAGAGGACTCCTTTATTTCATGGTACAATGGACCACAAATTACATATACTATCCAAATTTATCAAAGAAAGATTAGCCAAATTATAAAGAACCCTAGACTCAGAATCTAGTTATGTTCTGAGTTGAAAGTATCAAGCCAATTTTTGGTGATTTTTCCCACGATTTTTCTTGAATACTCAACAAACTTTTAATTGCAATCTTATTCCCACGAACGTGAGATTATCCAGATCAATGGGGTATAGCTTATCTTTTAATTGATTGTATAACCCTAAAGACAGAATAGCAAATATTTTGTCACATTACATTTTACATTCAGTGGAACACATTTCCATGAAGAAGAAAAGTATATTCCCCTTCATCTGTAATTAATGACTAGACAAAAACTTGGTCGGGAATCAACCTTAACCTGAGTGTAATAATACCCATTTCTCTATAGATCTCTTCCTATTTTTAACCCAATTTTATTTATTTAGAGATATTGGTTTTGGGTTTGTTTAAATAAAATAATTCTTTAAAATATATTTCAAGAATATAGGGCTGGGGTTGTGGCTCAGTGGTAGAGCACTTGCCTGGCATGTGTGAGGCACTGGTTTCAATTCCCAGCATCACTTAGAAATAAATAATAAGATTCATCAACAACCAAAAAAAGTATTAAAAAAAAAAAGAAGAAGAAGAACATAAAGAACCCAGGTGTGGTGGTACACACCTATAATCCAGAGGCTTAGGAGGCTAAGATAGGAGGATCACAAGTTAGAGGCCAGCCTCAACAATTTAGGGAGCCCTAAGCAACTTAGCAAGACCTTGTCTTGAAATAAAAAAAATAAAAAGTCGGGGCATGTAGCTCAGTGGTTAAAACAAACGAAAATAATATAAAGGGCCCTTTCTATCATTGTGATTTGGCTGTGGTTTGGGCAGAAACACAGGACTTAAAATAGGCCTCTACTTAGTTCTACTTATTTTACTTAGTTCTACTTATTCTACTTAGTTCCTTCTCTAGAGAGTCTTGATAATAGCAGTGACTTCAGTCAACGCTGTGTCCAGAAATAAGCCTCCTGAGTTCTCTCAAACTAGGAAGGATCAGATTTCCTACCTCTCATGAATAAGTTGAGCATGGCAAGGTCAGGAATGTGTATACCTTAAGTTCTCTCAGTTACTATTTCCTGGGGTAGAGGGAGATGATGAAGTAGAGGTTGTTTACTACACACCCATCCATTTGCTTAGACACTTAATTTTACTGATATTGGAAAAAGCCATGCCGGGACTGCCTTGTAGAAAAGGGGGGGTTTATTAGGGGCCACATGGAAGGGAAGGGGGATAGGGAAAGGGCAGCATGGAAGGGCAGGGAAGGGACCAGGGAAAGGAAGAACAAGGGGAGAGAAGGGAAAAGGGCCACGTTCTGGACTGGCCGGGGCTGAAGTACAGAGGGGCAGGAGCGTGACTTGCATGGCCTGGATTGGCTCAGAAAGGGAGAGCCCGCCCTGGGGCAAATTCCCCACAGGTGAGTATTCCCAGGATCAGGAGATGTGGCTAGTCTTCAGGTATCCAGGGGCGTGTGGCCTGGTTAGGCTACCTGGGAAGTGTGGCCTCCCTGCCCGGAATCTAACATTCCCCCCTTTTTGTTTTCTTAGGAAGTAGGGCATCATGTTTTGATCTGGCTGCTTCGAGCTGAAATGGGGTGATGGGGGGTGCTATGAGGGGAGGAGATGCGGGCAGGCAGGTCAGGCTTGAGGGCGGAAAAAAATTCCCAGGAGGTATGCGCGGAAAAGATGAATCTCTCCAGGTATGAGATGGATGAAGTTTCCTTGAAGCCATAGATCAGCGAGGATGTCAAACCAGGCTTCTGCAGAAAGTCACTGAGGGAGTCAGCCAGCTATCCTCTTGAAGAGCATGTTGTAGGCCTTGCGAGTTTACAGGTAACACTATTATGAAAGCAACAAAGGAAAAGAAGGTGAGAGGGATTATTGTCCATATGCCTGTGTTCCACCAGGTGGGACTTACAGTGAAGAGGCCAATGGAGAGTGTGAAGTGCATCATAATGAGCATAGGGTGGCAGGTTAGGGACCTCTCAGAGCAGGCTGAGGAAGAGTCTAAATCATCTCTGGTTGGACAGTCATCCATTGGTTTTTGCAACAGTTGATAATCCCTGAGAAAAAGCTGGTTAAAGATTCAAAACAAGAAAAACAGAAAAGATTATTTTGAGTCGGTACCAGGGACATGAAAGAAACAGATTTTTAGGGTTTCAGTGGGAAGAGGAGAGCAAGTATATTGAGGTCATCCTTTTGTGGATCTTCAGCTCGTTCAGCAGCTGGTTTCAGTCTGGAAATATGAATCCAAGATGTCAAGTTCCCTGAGGTTTCACGAAGCTTAGCATCCATGGGTGTGCACAGCACAACCTGGAAGGGGCCTGTCCACTTTGGGACAAGGGAAACTGATCCCGTGTCCTGGGTAGGGGAGAAATATACCCAATAACCGGGTGTTAATGGGAATGAAGCAGTGAGTCTACTTGGGTGAGGCAGGATGTAATCTTGGCACATCCATAGCTGATGTCTGATGAGGGATGAGAGAGGAGAAGAGAGATCTTTGGGCAAGGGTCCTTGAATTGGGGAAATTCCAGGTGGAAGAGCTGGCCACCCAAACATAACCTAAAAAGGGGATAGTAAGGAAGGTTTCTTTGGGAGGACTTAGAGCCTGAAGAGGGCAAGGGGAAATAGTTTGACCCAATCCAAGCGAAGCTCCAGGGAGAGTTTAATCAGAATATTCTTAAGAATTCTATTGGCTTCTCTACCTTCTCTGAAGACCTGGGGTGATATGGGATGTGAAAATGCCAAGGAATGTTAAGGGAAGTAGATATATTCTGGGTGACTAGTGCAACAAGCGCAACTGAATTGGGTTTGATAGGAGGAGGAAGAAAGCTTGGATATAAAAAAATCTCTGCCCATTCTTTCAACCGCTAGCAGAAGTTGAAAAAGATCTCTCAATTACTTTGGTTATCTAAGGGATTTCAGAGGGGAGTAAGCCAGGAAGGATTAAGAAGTTCCCATTTTTCCCATTCTGAACAGGAAGGGACTAATACAATATTCTGAAAAGTGTCCTTTTTAAAATAAGTATTAGAGGGAGATCCAAGTCTATGACTTGGTCGTCACCGGAGCCAGGCAGACATGAGGTATCATGAGAAGAATCCTTCTCAGCATACCAGAGGACTATAAGCCACCTTGCACAAGGGTTTTCCGTGTCCCATGTGAATGGGAAGGAGAGACTCAAGTCCAGAGTATGGAGAGGAACTTCTTTAATCACTCCCAACTGAAAGGCAAAGGTTGCTGGAACACTAATGACACCAAATCCAATGATGCTGCGGTCGAAAAGATGAGCGGAGGCTGAGTCAGGCGATTCCAGGAGTTTTATACCCTCAGAATAGGAAGGAAAAGAGAATGGAGATAGGAGAGGATTAATTGTCAGGAAGGGGATATGGGGGTCTGGGTAGTAGATTGGACTGAAGCCAGAAGAGAATGAGAAGATAGTGCTGCTTCCTTTGCTGCCCTGTCAGCCTTCGTGTTTCCCTAAACTATGGGAGACTCACCACTTTGGTGTGAAGGACAATGTGAGATCCCTATTAGTTTGGGCAGAAGAGAAGTTTGCAGGAGCTTTGATCACAATGAACAAAGGAGTGAGTCTGGGTATCCCAAACTTTGGGGTCTACCAGATCGGTAGAGGCAGGGTACTGGGAGGTTTCTGCATCAGTCAAGGGCTGAGGGTTTTCTGCATGGGTAGAGAGTTGGGGGGTTCCCGCATCGATAGGGGGTTAGGGGGTTCCTTCAGAGGCACCAGTGGCCTCTAAAACTGCAAGAAGAAAGACAGAGGTGGAGATGGAGTGAGATGAGCCAGGGAGCACAACTGAGCTAGGCAGATCAGAGAACACAACTGAGGCCTGAAATTCGGCCAGTCTGTCTTGGCCCAGTAGAGGCACAGGACATTGAGGCGTTACTAGGAACTGATGGGTGAAGAGGTGGTGGTGTAGCCAGCAAGACAGCATAGGAGTCTTGCGGGGGCGAACAGCATTTCCCTCTACCCCGACAACAGGGGACGGTGCTATGGTAGTGGGGCCCCAGAACTCCTTCAAGACGGAGGAAGTGGCTCCTGTGTCCATCAGGAAATTTACGGGGCAGCCATCAACAAGGAGCGTAACCCTGGGCTCCTGTAAGGCGGTGTCAATGGTCGGGAAAGGAGCCTGCGGGCCCCATCAGTCCTCTGTAGTCAGTGCCAGCAGGTTGGGGTTTGTGACTGGTCCAGCCCCCCTGCAAGGATTGGGGCAGTCAACACCCCAGTGTCCCACCTCAGAACATTTAGGGCATGGACGCTTAGGAACCCTGGGACTAGGGCAGGCCGATGCCCAATGTCCTTTGTTCCCGCACCTGTAACTGGGCCCTGGAGGTTCCCTCTGTATGGACTTATGAACCCCTGTTTTGGAGGCCTGAGCGTCAGTGTCCTGAAGGGCTTGAGCCAGCATATGATAAATTTTAAACTCTGTGGCCAAAATCTCGGTCTGAGGTGTTGCAGGCCCTTGCTCCCACTTTTTAATTTAGCCCATATGTCGGGGTAACTCTGGGACGGAAAATAAGTCATAAGGACCTGACGGCCGCCTGGATACTCGTGGATGAGTGTCAGTCTCCTCTGCATAGGCTCTTGCCTACTCCCAGACTTGCCTTTGCTCCTCTGGAAGGAGGGTATTTGCCAAAATAGTTGTGGGGTCAGTGGCGTAGGAACCCAATCACTTCTTGATCTGGGATAGATATGCCATGGAAAATGGAACATGAACTTTAATTACTCCCTCTGCCCCTGCCACCTCCCTCAAGGGCGCAATGATCTGGGTGAACTGTCCTGCCGGCCTTCTCCAATGGGTAATGGGAGGACTGAATGCGGGATTGGGGGGTGGAGCCTGCGAGTTGGGCAGCAGAATATCCCATGATAGTCTCTGCGGGAACCGCCAGAGAAGGAACCGGAGAAATGGGATTGGGTGGTGGAGCCAGCACGGAATCTGCAAAGGAGGGAGCTTAAGAAAGATCCAGGGTTGGAAGCAGTGCGGCTGGTGGAGAAGGCGTCACAGGGGATGGCATCAAACAAAGTGAAGGAAGCTGAGTGGACGGGGAAGATGGCGGAGAGGGGTCATCACTAGAGTGAAAAATAAAGTAACCAGAGTACACTCAGCTGGTAAAGTTTGGCTTAAGTCCTCCCGGAAGGATGAAGAAGTTTGAGGTGCAGATGAAAGAAACGCCCCCATATTCCTGTTCTGCACGGAAAGGTCTGGGGCACAGGGCTGCGGACGAACAGGGGCACGTGGCGCAGGGACACGCAGTGTCCCAGCCATTGTGGGGTCTGGCCTGCACGCATGCGCATAGAGACGTGCGGCTTAAAAGTTTTTAGCGGAGGAGGCAGAGTGGGGATCAGCCTTGAGCAGGCCCAGGCGGATTAACTGATTTCCTATTCTGAACAGGAACAGACTGGTGGACTGAGAACGTGCAGGTAAAGCAAAATTTAAGTCTGTGGCTCAGTACACTGGAGCCAGGCAGACATGGGGTCCAAAGAGGACCAGAGGGCAAAGGGCCACCTTGCGTTGTGTCCCATGTGAACAGGAAAGAGAGACCCAAAGGCCTGAAGGGAACAGAGTGCTGGGCTGGATGAACTGCAGACACACGGTGTGCCCTTCACTGGGGGAGGGGGTGGCTGGCGCACAGACCCACGGCAGGGATACACGCTGACTGGGAGATTGTAAATTCAACTGTTTCCAGGAAAGGGAAGGCCCAACAGGTTAAGAGCTCCGAGATGGAATGGGATTACCCATCTGGAGACCTGGCGGTGGAAAGTCGGCAGAAAAGTCGGCGGTTGGGAGACAGGTAAAAAGCTGTTCCTGGGGTAGCTTTGTCCTCTGGTTAAAGATGAGCCCCACGGTGGGCGCCAAATATTGGAAAAAGCCATGCTGGGACCGCCTTGTAGAAAAGGAGGGGGCTTATTAGGGGCCACGTGGAAGGGAAGGGGGATAGGAAAAGGGTGGCGTGGAAGGGCAGGGAAGGGACCAGGGAAAGGAAGAACAAGGGGAGGGAAGGGAAAAGGGCCGCGTTCTGGACCGGCGCGGGGCTTAAGTACAGAGGGGCGGGAGCGTGACTTGTATGGTCTAGATTGGCTCAGAAAGGGAGAGCCCGTCCTGGGGCAAATTCCCCCACAGGTGAGTATTCCCAGGATCAGGAGGTGTGGCTAGTCTTCAGGTATCCAGGGGCATGTGGCCTGGTTAGGCTACCTGGGAAGTATGGCCACTCTGCCTGGAATCTAAGAACTGATACTGCCCCACAGCCTGGCATGAAGTGTTAATGCATCACACCTCATTGCATTTAAGGAGCACCCTCCCCATACATAAAAGTCCATTATGCAAGTGTCTACTCTTCCCCCATCAGGCCCTGTTGTCACCATTATTAGGAAAGCAGCCTGCATACTGCACATTTCCCTTCTGTTTCAGAGACACATTTTCAAAGGTTAACAGCTTAGTTAAATTTACCATCCCAAGAAAGTCCTCACTAAGTCTGATGAATTGCTTGGAGCTCAGCATGCTTAGTTATGAGGATAAAAATCTCTGTAGAACAGAAATGGGAGGTCAAAGGTTCCTCTCCAACATGAGACATTCAGAAAAAGTTATGGCTGAAAAATGGGAGATTTACTGGGTAATCGGGAAGACCTTTTGAACTCAGCATTATGAAACTTTCAGAGGTTTGTTCTTGTAAATGCACAGCACAATATACTTTGATATATGAACTTAAGTGTAAAAATTTAACTACATTTTAACTAATTTCTGAAACTCTTAAAAATAGGAATTCATGGGTTATTAAACTCAATTTCTATCTTGATTCAAAACTGCCTGTGCTGTCTCTTTGAAAGAGAGGGATTTGACCTGTTCCTTGTCACAGCTGGAGCTTTCTTGGGATATGACTGAAATATTTAAATTTGTTTCTCTCACTGCTCCAAAATTCACCCTGTCTATTCCTGCCCATGAGAGTGACCCAGGACTGGTATTTTCTTTCTTCTATATGACAACTTAAATATGTAAGGTCATTCTTTTATTTTTTCATAAAGTCCTTCCAAACATCCCATGAATTGCAGGGCCTTCTCCTCTTGTTCACTGTGCTAGGGACACATACTAGTTGGCCAGTGTCCCTCTTTACATTTTGTATTGTCACGTTGTTAACCTAAAGTGATTTTAGGATTGACAACATGACCATCAGGTTTTTTGACAGTTACCAAGGCCAAGTCTTCATTCACTACTTTTCATTTGAGAAGTTGTCATTTTACACGTGAACATCTCTTTTCTTAAACCTCATTGTCATCACCTACTTTATACACAGACACTACCAAGCACAATCCCTGAGCACGGCTGATTGGACTGAGAGGCCCTCCCTACCTGTTGACCTGAGTAGACCTCTGTTGACCATTCATGGACATGGCCCTTTAGTGACCTGCATCAAAAAGATGAGTAAGGCTGATTAGGCATTCATCCCAGGAATAAAATTAGAGTTCAGAGTGTGGTGTATACACCAGTAGAAACATACAAAATTATTTTAGGTGGTGTATGTATGATTTAGATGAAAGAATGTTGAACACGTTTTCTTGTCTACATATAGTGGAAATTAGTACATCGGACCTGTTTTATGGACAGTTTGGGGCATTGTCACGAGCCATCCTTGGGCTGTGTGTGTGAGCTATGCACATAGTCCCCATTTGAGACAGGTCTGGTGTTGCATGCTGATTGGGCTGCACGATGCAAGTGCGCCTCGCCTCTCACTCTGCCTGTGATCATACACAGCACCTGAGATGGGTGTGACTTGCCAAGATGTCAATCAATCTGCTGACCACAAGACATCACAAGCAAGACTCCACCCTTGAAACCTTATACCCTACTTTATTTGGTGAAGGACATTCTATGGAAACTCCTTTGTAAGTCACCCTATAAAAAATAAAGAGATTCTGGGTGCATGCTCTCTTTTCCAGCTCTCTTTCCAGTGTGGAAGCTGACCTTTAAGGTCACAGAGCAGTCTCGCCCTCGATATGAAAATTACTTCTGTGTCCTGTTCTTTTTTTCCATGTTCTTAGCTTAATGTTGCAGCCAGCTCTTTTAAACCCAGTTCATCTCATCTGCGCAGGTCACTGGCCAGAGGGCATGTTAGGAAAAAAAAAATCAATTCAAAGCTGATTAAAAGAAAAAAATACTAAGTAAATAAAAGAGTCTTAATAAAAACAAATGACTGGAATATATTTTGAGGTCAATTGTCTTGAGATCATTTTTTTTATAACAAAAATAGGTAGCCACCCTTTCTGGGATATACATATTCAATTTTTTGGTGGGGGGAGGGATTACTAGGGATTGAACCCAGCAGTATTTTACCTCTAAGCTATATTCCAACCCTTTTGAGAGACAGCCTTGCTAAGTTGCTAAGGTTGGCCTGGAACCTGCAATCCTCCTGCCTTAGCCTCCCAGGTTGCTAGGATTATAGGCCTGTGCTTCTGTGCCTGGCTACATTTTCAAACTTTTAATCATGTGTTCTATATCTCCTTTAAGCCATTGATAAATTTGGGAATTAAATTTATTTTAAAAAGGAGGAAAAAATGAAACAAAAATTTATTGGTACATATTTTCTTATCATATAAAGTCCCTCTCTACACATCTGTTACTGCAATGACCAACCCTCCTTCAAAGCTGAACTCTTAATTCCATCTCTGTGTCCCATATAGCTATGTTTTAATTCCCCTCTTTCAGAGTTTTAGAATTATATCTATTTTGTGGACTTTCCGGGAGTATATGAATGTATGTACATTGTATCTTAGGTGTACTGGTATTATTTTTTAATCAAACAAAAGGTGGTAGTTGAAACACTTACCAATACACAGTTGATTTCTTCATACAAAAGAGATAGGTACAGGGGAAGATGGAAATATCAGAAGACCTGCTAAACTCATTTTTCTGCAAAATCTGAACAAAGTATAAAGATAAGGCTGAGGACAAGGCAGATGTGACTCTTCCGCTTGCTAGCTAGGTGAACCAAAGCAAACCACTCCTCATGACTCCCAGCTTTCTTGTCTGAAATGGGGACCTACATGTTAAGGGCCAGGAACAAAGTCAATCCTCCCAATAGCAACGAACATCAACATTGTGTTATTCTTACTCATTAATTCGGGGGGGGGGGGGGGAGATGGCAGATTTTAAAAATAAACTTTCAGTTGAGTCATAAAAAACATGTTTACCAGTGTTCCTTAATCAAACAAATAGATTAAAACAATGTATCAGTGGAATTTGCTTTGTAGTGAAGCTTATGAATGATCCAAAAGTTAGTTAACTCATGACAACACATTTCAGTCCTCTAGTTTCTATATCCCTACGTTACCAATAATTATAATGTGGATTCTTGTAAGTTCATTAATATCAGGATTGTTGTTATTTTTATCTGAAAAAAAAAATTTTTAATCTGAAAAAGACTATTTTAAAAGTCAATACTACCCTGGTAAAACTTTTCTAATTAAAATGAGTTAATTAGAACTATTTTACTACTAATTGACAGGAATTCATAGTTATAAAGTCTTTATATGAGATTATAAAGTAGAAAATACTTAAGGTAATCATTCCGAGTATAAATGAAATTGGAATAGTTTTTATTTCTCCCAAATTAAATCGAAGTCTCCTCAGGGAAATACAGTTTAAGATAACTGAATATAAATTGGTCGGCTTTTTATTTTAATAATTTTCACCACTGAAACTCACCTATATGCAATTTCAGAAACTTAATGTCAATGAAATCATTTATACTCAAATGCATTTAGAGAGGGAAAATATACAGCAATGAAATTTTAATTTGTTTCCTTGCAGGCTAATGGACAAGGAAGATTTGATAAGAGGACAATGGGAGTTCTATCTGACACTTTTATTAATAAGAAATCATAACTGAATTTTTAAATTTAATTTCTCATGTACTTATAAGGATTTATTTTGGCACCAAATATTGCAATAGTCCTACTTGAACAATTGTATTGGCAATAATTATCTTCAGAAACGTCATCAAACTTCCTTAAAACTACATTATTTTTATTAATTCAGCTTATTGTTGCCTATCTTTAGGAATTTGTTCTCTAGCATACTCTTTTACATTTTTGTTTTTTTAATTAGACATTGTCAGTATGACAGACAAGTTAGGTTTGGAGTGTGTGTCCCTCTGCAGAGTAGGAGAGTAAAACGAATGTGCAATTCAAGGCAATGTAATATAATTAGAAAATCCTCAGTGAATCATTGACATCAGGAAAGACATTAAAAACCTAGCCATGGTCTTTTTAAAAAATCAAATTCCATTAAATGCAAACTGTGAGAAAATCAGTGAATTCAGTCACAAAGGTAAAATAAGAAGATTGAAGTGGTCAATACTTCACAGCCCCATGTGCTCAGCTCTTTGAGATTTGTTTTAGGAACAGTGACCCTGGTGACAGGAAATTGAAAGTCAGATACTCCTGCAAATATCGCCCTTACAGTGCTTTATTTAACAGGTAATGGTGGTTGCACAACCAGAGGCCTTGCCTGCAGATGGATTACTGCTCATGCAGTGCAGGCAGCTTCTACTGCTACCCACTATAAAAAATCCAACCGTCAGGACAGAACGCAGACTGTCCCATTTGTGTGCTTGCAATCCTTCAATGGTTTCCTCCTCACTCAAAATAAAGCTCATGTCCTTCTAATTGCCTACAAAGCCACACTGGAGCTCCTATGGCCTCTGAGCTCTTTCTCAGTTCCTCTTCCCCATGATCATTCTTTTCCCCTCACGCACTGGCTCTCTATTCCTAAAACCCGCAGGCAGGTGTGAGGTCTCCCTCTTGCTCCCTTACACAGGATTCTGCTCAAATCTAACCTAAGTGACTTGGCCTTCCTTGACCACCTCACTAAAGACTAAGCAACCTATGGCCCTCTGTTTTAGTCTGCTTTTTTGCTGCTCTGACTAAAATTTCTGACCAGAACAATTTGGGGGAAGAAAAGTTTATTTGAGGGCTCACAATTTCAGAGGTCTTAGTCCATAGAAGGCCAGCTCCATTCCTTGGGGCTGAAGGTCAGAAAGAACGTCTTGGAGGAAGAGTGTGGCAGAGGGAAGCCGCTCACATGGTGATCAGGAAGCAGAGAGAGAATCCACTCTCCAGATACAAAATATATACCCCACAGTCCCACCCACAATGAACCACTTCCTTCAGTTACACCCACCTGCCTCTAGCTACCATCAGTTAATTCCATCAGGGATTAATTCACTGATTAGGTTAAGGATATAACCCAATCATTTCCCCTCCAAACCTTCTTGTGTTGTCTCACACATGAGCTTTTGAGGGATACCTTATCTAAACTCTAATGCCCTCTTTTCACATTTCTTGCTTCATTTTTCTGTATGCTAAACTCTAACTTCTAACATAGACTATTGTTTCCTTGTTCCAATTTGTTTCTTAAATGTCTCCTTCACCCACCACACCCACAATTGAAACTCTATCATGGTATGAATGCTAAGAGGAAAATCTATAACAAAGGAAATAATCAATAAATATTTGTTGAATGACTAAATGCTGAAATGATAAAAAGAAAAATATTAATTTACCTATGAATTCCACCTAAATAAAGGCAAAAATTAATGCCAACTTTTTACTACATTTAGAGACTTTTGAATCGGACATGGACTCTTTCTCAAAAATGCTTATGGTGAAATAGAATAAATTTATCATTTACATAAGTAACATTCACAGAGTCCAGAGAATGCTGAGCACTTAAAGGCCAATGAGGCTTAAATACCACCACCAAGACAGAAAAAATACATTTTATATTCACCTAAAGAAAACAGAGAAATTTCATGGAAGAGATGGCATTTGATGGTTTTAAAAGAGAGAATTTAGATATGTCCATAAGAACTGAAGGGAAGACAACTGGAGCAGAAGAAAAAGAAAGCAAAGACTCACGTATGTATGGCCACTGAACACAGGTAACATTATGCTCTTCCCTTTGGCTGCTATATAAGATCTATAAAGGTGAAAACAGGAGAAGAAGGTTGGAAGGCAAGACCAATTATGGAGATCCATCAAAGATCCATCATTTTAATCATGTTTATTGACTATCTGAATATAATTGTTTAGATCCATGCCTGGAACTTTGGCTTCATTGCCCATAATTGGTTCTAGTTACTTTTTTAAATTTCACTTTCTTCTGGGGAAGACATTGGCAATCCATAAAATGTTTGGATATTTCCTGTGATCTCTTGGGATAGCTAAGGATACCCAAGAACCCTCTCCATTCACTTCTGTCTTTCTTAGAGCATCTATCTGCCTGATAGATAAAAGGGCCAAGTCCTGAGCTTCTTATCAGCAAGAGGCTCTATACCTTACTCCTGAGGCAAGGTGAGGCAGGCAGCTGAGAGCAGGTGTACCAGAGGACTAATGTCAACAGAAAGTCACTAACCAGGAGAAATCATCCAAACGAAGAAATAAGATCCAAATTAACTCTGTCTGCTTCAGATTATTCTTCTGTTGTTCTTGACTTTTTTCTTTGTCTGGTTTTGGCTTTTAATTCTATTTTACTTTTTTATTTGAAGGGTAAATTATTTATTGAAAATAAAATTTTAGGGGTTGGGGTTTTGGCTCAGTGGTAGAGCACATGTGACTGGGTCGATACTCAGCGCCACATAAAAATAAACAAATAGAGCAAAGATATTTAATAAAAAGAAATTTTTAATTATTCTATATTGTTTATCAAAATGTCATTTATTTATTTGTTTTAGATATTTTCTTGCTTTTTTCCAAAGTTCATATTTTTTCACTTGACTTTCCTCTTTTGTTTTTTGCAGGGAGAGTGTACTGGGGATTGAACTCAGGGCACTTGACCACTGAGCCACATCCCCAGCTCTATTTTGTATTTTATTTAGAGACAGAGTCTCACTGAGTTGCTTAGCACCTTGCTTTTCCTGAGGCTGGCTTTGAACTCATGATCCTCCTGCCTCAGCCTCCTAAGCCACTGGGATTATGTGGCCTGGGCATGTGCCATGACACTGGGTACTTTCCTCTTTCTTAGTTAGAACTAAATCTAAATTCAGTTTCTAAATTTTTCACTTCCCTCAAGTGTCTTCATTTTCTTTTTTCATATATATAATATTTATCATAGTCATTATCATCATCATTACTCTTACTTTCACACTACTGGGATCAAATCAAGGTTTGCCCCATGCTAGTCACATACATGTTCTACTACTGAACTACATCCCCAGAAGAGTTATTTTAAAATCTCATAAGGCATATCTTTTTTCTCACTTTGAAATCCTTTTAAAACTTTTATTGTATTTAAATGCCTCATTATAAAATTTTACATTTTAATCTTTCTCTCCCTTTTATATATATATAAACCTATACCTGTTTTCACTACACCACAAAAATCTTACTTTGGAAATTCTCTTCTTCTCTTTTGACTTTTAAATAATCTCAAATAATCTGAAAAAGATTCTTGATATAGATTAACAGGAAGTTCTCATGCAAAGACAGAAGCATTAATAAAAGCCAAAATTATACATAGATGTGATAAGAACCCTCCCCAGGGGGAGATACTAAAAGAGTGGGAACTTAATTCAGTTTAGAGGTGGGGCCTGGGGAAGGTGAGCAGGATTAGATAAAGTCAGCCAGAAGCTGAATGAATACTGGTGGCTTTGTAAGGAGAAACCAGAAAATATGTTCCCAGTCTATCTCCATGTGAGTTCCTCCAATACCTTGGCACTCTGCTAGCTAGAAAGCCATTACCAGATGCAGCTCCTTGACCTTGCACCAGAACCATGAGGCAAAATAAACCTAATTTCTTTATAACTTACCTAGTCTATGGAATTATGATATTAGTAATAGAAAATGGACTAATAAAATGATGAAGACTCTTCTGGAACATCACAGGATGCACACTTAAAATAAGGGACACTTATATTCTAATATACCTGTAGAATGCATTTTTAAAATCATTGTAGGTACTATAACTATTATGAACCAATAATTTTTTAAAACTGAATAGTAATTATAATTGTTGAGAATAGGTTTAGTCTTAAAAAGACATGAAGCCATGATACCTGAAAAGAAATAGTTTACATAAAGTGTACAAAAATAGTATTTTAAATAAATATTTCTACTAAGGAAAAAAAATATGCTTGGAAGGAGCAGAAAGATTTTACACAGGCCTACCCCTAAGTCTTCTAAGAGAGAAAATAGGCATTGTTTTTTCCCAAAATATCTATGGCATGAGATTTCACAGTTCTATCACAAGGCAGCTTTTACGAAAGATAAATGAAAGAAAAAAAGAAGAATATAGACTTTGCTGAGCATGTTTTAAGAAAAAATACTTCTAATTTCTTCTGAATTTTTCCTGTACTTTAACATTCTCCATTATTGTTTCCATAAGAAGCATATGGAATTATCAGGTATTAATTTTATCTTCATACAAACTTTTGCTTTGTTTCTATTTTGTTACTTTTACTGTTTTGTTCCATCTCTGTCTTAATTCTGCTTGTTTCCTCCCTCCTCTGCCCTAATTCCATCTAATTCCTAATCCTCTCTCTGAGAAAGTGTGCATTTCCATCCTTGATTGGGACAGAAAGATGAGAAGCTCTCACTAAACAATGTTTAAAAAGAAGCCATACTTTGTGTCATCCATTCCCTACGTACTATATCTCAAAATTCGTTCCTTAGTATAATGAGGAGGCAAAAGGGTTTGGCTACAGGGTCTTTGGGGATATCAGTGTTTGGCTTTAGCAAGACACACAGGTCCTGACTTTCCTCTGCCCTGAATGTCCCCCAGTTTGTCTCCTGGACACTATGGCCCTGCTGTGAAGAATCATTTCAATTTATTCCCCAGGTCTCTGTGAAGATCACTCTGAAGCACAAGTTGGGCCGGTGCCAGGCAGGAGGCTGTTTCATGAAAATCAGCCAAGATTTCTTTTATTTCCTTTCATCACTTGACTCCCGGTTAAGCCTCTGGTGGGAAATTTGTGAGGTTACCATCAGGTATCTACAGCTCAAGGAGGACAATTGCACTCTGTAATTGGAAACTTCATCTCAGCTTCCGAAGGGGATTTTATCACAGAGAGCGCCTCAAAGTCAGAAGCAGTAAATTGGAATTTGGGGAATCTTGTCATTTACATACTCTCTCCCAACATATGGTAGTATCTGTCGATGCCAACCATAGTCACTCTTAATTAAAAAATGTAGACGTAGATGTACAGAAGTATGAAGGCTTTCCTCTAAGCTCTTTTACATTATTCAACCTGTCCATATGGCCACCAAAGGCAAAAAAAAAAAAAAAAAAAAAAAAAAGTAAAAATTTTAAAAAGGAAAAAATATCAGAGATTGGAGAGTTGTTTTCCCTGATTTAACATTATATGAAAACTCTATATGAACATATTTGTATAAAGTTTGCAATCTAATGGGACAATGATGATTTCATTTCACTACATTAAATATAAAAACTCAGACTATTAATTTTCAGTCTCTGAGAATTTGCATATAATGGGATTTTTTTTCTTCATTTTGAAGCAAATAGATTCACAAAGAAAATACATCATGGAAGGAGAAGGTATAACTAATTTATCCAAAAAAACAATTTCTGTCATTTAAGACATAACTTCTACCTGAAATATGTTAATTATAAACATTTAACCACAATATTTTCCCTAGGATAGTTTACATAGATTGGACACTAAACTGAAAACTGAACAGAGTATTTTATTAGAAATATTCTGTATTCTTTTTTAGTTGAATTTTATGAACCTCACATAATTCATTGAGTTCAAGTTTTTCCCAAGTAATTCCCATAGTTCCATTTTGAAACAAATGGGGCTTTTGTGACTCTTACTTGATATACTCCAAAAGCTTTTGAAAGTATTACTCTCTTTAAATATTGCTTCTGTTTTTGCCCACTTCCCTCGTTTGTAGGACTCCAAGTAAACCTATGTTAAACCTTCTCACGCATACTGTAGGTCATTTGCCCTCGAATTTATGCATGTTTTGTCTCTTCAGTTTCATTTTGAACATTTCTTCTTACCTATTTTCTGATTCATGAATTCTCTTCACATTGGTGTCTAGTTTGTTTTTAAATCTGTCTTCTGAGTTTTTAATTTTGGTCATTGTACTTTCCAGTTTTAGAGTTCCTACTCAATTCTTTTCTTTTGAACCAGAGTATCATTTTTATAGTTTCTAACTTATTGAAAATATTTTTGAGTTTTTCTTTTCGAGAGCATAAAAAACAAACTTTTTTTCAGTCTTAGCCTAATATGTCCTCTATACGGCATACTGATGGGTCTTTTTTATCTGTTATTTGTGGTGGTTCTCTTTTCTTTTGCTTTCTTTCCCTGTGTCTTTGTGTATAAGATACAGCATTTGAAAACTCTGGTAGAAATAAGTTGAGCACAAGATGATGTTATTATCTTCCATAGATTATTTTCATTTGTTTTCCTAATTTTCCAGAATCACCTTAATCCAATTTATCTGCACTACCTAAATGACTTGACCATCTGTTCTAAGACTGATTTACTTCTAGCAAAATATTTGGGGACTTAGATTTGGTTCTTAAATTTATTTATTTATTTATTTATTTATTTATTTATTTATTTATTTGGTACTGGGGATTGAACTCAGGGGCCCTTGACCACTGGGCCACATCCCCAGCCCTTTTTTGTATTTTATTAGAGACAGGGTCTCACTGAGTTGCTAAGTGCCTCGCCATTGCTAAGGCTGGCTTTGAACTCGCAATCCTCCTGCCTCAGCCTCCCAAGTGCTGGGATTACAGGCGTGCGCCACCGCGCCCGGCTGGTTCTTAAATTTAAACAAGAGAAGTCCAACTAGGGACATCACTTTTGGCAAGTCAAGAATTTCAATGTTTTGCCCAGAATCCCTGAAACTCAATCAAAGACATTCTCAGTGTCTTTGGATTGAATTAGAAATGCTCTAAGTTCTGGGCTTATCTCTGTAAATTCCTTCTTCTCTTAACATCTTGGTCCAGTTGTTCCTCATTATTTTGTTAGTTATTTGCTGCTCAGGAAGTCATTTTTTTTTTCCATCCATACTTTTAAATTATAATCAGCAGGAGATTTGGTTCAAATGACTCAGTCTGACATTACCATAAACAGAAATGCATTTCTAATTACTCCTAACTAGGGAGTTTTTAGAACACAACCAAATGACTGTTCTGATGTGCATATACAACCATGAAATTATTTTCACTGGGAACTAAGATAAGGTGGATCTAATTAGAAATGTTCCCATCAATCCCAAATCTGTCCCATCTGTCCTGATGGGTAAATGACCCAATAGCTCTATGTAATAATTTCCTATATTTCAAAAAAGATTTATAGAAAATTCTGTCTTTAAAAGGAAGAATAAGTAAAAATAAAGTGAAATTGGCAGTATTTATATCAGGAACATAAAAGGACCACATACACAATTATTAGAGAAATCTTGTTAAAAGTGAGGACATAAGCTATGTCCTAACAAAACATATACCAAAATAAATTATAGTTTGAAGATATTTGCAGATACAACAAAACTGCTATAATCAAGTCCAAATGGTTCTCATATGTATTTATGTCTTTAAGTTTACATGTTTTAAAAGTTATATGAGAGATGGGTGAATTGAGTGATAATGCAATGCCACATGGTGATCTCCCTGAGTTCTCCTACCACCAATTTGACACAATTAGGAGAGACTCTCAGGAACAAGAAAGGAACAAACAGAAAGGAGATTTACATTTCAAGCCACTGTCTTCACTCAGTAGGTCCTGATGCTATGCCTAAATTCTAAATATTAAAAGAATGAGCAGAAGTCTATTTGTAGGAGGGGATGTATCAGAAGGTTTTTGTTATTATAAGTCCTAGGAAAATTAGTTTGGGTAGGTCTGAAATTACCTATATAACTTAGGAAATCTATCAACCTATGCATTTACTGAGCACTAGCTCTTTGTAGGTCACTGTATTCTACAATAAAACATTGGTTACTGACATCAAATGTTGACCATTCATGAAATATTTACTGAGTGTCCACTAGGCATCCAGAAGTTAGTATAGATACTAAGCAGACCAACATCCTTCTCCCCTAGAGCTTACTTTCTTGCAGGCTTTCTTGTAGACAACATGTAGTGATTATAACAAAGTAATTTGAATATATCAGAAGGAGAGCAGAGTAAGATAAGAGTAGGAGCTAGATCTGCCTCATGGAAAATGTGACATTGAAACACCAGAACAAGAAACCCCAGGAAGGAGGGAAGTAGCCATGCGATAAATGGGGAAGTGTCTTTTGAGCGGAGACAACCACTCCCTTGTACCTTTGCAATAATATGTACCTTTGCACTGACATGTAAGCAAAATGGGAAGGGAAAGAGCATGACTGAAATGGAATGTACGAAGAAGAAGTAGTGATCAATAAAAACAAATACATTTAAAAAAGAAAGCAGTGGAACATAAGTTCATAAAGGTTATAATCCCTTAAACATATAAGATCTTGTGTGATTTTAATCTAAATGAAATAGAGCACCATTGCAAGATTTTAAGCCAGAGAAGTAATATCATCTTGTGTTTTAGAAAGACGACTCTAATTTCACAGTGAAGGGTAGTCCACATGATATAGCCATTCTATAAACTAAGACAAGTCCTATGGAATGTCCACAGGCTACCAACATAGCATCCATGCATCTATACATTAAGAGAACAATACAGAAATTTAAACATAAGACTGCTCCCTTCCTGACCACACTTCAGCCCTGAGAGATTTAAATTTAAGCATTGGTTTGGTTTTGAGAACCAGTCAGAGAGCCGGTCTCTTTCCAGAGTCATGAATGCAGAGGTATTGGAGACACTCTCGACATTCAGTGCAATGTATTCTACACTCCAAAGCCAGAGAGAAGACTATTCAGACACTCACCTCAGCCATCCTCCTCCTGTCTTGAGCCAAAAGAGGCATTCTTCCTTCACCTACACACTGAGTGGTCAGCATTCCTCATCATATCGCTAAAGTGCCTGTCAAGATCACCAAAAAACTTCAAGTTGTCAAGACCAAGGGACATTCTGCCTCCATTTTACCAGTCTTGCTTTCAGCATCATTTACCACAGCTGACCATTTCTTCCCTCTAAAAATACCATTCCACACTTGATTTTTTACACTGATATTATCTAACATCTTCCTCCCACCCCCCGCCGGTACTCAGCCAGTCATCGTCTCATTCCCACACTCTTCCCATGTGACCCTTTCTAAGTCCATGATATTTGTAACACACCATCTATACAGATGTTTCCTGTCTCTTCCCAGGAGTATCAATGTCATAGACCCAATGGCCAACCTGATACCTACTTGAATATTAAGCATTTCAAAATTTGTAATACCCAGTTCCCCAAAACCTTACCTTCACTCATCTTAATAAATAACACTATCATTTGTACAATTTATTAAAAATCCAAGACCTTATGTTTGTACTTTTTCCCTCATGCCTAATACCCAGTCCACCAGCAAATCTGTTTCCCCAAATCCATCTACAAAATTATTACCCTCTCCTGTCATCATTATTTTTCACCCAGAGTATTTTGTACTCAGACTAAGCCCTGGACTGGTCTTACTTTGCATCCCCTTTTGTCCCATATATGTGATGGTCACAGTAACTTTGGGACCTTTTTCTTTCCGAAGTTATTTCTTCAGAAGAAAACAATCCAGCTACAGGAATGCTTGTTTGATATTGAATAAATAAACTATGTGTAAAAAGACAATTTTGATGATCTTTGTTTCATGAAGGATGCTACCATATGTTGTTGAACCTGTCTTTGAGGTTTGCATTTTGCCTTAAGCAAATAACCTGTATACAAAGTGAGGCTCACATATGGATGATTTCTCTGGGGCCAAGAAAACTGAGAATAATTTTAAACCAGAAAGATTCTCCAGAAAAGATATACAGATTGAGAGAGAGAGAGACATACTGCAGAATGAGAAAAAGGCAAATGATAAAGTATACTGTAAGCACAGCGAGTGTTCAACAGTTATTTGTTATTTATGATGAAAAGGCTTTCCAATGGAATCAATGCAATGCCTGGTACTGGCATTTTTTCTCATTTTCCCATACTTGACAGAAATAAAGGAGACATCAAAAGAAAAGTTTGCATGAATTCTGTTGAACTGAAGAGGGTAGATGGACATCTCTGTAGAAAAATGACACTAGCCCCAGTCATCCATCTCACAAATGTGTGTCATTAATCCAGCAAAGACAGTGAGAAACAGCATGGATCAAACCAAATCTGAG
Organism: Tamias sibiricus; assembly: GCA_025594165.1. Lineage (NCBI taxonomy): Eukaryota > Metazoa > Chordata > Mammalia > Rodentia > Sciuridae > Tamias > Tamias sibiricus. Next base: position 70,171,080 of record CM046670.1, read on the forward strand.
GTAAAGTAGAAATGGGGCTGAGCAGGGAGTTAAAGAATCTGGGTACTACAGAGAGATCTCTTGTTAATAGACAGTGTGACCTTGAGCAAGTCTTTGAGCCTCTCACTGCTTGTGAGGGAGCTAGACTAGATCAATTTTAAAGCCCTTAGAGTTTGTATTTTCTGCAATTTATAATTCTCATCTTACAATTGAAAAGTCATCAGATGCTGTTCTGAATGTGGTAGATTAGTAGAATTATTCTCAAACACAAAGAGGGCAGAATGCCATTACACATATGAGAGAAATAGCCATAAGACATGTCCCCTCACAGAGTATTTTGAATCACTGACTGATTATACCTCTAAAGTTCCCATTTAGTTACATGAGTTTACACTTTGGGAACTTACTAAGGGTTCTTCGCTTGAGGACAAAGAGAAGCCAATTCTTCATTGCAGACAGTCTGAAGTAAGATGTTGGGAAATTTATTGCAGGCCATAAAATGTCTTAGGTATATGAGCTATCTATGAAATCCAAGAGCACAAGATTGTCAACTTGTATTTTTAAAAACCGCATACCAGAAAAAAAAAAAAAATAAAGATTGTCAGTTGAGGAAGATCATCAGATTATGTGATAGATTAGATTTGCTATAATTCAGAATCAGATTTTTAAAACCCAAGAGATTCACAAGATTAAAAAAAAGATCAAATAATAACTTAGGTAATGAATGTGGCTTACAATTTGCATGACAAGTTAAACCAAGTTATACAGCTCAGCAAAATGACAATGTTCCCTAAACAACAGAAAGGTAGAGTCTGGGAGAGTACATTTTACATGGAACACTCTGGAAGAAAGTGCCATTAGTTAAATGAATAGTGCATATGAGAACAGAAAGTTGGGTCACCTCACAGAAGAAACTATCCTCATCAAAGTCAAGTCCAGGGATAATATGATAAATAACAAAAATTGAAACAGTTACCATTGATTTAGAGACTCCTACCTTCTAGACCCTGTGTGAGGTGCTTTACATTTCACATTCATTCATCCTCCTCTTAGCAAATCTAGGGATTAAGTAATATTGTCCTCCACATTTTGTAGTTGAAGAAATGGAAATTTGGTAATTTTCAATGATAACAAAAGCAATATGAAGCAAAATGAAGAGTAAAAGTCATGGTCTTCCAAATACAAAACCAATGCTATTTCAGTCACTTTAAGGTACAAAAATGACCTGAATATCAGTATTCTGAGACGTTGTATAAGAGAAAAAAGTGATAAATAGTTGTATCTCAAAGCACAATATCCATAAAGTAATTCCTGAAGCAAAAGTGATTTAAGAAGACTTGAGAAGGGAAACCCATACCTTCTGTGGTGCTGGAGCACTGAATTGCAACTTTTTTATCTGAGAGGAAGAAAGCACTGATGTATAAACTCCAAATTACACAGTAGTCAAAGGAAATGGCTTGGAACATATTTTTGTATTTAAATAAAAGCCTAGATATATTTTATTTGAAATTTTAAATACCATTCACCTTGTAAAAAGTGAAAAAGCTTTATATAATTCTGTAAAAGGACTAAGTACCATTACTTCAGTTTTTTTTCCCCTAAATCAGAAATTTACTGAAGTCATATCTTATGTAGGAGATAATGTGTTTGGTGTTTATCAACCCTAGCTTGCTAATAATGAAAAGGGACATTTTAGTCATCCAATGAGAATTAATAAAATATTACCAAAATGACCTGTTGATAAGAGAAATTTGAGTTTATTGCCTAACATGGTGAGGGAGACCACTCCCTTGACATAATCATGCTGGAGTTTCAGAAGGGAACAGTAAAGCTGAGATATCTGTGAGGTTTCTGAGTCTGGTTTAAGGAAATGTATTCTACTAGGATTAGTTAAGCCTCAATATCTAAGAGTTCAGAACTGATTAAAGTGGCAAGTCACATTTTTAAGGTGAGGCTTAGAAAGAGAGTCTTCAGAAGTCAACTGTCCCCAGGCTCTATTGAAAAGATGAACAATCTATTGTTATTTAAATGCATTATGGGAGTTCCCAAGGAGGAGAAACAGGAGTTGTTTCTCTTTCTGAAATAGTAAAGTCATGCTAATGCAGAAAGAAACTTGTGTGGGTGTAGATGGTTTTGGTTCCAGAATCATAAAAATAGAAATTTATTTAAATCAGTTATCTAACTTATTTGAAGAAAATGAATTCTTCATTATAGATAGCTTATAATTAATTGTTGCATAGTTTTAGGAAAACTTTGAAGAATATTTTTCAGGAAGAGTGAGAATTTTTGTGGTTACCAAAGTTTTCTTTAAATTCTGCTACTGATACCAGTAATTGCTAGCATTTATGTAAGTTTTTATGATATTTAAATGTGAGTCTCACTTTCTTATCTAAAAACACTATCTCATGAAGCAACAGTTTTGTGAAAAAGGCTCTTCTATGGGCATGTATTAAATTTGCCAATTTTAATCCTTTCCTCTAATACTAAACTGGTAAGAATGTAAAAGGTATAGTTTAGTAAACCATTATAAATATATTGCTCATCAAATGGATTGAATAGACTTTCCTTCAATTAATCTCCAGCCTTAATTGAAAATAATATTAATAGGTTAATATGGCAATGACTATAAAAGATATAACACAGCACAGGTAAAGAAAGTGGAATTATTACTTCTTATTACTTAGTAAATGTCAATAGTAAAGGGATATTTCAGCTGATCTTGAAAGAAGCAAAGAACATTTCTAAATGAGAGAATGTAAGGACTCAATAGCTGAGTCTGGAGCATAATGAATTAGAAAGTCCAATGGAGTGGGAAGCTCAGCCTGACTAAACTTTACTCATTTCTCTTTTCCCTCATATTAGTTCTTTTTCTTGGCCAGAAAAGGAAACTTCTGAAAAAGCAATTATTTTCACTCTGTCAAACTATCAGTTGGCTTTAATGGCAATGGAAAACCCAAGTGAAAATGTAACTGTGTTTTCTTGGTAACATTTACATGTGAACGACATCTGTCTTTTCCAACATAGATCATATTTGCATCTCAGGTGCATGGATTTAATGACTTAAGTGACAATATGAAATAGATGAGTTAATTTGGACTAGTCTGTGATGAAATGTTGTTTATGTCCTAAGAAAATATATACTTTGGTAAATTTCCACTTAGTCATATTTATATCTCTGAACTATTTCTTGTGTGTAATCTGAAGTCATTTTTTCAAATGCTAAAAACTACTCCCATTTATACCAGTCAATAAATGCATCTGAGGGGCTTGTATGAAATCACACTTTTTATATTTGCATTAGCATAGCACTCTGTGAGTTCCTTTCATAACTATACTTCTTAGCTCTTTTCCTTTGTTGTTGCACTTATAAGATATGTTTTTTTCTGGGTCTTATATTTTGTTATTCTTTTTCCTCTGAAACTAAGTGCTTCACAGAAGAATGAAAACCTTGGCCTTTGCTTAAAAGCACCCACTCTCCACAGGGAATATACCTATTCCAGGAAGGACAAAAAAAGTGATTTAGGAGAGACAGAAGATTTTCACAGTAAATACTAAGTGTTCACTTCTTAGTCCGCATGTTGTTTTTTGACCCTATCAGTCAGGTATCCATCTATGACCTTCCTGTAAGAGTTAACTGGAAATCCTATGTTTTCAAATTCTACATCACAAATTACCTTGGGTGTATAGCTTCTCTTCTGACTCCTTAGTCTTTTTATCTGGCAGGAATTATCTCTGTGATGCCAGATGTGAGGTACACACGCCACTGTACATCATTCCCATGTCCTTGGTATTCTCTCCAAGTATTGTGAAGCTCTTCTCTACTGGGTGAAAGTAGACCCAGCCCCAGCAAGCTCTACAGGTCATTGCACCCTCTACAAGCACCAGCTTAATAGATTAATCTCTTTGCTATTCTTAAATTTTCCTAGTTTCTGTCATTTCTCCACTGCAAAGGGAAAATCAGTTGGTGGTTTATAACAGGGCTCTGGTGGGATGGAGATCTCAACTCTAAGAACTAAATGGGAGGTCATTTACTATCAGTACTTGATTAGCTGGCTCCAGCACTAATTAGTTCAGGGCATTTCTCATCTCTTACTCCTTTCAGGATAATAATAAATAGCAATTTGGTTTCCCATTCTGTTAAAGAAAAAAACAATGTCTAGATATCAAAAGAGGAAAAATTAAAAATTCCTATTATAATCACCTGTTTAGCTATGTTGTCATACATCTGATTGCTTAATCAGAAGACTTATAAAGATGTATTTGGAAGTTTGTGCTATTTGGTTTTCTTGAATAATATCAGCAGACAGTATCTTTTTTGGAAGTCAGGAAAATGCACCTTCATGCTATCTCATTCATAAAAGTAAAAGTAGGTATTATTTTAACATTCTATAAGTATATTCACTGAATAATGTGCTTTTTTATCATAACAAGTTAATAAGCAGTAATAATCCAACCAAACAATAGGGCTAACTATCTCAGGATCATATGACCAGTCACAATTTAAAAATCAGCCGGGTGCAATCATGTTTCAAGAAAAATAGCATTTGTTTAGAGGCAGAATGTGGCAATTTGTTCCAGTATAAATTCATCTGAAAGAAACAATAAAAATAACTTCTGCTTTTGAAAGTTATGTTTTTAAAGTGCTCTACTCTCGCATGTATATTTTAATGTAACTATTCTCCCAAATAGGAAGAACAGAGGGAGTGAATCAGCTTGCAGGGAGGGAGGGAAAACCCACTGCTTTATGTCAACAGTCCACTAATCAAACTTAGGATGCCTCCCTCCAGGAGAGGAAGGTTGAAGCCTTCACAATCCTAACTGGGGCATTTCTTGAATACCAGTGCCATACATTTAGAATAACATAAAATAAAAGAATAACAGGAAATGTGTCAATTATGTCATTTGCAATGGGAATCTTAACATTTGATGGAATGACTGTGAGCCATAGCAGTGACTAGGACCTATTGGCATAGGACGTCAAAGGAAGATATGATTTCATTCCAGATGGAATTCTTCAATCAAATCCAACTATATTATTTACATTTAAGATTTATAAGATTGATTAAATTGAGTTTTAAGCATCTTTGTATAAATAATATAGTCAAAGCTTGCTGACTTTGATTCAATTATATTCACTTTTTGACAGAGTAATTGGTATCAAATTTAATTTTAATGATCTGCTAAAGCTATGGTTTCTTTTGTCTCCCTAATTGTGATGGAGTTATTTAACAGAGTGAAGCTATTGTCATCTTCTCTTTACCTTTAAACAAAATGAGTATTCAGTTTCAATTTATTCACACTAGAGAATAGAGTACCAACTAATTATTATTCATTGTGTCGGAGAAAAATTCTATTAGATGGTTTATATGAAAGAAGAGGAAAAAACTGCTAACAATTTACCTTCAAAATATTCACCCATAGTAATAAGTGACCTTAACAAGAGGAATAATTGTTTATAAAAAGGTTATAACTTGTCATATCATCTTGTGGACTGGTTTACAGATGTCTCTTCCTGACATAACAACTAAAATTCCTCCTGGTATAAACTTTTGATGCTGAATGGGCATTGTTTTGATATCAGTATTAAGTGGGAATAAAATCTTAGGTGAGATGTCTTATAAGCTCTTTTTTTCCCCTTAAAAGTCCAGAGACAGGGCTGGGCCTGGGGCTCAGTGGCAGAGCACTTGCCTAGCATGTGTGAGGCTCTGGTTTTGATCCTCAGCACCACTTAAAAATAAAAAACAAGCCAGGCGTGGTGGCGCACGCCTGTAATCCCAGCACTTTGGGAGACTGAGGCAGGAGGATCGCGAGTTCAAAGCCAGCCTCAGCAATGGTGAGGCACTTAGCAACTCAGTGAGACCCTGTCTCTAAATAAAATACAAAAAAGGTCTGTGTATGTGACCCAGTGGTCGAGTGTCCCTGAGTTCAATCCCCGGCACCACAAAAAAATAAATAAATAAATAAAATAAAATAAAATAAAGGCATTCTGTCCATCTACAACTATAAAAAAAATTTTTTAAGTGCATAGACATTTTGAATTATATGCTTACATTGTGTGCTTGTACAAATATGTAACAATGAATCCCATTATTATGTATAGTTATAATGCATCAATAAAATAAATAAATAAATAAAATGGGGGAAAAAGGAAAGTCCATGACTAATCTATTTTCTGAGGTCAACCCACTCCAGAATGTGCGACACAATTGCTCTGTATTTTGGGTTACTCAGCTTTTAATCACCGTGACCAAAATACCTGATGAGAACAACATAAAGGAGAAAAGATATATTTTGGCTCACGATTTCAGAGGGTTCAGTTTCTGGTCAGCTGCCTCCATTGCTTTAAGCCTAAGACAAGGCAGAACATCTTGGTGATAGGGCATGGTAGAGGAAAGCTGCTCACCTTATGGCAGCCATGAAGCAGAGAGAAAGAAAGAAAGGGGCCAGAGAGAAAATAAACTATTCCAGGCCACCCCTGGTAACTTACTTCATCCAACGAGGTCCCAACTCCCAGTAGTCTATTCAACCATCAATAGATTAATTCTGATGAGGTCAGAGTCCTCATGATCACTTCCCAGAAATGATCTAAACATGAGACTTTTGGGCACATTTCAGATCCAAACCATAACATGTTTCCATAACTCTTCTTAGTTTTAGGGAATAAACTTGCAAAAACGAGATGCCTTTAAAATTGGTGTGAGAAGCATGAAGAATATACTGTTCATGTTAATGATGTACTAAGGATGTATTCATGACTTGAGGAACTGTTGGGAAGGCATATGTTTACAGATTTTTCCCTGTGATAGTCAAGGGAGGTGAGTGTTCAGTTATTTTTCATTTCTATTAACCCCTTCTCTTTGACTAGCTAGCCCTTCATATCCACTGTACCTTGCTCTGGCTGCTCACAATGCCCAGTCAGGGCCAAACAATACTAAGTGTCCTTCCTGTGTTCAGAATCTATTTCTTCAGATGAGATCTAAAGAAATAGAGACTTCAAGTGATAGGGGACCTTTTGATTTCTCTTCACCTAACATGCTATCCCATGAAGCAATTCTATGACAGCTACCCCAGGGATTTCTTTTATTCTCTCTGATAACTTTAGTTTAGCTAATAAAAGGAGCCACATACTTCAAGTATATGGAGGCAAGATAACGCTCATATTTTCTTTTTGAGTTGCTGATCCTCATTCTACTTTGTGGGAATAGAAAATATGTCCAAATTTTCTTTTACATAACAATCCATTAAATGTTTTCAATCCTTCATCATGTGTATACACTAACAATTTTTCACTTCTGCGAATATTTCAATGATATTGACATTAATTTACATTAAAACTACATTGTAATTCATAATCTAGAGTTCATATATTATTAATATTATAATTATTACATTATGGTTATATTATTATATAAAATAGATTACTTATTATATAACTATATTATACATTTTATAGTATATGTAAGTTTTTATAGGTGTTGTACATCTAGGACAAAATATTATTTTCCCATTTTTTATTTTTTTCTCTATGCTATTTTGTTGAGGTCTCAACACCACCCTTACAACATGATGATCATTATGAAATAATGCAAAATATACTCTACTTTATCATGGACCTTATTAAATATTAACACCCCAAACTAGAAACTTAAACACTACAAAGTGGTGATAAATTGGCCAGGTCAAACTATTATCATGCTAAGATTTTGGTCAACAACAAAAATTATTTTATGTATATCAACAAATTTATTTTAACATTTATCTAGGTAAGACCCAGAAGAACCAACACAAAACAAAAGAAGAAATTTAGAAAGTTTGCACTCTCTGACTTTAGTACTTACTATAAAGCTATAGTGATCAAGAAGTGGGGTATTAGGGAAAGCATAGAAAAATAGATCAATGAAATAGAACAGAGTCCAGAGATATATCTACAAAAATATACAATGGATCTCTGACAAAGAGGCAAAGCCAATTCTGTGTAAAAAGAATATTGTTCAACAAATAATGCTCATCATTCATTCTGTTACTCTAACAAAAGACCTAAAACTGGATATTATGGTCTGGATATTGAATGTGCCCCCAAGGCTCATGTTTTGAAGGGTTGACCCAGCTGGAGGCCCTATTGACGATTAGATGTGGTAAAAACTTTAGGAGATAGAGTCTAGGTGGAGTAAGTAGATCACTGAGGCATGCCTTTAAGGGGTATGTTCTGTCTGTGGCCTCTTCCTCTTTTGAGTATGTGCTCTCTCTCTTCTTTCTGGCCACAATGAGGTAAGCAGTTTACCTCCACCATTCCCTTCTGCCATGATGTTCTGCCTCACCACAGGCCCGGAAACAATGAAGTCAACTGACCATGAACTGAAACCATACGTCACAATGAATCTTTTCCTCCTTTAAATTTTCATGGAGATGGAAAGCTGACTAACACATGGGGCACTTTATGAACAAAAAAAATTTTTTGTTCACATTTATGGAGGCTAGCAAGCCAAAGATATGGCATTAGCAGAATCACTGTCTGCTGAAGGTCCATTACTCGTTGATGACACCATCTAGGTATCCTCATATGGAAGGAATGGGCAGCACAAACAGGGCTGAATAATGTGTCGTCATGTGGTAGAAGAACAGAAGAGAGCTATACTACTCCTTCAAGCATGTTTATAAAGCCTTTCATCCCATCCATGAAATCTCCTTCCTTAGGACTAATCACCTCCTAAAGAACTCACATTTTGTGCTAGCATATTGACTATCAAGTTTCAATGAATGAACACTGGGACACATTCAAATCATAACACTGCTGGAGCAACCAGATATCCGTATGTAAAAACAATGAATCTAGACACTGACTTTTCACATTTCAAACAATAACTTAGAATGAATCATAGACCTAAATGTAAAATGCAAACCACAAACTTCAAGAAGACAACACAGAAAAAAATCTAGATGAACATGGGTTTGCTAAGGCATATTTAGATATACCAATAGCTGTTGTAGGTAAGACTCCAACACAGGATCAGCATGCAGCGTTTTTTTTTTGTTTTGTTTTGTTTTGTTTTGTTTTGTTTATTTCTCTCAGCCTTTTTATATATTTCCAGACAAAGAAGGGAATTAGCCATCAGCAAACATTTACAGACAATGAAGGCAAATAGCCAGTAGTAGCAATGACGAGCGCAAATTTGCGAATCAGCAATCAGCCAGATAAACTTTCCCTAAAGATATCTTAAACTAGTTAGGGCTAGAACACTTTGAGCTCCTCTTCTTTTCAATATAGAAGAAACAAGAAAGAAACACCCTCGTTTGCAAGCAATGTTTCTTTACTATCTACTCTATACTTCTTGGCAGAACATTCCGTTTCCAGACACGCCCACCAAGAGCAATAAGGCCTCCTTTGCAAGAACTCTTTTTGCCATACTTTCTGATTAGCCTCTTGGCAGAACGTTCTGTTTGCAGATACGTTCACCAAGGGAGTGATAAGCGCCTCCTTTGCAAGAACGCCTGCACCCATTACTTCTGATAAACTACTTGTTTCTTTTCTATTTGTTCTACACCTCTTGGCAGAACGTTCCGTTTGCAGACACACCCACCAAGGACAAGGCCTTGTTTGCAAGAAATCTTGTTGCCATTCTTCCGATTCTCTACAAATAGGACAACCTTAAGATTAAAATAGATAAATTGAATTTCATTAAAATTTAAAAAATTTGCTCTGTGAAAGATTATGGCAGAAATATGAAAAAATAATCCACAGACTGAGAGAAAGTATTTGTAAAGCTTGTATCTGACAAAGGACATGTATCCAAGATACACAAAGAATTCTCAAAACTCAACAGTAAGAAAGCAAACAACCCAATTAAAAATGTGTAAAAGATCTGAATGTACACCTCATCAAAGAAGATAAACAGATAGCAAACATGTGAAAAGATATTCAACATCATATGTCATAAGGGAATTAGAAATTAAAAAACAAAAAAAAACAGTGAGAAACAGGAACTCTTATTCACTGCTAGTAGGTGTACAAAATAGTATAGCTACTTTGGAAGACAATTTTTTAAAAACTATTTTTAGATGTTGATGAACCTTTATTTTATTCATTTATTCATATGCGGTGCTGAGAATCAAACCCAGTGCCTCACACATGCTAGGCAAGCACTCTACCACTGAGCCACAACCCAGCCCTACAAGACAGTTTACAAAAAAATAAAATTAAGCATATCTTACCATATCACCTGGCAGTTGTGCTCCGTGGTGTTTACCCAAATGAATTGAAAACTTATGACTACATAAAAGCCTGAACATGAATTTTTATAGCAGCTGTATTTGAAGTTGCCAAACTTGGAAACACAAAATGCCCTTCAATAGGTAAATGGAAAAAGATAAAATAAAACCCTAAATATCAAGACAATGAAATATTTTTCAGTGATATAAACAAATAAGCTCTCAAGCCAGAAAAAGACATGGAGAAATCTTTAAAGCATAATCCTTTGTGAAAAAAGCCAGTCTAGAAGGTTACATACTTTATGATTCCAACGATATGATATTATGGAAAAAACAAAAGTATAAATACAATAAATAGATCACTGGCTGCCAGGGTTTAGGAGAGAGGGAGAGTAAGTGGAACCTGTGAGTTTTAGGGCACTGGAACCCTTATGCATGATATTGTAATGATGGATACATGATATTATATATTCATCAAAACCCACAGAATTGTACATCACAAAGAGTGAACCCTAATGTAAACTATGGGCTTTAATCTGCCATAATGTATCATTATTGCTTCAACTGTAGCAAGTGCACTACATTGATGCAAGACCTTAATAACAGGAGAACCCTGTACTTTCTGCTCCATTTTCCTCTAAGCCTAAAAGCTCTGACAAATAAGTATATCAATAAAAAATGAAATAACAAAAAAAATGGAAAAAGAGCCATGAAACAGAGTACATTATAAATACAAATAACTGAAAGATGCTAGAAAATGACTGCATTACTTTGAAAACTAGTAAATACAGGAGGGAAATTAAACATTTATTCTGCTTTTTTCATATGAGCTGTATTATATTTAAAGAGGAAAAATTTTTCTTTATGAGAATGTATTAGCTGATACATAATGAAAAATGATAGAATATCATCATTTTGTAACTCCCTAATGAATTAATGGATCTAAAACATGATCATCAATTACCAATTAAGATCAGAAAAAGAGAAAACCAGATTTAATAATCTCATGATGAAAGTATACAATATTGCCCATTAGGCTTAGTCAACACCCAACTAACTATCCAACAAATGAATAAATTCCTGAATTTGATTAAAGCTTTATACCAAATATCAATTTATGAGTAATTCATGGTACCAACATGCAAAAAATTATACAGGCATATAATTCCAACTCAAATTCACATTTAAAAATCCTCTAGTTTCTAAAATTATAGATAGATAGATAGATAGATAGATAGATAAATGGGCCTGCAAGACAGACACAGAAACAGGGGCAAACAAAAAAAGGACGGGTAAATTAGACTTTTAGAGAGACATAAAAATAAATATAATGTGGAATACTTGAATGGATCCTGGATTAGTAGAAAAATTTAGTGAAATTCAAATAAAGTCTGAAGGGCATGCTATGTGTTGTAGCAATGTTAATTTCTTAGTGTCCATGAGTATGATTATGTAAGATGCTAACATAGGAAGAATTAGTAAATGACATCCTACAGAAATTCTCTGTTCTATCTTTTCTGCTTTTCTGTATATCTAGAAATATTTTAAAATAAGAACTTTATTTTTTGAAAGATAAAAGACATACCAGGCAATATTTGGACATTATTCTGATGATAATGCAAGATGAAGACATACCGGGCATTATTATTACTATTCTGATCTTAATGCAAATGAGAACAAATAGATTGCAAAAACTAACAACAATTACAAGGCAATTGAGGAAATTAAAACAGTGGTTGAATATTTAATAATGTTAACAATAATAACTTCTTATTAATTTTTAAATTTGTTTTAATTAGTTATACATGACAGTACAATGCATTGATGCACTTTGATATATCAGACACAGATAGGATATAATTTCTCATTTTTCTGAGTGTACATGTTGTAGAATCATATTGGTCATGCAGTCACATATATACATAAAGTAATACTAAGCCAATCCCCCAAAAAAACAAAGGTTGAATGTTTTCTTTAATATGTGGATGCTAATTCAAGATTAGGCGGGTGCTGGAGGGCACTAGAGAATAATAGTGTTACCTTAGATTAGGTAGAGGGAACAATAATAAGTTTTGATAAAAATTTAGGTGCCATAATTGTACAAAGATTATGTTTTCAAAGACTTTCTTTTGTTTTAAAGATACTTATTAAAATACTTTAAGATGTCATGGTGTCTGATAATTCCTCCAAAATAATCTGGCTAGGGATGCAGGTTAGGTAACAAATTAAAGAAAAACAAAAAGACTGCTGGGAAGCAACTATTGTTTAAGTAAATGTTAGGTGAAGGTATTGTTGAGATTGTGTATTGAAGGTATTGTTGAGGAACTATTGTGAAATGTTAAGTGTGAAGGTATCGTTAGGAATTTGTCATATATTGCCATATGTAAACCTCATAATAGTTCTGCAAGCTAGGCATTTTACAGCTGAAAATTTTAATTGTCACAGGGGTTAACCATCTTTCATTAAGATAGAAAATGGCAAAGAAGCCAACCTTAGAATCCAAATTTGTGGGTCTGAAGCTAGTACCTTTTCTTGTGCAAACAATTTGCTTCAGGCCACAGGTGAGAAGCTATTTCAGGGTACCACAGACTCACTCAGGTTGTGGCTCTGCACCATGTCATGTGATTACTAACACTGGCTTTATCCATTGGTGTTATTTTTCTAGCAACAGTGATGGCTTTCACTTCCCCAACCACAGTGTTATGTTTAACCACCTTTTCACAGCTCACCCTCAAAATGGCAATGGACTGAGGCCAGGGTTGCAGCTGTGGTTTTAATTTTTATTTTGTTCATTTTCTGAAACCAATATGTGATGAGAATATGTGGGATGGTGATGATGATGATGACAAAGAGGAGGAGGATACCTAGGTTGACAAGACCATGTCTTAATGAGCTGGCCACACAGATGGAAGTAAGGAAAAGGATAGGCTCTCTGAATCACATCTTCCAGGAAAAAGTAAAATTTGTTAAAATTTGAGATAGACAATCTAATTCAGCAAATTGCCGCATAAAAAGCAATCAGAAAGGAGCTAAAAACTGTAGTGCTCATCCTGTGGGACATTTTGATCCTATCTTAAAAGTCAGTGCTTCTTATTTTAATTATTGAAGTGTATTTATAACTTGCACTGATTTGAGGATTCTGCAGGATGCAGTATATTTTGAAATTAACTATCAGTAGTGTTAGATGTAATTAATACTAAGTTATATTACCATTATAGCTGGTTATGCCATTACATTTTCATATTGTTCTTCAAATAGTAATAGAGTTAAATAAATAGTTTAAAAAATCCAATTCTTTTCCAGATACTGTGGCTTGATATGAGTGTTCTTATTTTAGTCTGACAATAACCAGTTGAGAAAAGAATTATTGGCTTCATTTTATGAATAAAAATGCATAGAAATATGACCATTGTAGAAGGTCAAGCAGCTGGATCAGCCCAGATTGCTGTGTTTTCGTGAGATTGCTTTTCCTAGTATAAGAAACTACTGCTACTGCTGCTTTGAAAGAAGACTTTTCCTTGGCAGAGATACCCTGTGTCACTGCTGTCATTTTAATTGCATATGGAGAATGGTCCAAACATAGCCACACCCTCTGGGGAATGAGGTGGCAACACCAGCACTGTCCCATAGAAAATTTGGTGGCTTTTAATAAAATTCACACTGTGAGGTCTAGTTCTCTCCTACTTTGGGATCAGAAGTGATATCAGTCAAAGCTATGACAGAAGTTTGGCAGAAGTTCTGCCAAAAAGATACCAACAGACAACAGAAAAGGAAGAGAAGAAAATATCTTCCCTTATATAAGCAGGTATTTATAACCTCTATTATCCATGTTGCAAAGAGTGATGTAAAGTGTTACTTGAGGTTGTGAAATTAGTCAAATATTTCTGTAGGCGTATATATTATGCATTGCGGTGTGTGTGCACTTGCACACATCAACATGTGTGTGAGATTACCAGATTGGGAATGGCTGCAAATTCTTTGTCACACGACCCAAAGAGTGATGGCTTTCATGCGCTTTCTCCTGAGTATGACTAGGTTCTGTGGTCTGACCACCAGAACACAACACAGGTAAGGCTCTGGCAGAAAGAGCTTCTAGCTCTGCCTATTTGTCTCATGAAGTGCTCACTCCTGGAACCCTTGCTCTGGAAGAAGTCAACCGTTATGTTTGACTTTTCTGTGGGAAATCTGATGACCCTACAGTTGCGTGCTATGACAGAATGCACGAAAAGACCCTAGAATATATAAGATGCCAGGTAGAGAAAAAGGCCAAAGACTACTGCAGTGCTGGACATGTGAGGGAAGATTCCATCTTGAACCTCAGTCCTCACACTTGGGAACTCCTAATGAGGTCACATGGATCAGAGCCAACTCACCTAGACAAAACCTTCTGAATTCCTAGAGTAGGAAACAGAAAATGTTGCTTTCAGTCACTCCATTTTGGGGTAGTGTGTTTTGCAACAATAAAATAATGAGATAATCAAGTTTGTCTGAAAAAAATACCAGGTTGTCTTTCCATAATAATTAGCAAAAATGAAGTCAGGAAGGGAAACTTTGGCTGGAAAGAAGGGAGTGAGCAACCTTTTTCAAAGTGGAAACCCTCATTAATTACAGTTAAAATCTAATTTTAGGAATTTTTGATTAATTCCCCTCACTTAATGGTTTAAAATAAAGATGGTTAGGGATTAATTTTATAGTGTTGGTATAAGATAGTAATTTTTTCAGAAGATTAAGGACCTGTGATTGGTACTTTTCTACTAATTAGATTAGTAATATGCTAAGGGAAAACATGTTCTTATAGGAATGTGGACCATAAGAGAAATCCCAGTTCGTGTTAACACATATGACACAGAAGTTAGAATAATACATATTTCAAAGATATAAGAATCTTTGTCCTCAGGGAAGCATAAAAATATAGGACCTATAAATGCACACATTTTTCATATTCTTGGTTATTAATCACCAATTTGGAGCTTATTTTGTGTAATATTGGAGACTGAATAGATAAATTTACTTTTGTTCCTCTTCAACAACTCTACTAAAATAATATTTTTTTCCTAAAACATCATAAACTCACAAAGGCAACAAAATGGGACAGAAGACAAGAGCAACAAAACATTGGAACCTAAGAAAAGAATCTAAAACTGACTTAGTGTAGGAGCCCTGTTTGGGGAGATGGCTATTCATTGCGGTTGACTTCGGGCCATGGAGTTTTGGACATTGCCGCCTTCCATAGTCTCACGAGACTTGGCCTGGGATCTTGAGAGACTTGGGCTGAACGCAGAGCGGGTTGGGGCCATTTTGGTTGTTGGTTGTTTGCTGGTGTGTGGTACATGTTAGAGTTGTTAGAGCCAGAGAGAGAAACTGACAGAATAAAGATCCTGTTTGTTTCCAGTCTGCCTCTGAACTTATTCTCGCTGCTTTGCTGCTCCAAGCGGCCATCGCTTCAGGCGGCGACAACTTAGCAGTCAGAAAATCAGAGATATGCTCTGATTTACATGGCTCATTCCCCACAAAGAACTCTGGTATCAGGTATGTTTACAACAGAGAATGAAAGTGGGGTGAAAATAGACTGTTCATGATGTAGTTAGATCTCATGGGATCCTCTCTCCTACCTTTTTATAAAACAAGATATTTATTCTCTGCAGAGAGTAACAGAGGATTTCAGGGTTGGGTAACAGGTTGACAGCAGGTCCACCGACAACAGGACAATAGCTGAATATTGAATCCCTAATCCTACTTCCTTCCTTCTCATAGCTTTTAGATAAGGAAGATAGGTCTATTCCCACCAGGAAAGAAGTTAAAATGTTCTCCTCCAAGAAATCTGACCAACCCTAGCTGGTAATTTAAAGTTACTGATATCAGAGGCTCCTCCAAGAAACAGGCTAAGTAAGCTTTTCATTTCTCTAACACCTGAAATAATTAATTTATAAAAAGGAAATTTATTTTGGCTCATGGTTTTAGAAGCCTCAGTCCATTGTCACTTGGTCTTATTGCTTTGGGGCCCAGAGTCAGGCATCCTGGTAGTATCTTGAGTAGAGGAAGCTGCTGCCTACCTCATAGCAGATGGAAAGCAAAGAAACAGACAAAGAAGCCCCAATGTCCCCTTCAAGGTCACACCTCCAGTGACCTAAAAGTTCTTCCCACTAGGGCCCACCTCTTAAAAGTTCGAATGTCTCCCAATAGTGCCACAGACAGGCAACCAGGCCTTTAGCATATGGACCTTTAGTAGACGCTAACCCAAACCATAGCACAGGCCTAGCAAAGCACCTTGGAGCAAAGCTCAGAGTGGTAACCTCATACATATCCTGAGGATTTCAGTTGTTTTCATAGTGCCCACTCTTAAATCTGAGCAAACAACCCAGGTTCACCAGGTCCAATTTATCTAAATGAAGCTTCTAATGTGACAAATAGAGAAGAAATAAACAAAACAAATGTTGGCATGGTGTCCCTCCTGTCAACATTTCACCCAACCCTGAGGTTCTCTCTGTTACCCTCTGCAGAGAAAACATATCTTTCTTATTAAAAAGCAAGCAAGAAAGATGTATGCAGAGAAGAAAACAATAAAGGAAAATATTTTATTCATGTCTTCAAAGTAGTAAAAAAATGCAATTGTAAAACAAGAGCAGAAATTAAATTTTTAAGAAAGAAATAAGGCAAAGAAAGGCTCTTCAGGTGAGGTCAAGGAAGAGAGGCAGTGGAATAGAGAAAACCACAAACAACTTTTCAACAATGAGGGTGATAGCAAATCTCAGAAACTCCAGGTTACTGGTGGGTGTGACCAACCCATCATTCCCCTAGTCCCCAGCAGCAGAACCAACAGACAAAGAAACAGCACTTGTATGGAAGGAACAGCAGGGAGTGATGTTTGTTTGTTTGTTTGTTTTTAATGTGGTGCTGGGGATCAAACCCAGTGCATCATGCATGGTAGGCAAGCACTCTACCACTGAGCCATAACCCCAGCAGAGTGATGTGAAATCAAAGATGGAGCCAAATAGGCTACATATTTTCTCCAAAGGGAAAGAGTGCTTCAATGCATAGAACCACAGCATAAGAATTATTAGCTGAAAGGCAAGACAGCCCTACAGCCTCCAAGTGGTGAGTGATTGCCAAAAACAATACCTTCTGAGTCACAAAGATGTCAGAGGAGCTGTTAGTCCTAGAATGTATCCGCAAATCTCTCAGGAAGAAAAAAGAAATTTTCAGAAGAGAAAACAAACTGAAGAGGGTAAGACAGAAAACCCTGTATGTAAGAAGGTTCAGGTTGCAGAAAGGAAAGATTCAGACACAGCATATAGAAAAAAATACTGTAACAGTGAAATGTCAGTACAGCTTCCCAAGGTGAGAGCACCTCTTCCAAGGCAAAGCCTGGTGAACTCTGGCAAACACTGGAGAGGACAGAAAACCTTGCAGAATCAGGCCTCATTCAGATTCAGAGGCCACTCCTGGAACCATAATTCAATAACAAAGAATCCAGGAACTTTATTAATAAACATACAGTGGATCTTCTGTTCACCCAATAATGAACTAAATTCTTGAGACAAAAAGAAATACTTCTCAAAAGATTGCAGAGCATCAGGAGAGAGGCAGCATCCATGCATGCAACATTATTAACATTAAAGGGTCCCTGACTGGTTGGATTATTAGGTTAGGATTTATGTCAATGATCATCCAGGTCTCAGTCCATTCTTCACACTAGTTCTGCTACTTACAAGTTGTTTGACTTTGGGGCTTTCCTTCAGCCTCTTGTCTATAAAATGAGGACAATGATATAATTTTCTCATAGCTATTTTGTAAAGAATAAGTGAGATAAAACTTGAGAGTAAGTATGGCATGTAGTAGCACTTAAGTGTTTGCCCATGTCATTATGACGGATACGATCATCCTGTCGCACAGTCATGAAATACACTTCGTACATCTGTTAACCTCTACCACAGTGCATAATTTTTATTGCATTAGAAAAATGCAATGGAAGCACAGGGCTAAACCCATAAACCCAAAGGAGATCCAGACACAGGTCTGAAAACACAGAAGAGACAGTTGGTTTCACCTCTGCAATATCACTACTTGAGATACTTGCATCTGATACTCACTTGGTACTCAGTGAATCCATGTTAAATGGGAAGCTAAGAACTATCACTACCAGAAAAACAATTACAAGCCTAGGTCCAATAATTAATGTTTTAATATTTCCAGCTTCCTCATAGTCATTATATATTGAAAGATAAAATTCTTGCCTTGCTTTTATTCTGCACAAATATATCATGTACACTTATTAATTGTGCAAGATTTAGCATCATCCTCATTGTTTGTTTTAGAAAGCTTTTCAATAAAAAATAAATTTATAT
Organism: Tamias sibiricus; assembly: GCA_025594165.1. NCBI lineage: Eukaryota > Metazoa > Chordata > Mammalia > Rodentia > Sciuridae > Tamias > Tamias sibiricus. Next base: position 70,189,610 of record CM046670.1, read on the forward strand.
AATTACAATTTTAAAAATTAAAATAATATTCCTAATATTAGTAAACATGATGGTGTATTTACTCTAAGGTTAAGGAAAAATACTTATTATATAGGTAATTGCAAATACCATGCAAGGAAAATGTTACAATTATATATTCATGTTCTCATTAAACATGCAGTAATAAGTGATTTAATCTTCTTTTCTTTAAGGAAAAGATACAGAGATTTTAGATTTTTTTTTTCCATTTGAAATAAATACACAATGTAAAACTAGAATATTCTTCTGATTTGTGATCAAACATATGTGCATTAAATTCATACTATATCAAATAAGAAAGGTATAAGTCCACTAAGCACCTAATGTAAGAATAGTATTCTAAATATTTTACTGATTCCATCTGAGCACTGACAAATGAGAAAGGACACTACTGTCAAGAACCAATTCATCTGTCCTGGGCTTACAGTTGAGTATAGGCTAGATCTGATGCCCATTCTCTTAAAAACAATGTTTAAGCCACCTTAGAAAAAGTACATTCGTAAATTCTGCATGGTGTATTTGTTGTTCTTTTCTTGAATCATACAAGAATATTTCCTAAGAATATTCTCACAGCACAATATTCATTGTCATTCAACTATATCACCATACACTGAAAAGCATAATGTACTACAGTGAGTCCTTAATAATTTGGAATAGCAAAAATACAGCACTGGGACAAGAATAGCATAAGCAACTATTGTGCATAAATGTAATATGTTCATTTTTCATAGGTTTTATTTCCCCCACGGAGCACATAAACACCTTCCATAGGTCTTTGTCAGCTAGATTATTAATTTTTGGTTTAAATTCCAGTATAGTTTCCTCTACTCTTAAAAATGCTTGCCTTTGTTTCTGCATGTTCCCCTGGGAGGAGGTATTATGAATATGTTTTTCCAATAGAGTATCCTTGACATTACACTTAAGGGAAGTGATTTTTTTCTATTGATTTCTTTGATCCTCATTCCTCATGTGTCTTCTTCAGATACTCCTTTTGTATTTCTGTTTTTCCTATTCAATTACATGAAGTCCTGTGATATCACAACAGAGCCACAGGAAATCTTTCCTGTGCTACCTCATTTTCAATTATTGTGATTTAATCTCAGAGTCAAAATGTAGTGTTCTCATTGAAGGAATTTCTCATTTTATTATTAGTGTGTGAGAACTCTTCCAGGCTGGTGAACATATTTGCATGTAGTTAATGCTGAGGATGATTCCAGTGTACTTTCTATTTTTCTTCTAGTAGTAACACTTCTCATGATTCTTAAGTCTTCCTGCTTATGACATGATTGGAGAACACTTTAGGCTTTTTCTGTAGGCTTTGTCCATGAAAAGGGATTAATAGTAAAGAATGTAGCAACAGGGGTCTCTGCAGGCAAGTCCTGGCATTACCTTAGCATGAACATGGAACATGTGCTCTTCCTCTGTCTCCCTCCCAGAAAGGGGTCAACACCCACTCCCTGCAATGACTGATTTTCTGGTGTGAGAAATGCCAAATGGGTGGACCCTGATTTTCTCCTATGGTGTTTCATGGTAAAGCAGAGTGTGACTGGACTGTCATGGTGCAAGGGTTGTAGAAAAAATATCAGGACACTCTAAATGGCTTCAGAGGGCCCCGAGTGCTAAAAGAGAGGCCAAGTGTGCAAGTAGCTACAAGTCCAACTTGTAGTTTAGTTCTAAAAAGACATCATCGTTTATAAGGAAGGAGAAATACAAAAAGACCCCCCGCCAAATGTAAACAACAACAACAAATGAGGATTTTCTGTGTATTGTTTTCTTGCCCTTTCAGTGAAGTGAAATTATTCAATTAATAAGTAACCTTAGCTGGACTTATACAAAATGAAATAAGGAATTCAGATATTTTCACTGACACCAACTTCCTATTGCTCATATCTAGTTGTCAGGGTTGTCAACATCCTTTTATCCTATTTAACATGAAAAGTGGTAGTTTTGCATTTACAGAGAAACCTTAAAACTAGGAACTAAAAATAATAATAATAATAAAGGAGATGTAACTTGAGGATCATTATAAAAATAGCTAAGTGGGAAATTTAAAATACTCAGGATTAGAAAATGATTAAAATAATGTTTCTAGGGAAGGAAATATTTTGAATATTTTTTAGAAAAGAATCTCAAACTGCAGTAAACATATGAACAGATTAAAAGCAAACAGAATAGATCATACCCAGTCATCGTTCCAAAAGCTAAGATGGCTACATAGTGTTGGCATTTGGACAGCTCATAAGAATTTATTATGCCATTGGATGTAGTAACAAAAACTGGATTTGATTTCTAACTCTGCCATTTACACCTCTTGAATCTCAGCTTTTCCTTCCAAAAAAATATAAAAAGTGCATATATCTTGCCTCTTGTTAATGGTTTTTTGTGAAGTTTTTTTAAGAGTACTTTTACAGGGCCACGTAAACTATATAAATATGCACACCTGGGATTGTACTAGTGCTTGTTGATGGGATAAATGAGACATAAGTAGAAATTTTATCTACATGCAACAATCACTTGCAGCTGAACATTAAAATTATGTACTACCTCAAATCTGTTTCTGGCTTAATTTTGTGTAGTGAAAATCTATGCAAATGCATAAACTCCTAGATCACTGATCTTTATGTTTTAAACTCTCTACCCTATATATGACAAGGCAGGTCAGGTTAGAAGAAAGAGTATGAACACACAGTCAGACTCTCCTCAAGTTAAACACAGCTCTGCTACCCTGTATTGGTGGGACATCAAACAAGTCAAACTACTTACTTCCTTGAAGCTGAAATTTTTCATCTGTGAAATGAGCGTTAACAGTTACCTCCTAAAGTTCGTGTAAATGTCTAACTTATAACTTACCTAAGATACCCAGTTGAATATTTGGCATAATGATAGTGTTTTTATTGTCTCTTATCATTTTTAGAATGATTTCAGCATTCTATAATCCCGTATTCCGCAGATGACATTTCCAGGTGTGAATAGCTTGAGATGGAATGAATAAATCCTACCTTCAGAGAGTCTTCAGGCAAACCACGAGAGCCAACTTATTCCTTCCAAAACTGACTTCCAAGGTTTTATCTTCTTAAACATTTTTTCTGCTTACTTAACAAGGAAATTGTTACTCCATCTCTCATAGTCAATAATACCCACCAGAGAAAGAGATCCTTTCAAAATTCCCTTTTAAGCACTGTCATTCCCAAGGCTGCAAATCTCAAAGCAGAGACTAACTTCCTCATCTACCTAGTCTCTAGCAAATGTGATCTTTTTACTACCTGCAAATAGATTCTTCTCATTTGAATATCTCCAGATTTGCACCTTTAATGCTTCTTGCTCCCACTTCTTTTCTATACCTCATTGCTCAAGGTTAAGGTCAAGTTCTACTTATGCCATGAAGTCCTCCTGTCCGCTTGTCCTCATATTGATGTTTCTGGTTCTAAGTATATCCTTGCTTTCTGCATCATAAGTTTGTGCTTCCCTTGCATGATAATTTAACCATTGTTATTCAGTACTAAGTTCTATGTTTTGTACTTTGTCTTCTAAGATGTCCTAAAATTGTGTTGTGGGTCCTCTGTTTTCTGAAATATATAAATAAATCAGATATGAAAACAAATTCCCTTGAGAAAATCCCCAAACACTGTAAATCCTGTTGATAATTTAGGGGTCTCTGCTTCAATCTTCTGGTTTCATTATTTCAAAGAAAAGAATTAATTATGCTTTCATTTCCTATTATTCATTTATCCTGTTTAGCCACAAGATAGTCTTCAGCTACTTCCTTGAGTGTTCCCCTTGTTATTGGAAATGTCTGAAAATGCTGAAAGGAATCTACTGAGGAGATCACAGGATCAGACATGGGTCTCGGCCTGCAGTTACACAAACACTCTCACTGTCCATACAATGTAAGAGCCTTAATGAGGAGGTAGCTAAGATGGCGGCTGACTGAGAGCCAAAGAGGAGACGTTTAAGTATTTTCTCCTGACCTTAAGGTAATCAACTAAGAATCTTTCTGTGCCCATGAACACTGTGTGACACACCTGTAAGTTGAGCTTGTGACATGTGTATACTTGTTAAGGTGAAGAGTATTTAATCAGGTAGGGTTGGAGTTGTGTGGGGGGTTGTTGTTGGAGTTGGAGAGAGAAGTCAGAAGAGAAAGCAGAATAAAGAACCTACTCATTTCCAGTCTGCCTCCGAATTCTTTCCCGCAGTATCGTTGCTGCAGGCGGCAGCAGCTGCAGGCGGCAACAATACAATATTTATTCTGTTTTTCAAAATAGACACTTTTCAATCTCAAGGCTGCAAATCTAATCCCTTTTTCTTAAAACAAAATGCCTTTAAACACTAGCAAAAAAAAAAAAATAATTGCAGTAGTGATGAGGTAAAGAGATAAATGCGTAAAATTTTTAGCATCTAGGACAGATTCTAGAGGTGACAGAAAGCTAAATCACTGTATAATGGGTAAAGAATGTAGACTTATACCAGCAAATATGGTTTACAAACTTAAATATATATATATATATATATATATATATATATATATATATATATATATCAGACACTTCCCAAACATATAAAACCATAAGGAAAGTGGTTTTATTTTCACTCAGAGGCAAAAACTCAGCCACCTTTGTATCATTCATTTTTCTGGGCATCTTTATTTATCTATGAAAAGCACTTTTGATTTTAGAGCCTCCAAAAGCGCCTCATGTCCTAGCCAACATGACTGGAACTCCAAGGAAGCTACAATAACTTTCACATCTAGGGAAGGCTCTGTCAAGAGGGTCAGTGTTCTCAGCATCTAGCATGTACCAAACCTGTATGAAAGGAACCTTCTCTAATGCACCATTTTAATATATCTTCTCTTTTCCCCACACTTTTGTCTAGTCTCCTGTCCCAAAAGTAATTACTCAGGCAAATTTCACAAAAATAACGTTATTGCTAAATATTTCAAATAATGAAGGAAACAGCTACCACTAGAGAGATTTAAACCAATGGAATAAAGAGCAGGAAGATCCTAAGACAGTTGGTAAGCAATACAAGGCAAGGTTGGATAGATTGTATCCAAGAAGTTTTTCAATAATACACACTTGTTCATCAGATCCACACTTAACATCTTGTCAGGTGGATTTCCTGATATCTACCTCACACTTGGAAAATCTGGGCCCCGAGGAGTCATCTTCTAGTTAAAACTCTCTACAAAGAGCCTTCCCACAAAACAACTTCCTCAACCTGAAGCTGTGGAGGACTTTTTAGCCTTAGTTGCCTTATTAATATAATTTACAGATAATTCTTATGATTGTAAGATTATTCTAAGGTGTATCACTTTTATTTCTGCCAATTCTTACAGCCAATAATGTATGTTCATTCCCCACAGTCCTAATCAAGATTGATAAATTGTTAACAAAAATCAACTAGGTGCTAGAGGACATGACAACCAGCTACCCTAAATGCACAAACAACATGTAATTTCAAAGATATCCATTTGAAATTTAAAAATGACCAAATCCCTGGAATATGGGGACAGGGAAAGCCTCAATCCATGTTCATGAACTTAATTTCCAATAAGTACAAAATTCTGAAAAGAAAATGAACTCATTATATAGAGTGGACGTTTGTTGTTTTGCCCCAAATGTGAAATATAACATTTTAAATCAGTATTGATTTTAAGAACCAGGAGATCCTTCACACAGATTCCCAAATAAGCCTGTAAACAGTATTCTAAAAGCTAATTTCTTTGCCCAGGCAAAATTGGAGATGTCATTCAGCCAAGGCTGTTAAAAGATTTGATGTTAATTCAGCCACAGAGCTCCCTTTCTCCTAACACATACCTCAAAACAACCTCTTAAAATCAAGCAAGAGTAGAAAATATTCTCATCCAGGTAACCATGATAATGATGACTATTCAGCAAATGCTCTAAATAATGCATGAGACAAGAAGAATATACAAGATGCTTTAAAAAGGTGGGGAGAAGAAGATCGGTAATGATTTAGAATTAAGAGATGAAAGAATGTTAATGGGAAGATTTTCAGTTGGACATGAGGGACAAAGTCTATGACAATGAACTTTCCTATAGCTTAAAATCATTAATATATGGTAATGATTACTATTAAATTTCCATTAATCCTGCTTCTACTACTTCCGAGGCAGGAAATTATGGCTCCTATCCTCTAGAATCAGGAAAAGTAATAATTCTACCTAAAATGTCATTGAAGTGATAACTTTGGAACCTGTATGTATACTTTACCTGACTTGTTTGCAGAATCTATGTGCCAAGGCAGTACACCAGGAAATAGATGTGCCCTAAGTCCTGGAGGGCTCTGAGTAACTAGACAAATGGAGCCCTTTCAGAGTTTGTTTCTTATTCACATTGAAAGTTTAACCTGGGAATATGAAGGTAGAGAATATTCAATGAATGAAGTGGCATAGAAAAAGATTCACCTTATGATGTGTTATGGTTTGGATATGCAATATCCCCCAAAAGCCATGTGAGATAATGCAAGAATGTTCAGAAGTAAAATGATTAGATTATGACAGTTGTAATATAATAGGTTGATTGATCCACCGATATGGATTAACTGTGTGTGCCTGGAGGAGATAAGTCATGGAAGCATGACTTTTGGGTTTATATTTTGTTACTGATGAGAAGAGTTCTCTCTGCTTCCTGATGGCCATGTCCTGAGCTGTGTTCCTCCACTACGTTATTCCATCATCATTCCTCTACTACTTATTCCATGATGTTGTAGCACACCTTGGGTCCAGAACAATGGAGTCAGTGGTCTATGGACCAAGACCTCTGAAACCATGAGCCAAAATAAACTTTTCTTTTCTATGTTGTTCTTGTCAGATCCTTTGGTCAAAGCAACAACAACAACAACAAAAAGATGACTAAATTACAATGCTCTGTGAGCCTTTCAGATTTCCTATGTTGGGCATCCACTAGTCCCATGATCAAATAAAACTAATGTCACTAATTTTACTATAGTAAAAAATATAAATTCTCAAACATGGACAAAGGAAAAACTGAAGTATTATGAGCTGAAACTTTCTCATGACATTTATACCACTCCACTATTTAGCCTTAGAGTGGTTGAGACTCCAAAAAACAGATATTCAGAGATGCAAAAGTAAGCCTGGATGAATTGGTACTCCAGAATTCTTTCATTCTACTAGCTCACAGTCAGATGACACAACCATAAAGTTAATATCTGTATGATGTCAAATGACATTAAGAAAAAAAACTGTACAGGTTTACTTGAACAAGTGGGCAGCAGAAGAAATAATGAAGGTCTCCAACTAAGTACTGTAATCATCAGGAGAAAACTGTCACACCATTGAAACTTTATGAATGATAAAGTGGAATGGTGTTGAATAATGCTGGAAAGTAAACTATAAAAAGCAGGTATTTTTCAGAATAAAGAAAAAACTCGGTGGCCTAGCTACCAGCTTGCCTGGCCACCAGTGTGAGCCGCTGGCTCATGCCACCACCTCTGGGGCTGGGAATACTAGGTCCCTGCTGTAGACAGGGCCTGACCAGAGGAAGGGCCCCTGTCCATTCCCTGGGGAACTGCCACCTGCCCAGCTGCACCAAGCAGTAGACACCCGCCAGAAGGAGCGGCCCAACCACCAGCTCGCCTGACCACAAGCCCACGCCATCACCAGGACCAGGAACTGCAGGCCCACCCTGTGGAAGGGCCCTGCTGCCCACCTGCCCAACCCCACCGAAACAACTAGACTGGGAGGAGACCCAGGAGAAGGAGAGTGGGGAGAAGAAAGCTAGATTGCCTGCTCCACACTGTGGCCAGGAGGAGATCTGGAGAGAGAGGCCCGCTCCACACCCGCAAATCAGAAAGACAACCCGCATCTGCCCAGAGAGACACACTGCACTGGGATTCTGTAGCTACTCAACCCAACACCAATATAATTATAAGCCTGAGGCTGCCACTGCCACAAAACTGAGTTAGCTACACTACTGTCAAGGAACAACAAAAAGGTCTGGGTAAGACATCACTAAGGTCCTTAGGGACCAGATGCACCAGAAGGTGCAACCAGTTATGCTGTTGTGAATTAACAGGGAATCTTACATAGGGTTGCCTATGTCTTGCTTCTTCCACTAACAGCCAAATTATAATGATTATACTCTCATTAGTCAAATAATCTAATATCTCTATTTTCTCACATCTTACTTCATAAACATTTAAGCCAACCTTTAGTTCCCCCCTTCTATCATTAGATACTGTAAACAACCATGCAAACATAGAGACTATATGGTATAAGATAACTGATCTCATCATTTCTGTTTATAGCAACAAAACTGTAAATATAAAAATAGAAACTAATTGATATATGGACACACATTGGGTACATTGAAAGATCTAATATTGATACTTCCCTAAAAAGTGAGGTTCTGAGTAACCTGGAGGGAACTCACAAGACAAAAGGGCAGGAGCTGTAATACCTCAGGCTTACTTTGCAAGAGAGAAAAATACATAGACATTATGAGGAAACAAGGGAGGAAAATGCCCCAAACAAAGATACTACAGCAATAGAAACCATAGAAAGCACAGTAGGTGAAATGTCAGAGAAGGAGTTCCAGAATACATAATTAAAATGATAAGGGATTTAAAAAACGAGCTAAGTGAACAGATACAGGCAAAAATTGATCTCTCTAACAAAGAGATAAGAGATCAAATACAGACAACCATTGATCACACCAACAAAGATATAAGAGAACAAATCCAGGTAGCAAAAGATTACTTCAAGAAAGAGATAGAGTATTTGAAAAAAAAAAAAAAAAAAAAAAAAAAACAGAAATCCTTGAAATGAAAGAAACAGTAAGCCACTTAAAAAATTCAATAGAAAGCATCACCAACAGATTGGACCACTTGGAAGATAGGACCTCAGACAATGAGGACAAAATACATAATCTTGAAAATAAAGTTGACCTCATAGTGAAGATGGTAAGAAACAATGAACAGAATATCCAAGAACTATGGGATACCATCAAAAGACCAAATTTAAGATTTATTGGAATAGAGGAAGGTGCAGAGATTCAAACTAAAGGAATGCACAATCTCTTCAATGAAATAATATCAGAAAATTTCCCAAGCAGGAAGAATGAATTTGAAAATCAAATACAAGAGGCCTATAAAACGCCAAATGTATAAAATTACAACAGGTCCACACCACGGCACATTGTAATGAAAATGCCTAGAATACAAAATAAAGATAGAATTTTAAAGGCTGCAAAAGAGAAAAGTCAGATTATCTATAAGGGAAAACCAATTTGCATCTCAGCAGAGTTTTCAATCCAGAACCTCAAAGCCAGGAGAACCTGGAACAACATATACCAGGCTCTAAAGGATAAAGAATGCCAACCAAGAATATTATATATAGAAAAATTAAGCTTTAGATTTGAAGATAAAATAAAAACCTTCCATGATAAACACAAGCTAAAAGAATTTACAACAAGAAAGCCTGCTCTACAGAACATTCTTGGTAAAATATTCCACGAGGAGGAAATGAAAAATAATAATAAAAATTTCCAAAGGGAGGAACTACAATAAAGGGAAAAATCAACCAAAGGAAAAACCAAGTCAAACTAAATACAAAATATAATAAAAAAAATAATAAAAATGACTAGTAATACAAATTTTGTCTCAATAATAACCCTGAATGTTAATGGCCTAAACTCACCAATTAAAAGACGTAGGCTAATATATTTGATTAAAAAAACAGACCCAACAATTTGTTGTCTTCAAGAGACATATCTCATATGAAAAGATGCCCATAGACTGAAGGTGAAAGGATGGGGATAAAATATATCACTCACATGGTCTACGTAAGCAAGCAGGGGTCTCCATTTTCATATAAATAAAGTAGACTTCAAGCCAAAGTTAGTTAAAAGAGATAAAGATGGACATTTCATACTGCTTAAGGGAATCATAGATCAACAAGTTATTACTTTTAGAAATATATATGCCCCAAATAATGGAGCATCTATGTTCATGAAACTCTTCTCAAGTTCAAGAATCAAAAAGACCACAACACAATAATTCTAGGTGATTTTAACACACCTCTTTCACCACTGGATAGATCTTCCAAACAAAAGTTGAACAAACAAACTATAGAACTCAATAGTGCAATTAATAACTTAGACTTAACTGACATATATAGAGTATATCACCCATCAATGAGCCAATGCACTTTCTTCTCAGCAACACATGGATCCTTCTCAAAAATAGACCATATATTATGCCATAAAGCAACTCTAAGCAAATATAAAAAAGTAGGGATACTACCCTGCATTCTATCAAATCATAATGGAATGAAATTAGAAATCAATGATAAAAAAAAGAAAGAAAACTACACTAACACCTGGAGACTAAATAATATGCTGTTGAATGATCAATAGGTTGCAGAAGACATCAAGAAGGAGATTAAGAAATTCTTAGAGGTAAATGAGAACAACGATACAACGTATTGAAATCTCTGGGACACCCTAAAGGCAGTACCAAGAAAAGTTCATTGCATGGAGCTCATTCCTTCAAAAAAGAAAAAGTCAACAAATAAATGAACTAACTTTACATCTCAAAGCCCTAGAAAAAGAAGAACAAATCAACTCCAAAAGAAGTAGAAGACAGGAAATAATTAAAATCAGAGCTGAAATTAATGAAATTGAAACTAAAAAAAAAAAAAAAAAAAAAAACAGTTGAAAATATTGACCGAACAAAAAGTTGGTTCTTTGAAAACATAAATAAAATTGATAGACCTTTAGCTATGCTAACAAAGAAAAGAAGAGAGAAAACACAAATTACCAATATCTATGATGAAAAAGGAAATATCATAATGGACACTACAGAAATATAGAAGATAATTAGAAATTATTTTGAAAATTTATGCTCCAATAAAATAGAAAATATTGAAGGCATCGACAAATTTCTAGAAACATACATTATGCCCAAACTAAATCAGGATGATATACAAAATTTAAATAGGTCAATTTCAAGCAAAGAAATAGAGGATGCCATAAAAAAACTTACCAACCATGAAAAGGCCAGGACCAGATGGATACACAGCTGACTTCAACAAGACCTTTAAAGAAGAACTAACACCAATACTCTCAAACTATTTCAGGAAATAGTAAAAGAAGGAACACTCCCAGACTCATTCTATGAGGCCAATATCGCCCGGATTCCAAAACCAGACAGAGACAAATCAAAGAAAGAAAACTTCAGACCAATATCTCTAATAATATAGATGCAAAAATTCTCAATAAAATTCTGGCAAATCGAACACAAAAACACATCAAGAAGATAGTGCATCACGATCAAGTGGGCTTCATTCTAGGGGTGCAAGTTTGGTTCAATATAAGGAAATTAATAAATGTAATTCATCACATCAACAGACTCAAAGATAAAAATCATGATCATCTCAAAAGACACAGAGAAAACATTTGACAAAACACAACATCTCTTCATGTTCAAAATGCCAGAAAAAATAGGGATAAAAGGCACACACATCATAAGCCCCAGGCCAACATCATCCTAAATGGAGAAAAATTGAAAGCATTTCCTCTAAAAACTGGAACAAGACAGGGATGCCCTCTTTCACCACTCTTATTTAACATAGTTCTTGAAACCCTAGCAAGAGCAATTAGACAGATGAAAGAAATTAAAGGGATACGGATAGGAAATGAAGAACTCAAATTATCACTATTTGTAGACGATGTGATTCTATACATAGAAGATCCAAAATATTCCACCAGAAATCTTCTGGATCTAATAAATGAATTCAGCAAAGTAGCTGGATATAAAATCAATACCTATAAATCAAAGGCATTTCTGTACATCAGTGACAAATCCTCAGACAGAGAAACTAGAAAATCCACCCCATTTACTATAGCCTCAAAAAAAATAAAATATTTGGGAATCAATTTAACAAAAGAAGTGAAAGACCTCTACAATGAAAACTACAGCACACTAAAGAAATTTATGAAGATCTTAGAAGATGGAAAGATCTACCATGGATAGGTAGAACTAATATTGTCAAAATGACCATTCTCCCAAAAGCACTATACAGATTCAATGCAGTACCAATCAAAATCCCAATATCATTCCTCATAGAAATAGAAAAAGCAATTATGAAATTCATCTGGAAACATAAGAGACCCAGAATAGCCAAAGCAATTCTTAGCAAGAAGAACAAAGCGGATGGCATTACTATTCCAGAACTTAAATTGTACTACAAAGCAACAGTAAGAAAAACAGCATGGTAATGGCATCAAAACAGACCAGTTTACCAATGGTACAGAATAGAAGACTCAGAGATGAACCCACACACCTACAGTTATCTTATATTAGACAAAGGTGCCAAAAAAGTTCACTGGAGAAAAGACAGCCTGTTCAACAAATGGTGTTGAGAAAACTAGAAATTCTCATGTAATAAAATGAAATTAAATCTCTTTCTCTCACCATGCACAAAACTTAACTCAAAGTGGATCAAGGACCTAGGAATTAAACCAGAGACCTTGCACCTAATAGAAGGAAAACTAGGCCCAAATCTCCGTCATGTTGGTTTAGGCCCCAACTTCCTCAATAAGAAAGACCCCTATTGCACAAGAACTAAAACCAAGAATCAATAAATGGGATGGATTCAAACTAAAAAGCTTCTTCTCAGCAAAAGAAACAATCAGTGAGGTGAATAGAGAACCTACAGAATGGGAGCAAATCTTTACCACAAGCACATCAGATAGAACGCTAACCTCAAGGATTTATAAAGCTCTTAAAAGCCTTAACACACACACACACACACAAAAAAAAAAAAATCAATAAATAGGACAAGGAACTAAACAGACACTTCTCAGAAGTTGATATGCAAACAATCAACCAATATATGAAAAAATGTTCAACATCTCTAGTGATTAGAGAAATGCAAATCAAAACAACTCTAAGATTTCATCTTACTCCAGTCAGAATGGCAGCTATAAAAAAAACAAACAACAATAAATGCTGGTGAGGATGTGGGGGAAAAGGCACACTCTTACATTGCTGGTGGAACTGCAAATTGGTGAAGCCAATCTAGAAAGTAGTATGGAGATTCCTAGGAAAATTTGGAATGGTACCACCATTTGACCCAGTTATCCCACTCCTTGGCCTATTCCCAAAGGACTTAAAAACAGCTTACTACAGGGACACAGCCACATCAATGTTTATAGCAGCACAATTCACAATAGCTAGATTGTGGAACCAACCCTGATGCCCATCAGCAGATGAATGGATAGGGAAACTTTGGTATATATACACAATGGAACACTACTCAGCACTAAACGAGAATAAAATCATGGCATTTGCAGGTAACTGGATAGAGTTGGAGAAAATAATGCTAAGTGAAGTTAGCCAATCCCAAAAAATCAAAGGTCGAATGATCTCTTTGATATGAAGATACTAACTTATAAAGGCAAGAGAGAGGGAATGAGAGGAATGGAATGAAAGAGCTTTAAATAGAACAAAGGTGGGGAGGGAGAAGAGGGGGCAAGGGGATAGGAATAATGGCAGACTGAGTTATCCATGATTACCATAAATACATGTATGAAGACACAATTGTTGTAAAAATAATTTATATAAAACCAGCAACTTGAAAAGTTGTGCTCTTTATATGTAATATGAAATGAAATGTACTCTGCAAACGTGTATAACAAATTAGAATAATAAAAAATTTTAAAAAAAGAAAAAAGAAAAAATCTCTGTGCTACAGTTGCATTCAAAAATGTTCCAGATAAAGCTCTATGAGCTGCAAAACAAGCAAGTAGAAAGAAGATGAGTAAGAGGTCTCTGTTATCTTCCAGTCCCCCCTCTACATTTGGACACTACACTTTGCATCATGGACCAACAAAGTCTCTATCACTGAAGAAATATGGTGTTCACTCACACACACACACACACACACACACACACACACTATCTGCAGATATATATATATATATATATATACATATATACACACACACACAATCTGTATATATATATATATATATATACTTATATATGTATATATATACACACACCTATATATGGTGAAAATATATATTCACAATTTAATATATATTTACAAAATATTAACATTCTGATTTCACTTGTTACATTTCTTAAAATTGTACAGATTATGGTCAATATGGCCAATTTAATTAAATTTACTTTCTATTCTTAAGGAATTGATATCAAATATATCTGCACTTTAATCATGACAATTTCACGTATAATACTTATAATTAAAAAACAAAATTTTAACTCCAATACTTAGTTTCCATTTCTATGAAATGAGAATGGTGCAGAACTGCTGAGAGAGTCAGAGACAATGTATGTTCTGGACACATTATATGTGTCACGTAACTATGAGTTCACCTGAGACACTAATGTTCAGGCAAATATCTTTGTGAGAAATTTAAAGATATTTTCTGCAATATTCACCATGTTCTTTCAAAGGTATGAGGCAAAACACCATCAAAATAATCTTTAAAATGTTGCTGGTCCAGATTCTCCTTAAAACTAGTCCATGACTAATTTTGGAGTATAATTATGTGCAGATTTATGTTTTAGGAAACTCACAATATTGCTCACTGTGATCATATCATTTAAGAACGTACTGAAGTGGACAAATTAAGGCATTTCAGGTAAATGTACAAACTGAGAGATTTTCCAGGAAAGTGAAATGTTTATAATAGGAATAAGCACATGGTAGAGTAATTTTGTAGAGCAAAAAGAGAAGGAAGTCAACCCATCTCAACAAATACTTGCTCAATGACTGCTGTGCAAAAGAATGCTAGAAGTTTGAAAGATTGAGCAGTGCTGTAATACATTTTCCAGAGAACTGGCTCAACTCTCCTGGCCAGTGTTAACAAACACGTGGTCAGCAGACAAGCAGATAATAGACACTACCATGCTTGCAGGTGTCACAAAATGAAAACTGCCTAAAAGAGTCCTTGGAACTCCAGTAACAAGATATGTGAAAATGGAAATTTTCTCAAGATCCTGAAGATGTGCCCAAAACCTGGGGGAAAGAAATGTGACAGAATGGAAAACATACTTCCAGGGAAAATGATGCTAAAGATTTAAGGAAAGGAGAACTTGTAGTCAGTTATGTCCTCCCTTAATTTATTTTTTGAGAATGTGATTTTCTTTTCTAAAGACCTCCTGGAACAGCATAGTCCTTGTACTTATATGTGTGCAAAATAATAATGATGATGAAATGGACATCTGGCCATACCTATTATTTTCCTGGATACAGAGGAACTGGAGTTCTGTTTGTTGGCAAGCATGTAAATTAATAAAACCATTTTGGAATGATGTTTCACAGTGTGTATACACAATGACCCAGCAATTTGATTCCTGGTTATCTACCCAACAGAAATGAGTGCCTATGGCCTCCAGCAGACACATGAGAATGTTCACACAGCTTTGCCTGCACTATTATCTATACACATGCATATGTATTAGAGAACATATCAATTGTCTAGAAATTGGGACTTTGTATATATCTTTCAGGTGTTCCAACCAAAAATTTACATTGGAATTAGTGCCGTATGTCTTGGACAGTTGAGACTTCAAGGTCACCAAATGATATTAAGTCTATCTACTTGTTAAAATGTCATAACATTAGTTGTGCAATATTTTGTTGGAAAATATGATAGATTTGACCTTTCTTTTCAACAAGGACATTATGAATTTTGATTATTTCTTAAAAATATTTATTTATTTGCTTTAGTTGTACACAATGCTTTTATTTTTTACATGGTGCTGAGCATCGAACCCTGGCTGTGCATGTGCTAGGTGAGTGCTCTACTGCTGAGCCAAAATCCCAGCCCCAATTTTGATTATTTTTAACAGATATAGTGATATTGATAGCGATATTGAAAGTTTAAAGGTGGTCACCTAAAGAGAGGTAGTAAACAACAAAAAAGAAAGGGCATTAAAGGTAGAATTGTTGTTATTAAAGCAGATTAAAAATATGTGAAAAATCAAAGCAAATTGCATAAATTTTAGGGATAATGAGACAATGGTTATATAACCAAAGACTGGAGCTATTTTCTATATTCATTTCTGGGATTTACATTTTTCAACATTTTGGGGAAATGGCACTATATTAAATATTTTAATACTGTAACTATTTTTACCAGGAAAAATATATATGGATAAATGAAATTACAGGTATGTATATAGTGTGTGTGTGTATATCAGTATATCTATTTATATGGAATATTATATTTTTGAGACATTTTTAGACATTTTTAAAGTACCATAAGCTTATAAAGATTTGCTGAGGATCACAGTCTTGTAATGCAAGTCATTAAGTAAATGTAATTATGTTTACTCTGAGTTCTGCATTCTAGAATGTTTTTCTTTTGCTAGATTGGATTGTTGGAACTAAAATTAATAAGTCATTTCCCAGCTCTATGCCACAGATGAGAGGGGAGTGGGAATTGGCTTAAAATGTGTATGAAACTGGCCTAAGAGGAATAAGCAGGCTTTCTTTCACTTTCAACAGCAAAAGACCACAATTATTTTATGAAACCTGGAACAAAAACGTTTTGCAAATCTTCATTTTATATTGTCTCACTGATTAGGTGTTGAGTGATATATCAAGTCATATTGTCTTCAAGGCATAGGGTAATGTGGAAAGTCAATATGAGTGCTGTGTTTGTGCCATCCTACAATGAAGTTAGTGCTTTGCTCTTTAATTGGCAGAATATCTATGTGATTGTTGTATGGCTTAAGTGTAATTTTATATCAAAATTATTTCACTGAAGAGCAGAGCAGAAAAGTTATTTTGCATGTTAATAGGGGGAGTAGTATTAAAATTAAAAAGATTTAAGCATGTTGCATTTTTATTTCGGTGATTACTTATCCATTTTTAGCTAAACCTGCCAGCTTAGTATCTGTAATTATGGCACATATTAAAACCAGCCAAGCTGTTAAGTACACACTCAGATATGTAGCTACTGCTCTAATATATCACTCAATCATTTTCCATTATACCATGCAACATTAGCTACCATTATTGCAGTGTGCAGCCTTAATAAACACTTAATGCTAGAGGAGAAAATGTCAGGAATATTGCCCAATGTTTATTTTTTTTTCTTTATCTCTGCATCTACATTACATTTCTCATGTGGTTCTTCTTGCTTCAATTCATTGGGTTTTATTTGTTAAATTTGCACAAATTCTTAACATAAAAGTATCCCCAAATGTGTATGCTGTAATTAGGTTGTAATTCTGAGCAGAGGTTCTAGTGACATTTAAGAGCCTAGGGGATCCTGCCAACCCTGGGGAATTTAGAATGGGAATAGTAGAATTAATTTATGTAAAGCTGGGAACTGATTATTTTATGCACAGCTACATATAAAAGGCAAACTTCCCTCATTGTTGTCACTCTTTATTTCTCTAAATTCAGTCTTTACATCACACCTGTTAAAATTCAAGTGCTCTACTTTATATTAGTTTAAATAAATTTGTAAATGACAATTTGCTTTATTCAAAATCTCTACCTGTACCTCAGATTGACTTCTGCACATCTGACCAGATCTCAAATGAGGACAATGCAGCTGGTCCCTGGACCATCTTATAAGATACAAGGTGTGGGTTTGGTGATTCCTAAGTACCTCACTCTGAAAAACAGTCATGTGGACATCACCTGAAACCACTCATAAAATGCTGATTCTTAAGCTTTTTATTTATTTACCTCTGGGGAAACACAACCTCCATGCCAGAGGTCCAGTTATCTAAATTCTTCACAAAAACCTCAGATTACTCTTAAGTCACAGCCACTCATTAGTTCTAGTCCTGTGTCCTCATTTTATTGACCAGAAATTGTTCCACAGATGTTAAAAGAGAGCACAAATACATCAGACAGAATGTTTACTCCTAGGAGTTGACAGCTTTGGAAGCTATTTAAAAGAAAACAAATGAAGAATGTACTGATATGAACTTAAAGTCAATTCTTACCCTCTCTATAAATTCCCCATCATTAAAATTAAGATAACATGGGGCTGGGATTGTGGCTCAGTGGCAGAGTGCTTGCCTCACGTGTATGAGGCACTGGGTTCAATCCTCAGCACCACATAGAAATAAATAAATAAATAAAGGTATTGTGTCCCTCTACAACTAAGAATTTTTAAAAAATATTAAGATAATATTACCTGCTGTTATGATCAGAATGTCCCCAAATGCTCAAGTATTGGAAGCATGGTCCCTAGTACACCAGGGTTCAGAGGTAGGGCTTTTAGGCAATGACTGGATTATGATGACTCTGACATTATCAGTGAATTAATCCATCTTATGGATTAATCCATTGATAACTGAATGGACTACTGGAATATGGGACCTAGTTGTGGAGCTGACTGACCATGGACTGAAGCTCTGACACTGTGGTCCAAAATAAATCCTCCTCTAAGTTATTCTTGTCAGGTATTTTCATCACAGCACACAAAAGGTGACTAACACACCTGCCTCATAAGATTTTTTTATTGAATTTGTAGTATATAATATTTGTAAGACATGTAAGCCATTGTAGATACTGAATTTCTTTTGATTGGGACACTATTTCCTAATTATAATGTTTATCAGTTTTCTTCTAAATTAGATTACATGCTATTTGAGGACAGTGATCAATCTCTTGATCCTCCTATTTACTTCACCTGGCCCTAGCCCTGGGAGGAGAAGATGGCAAATTCTTAATGGATATATAATGATGTCATTCAAAGTAAATGCCCTGTTGTCCTTTTAAAATATAGTTTCCCTACTCACACTAGCCAGTTGGGTAATTCTGTTTCTTAGATCTTAATGTTAGTCAACTTTTCATCACTGTGAACAAAATACCTGACAAGAACTATGTGAAGGAGTAGAAATTTATTTTGGGCTCACAGTTTTGGAGTCTCAGTCCATGGTTGGAAGACTGCATTGCCCTGGGTCTGAGGTGAGGCAGACTATCATGGCAGAAGGTGTGGAGGAGGGAAGCTGCTCAGGTTATGGCAACCAAGAAGCAGAAAGAGGGAGAGGAGCCAGGGACAAAACATAATTCCCAAGGTCATGTACCCATGACCTAATTCCTCTAGTCATGTCCCACAGTTACCATCCAGTAATCAATTTAAATTATCAATCCATCAAATGGAATAATCTGTTGATTAGAGTACAACTCTCATAATTTAATAATTTCCCCTTTGAACATTTCTGCATTGCCTAACATGAACTTTTGGGGAGAACACCTCATATATAAATGAGAATAGATCTTGAACCAAAAAGCCACCAAATTTCACTTAGCATTTTTATGCCCAGAGCCACTGTTTCACATCCATAGAAAGCTGACCTCACCATGGATGATGCCACACTCCATGGAAGATCAGAATGTTGGCTTAACTTGAAGGCCAGCCTGAGATTCAAATACATTTTAATTTCGGTTTCAGGCTCAAAATTTAACCCTTATTCAACTTGAATTCCCAAATCAACCTACCACATAACTAACCTGAAGTCTACACATTACTTTGGGGTAGAAATGATTTTATATCTAAGAATTGCAATGACTATATCACCACTTACTGCTTAGTTTTTTCTTTTTACCACTATACTGCAAGCACATTGGAAGCAGAGTGTGCTTTTACATCTTATCCCTCATAACATCTTAATAGTGTTAGACTGTAGTTTCATGGGCTAGCTATACCTTTTATGCTTTCAAACAAGAGAAAATAAAAACTAACCTGATGTTTGTTAGTCTTCCCTTCGGAGGTGTTTGCCATATATTCAAAATAACTTGTTTTAGTTTTGTGGCTCTATCAATGCTTATGAAAGTAATTATTGCAATTCCCTGTAGCTATGCAAAGAAGGAAGAACATGGAGATACAAATATGCCTGGAGTGTACTAGTGTGAACTCCCAAGCAGTCAAAGTCCTGACATGGTGAACTATTCCTCCATCACAGAAAGGGTGACTAAGAGAATACCTTGTCTGTCTAATGCATGGTGTACTCCCAGGAACTAGAGCAGCAACTAGTGTTCGATAAATAATTATTGAATATATGTGTGAAAAAATAATAATGCTAGCTATGTATAATTGTTAGTTTCTAAAAACAAACCTTAGAATTCTTATTACCTAGGAAGAAGTGAGCTAACAACTCAATTCATGAATTCTGTGGTCACCATGGTCTCTTTGTGTGTGGCAGAGTGCCCTTATATATACACACATATATATTCACACATATATGTGCATATATAGGTATATATATATGTATAATGTATTTATGTATGTAAAAATAGAAATTAAACATATATGTTTCTATGTGTATGTTTGTGTGTGTATGTATGTGTGTGTGTATGTGTGTGTGTATTTCTAATCATAATACTTTTTCATAGTTCAGGTGTATGCTACAGAATTATCACTGAGGATAAAACAAAAGTGGTATTTTCCCCTAGGGCTTTGAGGAAATTTTATTACCTTTGAGAGTGTTTGGCATATTTAAGTAGACCAAAAGGTCTTTGAAAAGTAAATGAAAGTACGGGTGTTCAGTATGATAAATGTACGAGGCCTATTAAGAATGCCAGGAGGGCTTTCTATAGGCAGGTTGATGACAGATGGTTGGAGAAAAAAAATGTGGTTTAGAAATGTGTAGTTCCCCATCTTGTTTTCTTACCTTGCAATACCAAATTGTCTTCAAAGGTGAAATTATTGTTTAAAATATGCCAAACATTTAACTTATTTCCTTCTAGCCCACCTCTCAATTCTCTGCTGTATATAGACGTATAGACTATCAGGGCACCTGATTTCTTACAATTCTTAATTCCAAGTTTCTCATTTTACAGATGTGGATACTGAGTCTGAAGAAGATGTAGCTTGTCCAAAATCATAGGACAGGTTAGTGATAAAGCCAGATGTGGAACCCTGACTATCAAGCTCCCACTCCTATCATCACCTCGTGCTCTGCACATTGAGGTGGGACTCAAACACAGTCCCTGGTTCAACGTGGGTGCTGCATCTCCAAGAAGTTCATTTCAAGTCAGTCTCCTGCAACTGGCAAAATCTCCTGTAGGAATGAAGTTTGATCTGATTTTATAAAAAGCAGTATTTTAAATCTATATCATATTAATTTTGAATTCTGCTATTTTTGTCACATATGATACTGTGTTACCTGAAATTTCTTAGAGAAATTTACATAAAACTAAATGCATTTTAAACTGAAAATATATTTGTATCTTATTTTATGTAAACAATTTTCCCTGATTACAAAAAAATATATGATTAAATCAACTTTTTTCAGTCATTTACTTTTGATTTCCATTGTAATCTCAAGCACATGTCCCAACAAAAAATATTGTTGACCCAAGCCATCATAAAAAAGTAGCTACTCTTGATATGAGCTGCCCTTATTTACTACTTGTTAGGCACCATACAAAATTCTTGGTAAATATTCTGTGATTATATATTCAAAGAACCCTTATGAGACAAACATTTCCATCTTACAGGAAGGATACTGAGGCTTAGCAAGTTATCAGGTCACAGATTCAACTCTGGGTTTGCCTAAGTCTAAATCTATACTCATGATCATTCTGATATCCAGCTGTACTATGTTTTAACTTTATAATCTGAGTTGGGAATAAACTATTTAATATTGTATATTTCAGAAATACACAAAAATTTAAAATAATTAACAACAATATTAAAAACAATACTACCTGTGATCTTCCATAATCACCAAATACCAAAAATAGTTTGTTATAATGAAATTTGTACAAAATCTGAACACCAACAGACCAGGATCTAAAAATCATCACAACAACCTACTAGTTAAGTGATCTTGGGCATATTCAATAACCTCTATTTATTATAGAATTGCATCCACAAAATGGGAATGGAGAGATTCATTACAGAATTGTGTAATTAAAAATGGTAAATGGTGGGCACAGCATCTTCCATGTGGGGCACTCAATAAATAGTAGCTACTTTCACCATCCTCCTTCTCTCTACCTGCAGATTCTCTTGGCTCAGAATTTCCTAGTAAAGGCCACTGTTTTTCCTCCAAATCTATGCTTTCTTCTCAAATTATTTTTCTGATATTTTGGTCACAAACACATGTCCATATTTCTAACTTCCTCTAAGGAAGGAAATACAAGAGGAATAATTTTAAAATTCCCTAATAGGAATTGATTTGGGGAATTTTATTAAACAACAACAAAAAAAATGATCAAATAATCATGGTTAGACTGAATACAAGAAAAAGAGGACAATTGTTTAAATGCCATTACTTTTGGCTGATAATTATCTAAACTAATGGGTAATGACCTTGCTGGAGGGGCCTTAATGCTTTAGCATCTATCAGCAAACTGTTGAAGCATTTCACAGGACTGACTACTCAGGATATCTCATCATGAGAAAGGTTCTGTCTTCTACCAGGATGGAGCCATGACTCTCTGTCTCTTTTTCCATTGATGATATACAGCTTTCCTGGTCCAGGTTGCCTCCTTCTGAACTATGACAGTGGTCTACTACCTGGTCATCATATCATCGGAACCACTTGTTCCAATCCATCTTCTATACTAAAGCCATACTATTTTTCTAAAATACAAATCTAATCACACCACTCATAGGTACATTAAAATTATCCATTGCTTGGACATTGAAATCTGACGTCCTTAAACTTGCTCTTTGGCAACTCTTCCCCAAACTTGCTCTTTGCCCAAACTCATTTGCAGTCACTGTTTACTATGAAAAATTTCCACAATATCTGGAGCAAACCAACTCTACTGAACATTCTAGGTGTCTGACACATCCCTATTCCTTTATCAATGATTTCCGCTTCTTGTCCTTTTTAGAACGTTTGATTCATCCTTAAAGATTCTTATTACGTAATATCAATTCTATAAAGTACCTTTACTTTTTTTAATATTTATTTATTTGCTTTAGTTGTACACAATGCAATGCATTTACGTTTACATGGTGCTGAGGATTGAACCCGAGCCGCGCACGTGCTAGGCGACCACTCTACTGCTGAGCCACAACCCCAGCCCCTTTACTGTTTTTTAAATATTTACATTCTGTATTATTAATTTTTAAAATCTAATGCATGTATAATTTTTTCTTTTTTAAATTTTGTAAACCCAAATGATTTATTGATGTTTCATTTTTTTTTACATTTCATATTATATTGTAGAGCACATTTTTACATATCTCTGGTTGTATACAAAATATATTCACACCATTTGTGACTTCATACATGCACTTAGGGTAAGGATATCCATCTCATTCTACCATCTTTTATTTTTCTTCATCCTTTTGCCCCCTTCCTCCCCTCCCTTCCCATTGGCCATTCTAGTGTTCCTCTAATCCTCCTATGCTCCCCATCCCAACCCCATTGTGAATCAGCCTCCTTATATCAGAGAAAACATTTGGCATTTGGCTTTTTGGGATTGGCTAACTTCACTTAGCAGTATATTATCTAACTTCATCCATTTACCCGTAAATTCCATGATTTTATTCTCTCTTATTGCTGAGTAATACTCCATTGTGTGTATATACCCGGCCTTTACTTTGTTTTTATTTTTTTTATATGCGTGACAGTAGAATGTATTTTGACATATTATAAATACATGGAGTATAACTTCCCATTGTTGTAGTTATATGTAATGAATACACTGGTCTTGTATTCATTTATGAGCAAAGGAAAATTATGTCCAATTCATTCTACTGCCTTTTCTATTTCCATCCTCCCTCCCTTTCCTTGATTCCCCTTTGTCTAATACAATGAACTTCTATTCTTCTGGTCCCTACACTCACTCCCTTGTTGTGGGTTAGCATCCACATATCAGAGAGAACATTCGGTGTTTGTTATTTTGGGAATGGCTTATTTCACTTAGTATGATATTTTCCAGTTCCATCCATTTACCAGAAAATGCCATAATTTCATTCTTCTTTGTGGCTGAGTAATATTGCATTGTGGAGTGTATATATATATTTTCTTCACATTTTCTTCATCTGTTTAAGGGCACATAGGTTGATTCCCAAGCTTGGCTATTGTGAATTGAGATGCTATAAATACTGATGTGGCTGTATAATTGTTATATGCTGATTTTAAGTCCTTTGGGATAAACCGAGTAGTGGAATAACTGGTTCAAATGGTGGTTCCATTCCAAGTTTTCTGAGGAAAACTTTCCAGAGTGGTTGATTGAATTTGAAGTCCCACCAGCAATGTAAAAGTGAATATTTTCACCACATCCTCGCCAACATTTATTGTTACTTGCACTCTTCATAATTGCCATTCTGAATATTTGTGAGATGGGATCTCAGTGCAGTTTAATTTGCAATTCTCTAGTTGCTAGAGATGTTGAAAAGTAATATATTTTTGACCATTTGTATTTCTTCTTCTCTGAAGTGTCTGTTCAGTTCCTTAGCCCACTTATTGATGGGGTTATTTGGTGCAGTTTTTTTTTTTTTTTTTCTTTTTTGGTGTTTAGCTTTTTGAGTTCTTTGTATATCCTAGAGATAAAAGCTCTATCTGAAGTGCATGTGGCAAAGATTTTCTCCCAGTCTGTAGGCTCTCTCTTCATGTTCTTGATTGTTCCCTTTGCTGTGAAGAAGCATTTTAGTTTCATACCATTCCATTTATTGATTCTTTATTTTACTTCTTGTGCTTTAGGAGTCTTATTGAGGAAGTCAGTTCCTGAGCTGAAATGATGGAGAGGTGGGCCTTATTTTTCTTCTAGTAAGCACAGTGTCTCTGGTCTAACACTTAGGTCTTTGATCTACTTTGATCTGAGTTTTGTGTAGGGTGAGAGAAAGGGGTACTGTTAGAAAACTGCTAAAACATAGTTAACTTAGCTGGGAACACCGTGTTAGTGAAATAAAAGGGCTTATTGGGGTGCCACGTGGGCAAGGGTAGGGAAGGGAAGGGAAGGGGGGGTAGGGAAGGGATGGGCAGGAACCGAGGCAAGCACGAACAGAGAGCAGAAACAAGGAAAGGGATGGCAGGAACAGGGGGCTGGCTTAAATAGAGTAGGGGCCATAAAACCCCCTTGGAGTGAGTCCTTGTTCTATAGGCCAGCAGAGGTCAGGGGGTGGGTAGGGATAGTGGACAAGGGACTTGCTGGTCAGGTTTTTTGGTCACGCTGAGGATCCTGGGAGCTGTAGTTTTTCACAAGGCACCTGGGGAGGTGTGGCCTTCTGCCTGGGAGGTGCAGCCTCTGCCTAGAATCCAACAGGTACAATTTCAATCTACTACATACAGATTTCCAGTTTCCCCAGCACCATTTGTTTAAAAGGCTATCTTTTTTTTTTTTGTTTGTTTAATGTATGGTTACAGCACCTTTTTCTACTAAGAGATAACTGTATTTATGTGGGTTTGTCTGTGTGTCTTCTATTCTGTTCCACTGGTCTTCATGTCTATTTTTGTGCCAACACCACACCACTTTTTTACTATAGCTCCATAGTATAATTTAATGTCTGGTATTGTGATGCCACCTACTTCATTTCTCTCACTAAGAATTCTTTTGTCTATTCTGGGCCTCTTATGTTTCCACATGAATTTTATGACTGTTTTTTATATTTCTATGAAGAACATCATTAGAATTTTAATAGGAATTGCATTAAATCTGTATAGCACTTTTGGTGGTATGGTCATTGTGACAATATTAATTCTGCCTATCCAGGAACATAGGAGATATTTCCATTTTATAAGGTCTTCTTCAATTTGTTTCTTTAGTGTTTTATAGTTTTTATTGTAGAGGTTTTTCATCTCTTTTGTTAAATCAGTTCCCAAGTATTTTATTTTTCTTTTGAGGCTACTGTGAATGGGGTAGTTTTCCTGATTTCTCTTTCAGCTGATTCATCACTAATGTATAGGAACATAATTGATTTGTGGATGTAAATTTTATATCCTGCTACTTTGATGGATTCATTTATAAGTTCAAGAAGTTTCTGGTTGAAAATATAGGATCATGTTGTTGGCAAATAAGGATAGTTTAAACTCTTCTTTTCCTACTCATAACCCTTTCATTTCTTTTGTGTAATTGCACAGGCTAGGGTTTCAAGGACTATGTTGAATAGGAGTGGTGAAAAAATGCATCCCTGATTTGTTACAGTTTTTAGAGGAAAAGCTTTCAATTTTTCTATATTTAGTATGTTGTCAGTCTTGTGTTTGGCACATATAGCTTTTAAAAAATTGAGGTACGTTCCTACTATCCCTAGTTTTTCTAATGTTTTAAACATAAATGGATGTTGAATTTTGTGCAATGTTTTTTCTTTACTGGAATAATCATGTGGTTCTTGTCTGTAAATCTATTGATGGTGATGAAATACCTTTATTGATTTCTGTATGTTGGACCAAACTTGCATCCATGAAATGAACCCCACTTGATCATAGTGCACTGTCTTCTTAATATGTTTTTGTACATGATTTGCCAGTATTTTTAAAAGAATATTTGCATCTATGTTAATCAGAGATAATGATCTGAAGTTTTATTTTCTTGATATGTCTTTGTCTGGTTTTGGTATAGTGTGATACTAACTTCATAGAATGAGTTCCCTTCTTTTCTGTTTTATGAAATAATTTGAGGAGTATTGGTGTAAGTCCTTCTTTGAACGTCTGGTGGAACTTGGCTGAGAATCTATCTGCTCCTGGGCTTATTTTTGTTGATAGGCTTTTGACAGTGTCTTCAATTTCATTTCTTAAAACTGATCTGTTTAAATTTTCTTTGTCCTCCTGATTCAATTTGGGTAGGTCATATATCTCTAGAAATTTTTCAATGTCTTCATAATTTTATATTGTATTTGAGCATATATTTTCAAAGGATTATCTGATTATCACCTGTATTTCAATAGTGTCTGTGATGATTTCCACTCTTCATCAAGAACTGCAGTGATTTGCATTTTTGCCCTCTTTTTCTTCATTAGCTTGGTTAAGGATTTATCTATTTTATTTTTTCAAAGAACCAACTTTATGTTTTGTTGATTTTTAAAAATTTTTCAAATGCAAAGTTGTTGTATATAACAGTAAAATGCATTACAATTTATAATACACATATAGAGCACATTTTTACATATCACTGTATACAAAGTATGAATATTTATGTCTTCATACATGCACTTAGGGTAATGATATAATTTTTGTTTCATTTCATTGATTTCAGCTCTGATTTTAATTACTTTCTGTCTTTTACTGCTTTTGATGTTGATTTGGTCTTCTTTTTATAGGGTCATGAGATGGAATGTTAGGTTATTTATTTGGTGACTTTCCATTTTTTTAAAGAAAGTGTTCAGTGAAATAAACTTTTATCTTTCCTAATGTCCAACTGAGATCAGCTTTCTTTCATCCACTAAGCAGTAAGTAGACTACCATTGTTTTATTTAACCAACACTTATATCACACCTAGTATGTGGAAAAAGCTACTTTAAGCTCTTTATAAATAGTGGCTAATTTACATATTTTATTATAAGAATTACCTATAACCCAATGAAGTAAGTATGATTTTTGTCCTTATTTCACTAATGAAAACTTGAGGCACAGAGAAGTTAAGTTACTTGCCCAAAGTCTCACATATAATAAGTGATAGAGCTGGGTTTAAACTCAGAAAATCTAGTTCTGAGTCCATCCAGAGTCCAGATTTTAAACTACCATGCGAAAGTGCCTCTTATAAGATTTTATACTTTGCATTACAAATATATTCTAATGTTTGTAACATAAAAGTATCTTTGTTTTTACATATCTACCTACCCTGATAAATTCCTTGAGAACAGAAAGGTCTGTTTCCATTTTGTTCCCCACTTCCTGGCTCAACATTTGGTGCAAAATGAACACTTAGTAAGTACTTGTTGCATAGATTTGAATTAAAATAAAAGCTATTTTGTTTCCTTCCTCTGCTGATAAATGAACTCACAAGACAGCAGTTTGCCTTGAGGTTTGTTTGCATTCAGTGAGAGAAAGGGTAAGAAAATAAAAAAAGTAAGTTCAGCAAGAAACAAATGTGATTCAAGCAAATGATCAGAAACCATTGTTAAGTACTTTTACAGAAGCTCTTCTCAAGAATAAATGTTTACTTTAGCTACATTTAGTGAAGGAGATAGAAGTTTACCAAATAATGGAGACAGCAACAGGCCCTGCTCCAATAGTGCTGGCCAAATGGAAGTGGAGTTACATGCATAACTCAGAAAACAATTGAAATGAATTTGTACACTTAGAACATCACTAACTAAAGTTGACTTGTATTCTTTGGAAAGAGAAGTACTGCTTCTGGTGGAAACCCTGATAGCTTAAGTAGGACAAACAGGACTAATTAAATCTTCAGAGAAAAAAGTAAAAAAAGACCACAAATCCCTTCAGAGAGAAAAAAAAAATACAATAAAAGAGGATGAAAAGAAAAAAATAATCACTTAGGGCTTTATCATTCTAGATTGTGAATATTTTCAGGGATGCATTTGGCACTAATGAGCTCTAATGCGACTACAGGATTATAAAGCTGTTGTCATGGTAATTGATGATACACAAGATACCCACTGGAACATCAAACAAATCTATTGTAAAATGTATATTCGACTTGAATAAGTGCCAAATGGATATAGTGCTGGAAGGTACTGATGAAGAAATGACAACACTGTCTTTTATGTCACAGTGTTCAGGTAAATGTACACACACCATGTTATAAATGATTGCCTTCTAATTCTTCTATCAATCAGTAGAAATTTAATTATATAAAATTATTAGAGCTTCATGTTCACTAGAGCTGTAGATGCAAAATTAGAGAAGTTGTGGTGAAAGCACCTTCACAGTATGTTGAATTCAAAATTCCACCCAATATAGATTTATTATTTTTCCACATTTCTTAGAAATAATTGCTAATTCTTACTAAAACCACCTAATATTGGCAATATTCTAAACATTGTTATGCTTTGGATATGAAGTGTCTGCCAAAAACTCCTGTATAATGCAGAAATATTCAGAGGTGAAATGATTACGTTATTAAAAACCTGTAACCTAATCAGTCCATCCTCATATAAATTGACTAACTTGGTGGTAACTATAAGCAGGTGGGTGAAACTGGAGGAGGTGGGTCATTGGGGTATAACCTCGAAGGGCTAATCTCCCCTGTATTCCCTTCTCTCTCTCTCTCTCTCTCTCTCTCTCTCTCTCTCTCTCTCTCTCTCTCCCTCCCTCCCTCCTCCCTGCCTGCTGTGATTGGAACAGATTCCCTCCACCATGCTGTTCCACCATGATGTTCTGCCTCACACTGGGCCCAGAACAATGGAGTCAGCCAACATGAACTAAATCTCTGACTCCATGAGCAGGATACAAAATCAATACCCATAAATCAAAGGCATTTCTGTATATCAGTGACAAATCCTCTGAAAAGGAGGAAAACTACCCCATTTACAATAGCCTCAAAAAAAAAAAAGGAAATGCTTGGGAATCAATCTAATGAAATAGGTGAAAGCCTACAATGAAAACAAAAGAATGCTAAAGGACGAAATTGAAGAAGACCTTAGAAGATGGAAAGATCTCCATTGTTCTTGGATAAGCAGAAATAATATTGTCAAAATGACCATACCACTGAAAACACTACATAGATTTAATGCAATTCCAATAAAAATCCCAATGACATTCCTCATAGAAATACAAAAAGCAATCATGAAATTCATCTGGAAAAATAAGAGACCCAAAATAGCCAAAGCATTCCTTAGTAAGGATAGTAAAGCAGGCAGCATCACTATACCAGATCTTAAACTATACTATAGAGCAATAGTAACAAAATTGGCATGGTATTGGCACTAAAATAGACTTTTAAACCATTGGTACAGAATAGAGGACACAGAGACAAACCCACATAAATACAGTTATTTCATACTAGACAAAGGTGGCAATAACATATGTTAGAGAAAGGATAGCCTCTTCAACAAATGGTGCTGGGAGAACTAGAAATCCATATGCAGAAAAATGAAAGTAAGCCCCTATTTCTCACCATCCACAAAATTCAACTGAAGGTGTATCAAGGACCTAGGAATGAGACCAGAGACCCTGTGCCTACTAGAAGAAAAAGTAGGCCCAAATCTCCATCATGTTGGATTAGGCCCCAACTTCCTTATCAAAACTCCTATAGTCCAAGAAATAAAATCAAGAGTCAATAAATGGGATGGATTCAAACTGAATAACTTCTTCTCAGTGAAAGAAACAATCAGCAAGGTGAATAGAGAGCCTACATAATGGGAGCAATTTTTACTACATGCATATCAGATATAGCATTAATCTCTAGCATATATAAAGAACTCAAAACACTTAACACCAAAAAAACAAAACAAAACAAAAAACAACAACAGGCAATCCAATCAATAAATGGGCCAAGGAACTGAAGAGACACTTCTCAGAAGATGATATACAATCAATAAACAAATATATGAAAAAATGTTCAACATCTCTAGCAATTAGAGAAATCCAAATCAAAACTACTCAAAGATTTTATCTCACTTCAGTCAGAATGACAGCTATTAACAAGGTAAACAATAAGTGTTGTGAAAATGTGGAGGGAAAAGGCACATTCATACATTGCTGGTGGGACTGCAAATTGGTGCAACCAATTTGGAAAGCAGTATGGAGATTCCTTGGAAAACTTGGAATGGATCAATATTTGACCCAGGTATCCCACGCCTTGGTTTATACCCAAAGAACTTAAAAACTTCATACTGCAGTGATGCAGCCACATCAATGTTTACAGCAGCACAATTTACAATAGTTAAACTGTGGAACCAACCTAGATGCCCTTCAATAGATGAATGGATAAAGAAGCTATGGTATATAAACACAATGGAATATTACTCAGCATTAAAAGACAATAAAGTTATGGCATTTGCAGGTAAATGGATGGAGTTGAAGAATATCATGCTAAGTGAAGTAAGCCAATCCCCAAAAAACAAATTCCAAATGTTTTCTCTGAAATGTGGATGCTGTTCCATAATGGGATGGGTGGAGTTAGCATGGGAGAAATGGAGAAACATTAGATAGGGCACAGGGAAGGGAGGAAAAAGGGATGGGGCATGGGGGGATAGGAAAGATGGTGGAATGAGATGGACATCCTTACCCTAAGTACATGTATGAGGACACGAATGGTGTGACTCTACTCTGTGTACAACCAGAAACATGAAAAATTGTGCTCTATATGTGTACTATGAATTGAAATGCTTTCTTCTGTCATGTATAACAAATTAGAATAAATAATTTTTTAAAAACTATGATGAACTAATAAACCTGGTGGAAGAAATTTCAAGGTAGTACAGTATCTACGTGTTGGCATAAACATTGTTGGCATCACTTAGGATTATTCTGTGAATCTGGACGAGATAGGAAGGATTTAAAAACTCTGTGATTTGGTCAAAAATGCATGTAAAACTGAGATGCAGATATGATTGTGGAAGAGATTGCAGCCACTAAGTAGATGCTAAGTATTTTGCCCAGAGAAAATAAGAAAGATCCCTTGAGGACATATGAAATGGTGAGACTGTACCCATTACAGGCTCAAGGGAGTAAAAGTAAAACTTCCTTTGAAAAGAGACTATGGGATCCCCTTGCTACTAAGTGCAAGCCTAGGAACTTATTTCACTCTGTTCAGTTGTCTAGGCAATTAGAAGCCCCTGAGGCCATGAACTAGAGGCCCCAGCTGCCTGAATTGGTAGTATACTTTATCATCCACATGGTGCTGGTTCTGCAGAAACACAGTATGCTGGAATTAGGGGGTAATGGAATCTTACAGCAAGATTCCAAAGGAAGGCCTAGGAAGCCAGGAAAAGTGTATCAATTATAATTCCTGTAGTCTGCCCCTGAAAGGGCAATATGGGAAGCAATGAAAGTGAAGCCAAAACTAGAATGGAGACCCCAGAAAGTAAAAGGTATCAGTAACATGGAATGTTTCCCAAGGAAATCTGTTGACTGTGGAGAAATTCAGGCTAGAAGAGAGGCCTGGCTTTCTCCACAGTCAACAGATTTGCATCTGTCAAGGGAACAGAGGGCCTGAATAAGGCCTTTAGAGAACACGGTTCTCCAACATGGTCCCAGATGTTGGCCATGGAGCTATAGGAAATGTTTTCCCTGATGGATTTCAGTCTTTTTTTTTTTGGTCCTATCCCTTCTTTCTATACCCCCATTCCTCTCCTTTGGAATGGGAATGTACTCTCTCATTACAGGGGCTCAGTCAAGAGCTGCCCATGAGTCTCAGAACGCTTTGAATTTGGACTTTTGGACAATGTTGGAACTGTTGAGACTATGGGAAATCTTGGAAATGAACTAATGCATTTTAAATTGGGATGAACATGAATTTTTGAGCACCAGGGAGAGAATGCTATGGTTTGGATATGAGATGTCCACCAAAAGATCTGGTGTTAATGCAGGAATATTCTGAGATAAAATGATTGGACTGTGATAGTTGTGACCTAATCCATTCATCCTAGTTTGAATGGACTGACTGGATGGTAACTGCAGGCAGGTGGGCATGAGTGAAGGAGGTGTGTCACTGGGGGTGTGCCCTGGAATGGACCATCTTGCCTGAAGCCCCTTCCCCCCTTTCTGTCTCTCTCTGCTTTCTGGTCACCATGCCCTTCCGCCATGATGTTCTGCTTCACCTTGGGCCCAGAGCAATGGAGCTGGCAGATCATAGGTCAAACCTCTGACACTGTGAGATCAAAATCAACATTGTCTCTTCTCAGTAGTTCTTGTCACAGGAATGAAAAGCTGACTAATGCACAGTGTCTCACAAAATGCTGGAGACCATAAATTTTCTATCTAACTGCTCTTCCCAAATGCTATATCCAGAGGGGAATGTCCTTCTTATGATCTGGCAGATTTTGTACTTCACTATTAGGTGTAGAACACTTTTAAAGTCAAGTGATGACATCCTAAAATGTTTACATTTATGGAGCTGAAATGAAACTTTCACTTTTTCCTGTCATTAATTCACAGACTTAACACACATTTATTTGGTGTCTATTACATGCCTAATAGAGCTCCCAAACCTCAAAAACCAGGAACATGTAAGTGAAGGGAAAAAACAAAAGAATACAAAACTATATAGTACTCTCCACAGTGTGCACTTAAAATGAACTAGTTGCTAAGTGATTTGAAGAAATTTTTATTATTAAATATATCTGTTAGCAATCATTAAGTTCTCACTATATGATAGGCACTACACTGAATATTTTATAGATATTTACTTATTTTCATTACAATCCCATGACAGAGATACTATTATTACAATTGTTTTGTCTACTTTATATATTAGAGAAGAGAGGTGCAGTGAGCCTCATGACATGTCAATGTTATGCGGTACGAAGTGGCACATGACTGCTACATGAAGTATTAGAAATGCAAATGCCCAAATTATTACTTTAAATGTGAACTCAGAGATATGCACAAGAGAGGGTCTTTCATCTTTTTGCTCGTATACAGTGATGTAAGGATGAGTAAGAGTAGAAGATCTCATTTCCTAAGAAAATGAGAGAAATAAAAACTATAGAATTTGAAACTAGAATTTAGGTTTGCTGATGAAGATACAAAAGTTTTCTACTGAAATTTCAGTGAGAAATTCAAAGAGAATATTTAAAGAGGAAAGTGATTAAGCACCATTCTTTAAGAAATAAAATCAGGTTTTAAATCCTATAATTGGGAGAAATATATAAATCACCTTATGGTCATCAGAGTGGCTCAAGTCAAGCCCTATTGCTAGAAGAATAAAGGACACTAATCATCATCCCTAGATGTGATTTCAGTCACAATAGTTTCTTATAAGCAGGTTCAATTAAAAAATTGCTACAGTTACAATTTGCTACATTAATCATCCCCTGGGACTCTCTAGTATAGCACAGGCATATAAGCTTTGAAGACAAGATGGGCCTAAGCAAGGAAAACGCTCTCAAGGGACAAGATCTATTCTGGGGTAATTCCCTGTTTGACTTTGTACCCCACAATGTAAACACTTCATATAATTTTTACAATAATCTTGCACAGGGTTAATGGAGGCCATGGCTTTAAGATGACACAATCAATTGTGGTATCAGATTTAAACCAGAACAGGGTCTGACACCTGCAGTCACACATTCCCAAGACCTTTCATTCTATTACCCACTGCTATCCCCACTCTACTTCTGTTGGTGGTTTGTGACTCTTTAAATATTGTTTTTCTCAACTTAAAGGCACCTACAGCTAGACCATCCCTCTAGGGAGGGTTTAATCCAGGCCATACATCGGGATTATGAAGCTCTTATGAGACATCGCATTGCCTAACTGTCCACAGAAAGTGAATGACAAATATGAATTTGCCAACACTAAAGGGCATTCTACCTATACATGAATTAGATCTGACAGATCATCACATGAGAGAAATGTACATGCCACCCAAATGGGTGAGTGTTTTATAAATGGGATCTACTTTTAGCCATCAAATGAAATTAGGTAAGAGAAGGATGTGGAACTGTCAAAAACATGTCTGAAAATGTTATTCAGACTGAAAAATAAAAATAAATGAATTTTTTACAGAGAGGCTATCTGTCTCTATGGGCATGGATTGCTACCACACTATCACCAAACCACCAATATGAGCCAGGTGCGGTGGCACAGGTTTGTAATCCACATATTTTAGAGGCGGAGGCAGTGGAATCACAAGCTTGAGGCCAGCATGGACAACTTAGCAGTGATCCTGTCTCAAACTAAAATAAAAAGGTCTGAGGATGTAGCTCAGTGGTAGAGCATTTTCCTACCACATGCAAGGTCCTGTGTGCATTCCCCAAAATCTAAAATAAACAAGTATATAAATAAATTACCTCACTAATCTGCTTAGGTTCATTATGCCAATAAATAAATAAAAATAATAAATAAAATAATCAGGCTTTACAAGGAACTTGAATTGCCTGCTGGACACAGTCAAGAAAGAATCAACTTTAAATTTGTAAATTTATAAGTACATTTTAACATTAAGAAATGTCCAGAATGAAAGGGCCATTTGTAGATATAAAAATCTACTAATTATATCATAAATTTAATCATAATTAATTGAAGATGATAAGTGGCACCAAGGGAACGACCAAGAAGCCCTGAGCAGATTCACTTGACAGACTTCACATGCGAATAGACTAAGAAGCAATGCCAGCACATTTACAAGGCTGTGATATTGCAAACGAAGCATGGAAATTATGTGGACATTGACTCTTTGTGAGGTCCTGAGCCATTTTTACTATAGAACTGTGGTTCTTCTGGATATTCAGGTAATGTTTGATAAGCATGGACTTTGTTATTGGCAGGAGCAGCAAACAGATCACTCAGGGCAGATTCATGGTGGTGAAAATCTCAGCAGTATGCACAGTAAAAGCAAGTGCTTTATCATTAGTCCACTGGAGCAAATGGAAGCATTGTGGCAGAGAATATGAGATTGTACACAGTATTTGAGGCTCTGCTCCTTCATTCATGTGAAGTTTCTGAGCCTCCATTTTTTTATCTGTAGGCTGGAAATACAGACCACTTTCTTTCTAGGGCTTATAAAAGGATTAATAATTTTGTTCAGAATGCTATTAACAAAGGACATCACTTTGATTGTTATAAACATGAGTTGAATGTCTGGATGTACCTGCATAGCTTCATGCTTCGTTTTGGTACACTAAAATATTTTTAAAGCTCATGGAGGTACAGATACAACTGATAGAAGAAAATATGTTAGTTCTGAAATCTTGGTCATTGCTGATTGACACAACTGAAATTGAGGTATTCTTCATATACTTTTGATCTGATTTATTGGCAGTTTTTCTTAGTTGTTTTTCTTTTTACCCCAGCAACACCCACAAAAACAACCTTTCCCTACAATGAGGTGCTTTTTTGTAGACATAGTTGTAGTCTTCATCTCACTACCCCTTGTGGAATTGCAAGGGAACCCTCAGTTATCTTCAGGTAGGTAGGACAATCCTAAGAGCTCAAGGTCCTAATAGGAGATTGTATGCTTATAAATACATACATACACACATATACATGTATGTGTGTATATATATATACATATAGATTTGTTTTATTTGAGTGTTTGATATGTGTGTGTGTACAACAAACACAAAAATAAAGCAAATTGGGAATCATGTTTGACAGTAAATCTATTATAAAGAAATGAGAGATAACTAGGAGGTGATTGATTGGTCCTTTTACATGGACTGTTTCTTTAATGCTCTAAAAAATCTGCAGGAAAAATGGCCCTGAGTGCATCCAGTCCCGTCGCTCATCTAATTTTTAGGTAGTTTCTTACAGATGAAAACAAACAATAGCTAATATATTTTATTTTTAAAAGTCACAAATAATAAGTGGCTGGACCAGAATTGGAATCCAGGAAATGTGGCCATAGACTCTGTGTACTTATCCACTAACCCAGGCTTTCCCAGGCTTTAGTGAAAGGGAATTCTAGCTTTGCCTAATGGAACATTTCCAGGTGAGCAACTACTCCCTCCTGAAAACCTTCTGTCACCTCTCTCTTCCTGTCTTCCAGCTTTATGGGATGATCTACCCTATCACTGGTGCTAAAGCATATTTAATGTGAATCAGAAGCCACAATAAAGAAATGGAGTGATAGTTCCTTTAGTCTGTTAAAGGAATCATATGTGTATGTGCCATTGGCTAGGAAGACTTGACATGACCACTCAATGTGACCATCCTGAATTGATCTGGGCACTTTCTTCATGACCCTTTTTTCAGTCTGGCCATAGTGAAATGAGTTGCCCATACAAGTGTCTTGTCAACTTAGCACTGACACAAATGACCTGAGCTTTGTATTTTTTCATTGCACTAATAAAACTTCCTAATATTCATTATTTATAATTTAATTTAAATTAATATAGTCCAAGAAGTTAATAAACTCCCTCCTGCAACTACAGAAAAGCATTCACCTAACTGTTCAAAGAGTCAGGACCTAACCAGCAAAACATTGAACACGAGAATTATACTTTTCTCTGACAAAGGCCAGTGTTCCAATTTAAATGAACTTAATGCTAATCTAATTCTTTTGCTAATATAGATTCCACAGAATGTTGGAAAACACACAGAGAAACACATGAGACTCCTTAACTATTTCATCTGTGAAAATACTAGGTTTAAACATTATTGAAATTATATCCTACATTCTTACAGGAATGACAGAACTTTCTGAAGTCTTAAATTAATTGCCATCACAATTCTATATGTTATCATCCTCTGATAATGGCTGTATATACTCTTGTTTTAAGGATGTGTTACTTCTTTTTTAAAAAGACCACAAAGTAACAAATATGATGCAAATCCAGCCTAAACATCTACCCACCTGATAAAATTTAGGTAAGATAAAAATCAATTTTGTTATTTTCAGTTCTTTACCCTAGAAAAGTTCACTGAGTGCCTGGCCAGTGAACTTAGAGGTCAAAGTATTACAGTTTGGGAAGATATTTAACAAAGTGGACAAATTACTGTTAGAAGGAATAAGCTCAAGAGATCTATTACATAGCATGAAGACTGCAGTTGATGGCATATTGGATTCCTAAAAAATGTTTGTGTTCTCATCCCCAAAATGGTAAATATGTGAAGCTGTGCATATGTTAATTAGCTGCATTTGACCATTTCACAATGGGTATATATATTTAAAAGAATCATGGTGTACACACAAAGTACATACAATGGTATCTGTTGATTCTAAAATATACACATAAATTTGAAAAACAATAATGTAGAGTAGAAATTTGCTAAGAGAATAGATCTTAAAAAAGTAGAACAGGACACCTCACCTAATAATGCACCTCACATTAGCAAATATGAAAACGATAAAGAAAAACAAGAGTTTCAAAGTCCTGAGTTCAATTCTATTTTGTCACTTTCTAGTTGTATGTCTCTAGGTAAACTACTCAATTGTTTTGAGTTATTTAAAAATGGGAATACTAGCAGCACACTTAAGAGTTTTCTGTGAGAACTAAATAGGTACAGAGGGTATGTGTGTGTGCAAGTCAGTGTGTTTTCCTGGTAATAGTAGAAACTTCTTCCTTGTGTACTCCTAGGTGACTTGAAAGCAAAGAACAAAGTGCAGACAGCAGAATTTGAGGGCTAAACTTTGAAACTCAGAGTTTCTTACTAAACCCAATTTCCACCATGTGCTGTAACTTATGCTCTAGCAATGTGATTTATTTGACTCAGCAAGACTTCATAATTTGAAAAACTCTTAGATTTGTGCACATCTTTTTCTACTTTCCATCTAATCAAACTTATCATTTCAAGGGTAATTTTAGGGTTCAAAAGCTATCTAATGGTTTGCTACTAATATTTAAAACCATACTTTTGTCCCTAAGCTTGATGTACACATTTTTTTCATTCTATATATATTTACACAATTTTTTAGCAGTGGTTTCATTTATAAAAGTAACATCTTCAATATTTTAAATCACACTCACAAATTTAAAATAGTTTCTTTCCTATTAAGTATTTTGGCTATCTTATAAAATCATATCCCCCTAATACTTTTTGTAAGACCAGCAGAATTGAAACAATAAATATGATTCTTAAAATATTTAAAAATTCCCAGTGTAATACATAATGTTAGTGAATTACAAGCCTAAACAATTACTCAATGACACTTTTTAAATCAGAATTGCAAGGTTAATTTTTTTTGTTTTACAAAGGCAAAATCTTCTAACTAAAACATTAAATTTGGAAAATTCCTTCCTGACACCAAAATAGTAACACTATGGGTATG
This sequence comes from Tamias sibiricus, assembly GCA_025594165.1. Taxonomy (NCBI): domain Eukaryota; kingdom Metazoa; phylum Chordata; class Mammalia; order Rodentia; family Sciuridae; genus Tamias; species Tamias sibiricus. Next base: position 70,228,353 of record CM046670.1, read on the forward strand.
ATTTAACTAAGAATGTTGGTGTTTAGTCCTAAGTCTTTCTGTGGTTATGATATTAAGGAAATATTTATTACTCCCTATGCATCTTCTCAGAGGTAAAGTTCCCATAAAAACCAAAAACATAGGCCAGGAATGTGAGGTCTAGAGTTAGACAATATTTAGTGTAATTTTTCTCATAATCCCAACTATTTGACTTCCATTTTTAAGTGTGATGTTTTAGAGTTGTTAAATTAAGGACGGAAGATGGTTATATAACCTACTTTCCTAAGTTTGAGTTACATCAATATTTCATCCTGCCATTTGTTTAAACATAAATTTGCAACCTTCTGTCTAGGCTGCTATACTCATTAGATTGGAGTTTCTGTGAGTCTATTTACAAATTATAAATTTAAAAACTATATAGGAAATAGTCCATTCCTTTCAAATCCATCTGTCCACTAGAATGTAAACTTCAGATTTTAAAGTGATAGTCATAGGAATTCTGCAGAGGTCTTGTGGTTGGTTCCCTTCTGTCCATGCAATGCCAACATCAATGGGTTGGTCAGACGAAACAAAACAAAACAAAACAAAAAAAAGGAACTATTTAGCTGGGCTAAAAACACAAAAAGTGCACACAGTATATGAGATTAATCAAATGGGAGGCATGATCCAGTTAAAACATTCAGGGTGCCTTTCACACCGGAGCCTGGAGGTGTGAGTGTGACAGGTGTAGTTTTGAGCAATATGACACACTAGTCACAACAAGAAAGACAGGGACTCTGCTCTTCAGGGCTCACATTCAGCTAGGAGCAAAAAGCCAGTCAATGAGTGAGTAAAAAGCAACACCAGATCAATACAGTTTTGAAAAGTGCCACAAAGAAAATAAAGCAGCAGGGTTTATAGAGGGTAGCAATGGAGGGCTATGAAAAGGCTAATTTTGAAACTAGTATCTGCTAACAACTGCCTAAAAGGGGACTTTTGAAGTGAAGTATGAGAAAGAATGGATCTATGAAAAGCAGGGAGAAAGCTTCTAGGCAGTTAAGTACACTGAGTGTTAAGACCCCAAATGTGCAGCATTGCTGGCATGTTTCAGGAAAGGAAGAGGAGTGCATGGCTCAAGGCAAGTGATAAGGGAAGGTGTGATGTGAGCTGGGGATGAAGACAGCAGGGTGGGGTCATGCAGCAACAAGAGGCTCTGGTACAGCTATGATAAGAAATTTAAGTTGGATGCAGTGATACATGAATCCCAGAAACTCAGCAGGTGAGACAGGGGAATCACAAGATCAAGCCCAGCCTCAGCAACTTAACATGATTCTCAGTAAGTTAGTGAGACCCTATCTCAAAATAAAGAGGACTAGGGATATAGCTCAGTGGTAAAGCATCTCTGGGTTTAATCCCCAGTTCAGAAGGAAGGAAGGAAGGAAAATTGGTTTAAAAAAAAAAAGGAAATTTGTGTGCACTGGAAAGAAGAAATTTGAAACAAGGCAGTGATATGATTTTATTTACATTGTTTATAAAGATTACTCTGGATGTAATATAAAGCCTAATATTGGGGCGAGGGGGAATCTATAGGAGAGATATTGGTAGCTTTGTTTAGAGTTGTGCTAGATAGTGAAAGTGGGGGAAAGGGACAGTTTTAAAATATCCTTTGGAAGAAACTTTTCAGGACAAGTTAGGTGCTGGGAAATGGTAATGACAAATCAAGGATTACTTCTTGGTTTGGGATTGGGTGAATGGGGATGCTAATACCACTTTCCAGGATGAAGATGACTGAAAAACCGATGGGCAAGGGGGAGGAAGGGGAGCAATTTATGATGCAGAAGAGAGAAAGAGGGTGAATATGGGAGCATGAAAGAAAGGAAGACAAATTAGCTCTGGGTGAATGGGCATATACAGTGTAGTTAAAAAAAAAAAAAAAAAAAAAAAAAAAACAGAAGAAGACAAGAAATGTCCATATAGAAGTTAGATTTAAATTTTTTTGTTAGATAAATTGAGCCATTAGGTCAAAGAGCATTATTGCAGATAGAAACTAGAATAATACAGTGTCTATGTTACCTTTACTACTTTGGTAAAATTACTTCATTTGCAAATAAAGTTCTTTATGGAAGGCAAAATGTAACTGAAAGTGAACTTGAGCCCTCTTTTCACTGTGTGTTTTCTAGATGTGGGAACACAGACATGCTTCAGCACTTAGTAGTAATCAGACTAGTTTGTTCAGAATTTAGCTCTAGTAATCAAAAAGGTCTTATTTTGTTTTCCTGTGATATTTTCTGAAGTATTTGCTCTAGATAACAGAGCACACAATCAGAAGATTAATTTGCTTTGGGGCTATGAAGCTTACAGTAAAGGCAAACATTATTTTTGTATAACATGTAATTATTTACTAGTTTGGGGTTATCCATTGGCGCATTAGAGAAAAAGTTTGCAAACTAAAATCAATAGAAATAATAATTGCTTCTCCTGGGAGAACTATAGAAACTAGAACAGGGAATATGGGATGTTTTGTTTTGTTATTATTATTTTTGTAACAAGTATGTGAGTTGCTGTCTCCTGAGTCTCTTTTTTTTCTTTCAGTGATGCAAAATTTTGCTGTTTCCCAAAACACATTCTTATTTCTTAGGGAATGATTCCATGTCACATGAAACACATACACACACACACACTCATGCATGCCAACACCAGGCAGTCTCACACACACATACACACACACACACACACACACACACACACAAGCATGCATGACAACACCAGGCAGTCTCCACTCTATTTCCCTCTTCATTTTTGACACAAGAGATACTAGCATTCAGCATTAGTCTTGAATCATCCATTTTGTACAAAATTGCCCAAATGATGGCTAGTAGTATCTTAATAAAATTTCTACTAGTTGTCAAAAGAAAGTAACTTCAAACCAGTTACATTTTCTATTTCTATTACTATTATTTCTTTTCTCTACAACAATTTCTGTAACAAAAGCTCACATAAAAATTATGAAGTAATGTTGTAATTGGATATCACTCTCTGCATCACTCACTATTTCTATATAACAGGACACCTTGCAGGATTAGAATATTTAAAAAAAACTTGCATGTAGTGTGTTACTGCTGAGTGAGTAATAACAGGGTGATATTTATGAAAGTTAAAACAGCAATACAAAGATGCTATTAGAAAAAAAAAAGATAATATAGGAGAGAAGGTCTGTATAATTATTGAAAAAAATAAACGGAGCCAGAGTTTATAGAGAGATTGAATTTAGCTCTGTGTAATACTACTCCTTTAAAAAAAAAAAAAAAAAAAAAAAAAAAAAAAAAAAAAAAAAAAAAAACTTTGGATGGCTTAGATTTTGTCTGTGTAGATTTAGTATCTGTATGGATATCAATCAATCAAGTCAAGTATTGAGATCTCACTGAATCTGACTACAGAGTTGGAACATAAGAAAAGTTTTGTATCCTCAAAGATTTCATAAGAATGACAGTCAACTAATTTAAAGAACAGACATTTTATTGTAGAAGCAAAACTTTGAGTTTTATATTATTCTACACATGAGGGATTTGAAGTATAAAATAATATGCCCACAGCTTATAAATGTCAGACACAGTATTCAAATCTAGGACTCTTCAGCTTAAGGATCATGCTCTTTCCATCAATGAGAAGTCTCCTGACTCACTAAACATTTATGGGAGTTCAGAAAGAGGAGGAATCAATTAGGCTTAAATTCTCATGTGGGCCTTATCAAGAAAGAGTTACTTGACTTGATTCTTGAGGAATAAATGAGATTTTCAAAAGAAAAAAGAGTCAAGAAGATTGTGTTGACATGGCAGAGGGGAAGACCATAAGTGCCAAGCCAAGAAAGTAGAATAAGGTGATAGGCACCAGAAGCTCACAGGGGCACTGGCTGGAGGAACTGTGAATAGTGTAGAAGAATACAGAAACAGGAACCTGTTCAGGGAAGGTGTACAGAGCCAGGATTTGAGATGCATGAATAACTGAGAGGGCAACAGCGTGTATAGAGAGGAATAAGCCATTGTTATGTTCTTGCATAACAACATCAGGGTTCTAGAAAGAGCAGTCTAGGCAAAGAGTCCAGAGCCCTTTAAAGTCCACTTTGGAAAACTATATTTTCCCCCACATCAGGCTATTTGTTTGCACTTTCATTTATCTAATAGATGAGAATGGAAAAAAGGAAGTATACTGATGTAAACAATCACCTAACCATGAAGAACTTACTATGCCAGGCCAATGAGAGACCTAGGTTTCTCAGACTAAGCTGGGGCTCTTGAAAGGGCAATAAGTTAATATAATATAATCTGAAATATATATGTATGAATTACATAATATCCATTATGGATTATATATTATAATATATAAACAAAATGTTTATGCATATTATGGATTATATAACATATAAACAAAATTAAGTTGAACAATAACATCTTACATTCATATAAATTCTTTTTAGCATTTACAAGCCACATTGATTAATCAATTGTAAATTTATCTAAAAGTTTAAACAAATGTATCATAGCATTGTTGTTATGCATAGTTTTTCAATTATCAAACACTAAAAGCTCTATCTTGTGAGAAATTGTAGAATGCTTTTCATTTAAAAAGAATGCGAGTCACTGCTCCAGGTGAAGGAAAATACTGAAGGGTTCTCAACAGAGCCATGTGGACTGATTGCATTCTGACAGCTTGTTGAAGATGAATTTGAGTAAATCAAGACTGGAGAGAGAACAATTCTGGACCAACTATAAAGATGAGAGCCTGTGGTTAATAGGGAGAGCAGGATATAGAGAAACAGACATGTCCCAGCAATATTCATGAGGTAAAGTTGGAGGAGTGAGGTGAAGATATGGGGATGAAAGAGAAAAAAGCATCAGAGATCGCTTTAAGATTTCTTGCTTGCATTACTAACGGAATACTGGCATATCCAGTAATAGAGAATATAAGAGGATGATAAGATCTGAAACAAAATCTATTCCTTTACTTCTGTGGGACACACTGAGTTGAAGCACCGACATGGGGTGATTGTGTATCTTGGTTTACCTTAACTGTGCTGATGATGTAAGTCTGTTGTCCCAGCTTAAGTATTAGTAGAACCTTCCTTCCTTTCTCTCAAAATTGTCTTGCTTTGAGAAATAAACAATATGGCCATCCTTAACTTACAAAACCTACAGCAGCAGATGCCATTCAGATGGTTTAGGATGAGTCTGGATCTCAAAAGAGAGGTCTGAACAGAATCCATGATTTAGGAGTAATCTCAATATTTGTAGTATTTGAAACTGGTCATGTAGATCGCATTATCTAAGGAAAGTACTTTTTTTTTTTTTTGTCATCATGGGTAAAGATGGAATCCACATTGATGGAAAAACTAGGGAAAGGTGAGAAGAAAACCTCAGGTGCACATACTCAGAGAAACAAGATGGAAAAAGAACACAACCCTCCAAGCTTCCTTGAATTTGACAGTTGCAAAACTGCTGTGGAACTGGTTCAAATCATTTAGGTAAAGGTTCAAAGTGGAAACTGGAGTGCAGTGGGCTGAGAGGCAAAGGAGAGCTGAGAAAGCTGATTTTGACATATTTCTGTAGGGAAGTGACTGGATAATAGTCAAACCAGTATGCAGCTCAAGTGAGGTAGAGTTTTTTTTTTCCTTAAATATTTATTTATTTGCTTTAGTTGTACACAATGCATTTGTCTTTACGTGGTGCTGAGGATCGAACCCGGGTCGCGCACATGCTAGTCGAGCACTCTACTGCTGAGCCACAACCCCAGCCCTGAGGTGGAGTTTTTATATTTTTTTGTTTGGGGATCAGAGGCTTGAAAAGTTTTGTAGACTGAAAAGAAGGATTCAGGAGACAGGGAGAAAACAAAGAGGAAAAAGAAGAAGAAAGAGAAGGAGAAGGAAAAGAAACAGAAATATAGACGATAGATAAAAGATACAGAAAGAGAAATTAATGGTCCTTGATGCAGATGCCTGGAGAATAAGGAAGGAAAACTCATCAAAGGCAGAGATGGAACAATTGATGTTGAACTGGTTGACAGTGCACCAAGTCCCTTGTGCCTGGGATGTCAGTTAACCCATCATAATAGGAGGTAATTGACAAGGGTGGAAGGAAGTCAGGGGTTGAAAAAAACAATGAGATTTGTCACTGAAGCATGCTTTAGGCAGATATTGAAAAATGCATAGAGGTCAGATGGCTGCAGATTCCAGGTAGAGACTGAATTGCCCAGGAAACTTCCCAAGTATCAGAAGAAAGAAGCTTCAAACGATAGACTGGACACTGAGGTAAGAGTTTCACATGGAGGAGGAAGGGATTGAAATAAGCTAACTTCATCATACTTAGGAGGCAGAGGAATTAAATCCTAAATACCAAATTAGGTCCTGGGTCTATACACTCCTAAAGTAAGTTCTAAAGTTGTGATATTGGAATGGTTAGATTTAAACGTCTCAGAAGTTTAGGTACCTGGTGAAATTTAGAAACATTGCCTGAAGCTCAACACTCATCTTCATTCCCAGGAAGTCATTCAGAAACTTCTAGAAACAAGTGCAGATTTCCAGTTGAAAGCTGAGGCAATTACATAGGTTTTGGCAACTGAGAATTAAAAAAAAAAAACAAGCAAAGCCTGAAGCACCAATGAACATTCTGAAGGATCAGATGTGTGGAGAAGATTCCAGAAAGTTGACCCTCAGTTATACTTCTAATTTCTTTTGTGACATTATATATAAGTTGCTTAACTCTGTGGGCCTTAAAAACACTCTTCATCTCAAAAATGTTGTGGAGGGGGAGGGATAAAGGGAGACATTTTAAGACCCTCCCATCTTTACAGTTCTTAGGTGACTGTGGGCAGAGGAGGATACAAGAACAAATCACAATAATAATGTTATTCAGTGAATACAAAGACAATATTCTTTGAGGAAAAATTAGTAAATCTATTTTTATTTCCATTGCAATACATAAACCAAGGATATCTTTGGGGAATAAAGGGAGGTAGAGCTTTGAATTCAAATATTCAATCAGTGAGTTCTTTACTTCACTCAGAAGTCAGATGAGTAGCAATGGATCAATGGAGGATTGATTCAAACACTGGAAACCTGGAGAAAACTGTGTTTCAGGGATCAGGATTCAGGGCAATATGGATCAATAACTACTAGTAGAAACCAAAGGCAACTAGCAGCACAGCACGACTGAATCATAAAATGGTAACCGCTCCATGTGGGATTCCCGCCCACTTTAAAATAAAGTTTGATTCTGTGAATTCTTAACACATATTATGCCCTGTGCCAAGCTGTGTTGACACTGGAATCGAGAAATAAGTATAGGTTGTGTGACAGCGCCTTCTCTATCATCAAAGTGCTTATAGGCTGAGTGGTACCGAGTATGTGGTAACCAACATCTGACCAGAGCTTAGTCTCAGAATCCAGTCTCTTTTCAATGAGACAAGAAACATTACTTCAGGCTTTCAGTTCCCTGTAGATTGACCAGAGCTCACCATTTGTTAGTGCTGATGAGTCTATGAATCCAACAAGATCATTGAGTTTATATTGAAAACTTGAACTACCAAATACAAATCAATCTAATTCTGTGGCCTGAGAAGCTGCTTAGTCCAAGAAAACTGAACTCTACCAGGTCTGTTGGCTCAGTGAGAAAAAGACAATAGCATCGTTTTCAGATATAAGTAACTAAATCCATTTAAAATTTAATTTTCCTACTCAGGCGCAGGTTATCTTTGAGGATAGTTATAAATACCACTTTCAATTCCAATATTCAATATGGTGATACCAAAAAGCACTGAGGAAAAAGAACTCATTTTTAGTGCCATCATTTTTTTCCATTATATTCTCATCGATCTAAGTCTGTAAACAAATATCATGTAAAAGATACACATGTGACCTTATTGATGTACTTAATTCTTTAGCAATAATCCTGATATTTACTCTAATTTGGAACCATTGTGCATTCTATGTTCTTACAAACACTGACAGCTTCCTGAAACTGCCATTGCAGATTAACTGAAGTTAAAGTCTCAGATAACTTAAAAATAGGAAGGGTGCCCATCACTGTCCCTCACAATGACATCAGGAATGATCTCTTTGCTCCTGTTAGCCCTTGGGTAGTGTGAGGTGACCAGGGAAGAGCTCATTTCACCTCACTCCCATGCACCGAACATATGAAATTCCCAAGTTCATCCTCGGTAGGTATTAACAGTGACAAAGAAAGCTAGCATATTTAAGAGTATGTAGAACAATGACTTCCATGACAAAGTACTCAGTAAAAGTGGATATGTGATTTAAATTGTGGCATAAATGCTTGCAGTTAAAGAATTAGATGGTGTGTGCAACATCAAAACAAATGAGAGAAATTTTTAAAATTCATGTATTTCTAAAAACTCAGAAGTTTTGCACATGTGATACTAGTGAAGCAAACTCTTTCACATCTGCATGTGGTTGTACAACAAAGTCTGGCCTGTGAAATTACTCACAAATATATGCTGGTCAGCCAAGTGCTTTAGTCCCACACAAACAATGACTGTGTTTGTGCTTTTTTTAAAGGCAAGGAAGCCCTCTCCTTTTTCCTCTAAAGCTTACTATGGTGTTGATTCAAAAAATTATGCTGAATTAATACATATTTATCCATTATCGTCTTCCAGTCAGTGGTCAGTCTGAAGCCAGCTGTAAACAGGGACATAGATAAGCAATGGTTCGGGGGGAGTGAACAATGCTGTTTTCATTGTCTATATCTGAGCACGTACGCTCAGAAAACATTTCACAAATCATAAGTTACATTACAAAGATAAACACCCTACTATAATAGACCCTTAGTCCACTCAGATCAGTGACTTTTTCTCAGACTAAAGCACCAGAGTATGTGTTTTGTGTATAGAAGACTAATATACTCCTTGAATCAGCAGCAAAAGTTTAGGGTCATTTTCCATATAGTATATATCTCATAATAGATTTCACTATATATTGCATTGTGAGTGAATTGTTAATGCCTGTAATGATTAATTTGAATTGTCAACTTGATTGGATTAAGAGAAGCCCATGATTAAGAGTCTTATTGGTGTGTCAATGAGGGTGTGTCTAGGAATGATTGGCATGTGGGACAGCCAACTGAAATGGAGACCTTCCCTAAGCTTGAGCAACACCATCAATAGGATGATGGCCTGGATGGAATAAAAGTTGGAAGAACAAGGAAGCAACAGCAGATGCAAGCTTGATTCTTTTTGGAGGGGTTCTTGAATGCTGCTCCCATGATCTGAGAATATCAGACTCTTGCTTCTTCACGCTTCCAAAGTGGACTCGGCCACTGATTCCCCAGAAGCCTTCAGTATTGGACTAGGGTAGCACTGTTGATCCCTCTTGTTTTGGGGCTTCAGCCTCTTGGCTTGTACAGCTACTGGTTCTTCCAGCTCTCCAGCATGCAGATGGCCATTGTGAACTATCCAGCTTCTGGTTGCATAAGCAAAGCTAATAAATCCATTTTTCAAACTATACTTCCTGTTGATTCTGTTTCTCTAGAGAATACTGACTAATACAATACCCATTTAAAACCTTTAAGATTCATTGTCTTTGATAGTAAATTAGTTAGTATAGGGCATAAGTTAACTTCTTTTGAACTTCAAGAGGGTAATCCTAAATATTGGATCAAAATAAATGTTTGATTCATATACGTGTATATATAATTTTATATATATATATATATATATATATATATATATATATATATATATAATTTTAGGGCATCTTTACCCTCACATCATTATCCATTTTGTGTTTTTCTAAAATGCAAAGTTCCATCCATTAAGTTTTGCCTTTTATAGCAGCTATTTCATATAAATCTTCAACTCCTTTTCTTAATGATTTCATCTCACATTTTTCCAGATATCCCATTTGAGGTATTTTGAACCTAGGGTGACCTTCAAAAATTCTGCACACTGTCTCAAATTTTTTAAATTACAAAGTTTGTTTGTTTTTTTAGATGTACATGACAATAGAGTTTATTTTGACACATTATACATATAGGGAGTATAACGTCCCATTCTTACAGTTGTACGTGATGTGGAATTACACTAGTTGTGTATTTATATATGAACATAGGAAAGTTATGTCCAATTCATTCTACTGTCTTTCCAATTCCCACCCCCTACTCCCGTCCCCTTTCTCTCCTTTGTCTAGTTCAATGAACATCTATTCTTCCCTCTTGTATCCCTCCTTATTGTGTGTTAGCATCTGCATATCAGAGAGACTATTTGGTCTTTAATTTTTGGGGAATGGCTTATTTCACTTTGCATGGTATTCTCCAGTTCCATCCATTTACCAGCAAATGCCAAAATTTCATTCTCTTTATGACTGAGTAATATTTCATTGTGTATATATACCACATTTTCTTCATCCATTCATCTGTTGGAGGGCACCTGGGTTGGTTCCATAGCTTAATTGTGAATTAAGCTGCTATAAACACTAATGTGGCCACGTCACTATACTATGCTGATTTTTAGTCCCTTGGTTATAAACTGAGGAGTGGGTTAACTGGGTGAAATGGTGGTTCTATTCCAAGTTTTATGAGAATCTCCATACTGCTTCCCAGAATGGTTGCACCAATTTTCAGTCCCACCAGCAGTGTACGTGTATACCTTTCCCCCACATCCTCACCAACATTTATTGTTAATTATATTCTTGATAAATTTCATTCTGAGATGAGATGAAATCTCAGTATGATTTTGGTTTGCATTTCTCTAATTGCTAGAGACGTTGAACACTTTTTTTCACATATTTGTTGGCCAACTGTATTTCTTCTTCTATGAAGTACAGGACATCACAACTTTATATAAATAAAGGAAAATATATATTTCTTTTTCAAAACTGATTTCTCAGAATCTCATTTGGTGATTCAAAAGAGTGATGTCTTCGTGTTCAATGCATGCATGTGATCCTGGCCTTTTTCAGATCTATTGCTTGATTGTAGTGTTAATTTTATCTTGAGGTTGGGTGTTTGTGTGTGTGGTGGGGGTCCATTCATCAATCTTTGATGTGGTGGTGAGTGTTTTAGTCAGCTTCTCACCACTGTGACCAAAAGACCTGACAAGAACAATTAGAGGATGAAAAGTTTATTTGGAGGCTCAGGGTTTCAGTGGTCTCAGTCCACAGAGAGTGGACCCCATTCCTCAGGGACTGGGATGAGGCAGAACATCATGGGAGAGTGTAGAAGAGGAAATCAGCTCAGGACATGCCAATCAGGAAGCAGAGAGAGATGAAGATATATACCCTAAAGGCATGACCCCAGGGACCCACCACCTCTAGCCACCTACCAGTCTACAGTTACCATTCAGCTAATCCCCTGAGAAGTAAAGGAAAATGGCTCTAATAACCCAATCATTTAATGTCTAAACCTTCTTGCATTGTCTCACACATGATCTTTTGGGGAACACCTAATATCTTAACCATAACAGTGGGTATGCCTGCTTTCTACCTATTCAACAGCTATCAGAATTATGCTTTATTCATGAGTACTGCTAGGGAGGGATGTGTCACCACTTTTTAATCCCTGCCTCCTTGTAAAGTTTGGAGGATTCCAGTGAGAAGTACAAATATAAACTCTGGATAGAACCAAGGGGCTCAGTGCAAAGTGGAATCCAGAGTCATTACTTTTACATATGTTAAGATTTGAAGATCACAAAAACATGCTAATTATTTTTATCCACCCTTTTGAATTCTTTTCACATGATGATATTGACCATTTCCCTTTCTCAGACAAAATGGAGAAATAAGGACAGTTTATTTATTGTGGGCATATGTCTTCATGTTTTCAGAGCTCCTTCCAAGTTCTGTGTATTTCAGTACCAATGAATCTTCTTGTCTCCTAAGTCCATCTTCCCTGGATAATTAGATGTGTCTCATGCTGTCAAGATTACCCTACTCTTCTGCTCATCTATATGGTACATAGAATTTAAGGAATAACTCTAAGAAATGATGCATTCTCCATGTTCTGGAGACAGGTAAGATGACGTAGATGGATCCTCCTATTTAATTTCCCCTACTAGTCATGAAGGAGGAACTCAGTAAGACTTTAGCGTATGTTTTATGAGGGGGAAATGATTACATAAAGTCAGTTTTTAAATTATGATAGCAGTCTGTGATAGTGCCGGGTTGTGTGAGAAACAGAAGACTCTAAGAATGGGGTGGAAAAATCAGAAGGGGGAGAGGAGGCTTCTGAAATGCACTAGGCATTGGAAGACTGGTTTGGAGGACAGAAAAATTCGGTGGAAGAAGAAAAAATATTGACTTTAGAAAAAAATTTAACTTCACAAAAGGGAGTAATTTATCCATTAGAGGACTCTAATGTACACCTAGATATCAATAAGCTGGAGTTCACCTATAAGTGGAATCTCTACTCACTAGGTCAATGTTTTCTTGTATCAGGAACTGTCCCAGGTGCTGGAAATACAAAAGTGAAAAAAATGGCCCTTATCTTTTGGGGGTTTCTATATTAGGAAGATGAATTGGCTAGATAGACACACCACCAATCTAAAGACCCACTCAGTGTCATTCTGAAGCAAATGTAGTTACTTAGAGTTGCCCACAAAACAAAGATAAAGGTACCTAGAAATTTTGCAGCCTTGGAGAATATACCTTTTATGAAGGAGAAAGGAAAAGGAAGCCAATATGATCAGTTACTGCTTAAAGGGTGTATTTATCTCGCTTAGTTCTAGTCACAGATAACTTGACATTTGCATTACTGAAGTCCATTTCCAAGTGGCTTTGAAGAGCACTGAAATGTTCTTGGAAGTTGGCCAGAGCCACTTTGGCTTTCCTATCTGCATTGGCATGAAAAGATCGGTGCATGAACTATAGCACCTATGACAGCTAAGATGCTAGAATATCTAATTGCATCATTTTTTAAAAAGACTGAGTAGAGTACCAAGTTCAAGTGGAGACACCCAAGGGATAGCTCTAATATCTGCCTGTGAATGTTTTCCCCATGATGCCAAATATGTGTGGAAGTTGCAAACATAATTTGGCTTGTATATTTTTATTAATTTTTTAAAGAACTGACTATTTTCAATATGAATTAGCCTATTCTAGGCAACGAGCACATGAAATAAATTGAAAATAATACAGTGAAATTGAAGCAAAAGTCTTAGGAGAAAGAAAAATACTCAGCATCACAATTATAACTGTTCCTAATCCAAAAATATTTGCATCCCAAGTTATTACCCTGCTCACGTCTGTTCAGAGCTTGTAAGATTTTCTATTGCTCACTATTTACTGTTTCTAAAAAGAAACAGAAATTTCACATGGTTCTCAGAGCAGAAGGTAGAAAATACCAACAGGATTACAGCTCCTCATTTATACTGGCATTTATGATAAAATGAGCCAGAATTAAGATAAGCTGGAGATATATAAATGGGGAAACATTATTAAGCCAACATTAGCCTGTATTTCATTAGCCAGGACTTATTTTATCAAGAGGAAAAATCAAAAGTAACACAAAAACATGTGTTGTGGTATTTGTTAACATTAATGACACACAATAAAACATAAGAGCTACCAAAGTTCCTCAAGAGTTGGGAGTACAAAGTGGTTATTGATTAAAATTACTATCTATCTTTAAAAGTTATTTTAGAAAGAATTATTTTCCCCATTCTCAAAATAATGTTTTCCCAATATGCATTTAATTACAGCTTCCAAATCATCAGCAAGGATTTCAAACACAATGCATTTTGAAATAAGGCTATAAACGGACCATATGATTCAGTCAAGTGAAAGAAGAGATGTTTAAATTAGATTTCCTAATGTACTGGTATAGCCAATATGTTTTTATTTTTATTTTTTATTTCACAGAGTAAATGATGCTTGAAACAAAATTGAGAGGTAGAAGATTTTCTAGTCCATTGATTCTCAAGCATTTTTTAAATCTGTAAAAGCCTTTATTCAAAAACAATTTTAAAAAGAATTCCAATAAAATAAAGCTGTTGTAGCTGACACACACTCTCCCATAAGATGCCTATATTCCCACTCCATCTTCCTTCTCTATCCTCAGAACCCATCCCTAGTTTCACCAGGTCCTATTCCCCCTTGCAAAGAGTTGACATTTTCCCAAGTCCAGGCCTTAACCCTTTCTGTTCGTTTCCTTTCAAATCAATCTCTCTCTCTCTCTCTCAAAAAAAAAAAAAAAAAAAAAAAAAAAAAGGATTCACCTCACCTACTTTACATCCCTAGTGCATGCTCTAGCTTCAGAACCTCAGAAATATATAGAAACCTCCCACTAATTTATTGTTTGTGTTTTTAATTCTCTGTTCATTGACAACAAGACTAGGAGTTTCTCAGGAGAAACAAAGTAACAGATTGAGAACTTTGTTAAAAAGAGAGATATACAGACAGAAACAAAGCACTTTCTAGAAGGACAGAATTTAGAAGAGTCAAATTAACAAGGCACCATTTCTGTAAAATAAAATGTCAGCGTCCACAATACCACACTGGGTACACTAGTGTGCTCCTGTGACTCTGATTTGACTATTTCTTATTTTTCTTCCTAAATAATAGGAACCAATTCAGATTTTCCCTGTCCACAGCCTTCAGACATAACCATATTCTGTTTACAGAGCTGAGATGGCAGTACTAAAACACCACTCATTGTGACTCTTATGCAAATTAAGCGTTTTTAAAAGTTCAGGCCCAGGCCAAACAAGCCCCCACATTCATTACAAAAAGGTAAACTACTGTTCCTACAGTTATGTGGGCATAGCTTGTCTTCATTTTTAGTGAAGTGAATCACTTTCCAAACAACTAATTTTGCTCCTTCCTATGCAGTTTGCCTTGATCAAAAGTAACAGGAATACTTCTTTAATTTATATAAGTGTTCATAAACAAAAGCATAGTTTATTATGTTAGTTATTTCACTTGATCTCTCAACAAACTTACTGAACACCAGATCAAGTATTATTGTCCCTATTTGTTATCTAAGGAAACTGAGACCTACTTAATAGGTGGTAAGATTTTAAGCCAAAAAGGTCTGTCTATCATTGCCTAACTCCGGTCGTGAAAACTACATATAGTTGTGTCACATGGCCATTATGAGGGAACTTCCATGGAAGGGGGGATATAAGTATCCTGCAGAAACTCTAAAATGTATAACTAAAATAAAAACATAAGTTAAATATAAGTGAAAATATGGTTGATATCCTAAGCATTTTCCATGAGCCTTCAGTTTACAGATCCTGCAGGAAACTCCAAAGAACCTTGACCCTTTGCACCTGGCACATTCTTAAAGCCACTGGAGGTCCCTAGGGCTGACAGTTTCTTTCATTGTTCTTGTTCCCTGGATTATTGCCATTGATATCAATTTTCAAGAAGAAAATAATACGAGGAATACATTAACAGAACACTGACAACCCCATTGCATCTACAGGATTTTTTCTTCATGTAGGTGCATGTAGATTTTTTTAAAATCAACTTTCTTGACTATAAAAATGTGCTAAAAATGTAAATGCAAAGTCACTCAATGTGGTTATTCTAACCCTGCACACATAGAAGAAACAGATGACTTCAGCAGTAGAGCAAGGTTTCCATGATAAATCATGCTTGCATTTATTTTTGGAAAGATTAGCAATATGTCTGTAATCTGATGGAGTAATGCTGATATATGCGTCTACACAGAGGAGAGGAAACCTCATCCACTGGCAGATAGACAAGGTAGTCAAAAAGTGAGACTGTGTTTAAGAAACGTTTTCTTGATCACATACTGGTCATTTATTGTTTTTTGGAGAAAAGTTCCAGATATACAAAAGTCCCTAGTAGATAAAGAGATGGGCTGGAACCCAACCATAAATCACATTCCCTGAAGTGTAACTATAATTTTCTAGGTAAAATCCTGATAAAATTCATATTAAGAGGAAAATGAGTTATGAAAAAAAGTAGTATACCTGTGTTGTGGTGTCATGAATGTAGAATGTTTCTTTCTCAATAGATGCTTTATTTTAGAACCATTTTAGATTTTCAGAAAAAAAAAAAAACTGAAAATGTTATACAGTTCCATATACCCCAGGCCCAGTTTCCCCTATTATCAACATTTTACTTAGATTTTGGTATGTTTGTCACAATTAAGATACCCATATTAGTGCACTGTTATTAACTAAATTCATGTATTATGTATATCTTCTTACTTTTACCTAATGCCTTTTTCACCCCCCATCATATATTTTATAGAGCAATCCTTAACAAGAGCTCAACTGAGTTGACCATGGTTGGGGTTGCGGCAGGGGGCGGGGGGGCAGGTCATGGAAGGAAAGTGTCATCCTAATCACATTATATCAAGGGTACATACTACTGATGTGACTGATACTGTGACTCTTGGTGCTTACCTTGTTTACCTGGCTAAGGGAATATTTATCTAACTTCTCCAGAAAGTTATCCCCTCCCTGCATTCCATAACAATATGGAATACTATATGTGCAGTCCACCTTTCAGGAGTGGGGATTGTTCCACCTCTTGAGAAAGAACTCTATAATTTATGTAATTCTTCTACAAGGGAAGTTTGTCATTTTTCCCCCATGTATTCATTCATTCAGTAATTTATTTTATCTAAGTGTGGACTCAGGCATCTGAAGTTATAATCTAATATTAACTTATTTTGTTGCTCAAATTGTTCAAACCTTGGCCTTTGGGAGTATAGTTGCCTCCTATGTTTCTTCCATCCTCTTGACAGGCTTTTATTAATGTAGGTTTCTTTTTAATTTCTTTTTAGAACTTTCTGATTATTTGGAATTATAAGATACTACAGGCTTATCTGGAGTATTTCTCACCTCACTCCTGAAGAAAAGATTTTTCAAAGCAAAAATAGTTTTTAAAAATAGAAATAAATGGATGCAAATTCTGACTCCACACCTACATATGACCTTGGGCAAGTTATTGAGCAACTTTGAGATTCAGTTTCTTCATACATAAAAGGAGACTACTACTAACCTCCAAGTATTATTATGTCTAAATGATAAAACAAATGTCATGAGTTCCTAGCACTCATATTTAAAAAAATAACAATTCACTCTTCTGTCTCCCTCTTTATTGCCATTTAGCAGAGTAACCTACTTCTTCCTGTCTGGTGGCCTCCATTAATCACTACCCAGATTATATCAACTGAGGAGGCTTCCAAAACAACTGCTTTGAATAGTCACTCTTGATATTGACAATATAGGGATGTCTCTTTCTGTGCATAAACTCACACTTTAACACAATACACACATGGAAAGAGATGGACACACATGTAACATTTTATGTAGGTGTAAAGTACTTCCAAACAAACACACCTGATCTTAGCATGAAACAATATTTGAAATATATCATAGCAACAATTTTATGACCCTAGTATTTCAGCTGGTTATTTTAGAGAAAAAGAAAAAAAAAGTATTTGTCAAAATGAGTAGTTACCATAACAACTGCATGCAAGTTGATTTTTGGCGATCACTTCATCATTATTTTAACATTTCTGTTTCCATGACAACCAAATGCAGTTAGCATTATCCCTAAATACACTCCACAGGTATTTTTTCTTCAATGAATCAAGGTCTTTCATTTTACACTAAAGAGATTTAGGCTATCTGTATACAATTAATGTAAAATCTATCAATGGTAACACTCTGTCAAGAAAAAAAATGATCAAGCTAATAGAGGAACATTGTGGATACTGTCCATCTTCCTCCTGATATTGTATATGAAGGATTTTTAAGAAAATATACAAGATTTTACCAAAGGAAATTCATCTATTTTTCTAGCATGGGTCAAATCCATAAGAAAATGTATTTAGCTCAGAGAGTCAGACCTTATCCTGGATTGACTCTAGTTTATATTTTTATAGTATAGCTAAAGTACAGTCACTTAGAGACATGGAACATGCAATTCTTATTCATGCTTTATGAATAGCTGAAATTCACTCATCTGTGAATTTCAACTGTGAAGCACAGTTCACTTTCCAGCAAAGACTTTAGTTTATGAACCTATTCCTGTTGACACTGGTTAAGGTTTGTATACGAGGTGTCCCCCTAAAGCTCTTGTGTTAATGCAGGAATATTTAGAGGTGAAATGATTCAATTATGAGATGTGACCTAATCAGTCCATCCTAGTTTGAAAGGACTAACTAGGTAGTAACCAAAGGCAATTGGGGCATGGATGGAGGAAGTGATGGGTCACTGATGGAGTGCTCTGGACGGCTTCATCTTCCCTTTGATTCCTTAGTCTGTCTCTTTCTCTGCTTCCTGCCTGCCATGAGCTGAGCAGCTTCCCTCTGCTGTACCCTTCCACCATGATGTTCTACCTCATCTCAGGTCCAGAGCAATGGAGCCAGCCAACCATGGACTGAACCTCTGAAACTGTGAGCCAAAGTAAACTTACACTCCACTAAGTTGTTCTTGTCAGCTACTTTGGTCATAGCAATGAAAAGCTGATGGACACACACAAGTGGGATCTTCATTTTATTCCTCTAATAGTACCATTCCTACTCTTCTTTCTCTTCTAACATATATTTTTTCTTCTTTATTTCCTTCCATTCTACTATTTTCCTTTCTTTTATTCTGCCTTCTCCTTCTTCTCTCTTGACCTGCCACCCCCATTGCTTTACAGCAGTAGTAAAAGTCATAACACTAGAAGCACAGCAGATCAGTGTTCAAGGGTTCAATAACATCTTTTTTGGAATCAAAGTACTAGCTGGGATAAACCTCAATCAAAATTTCTTAGATATTCACTTTATAGAATTGGAGCCTTAGTATTCAAACTCACTTCTGCCTTATCTTTCAAAATTATTTAATAACGAGAGTTCATTTGTGTGAGAAGCAGACACTATAATGTACTATGGAGTATATAAAAAGCATATGGGCCCAATTCAGTAATTGCAAATGATGGGAAATTAATGTTCAATATCCATTTTTTTCCAGATACACTCTCAATACAATATACCAAAAAGGCCAATCTAAATATGAACCTAAATTAAATCCTTTTGGAGATTCTACAGCTATTAATTTTTCTGGGATCAACTTAATGCTAAACAACAAAGCAACAGCACATGACAATGTCATTTTATTAAGCCTTTTATAACCCAAACTCTAATATCATCGATAATCTTAAGAGCCAAAGCAGTCATGGTCCAATTGCACAGTTCAGTTAATTTTGCTGTTGTCAGCTATACCTTCTCAGCATGGTCCTCAGTAATTTATTAGTACATTTCCCTTTTAAGTATTCATCAGAAAAATATTTTCTGTGTAACAGGCCTTACCCATTCACATTGCTTTCACTTTTAATTTAAGAACATAAGGGGAAATATTTAATTATTAAGAGAAAACACACAAACTTAGGCAATAACAGGCAATGTATCAAACTTAAATTTTATGTATTGTAGGTAGGATATTATTTTAGCTGCATGGAACACAGACCCCAAATAGCAGTGAATTAAATAAAATGGAGCTCTTATATTGTCACATAATAGTGTACTTTAAAGGCTGTAGTGCATGTGGTTATTTAAGGGCCTTATTGTTTTGCTTTTCTTGGGATGTCATTCCAATCTAATAGTTCAGAATATCTGGCCATTGTGTTTGAATTCCAAACAACATAATGGAAGCAAGGTGTTAGAAATGTATGCACCACTTTTTGGGATATGAATTAGAAATTCTATACTTCATTTCTGCAAACAACCTGTTTTCAAGAGTGTAGTCTCCTCCTGACAAAACAGGAGGGCTAGTAAATGTGTCTGGTTAGTCACTTGAAAACTGAAAACATTTGATTCCATGCCTATGAGGAAAAAAATGGCAAATAGATATTGGGAGACATCTGCCAATATCCATTCATTTCCAATCTCACTAGAAAATCATTTGTACGTATTTCTAATCTCCCAAAATTCAAAGGAGATGTACAGGAATCTTAGAGAAAGGTATGATTTGAAATTTTCCAATGCTCTATAAGATGGAGAATTGATTCATTAAGTGCTGAGACATCTACTACTAGTTGATGTCCTTATGATTAACTGCTCAGGAATCATTGACCAACCAACCCATTATGTAGAGTACTCCAAAAAACTACCATTTTGTTTTGTTCCTCAAATCTGTCATTTTCTATTTTTTCTACTATTTCAGGGAGAAGTATTTTGTTGTCATTGTTGTTCTTCATGACTTGCACAGATGAGAGAAAATTGTTTCACCTTCAAGAGGCATTAACTGTGGTTATTATGGTCTGCTCATTCTCTTCTCAGAATTTTCCATTTATTTTGTTTCCTCAAATTTACCTTTTCTCTCTCGCTCTCCCTAACACACACACACACACACACACACACACACACACACGTGCATGGGCGCGCGCACACACACACACACACACACACACACACACACCTATAGTTGCTAATGAGCATAGTTATAATTTTCATTGTTATATTATCTAATGAATCTGCATGGAAAAAACAATAGGATAATTTGTACACCCATAAGATGGGTATGAGTCCCAGAGTTGTATACAAATGAAATGTTAGTCAATTTTCTCCATTGCCATCCTCTTCCATGCATGCTTAGTAACCCTAAATACTTTTTTAGTCTATTTGTTATAGGACGATGAGATATTAGAGGAATGTCCATGTTTATAAATTCCCTAAACTTAAATAAACACAAGTCTATAAATGAGAAAAATCAGTTAGCAATATATGCCATAGAAAAATATCCAGACTAAACCACAGCTCTAATTTATACACTGCCCACAATTAGTACTTGATTTCATACTTGAAATGGTACTAAAATTTCCCCATCTTTGTAATGTCTTTTTGGAAAGTTGCCATCGTGTATTATGCATTTTTTAGAGAAACTAGGCATGAATCACAGAAATACAGATTATTTTCAATATCAAAATCACATTTAGGCTTCTAGACTTAGCTCCCAAATCTTAATTTATTCAAACAATATCTATTTTGAATGTTTTTAGTATGTTCAAGGAAAAGTAATATCAGATTTTCAAAGTCCAATTTTTCCATGAAAGTATGGTTCACAAAAACGCAACTCATTTTTCCAACTTATGAAATGCTTAAGTGATTCACCATATCTACTACCAACAGGATAAGGCATGGAGCTTCAAACTTTAAGTTCAAAGATTGAATTTTCTAGAGACAGAACGTGAGTCAGGGATTCAAGTGCATATGAATTTATGTGAAGCTGCCTTCAAAGGAGTTAAGCATGTGGGAACAAGCATGTGGTAAGGTAAAATCTAGCTTTGATTTGATCCATAGAGGACTCTGGACTCTTAATAATTATTACTCTATAGATCAAGAAACCAGTTTGAAGGTTCTACCAATGCTAAATATAATTCAGTGGTATGCTGAACCAGAGAAATGGTTGGGTCCTCATCAATGAATGGGTCCACATATCCAGTAGACCTGTAGAGAGCCAGACCTAGGTAATATGACTCATCTGTGCCTGCTCCATCAGTGAATCCTTGATGATAGGATTTTGGGTCCCTAGGTATCAGTGTCAACTTAGACTCTATTCAGATCCTTAAGTAGCCCTTTCCTCTGTGTATGGTTTCTAAAGTAAACAGTTGTAGTTCTTTTGTGGAAGGGTGGGGTAAATCTTTTCTGTATACACTTGCCTTGTTTTGGTATGGTCCTTCTTTATGAGTCTTGGCCTATTCATTAAGTGAATAGTTTCTGGATCTGGAATCATGCCCAGTCAAGGTACAATGACTTGTTACTGGGGAAGCTGACCTCAGCTTCTTTCTTTGACCTCTACTTAAACGCTTTTGATTACAAACATTAAACAGTAGCCTCATTGACTGTCCATCCATCTTTTCCCTAGAACTAACTTGCAGATATTATTCCAACCTTTATACCTATAATGGTAATTATATACATCTTGTTTTAGATATTTATGGGTTACAAAAAGCTTTCTGTTGTCATAGGGCCCTAGCATCTACTACCATGAGCTCTGGCCTACAGAGCTGACTGATCTCATTGATGTCAGTGCCACTCAGTAGTGCAGCATATATTGCTTTAGTAAATGGAATGCCACCTGGTGCCATCCTCAGGTCCACAGTCAGCTTCTTGGGTTTCCATTCTTGTGTAGTATACCATCACGTGACACATGCAGCCTGAGGTTTTTTATTCCATGCACTACCATCTGCCATGGCATGAGCTTTCATAGAAACATATTAAAATTAGACTCTTGTGGCCTGTTTTAGGGACAGTCCTTGGGCACAGAAGAGGCTGCGCATATTGATAAACTCTTCCTTAGAACTTTGTATTCTGCTCACCTTGACCTGGCAATTCAGGCATTATATCCTCAAGTGCAGTGGCTGTTGTTTCTAAGTTACTTAGGACATTTTTAGTAAATCAGCATTGACAAAGCACCTAGTACTTGAGACCATTGTGCTAAGCAAAGTTCTTATATCTTAAGAGGTAGCATCAAATAAAAATCTGTTTTGATGTGAGGCCTTTATTGATGTGTCCTCAAAAGACTATTCTGAAATTTATTCCAGATTCAAAATTAGTGTTTGTCTTTTTTACAGCTACAAATCCAAAACCCTATATTCAATCTCTAAGTTTAGCACATAGATCTTATGTTTCTATTTATAAATGCAGCAAATTTAAATAACTACTCTCAAGGGAATTTTGAATAATTGACTCTTTTATGAGTTTTATTAGACTTTCAACTATTTTAACTACATTTGTAAATTTAATTATATGAATTCCTATCATCAATGGCTTTATCTAACTTAGTAAATAAAACCTTCTAAGTTATAGGACAAATGATTCTTATAAATTCAATCAACTTTCTAAGGTCTGTGAATTTGAAGTTATCTTAGATATTTTAAAACTATGCACATATTTTTCAAGATTTTAACTTAAAATCTTAAGACTACATTGATTGTTCACTTGTATACTTGAAATTAGACTTATAAGCTTATCACACTAATACATCAAATTCTGTTAAACTTTGTAAATATATGAAATGACAAATGTGTCATTTGTCATACATCTTTCTAAAATTAAAATAGCAATGCTAATGTTTACTTTCTTATTTTTTTTTATTTCAAATATACTGGGGCTGAAACACATATACCCATTAAGGAATAAAATTATTGTCTTGGTTAACTATTCTAGATGGTTAAACCATATCTTGAGCTTAAGATAGAGCTCTTAACTTCCAGAGACATTTGCCCCCAAGCCTTGACAATCAGGCTGAGTTCTTTTCAATAGTCACTATGTTGGCTTCAGTCTTACAAATTATTTAGTCTTAAAGCTCACATAATCCTGTTTATCAATTTCAAATATAATATAAATTTTTTTGAGCTTTGCCTTTTGTGGGTATTTAAAAAACTCGTAATATCTTCCTGCCTAACTCTAAAATTCTTTGAAGTTGGTAGAATTCTAAGTTTTATATATGTTTAAATTAAAGATTTTGAGTCTTGGAAGCCTACATTCCTCTGTTCTAGAACCCACACAATTCTTTTGTATATTTAAAATAATTTTCTGTTAATTTTGGATATTTTGTTTAGTTTCACTTGACTATGGACGCAATCTACAAAATCCCTCTATGGACAAAGAAAGATTATAATGGACCATATCATACTCACAAAGCAGTCCTTTTTTGATTTTCTGAAAACCCTGCTCCTACAAAATTTTTCAACCATTATATAATCATTTAGCCACTGATCATTTACAAAACCCTTCACTGCCATGGAATGCCTTTTCCCAGGGAGAAATCAAGTAGTTAAGAATTTATTGCCTCATGTTGAAGAGGCACATGTCACAAAAGAAAAAGACCTGTTCTCTCATCTACACAAAAAGAATCATGATGAATATAGACTCTGCACAAGGCTGAGCACATAGTCAGTCTTGAATAAATAGTAGTACAGGTCCACCATAGTGCTTCCAACAGCACTGGACACTGTGTAAGAGATTCCTGAGAAATGGGCATGAGGATAACCTCATCTATTAATGAACACTCAGGAACATGTGTTAGGTCATTTGTTATTTGTTAGGTGATGTAGATAAATGTGAAACATTGCAGATTCAGCCTCAGCATTTTTTTAAAAGGCAGTGGATGTTGGAGCATGATGAAATTCAGCCATAGAATGAAACCAAAGCTAAGGGTTTACTAACAGATATTATAGTTTTATAACAAAGTATTATAGTTTATGTAAACTATTATAATAGTTTATAACAAACTATTCTAGATGCTAAGCATGCAGGAGTGAACACAACAGACAAACTCCCTACTGTCATGGAATTTCATTCTGGTAGCTACACTCTCCAGACAATGAGGGTAGGAGAGAACAAAAAGAACTTTTAAAATTCTGCAAAATGTGAAAAGGGAGTTTCTGATGCCTGGCATAATCCCCTATATGGGAGGAATCATGAGTGGCCATATGTTCTTATAGTGACTGTGAGCCATCTGAGAGCATGCCGTTTCTCATTTTCTTTTTTAAAAAATCCTAACAAATTTCTACATATTTCCCATTGATGAAAATGTATAAGAATTTCTTTAGGTGCCTTTCCATTATTTATCACACACACACACACACACACACAAAAAAAAAAAAAAACCACAGAGCAGTATCTAATATGAAAGGAAAAGATTAATTAGGCTACATGACACAAATTGTTAGTACACTACAACCTGCATTCATGTGTCCCTACAATAAAACTCTATTTTAAAACATGCTGCATTTTGAGGCATCTTGAACTGATCTCATTGATTTTTATACAGTTTAAGACTTCTAGGTGAATGATTGAAGTCATCTGATGAGAGGCGACTTGATTTGAATTAGAACTTATTTAATTATTTAATGCATTCTGAGATTTATCATAGTGGGTTAAATGTGTGATAGTTACCTTTGGACCCTTCCTTCCATATGGTCTTCAGTCAATTTCATTGATAAACAGAATGTTGTGTGTGGTTCTTACTAGCACAACAAGCCAGTATGTGTAGCTGAGCCCTAGCTGTTCCTGAGTTTTCTCTTTGTTTTCCTGAAGAATACACATAGTTCATATGTTATCAATGCCACTTACATTTCTTTTTTAAAAAAAATTTCTGTGATTTACAGGGATTAATCTCATTGCCCATTGTCTTTTCTTGGATGATTTTAAATTTTATTCAGTGAAGTTTACTGCAAAGTTCTATCATGAACTCCATATGCAAGGTTTTTCTTGCCACATCAGAGCTGAAAAATTTCTAAATTTACAGTGTTAACAGCAGTATTATACATCTGCCATGGAAACAGGTAGTTAAATTTGTGCAGTTTAAATCCCATAAGTGAATCAAATTGATGTGGTCTCAGGAGAAAGAGCTCATGAATGTTCATGACAGTATTATTCAGAATCTCCAAAAACTGGGAATAGCATAAATGCTCATCAACAGGTGAATAGAAAGACAAAGTACTATATATGCAGATGGCAAACACTATTTGGCAATGATGGGAAGGAATGAATTGCTGATATGCACAATGCCACAGATGAACTGCAAAACATTATGAAAAGTGAAAGAAGTGAACGAAAAGCAGATACATACCCATGACCCCATCTGTGTAAAATGCAAAACTAATGATAATGACAATTAGAGGTTATCTCCTGGGGCAGGTGGTTACCTGGGAATCAGGGAGAGATCAACTGCAGAGGAGCCTGAGGTATCTTTTGAGGGCAAGAAGGGCCTCACCGTATTTTAATAATTACAGTGATACTTTGGCGGATGTATACAATTCATAAGACTTGCCAACTTTTACACTCAAAATGAATACATTCATTGTGTAAAATTATTACTCAATAAAATTAATAAGAAAAATAATTTTTGGCAGAATGGGAAAAGGAAAAATAGCATATAAAGGAAAAATAATCTAATTTACAACATTATATTATCAACTTCATTAGTACTTCTTTTTGAAGAAGTACATTTTAATGATAAAGGAAATTTACCTTTAATCTAGAGGAAGTCCTATTCAAATGCTTCCCTCTTACTGTTTTTGAAATATTTTTTTTAGTTTTAGATGGACACAATACCTTTATTTTGTTTATTTATTTTCATGTGGTGCTGGAACCAGGATCGAATCCATTGGTTCACGCATGCTAGGCAAGCGCTTTACCACTGAGCCATGACTCCAGCTCCTTCTCTCACTTTTAATGTGTGCATGTGAGAACACACACATATTTGGCATTTTCAATTTCAATCGCAAAAAAAGGACGCTTCTGCTATCACCTTTATAGTTCTAAAACCAAGAAAAGATAAGTTATAAGCTAAATGAAAATATATGAACATGGTATTTTGGCATTTTTCTTAATTTCCAATTTTTGAGTGACACATCTATTTTGAACATTGGTTTCTGCAGTGCTTAAGGATGTAAATTGTGCTCTCTGGGAAGAGAGAGCAAACAATCCAAGATTTTCCCATAGCCTGGTGTATCGCCAACCATCAAGGGCAACCCTCTCCAACTGGCCAGAGTTTAAAATAATCATTGCAGAATTTGGCCGACTAACACAGGGTTAGTGAAGATAAAGTTAACAGTTTGAATGAAAGCTCTATAGAAAACATAAACATTAATTACATATGGAAAACAAAGGTACTTATCAAGGTCTAGAGCTGACTGTGAGTCACTTCCTCAGCAGAGAGTGAGGACAGATTCGGATTGTCTTCTGGTTGCTTCTCCAAGGGTAAATTCTACGCACAGAAACATTTTGCAGCTCTCACAGCAAAGAGAATGTTCTGGAGGGCAGAGTCACATCTGTGCAGCAACAACCTTCCTACAGCTGACGTGTATAAGTTACTCATAGCAAACATACTAACTCTCCTCTGGGTTAGAAGGATTGAATATCTCCCTCATTAAGTGATGTGTCGTTTGAATTGCTGGCCTGGCTGACTGACCAGAAGGAGAAAATCCACTCAGTGTTCTTTCTGCTTTGTGCTTTTGATGGCAGATACTTATGTGACTTGTTTTCTCGCCTCCTTTAGGTCCTTGTTAAAATGTGACCTTTGAAAAGACTAATACCAGAACCTATCCAACTGCACCTCCCCACATCCTATACACATGATAAATCTGTATTTTATAATTTTTGTCCATAATATAAAAAACTTTATATTTTACTAATTTATTCATTTTCTTTGCTTTCCCTTCCATCAACATTCACAGCATTTATTTTTTATTTTTTAATTCTTGTATTCTTGAGGTTTAGAAGAGTTTTTGATACACAGTGGACACTAATTAAATACTGATGGACAGATCAATGTATAAATGAATAACTGTGATCCATCCTCAGACAGGAAGATCCAATATACAGATTGGAGCCCAATTCACTAAAATATTGTTAAAAATACGCAGAAAGAGTTTTCCTCCATTTGTATAGGAAATTTTCCATGAACCAAATGAACAGAGCATCTAGATTTTCATACTCCTATATTTGTAAAAGTAATTTTCCAAACTATTCCAAGAATTGTTCCATGAGAGCTAGATACGTAGTTTGTTATTTAAAAGCATCTAAGGGTATGTTCCTCAGCTCTCTGTTGGTTTGGTATGACAAAATATTTATGATAAACTTCACGAAGGAGGAAAGGATGATTTTGGTTGAGGTTTCAGTTCCTGTTCACTTTGCCACATTGCTTTGGTTGTGGGCAGCACAACATATCATCATGGTAGGACAGCAGGGTGAAGAATGTTCACCTCAAGAACAGCCAGGAAGCAAAGAGAGAGAGAGGGGAGAAGACCAGTTTCCCAATATTCCCTTGAAAAGCATAATCATAATGACCTAACGTCCTTCCCCGAGGCCCCACCACCAAAAGGCTTCACTTCCCTGTGGTGTCACAAGCCTTGAACACACAGACGTTTGGGAGACATTTATGACCCACACCACAGCAATAGATAAAACACATCTCAGAGTATGTACTATGTTTACTTTCTAGAGAAATGTAAATCACAATGTTTAAATGAAAAGCTCTGAGAAATCTTGCAATAAAATCAAATTTGAACAAGCACTTCAACAAATTAGTTTTAATGTTATTTAACACACTTTCCCGAATCTATTTGGCCATAGCACTTCCTTGCCCTTTGAAACATCTGTTAACATTCCATCAATCAGTGGCATTCAGCTGAGTACAGCTAAGGAAATTCCAGCACATTCCAGCTATTCTTTATCCATGAAGAAATTGAAAAATGACAGTGGTCATTATGAGTTCAGAAGGAATAACACCAACATACCTTTTCAATTTTGAAAAGGGTTGCTAAAGAATTAAATTGGGCCCAAAAAGAAGAGAATCATTATAATGAATCAAAGACAAATATTTCACAGAAGCAGTATGAGCTATGGATCTATACTTAAGATTTAACAATGAAATTATATAGACTTAGGGCCAACTCCTTATAAATGATGACTAATTTTTTTCAACTTTAGTGCAGCTTTAAGAAAGGATCTTAAAATAAAATATATCTTAACACAAAAATAAATTTGATTATACACAAGAATTTAGAAAATGATGAGAGTGTACTTATACATACTGAATAGATACTTTAATAAATTTTGGGACAACTAACTTTTTATTAAGTGTGGTAGAGATGCCTCTTGACACACAAAATTGATCGAATAATTATTTTTAAATTTAACATAAAAAATAAAATCATGCCAAGGTGAATAAGAAATAAGGGGAAAATTTGACCATTTGGGGCTAAATTCATTCTAAACAGAATATTATGGTCAGAAGACTGTTATATAAAAAACAATAGGCATATCTCTTTTTACTTACATATTATACATGAAAAAAAATCACCATAATATTTTAAAGAGAAATAGCAATCTTTAAAGATAGTTGCAGCAAATATAGCAAAGGGTTGTCTTTTTAACTTAGAAATTTTGTAGTTTAATAAGAGTGAAGACAAGAACACTCAGTGTCATAACTTTCTTTCCAAAATGGAATCACAAGTAAGCACTGAACTTTTGAAAAGAGGCTGGAATTCTTTTAATTAGCATCTCTCCTTTATCAAAATCAACAAGATCTATAATCCTTATAATTAACAAATATTTGACAGAAATCAGCACAAAGTGTCTCTTCCCAATGCAGATCAGAGTTGAGACAATTTTTTTCACCCCTACAACTCCACTCACAGAAATTAATTTGAAAGTAAGAATTGGACGACATACACAAAATAAAATGTCTATAATGTCTATATTCAATTTGATTATAGAGGATTTTTTTATCTCTTAAGGAAAGATAGCTTTGATAATTAAAATATGGGAGAATTTATAGCATAGTTAATATATATATATATATATATATATATATATATATGGGAGCTTTGGAATTAGGATCCAATGGTCCTGAATACAGAGATTTGGGGCAGTGGGTTGACCTCCTTAAGCATTGGTATCTCATGTGATAAAAGAGCTCCTGATTACAGATTTCACCTACGCTTGCCCACGTACTTAGCGGGCAGAGGAATTTGGGTTTCCTCCGTGTGTTAATGGGATGGCTGTGAAATAGAGCTAAGAAAGAACAGTGAAGAAAGGGGAAGTAATTTTAGAAAGCTTAGGGACCTAGCTTCCACACTGGAAAGAGAGAGTGAGAGCCTGTTTTTGCTTTATTTATATGGGGGATCATCAAAGGTTTTCCATAAAAGATTCTTCCCCCACTAAGAGCCAATTTTCCTGTCTTTCTTCCTCTCTTTAATTTTATAAATTTCTTATAGTTAATTTGTTCCTCCTTTTTTTCAGTTATCATCTCAAAAATAATTTTATAGTATAAATTTGAATAGGATTAAAATGACTTTTTATTAGTCAATTATAATATACCATTAGATTATAAGCAGAATTGAAATTAATATTTTTTTTTTTTTGGTATTTAGATAATCTAGTACTAGATTTTAATTTTTTATTTTTTTATTTTTTATTTTTAAATATTTATTTATTTGTTTTAGTTGTAAACAATGTAATGCATTTATGTTTAGGTGGTGCTGAGGATCGGACCCAGGCCGCGCACGTGCTAGGCGATCCCTCTACCGCTGAGCCACAACCCCAGCCCCTCTAGTACTACTTTTAAAGATGTAACCTGAAAATCAATAAACCTCAGTGGATTATAAAGAGATATATGAATTAGCATTTGGAAAGTCTGATGAAGTCCATATTATTGTTTAACAAAATAAACAAGCATCAAAATTCATTTATAAAAAGAGACAATTTTTAAAATATTTCAAACATTCACATGATATTTATATCATTTGTGGTGTTTAGCATTTTCAGAAGTATAGATGAACAGATATGTGAATTATCATTCTTATTTAAATATCTGAGATAATTTTATATTTATATATGTAAATATAAGTATATAATATAAATATATTTACATATATAGATATTATTTTAAAAAAAGGTTTTCTATAGAATGTTCTTTGCCAATTAAGGTAGGAGGTGGGCTGTCCTGTTTCCAACAAGTTATGCCCAACTCCAACTCCGAGTCACTAGAGTGGTCTCCCTAGCCCAGCAAAGACAGAGGTCACATGCATTGTGCAATCCATTGAGTGGGAGGAGCCACAAAATAGTTTGCCAATGCCAAAACTTAATCTCCTTGGCTGAAGGCTGAGTGAAGACGCTCAAATAAGCTCAAATAATTCGTGGATGGCGCCCCACAACCTACAGTGCTATAAGAGTAAATTAGTTAATGTATGAAAGGTGCTTTTCCCATTGTTGGAACATAGCAGATGGCAGATGCATGTATGTACACACATACACACACAAAATATATATATACATATATATATATATTCTATGGAATAATATGTAACTCCTCAAACAAAGAACATTAGTCATGCTTTGACCTCAAAAATGTTCGTGTGTATTGGTTTTAAAAAAAGTACTTTAGATACATGAGGTATGTCATGTTTACATTATATGCCCATCTACATATGATATGTTATTTGTTAATGATATGGTATATAAAACTATTAGCAATGACTATTTGAGGAAGCAGGGATTTGATAGGTTGGGCAAAAAAGCTAGGTATAGAGGAGATTTTCATTTTCTACTTCATATTTTCTACACTGTTGAAATATTTTACAATGTGTGTGCTGCTTTTATACACCAACAACAATCAATTCTTTCCTCTTGGAAAGAATATTAAAGACATACAAGTCTACATTGTGCATGTTCATATAACATTTTGCGTTCCCCTATGAAGGCAAAAACATGTTACTGATGTTGATCAAGATGTTCTCCACTTCAGATTAATTTTTTTTAAAAAAGTCAGTCCTATACTTAAAGTTAGGTATAACTGAGATTTCATAGATTCCCACCTACTAATCTTTCTATCAAGAAAACAACTTCTAATAAATTATTTTTCAATCCTAGAACTTGGATTCCCCATGACTTAATTAGTGCTATTTAGTACTATTACAGGATTAAAATAAGATTTAATAATGAACCAAGGGGATGCCATTTTAAAATCATTTTTTAAAATTCATCTCTATTTGAAAGTGAAGTAAGACACTGAGTTACAACACAAAGAGCAGCTTATTTTGGAGCTAGAGGTTAATCCCAGGATTATGCACTTTAATAGTTCTGAATGCATTTCCATTATTTCAATGGAATGACTAAACTGCTTTTATCATGTTTTGCTCAAACAATCTCTCACTACATCAATTCATTGAAATTTTATTACAGCCTACTTGGTGAGTCTCCTGCCAGGTCTGGAAAACTAGTGGAGACTCATCAATGTTCATTTTAAACTAGAATCAACCAATGATGAAGATGGAGAAAGAACAGATTACACAAAGATACCTGGTGATTTTATTACACTAAAAATAGTAAGAAAAAGAAAAGAAAATCCTAGCTCTATGAAAACATTTCTGGGAGCAATTTTCTAGTTGAAAAGAGTTCACCATTTCCTTAGGAATATGAATTTATTCTGGAGCTAGAACAGTGTTTCTGGAGTTCATAAAATCAGAAACCTGATGTCATCAGAATTACTTTTTTTCCAATAAAAATCTTTTAAAAATCTTAAAAATTGGTCTGGGGTTATAGTTCAGTTGATAGAGTACTTTTCTAGCACGTGTGAGGCACTGGGTTCAATCCTCAGTACCACATAAAAATAAAATAAAGGTGTTGTGCCCATCTACTATAAAAATATTTTTTAAAAAACCTTAAAAATATCTCAGTGGACTTGTTTACAATAGGCCATATTTCAAAGTAAAGACTATATTAGAAATATACCATGGAAATATTTTTGAATTAAAAATTGCTATTTTATATCTCAAGAAATGACCTTTTGTACTTTATTTAAAAAGATAAATAATAACAAGACACCAAATTAAGATAATGTGTTTAGAATTCCTGTAGTTCACCTTCATACAAGTTAAAGTAGTCACTAAGATTTCCTACATCAATCTCAATTTTTCTAAATACAATATGGAATTGGACCAAAATACTCTATGTAGTAATCTTTTGCTGATAGTCAAATGCAAATCAAATCATCTCACCATGTGTGGTGATGACCTCTCCAACTCAACCATGAGCATCTTGCACCTGGTCTTCTTCTTTTTTTAAATATTTATTTTTTAGTTGGACACAATACCTTTATTTTTTTTATTTATTTATTTTTATGTAGTGCTGAGGATCAAACCCAGGGCCTTGCACATGCTAGGCAAATGTTCTACCACTGAGCCACAACCCCAGCCCTTGCTCCTGGTCTTCTATAATAGTCCTTGGTACTTCCCTCCCTTCCACACTATTGGCTTCCCATGGTCTATTTCTATGGTGATCATATTAAAATTCAAATCTCATCTTGGTACACATTCTCCTGCACAAATAATTCCCCCTACATTCCCAGTCACACTTAAAATAACCCAAAGACCACAGAGAGCCTGTATGATTTGACCAATCTATTTCTGTCTCCTTCCCTTGCAATGCTTTGGATGCACGGCTCTTCACTGTTGTCCTGAAATATTCCCTTTACGCTCCTTCCAATATAGAAAATTCAGCCCACAGGTATATCCACTGCTTACCAGCTCTCTTCATTTCCTTCTCTACTTACACACCTCCTCAACAGAGTCCTCTTCTGACCATTCTATACAAAATGAAACTATCATTCTAATTTCATTACTGTCTGATAGTATATTATATGCAGTTGGTCCTGGATTCATGAGGGTTTGTGTTATGATTTGGGGACTTTACAAGTGCAAAAGCTATGTATATACAACAGAAACTGTACTTATAATTTTTAATTTTAGTCTTTTCCTGGGTTAAGGATATGCTGTATGATACTCTGCCGTAATATTGGGCAGCAGCAGAAGCCACAGCTCCTAGCTGGCCCTGTGATTATGAAGGTACACCAGTGACACTCTACAGTGTGCTGTGTTGCTAAGCTATGATATACAGTAGTTTACGTGCATTTAATGGATTTTTGACTTAACGATATTTTCAACTTATGACAAGTTTATCAGGATGTGCTTTAGAGTCTGTTTTTTTAATGTATTTTTCTTGACTATGATTGTTTCTTACTACAGGAATAAAAATTCCAAAAAGTGTAAGTTTTGTCTGTTTTCACTACCAGAGTATTATAAAATAGTTTGTAATAAATTAATCAAGTTTTGAAAAAATAATGTTATTTAATTTTATAAAATATATGACCCTAATACCTTTAAAATAATCCACAAACCTTGATTTCCAAAATGACCAATATATTACTTTTATAACTTTTCCATATTCTTAACTTATGAAGCTCAGTGTTGGCCATTTGAAGCCATCATCTTTAATTTTCATGTTTAATGGGATAATATTTGATAGATTTTCTGGTAAATCTTACTTTCTGAGTAATTCCTATTGTCTTATAAATATTCTACCTATTTAGGAAGCATTAACATATTCCAGGGTTATAGCTCATAGAAATAATAATATAGGAAGAAAATAAAATTTATTTTAACTTTTACATCTTGGGATTCTGGTTTTCATTTTTCAAAACTCTGTGACACTGGAGAACTTAGGCCTGACATAATAATCATCTTTTCTAATTGATTTGGGTATTTTCAGGATGATACAAAAGCAAATGTTTTTACTCTCACAGTAATTAAAGTCTCTGAAGAAATGAGAAGGGAGGATACGGTGGGGTGAAAAGCAAAACCATACACTCTGAGATAAGTTTGGATTTCCTGGAACATAAGTCACTTATGTGACTCCACATAAATGTCACTTAACATGAGTCACTTATTCTCGACCATAAGTTCCAGAATACATCCAGGTGAATGGCATATATTTTTGAAAACCCCACCACAAAGAATAAAGTGACCTCACAGAGGCTCCACATGATATAATAATGTGGCACAGAATACAGTAAACGGATGCAGGTTTGTCCATGTGCCCAAGTGGTACAACCACGCACCTGTGCCTTGAGAGGTTAAGTGTTTTCATTTAGGTAAACAATAAATGTTAATTTTAATACAATCAAAATTATCAATATTTCCTGACATATTTGGTTAGTTTTGAAATCTATTTTAAAATCCTTTTCTAATTCAAGACTGTAAGATATTTTTCTCTGCTCTCTTCTGAAGGCATTGCTATTCTCCTTGGCACATAGAGATCTACTATGTAACTGTATATGGTAGGGGTCAAATTTAACCTTTTTTGTTTGTGTGTTTGGTACCGGGGATTGAACTCAGGGGCACTCGACCACTGGGCCACATCCCCAGCCCTTTTTTGTATTTTATTTAGAGACAGGGTCTCACTGAGTTGCTAAGTGCCTCACCATTGCTGAGGCTGGCTTTGAACTTGCAATCCTCCTGCCTCAGCCTCCCAAGTGCTGGGATTACAAGCATGCACCACTGAACCCAGAAAATTTAACCTTTTTCATATAGATTTCTAACAGTTCCATAATTATTTATTATATTAATTAAAGAATTGAAATGATTAAAATATTTAGTACTCTGTCAAAGTAAAGACTCCCTGAATTACTATGAAATGAGGCTGGATATACTGTCCTATTTGGTAAGCAAAGAACTGTCTTTGCAGAACCCAGATTCTCTACACAAAGTGAAGTGCTAATCTTACATAAAGATTTGAAGAAGTATAGAGTTTAGTGATTAGCTGAATTTTGAAATAAGAACACCAAACCCGATCTGTTGCTGGTTAGTTTATTTCAGCAATAAGAATACTGAAGGAGAGACATTGATGAGGAAATTAGGAACAGACTCATGTTATTTTGGCTTATGAATATGTCTTTATTCCTTACATTAACTGGAGAATAGGAACTTTTAATTCTGACTTCCATGGATGTGGGTTTATATTTACCATCTTACTATGTGTTTTCTATTTGCTTTTCTTGATCTAAGTTGTAGGAGTCCTGTCTTGGCTTATGCTTGAGTGATTCAGAAATCTTATTCCCTGCATCCCCTTTGTTGCTTTGTCTGTACATACAATACACACACACACACACACACACACACACACACCCGAGATGTCAAAAGTCTTTGAATTTTTAGTTCTAATGTCGTAGTAAATAACTTTCTAGTTATGATTGCATTACTCTTTGACTTGGTGAACTGTAGCTATGTACCTTAAATCTGTATGTCTATTTTATATGCCATAGTGTGTCATTATTGCTCAATACAGTCAATATTGATTCTGACCTCCTCATGTAGTCACAGCTTGGTCATTTCCTAAATCTCTTTCTTCTATGATGAGAACATCTTATTCAGCCTGAGTTTACTAATGACAAGTTCTCTTTTTTGTTTTATTTTGTTTTGGTCTGAAAATGTCTCGGTTAAATCTTTATTATTGAGGCATATTTTTTATGAGTATAAAGTATAAGCTAGATTTTCTTCTAGAACATTAAAGATAACATTTTATTGATTTTCTTTTTCTTTTTTTTTTTTTTTTTTTTTTTTTGCTTTTATTACCTGTTTCTATCAGGAAGTCAGAAGTGAGTCTAATTTTTTCTTCACTTTAGTGTAATCTCTCCATTCTCTCACTAGATTTAATATATTCTCTTTGTCTTTGATGCTCTGCAGTGCAGTTCTGAAGGGCTTAAAAGTGAATTTCTTTCTATTTGTTTTGTTTGATTTTATCAGGCTTCTTGAATCTCTGGCTTTATGTATTTTATCACTTTAAAAAGTAGCCATTATTTAAAAGTAGTCTGTTCCCTTCTTAAATCTTCCCTTCTGGATTCTTAATTAGTATAAATTTAAATTTATTACTGTATCCTTTTTTTTTTTTTTTACTACCTCTCTCTTCTGCATTTTGTCTCTATTTTTTATGCTACATATATTTTTCTTAACTACATAATATTTCAATAATGTTATCTTCAATTGTCCTTATCCTATTTCTAAACATATCTATCAAGGTCTTAATTTTAATGAAGATTTCAGTATTTCATTTTTTGATATTTTATTCTAAAATATTATTTTTCTTTTTCAATTCTGCTATTTTCTAAAGTTTTCAGCTGTCTACTGAAATTACTATCTTGTCATTTCCCTCCTTAAACTATGTAAGCATAGTTATTTTAAACTCCCTTTCTCATAACTGAAATATCTTAATTCCTTTATAGTCAACCAACAAATGAACCTGAATTTATCAGGTTCTATTTTTGTTGTATGCACCTGGTTTCCTTCTTATTTTTTAGGACATTATTTATCCAGTTATTCATTATTGCTGCCAGACATTGCATATGAAAAAATGGATTAGAAATCATTTGAGGCCTAGAAACATGGTATACTCCTTCAAAAAAAAAAATTCTTATATGTTTTTCCAGGTTCCTTTAGGGTAGCTGTAACTCAATTTCCAGTGTTATGTGGCCCAGTTCTAGGTTTTGTTCTCCACGAGGCTACTGCAAATTCATCCTAATTCCCAAGAAGCAAAACTACACTGTCCCAAATATGATAACGAGTGTCTATCTGACCCTCTACTACTTTTGAGAAGCTCAAAAGTGCAGCTTTTGTTAGTCACAAAGTCAAAAGACTTTTCTATCTTCAGTAGAAAAGTGTTACTTATCTTCTATAAGACATCTTCTTGATGTCTTATTCTGGAATTGGATGATACCCCTAGGCAATGATTTTCCTAGAGTCCAGGCTCACCACTGTCTCGGATTTGCTTACTCCCATTGGTTTTGGATGGAGACTTTTTTTCTCTGTTTTCTAATACTTCAAGCTAAATATTTGTTTTGTGTTATATGTAATTGAAATTAAGCAATTAGAAAACAGAGATGTCTTTTCTCTGTTTTCTAATACTTCAAGCTAAATATTTGTTTTGTGTTAATATAATTGTTGAAGTTACCTAATTGTACTAGGCATTCAAAATTACTCAGTCTTCGATTACTGAGAATCAAGAATGATGGTTTTAAATGAACATAGAAGCAGAGGCCAGAATTTCAGAACAGTGAGTTGTGGCAAGACTAAGGATCCCACATGATATACATCTCAATGCAAAGTTCATCTGAGGATTAGCAAAGAAGAAAATAGTTAATCAATATTACAAACTAAAATTGTGATGCCCTGTAAGTCATCAAGGAACAAGAAGTAAAAACCGAATATCTTAAGTGACTGAAATAAACCTCATTTGTCTAAGTTTACCTGAATTGATTAATATTATGGGGAGGTGACTGCTATTGAACAATATTAAAGAGAAAATTAGGCTAGTGATTAAGAACACTAGTGGTCATATCTAAACACTAATTTATGATTATATAGCCACATATACCTAACCCCAAGTATGACTTCTGTTGTGACTCAGAATTGACTATAGTATTTAGAGTATGTTTAAAGCCTTTCTAGATTATTTTTTATCAAATTCAACCTTGTATAAAAAATTTTGCAAGTCCTTAATCTAATAAAGCTAGCAATGAATTACAAGTCCTAGTCATTAACTCGTCTAAAGGTCAAGAATATGTTAATAAATACACATAATATATATTAATCATATTATGAATTATATTAATTATAGAGTACAATATAATACAGTAATATTACATTCCTGAATATATCACAGAATATATAATATAAATGTCTAAGCTCTTCTAAATAAATACACTAGAGAGGCAGGATAGCCTACATTCCAGAGTTCAAGTCCTAGCTTTGCTTTTTACAAACTATGAGGTTTACATAATCTTTGGATACCTCAGTTTCCTTGCCTCTAAAATTGGAATAACAACAATATCTACCTCTAAAGATTGCTCTAACAACTGAGTTTGTCTATGTAAACTTTTTAAAACAGGGAGCTTGTGAATATAAACTGTTCAATAAATGTCAGCTATCATTATCTTTGAAATTAAAAGAAATCATCAAGATGGATGTTACTGTTCCCATTTCTCAAGAAGTAGATTCAGTGAAGGTAAGAAACTTCCCAAAGTTACAAATTAAGTGGCAGAACCTACAAATAAACCTGAATTTGTCAGGTCCTAAATTCTGTGGTATATACACTTCATGACAATGACCCTGTTTTTATGTCACCAGCTGGCCTCATTTGGCTGAGATCAAGACCAGAATATTGAATATATCAAATTCCTTCCCTCAACATCCAAATCTCTCTGTATAATTTAATCCTTTCTCCTTGTCTCTTTATTTCCTTGACTAAATCATATGTCTTAGTTTTTACTTTCCTTCTTGATTGGATTCTCCCTGCCTTGTCCTCTCCATTCCAACACAATTAAATAGACCATAAAGTACACATAAAATAAACTCTTTCACTCCTTCATGAAACACTCCTATTTCTCTTTTGTTTATATCCAGTCTTTTAAAAATTAATATTATTCACTGCCCTGAAGCACTCATCCACTAGTAAATCCTTTGTGATGCGGCTTCTATTCCCACCATGCCATGGAAACTGCTCTCTAAAGACTGAATTACCATGTCAGCTATTTTTGCTCCATCATCTGCCTTTGGCCTTCCTGAAGATTTTACAGTTAACATTTCCCTCTGGATCATTTCATTCATTTTTGTGGTCCTGGACTATCCAAGATTCCCATCCAAGTCCATTATTTATGGTTGGTTAAATTTTATGGAATTTTCTAATAGCACCTCATCCTCTAACTGGTGGATTTTCTTCCAATGCTATGGACTGAGAATTTTTATTCTTTAATTTTGTGCTTACATCTACTCCTAAATCTTGACTGTAAATTATGTATATGTTTTTAAATTCTTATCTTTAGACATGCAATTTGATCCAAGTCCAGGCACATGTTGAACTGCTGAAAGAATCATGGGTACCTCAAACTCAATATAAAACATTTTACTTTACAAACTATCATTAAGAAGTGAAAAGAGAATCTGTGGATGGGAAGGAATATTTTAAGTATACCAACTCAGTAGTAAAGCACCCCTAGATTCAATCCCAGATACCAAAAAGCAAATCAGTAAGTAAGCACAGGCTCTCCAGAGGCTGTACAGGGAGGGGAGATCTGACTTGTGGCATATTTGTTGAATTGTTATGTAAGAATACCCTCAGTGATAATAGCATTGTTTGGAAAAGGGAATAGAGAGGTTCTTGGCAAATTACCTGATTATTCAAAAATTCATTAAGCATTTATTATACTTGCATAAACTTGGAATATTGAGGACACATTTAAGGAAGGTGGACTATACATTATTCTAAGAAGCTCTTATTCATGTTGGGAAGCACAGAACAAGTAATAAACAGCAACAAGAATAAACAAAGTAGTTTCTCATAATAAACTTGGAAATGTAGGAAATAAATAGAATTTAAAATCAAAGAGTAAAAGTGGCTTATAGCTAACATAATGGATTTTTTCTCTTCAATTTTCTTAGCTGTAAAGGTATAATTTAGTGAAGACCCAAAGATATAACTTACTTTCTGTAACTATGGAATCAACTCTTTGTTACTTGTTCTTTGAAGTTTGATGCTGTTTTCAATACTTCAGAATTCAACTGACAAAAATACAAAACGGTGGATTTTATGGTATAGATAAGTAAAATATGTGTGTATGTGTTTGTATATATGCATGTGTGTGTGTGTATATATATATATATATATATATATATATAGTATATATATTCCACTACCACCCTTTCTGCAGTGCCAGAAGAAAAAGGATGTTGTGAGAAGCTTAAGATCCCTGACCTTTAATATTAAAAGGAAATGAAAGGTAGTCGGATGTGGGGCAAGACATTACTTTTATAGTTTGAGTGTCCCTTAGGCTTTCTGTTTATTTGTTTGCCTTTTTAAAAAAATATTTGTGAAACTATTTGCAGGAATAGCCATTATACCATTGACAAGACTTGAATTAGTAACAGAAACATAATTTATCATTAAGCAACATTAAGCAATTATGTTGAAACAACTGCCAATTAGCTTCCACATAATATCATCCCAGAGAAATGATTATAGTCTTTAGTTCTTGATCTAAGAACTAAATATACAAATAGTGAAATAGTTACTTATTCAAAGGATAAGCATTTACAAATGTATGAGATCTCAATTGTGGGTTATGTTTATGCTGAATTTCACAGATATTTTCCATTATGACTTAAGGGGAGTGGTTATGACAAAATTTTCTTATTTAGATAGCTACATTTCAACAGCTTTATTTTGACCTCAGATCTAATTCAGGCAACTGGCTAGGGGATGTAAGTGTATACATTATTATTTTCATTATCACATTATTCATTTATATAGCATCTCTCTATCTCAAGGACCTTAAGGTGATTTACAAACATTAATTGCCAAATACTCATAGTAGTCCTTTGAGATATGTAAACCTGAAGTTGTGCTAATTAAAAATTATAATCAAATCTCCACTGTATACACACTTACAACATTTATAATATACCCTGTCCAGACTCTGGAAGTGTATCTGTTCAGAGGTGAGTGACAGAAAAACATGGCAGTGAGTCATTTAACTAACACAACAGCAGAGAACATGACATGTGAGAATCTGAGCCTTTTAAATTACATTTTGGTCTTGTGGATTTCATGTAGGGCCATGAGCATACTTAACTGAGCCAAACTAAAGTGTTTCACCTATATGGAAAAACAAAAGTGAGAGCATTTTAAAGTTAAGTCCATGAAAAATTTGACTTTACCAATAAAATGATTTTAAAAGGAAGCAAAAGAAAAATGAGAGGATAAAAAATTAAGTCCATGAAAACTGATAATACAAACACAATTCTAACTCCAGGCTTGCACCTTTCTGGGATGGAAGAAAGATTCCACCTCCTTCTTTAGTGAGATTCCTCCTTCCATGTAATATTGAATTAGAATCTCAAGACTGACATGATATTCAGGGAATGGGTCTCTAATATCCAGTCTCCCTCAAGTACCCTTGCCATCCTCACTGTTTCGGTTCATTGCAACCTGGTGACTCCGTGCTTCAGTGTCATGTGCCTAGCCTCTGCCTCTCTGATCATACCATGAAGTCCACCCTTGTATGTTCTGACCACTTCATTGGGGAACTTCCATGGAGAATATAAATAAAACCAAAATCTGATTTTAAAAAAATTTATGAAACACTAGTGAGACATAATAAATATTTTAAAACTTAGCAGATGCAAAGAACTAATATCAAAGTTAAAATGGAAACATCATGATAGATATGACATTAGGGAAGAAAATATGATTATAAAATACTTTCCTGACAAAGCAAAATTTTGGGTGAGAAAAGTATTTCTTAGAAAGCATAATTTATAAAATTATTATAATTTATAAAAATAATTATAAAAACAGAAAATTCAACACATTCCTTTAACTATTAAAGGCATGGACTTACTAATATCAAGGAAGTTAGTGGAGCAGGTCACCTACTTCAGGTCAGTCTATTGCTAAATAGACTGGCTTTTTCCCTGGATTTTTCTTTCTGTAAGAAGGTTAGACTGTATTACCATTCCTAAAACAAAACTCCAGACTGATAATTTTCACCAGCAAATTCTGCCAAACATAAAAATGAAATGGCACCAATGTTACATACACTCTTTGCAAGAATGCAAAAGTTTAATAGTCTTCAGTTTTTTAGAAGGTCATCATCATCCTGATGCCAAACCACAAAAAGAACAGGACAAGAAAGAAAAAAATATAGCTCAACTTGTTCATGAACACAGATACAAAAAAAAAAAAAAAAATCTAAATGAACTATTAGCAAAACTATTCCAATAACAAACACTATATCAAGATCAAGTAACATTTCTTTCAGAAATGCAATGCTGACAGTCATCAATATACTCTGCCCATTTAACAATGAAGAAAAATCATGTTATCTCAACACAGAAAAATCCTTTAAAAAAATTTAATGTTGATTCATGATTTAAAAAGAAAATTCTAGAAAACTGGGAATGGAAGGATCATTTAAAAATCTTTAGGGTATTTATTAAAAATCTACAGCAAATATTTCATGGTGAATAGCTGTACTTTTTATGTGAGATTAGGAACAAGACAAGAATATCTGTTCTCATGACATGAATTCAATATCTTTAAAAGAAGCTGGACACCAAAGAAACACACACACACATACACACACACTCATACACACTCATACCATAGTAGTTGCCTTCAACTAGTAAAAAGGTATTAATTAAAAGTAAATATGATTGGGTCATGTTTATTTCAAATGTATGTATATATTGATATAACAGCAGTAAAGAGAGTGTGATAATACTCACCAACACATCTTAACACATTTAGAAGAGAATCAAACTTTAGGCAAAAAAGACAGAGAAAAAGTAAGAATGAAAAAAAAAAAAAAAAAAAAAAAAACCCACATGCAATTGGCAGAATTCTAATCAGATATAGGTGAATTCTGTGTGGCATGTGACCCATGGCCTTCCTTTTCACCAGTGGGCTGCTTTCATGAATATTTCATTTTCTATTCATGTTGGGAAGCCCAATATAAGAGAGGCCTTATTAAATCTTCTCATAAATGGTTACCTTAGTTGGTATCCCCCCTAAAAAGTACAAACCTGAGAAAAAGAGCAACTTGGCTCCATCAACCCTTAGAAGTTCAGCTCACTCCAAGCTTCTCACTCTGAAATCATGAGAAAGTTGCTTATCTCCATGGGCCTCAGCTTCTTTGTCTGTGAAATGTGGATATTAACTGTTGCTAACTCAGAGATGATGTTAAGGTAAGCATTAACATATATGAAGCATTTTGAACCTCACTTGGCATGTTCTGTAGTTTGGATCTTGACTGTCTCCCAAAGGCTCATGTGTTAAAGACTTGGGCCTACAGTGGTGCTATTGCAAGATGGTGGGAACTTCAGGAGGTTGAGTCTGGTGGAGGCCCTCAGGTCACTGAGGTTTACCCTTGAAGGAGACTCTTTCTCTTTGCTCTCAGGATGTAAGTGATTTGTCTCTACTACATGCTCCTGGTGCCTCACCACAGGCCCAAAGCAACAGAGCCAAACTTACACACAAGTCAGATAGAGCACTAATCTCTAGAATATATAAAGAACTTAAAAATCTTAACACCAAAAAAACAAATAACCCAATCAACAAATGGGCCAAGGAACTGAAAAGACACTTCTCAGAAGAATTGTCAACAAATACATGAAAAAATGTTCAACATCTCTGGAAATTAGAGAAATGCAAATCAAAACTACTCTAAGATTTAATTTCACTCCAGTCAGAATGGCAGCTATTAAGAACACAAACAACAATAAATGTTGGAGAGGATATGGAGAAAAAGGCACAATCATACATTGCTGGTGGGCCTG
Organism: Tamias sibiricus; assembly: GCA_025594165.1. Classification (NCBI taxonomy): domain Eukaryota; kingdom Metazoa; phylum Chordata; class Mammalia; order Rodentia; family Sciuridae; genus Tamias; species Tamias sibiricus. The sequence goes on from CM046670.1 coordinate 70,271,953, forward strand.
CAAATTGGTGCAGCCAATATAGAAAGCAGTATGGAGATTTCTTGGAAAACTGGGAATGGAACCACCTTATGACCCAGACATCCCACTACTGGGTCTATTCCCAAAGGGCTTAAAAACAGCATACTACAGGGACACAGTCACATCAATGTTTATAGCAGCACAATTCACAATAGCTAGACTGTGGAACCAGCCTAATGTCCCTCAGTAGATGAATGAAGATAAAGAAAATGTGGTATATATACACAATGGAGTATTACTTAGCAATAAAAGAGAGAATAAAATCATGGCATTCACAGGTAAATGGATGAAATTGGAAAATATAATGCCAAATGAAGTTAGCCAATCTCAAAAATCCAAATGCTGAATGTTTTCTCTGGTATAAGGAGGCTGATTCACAGTGGGGTTGGGTTGGGAAGCATAGGAGGATTAGAGGAACACTAGAAAGGTCAAAGATAGGGAAGGGAAGGGAGGGAACAAGGGGGCATAAAGGGAAAAAAAAAGATGGTAGAATGAGATGGATATCATTACCCTAAGTGCATGTATGAAGACACGAATGGTATGAATATACTTTGTATACAACCAGAGATATGTAAAAATGTGCTCTATATGTGTATTACAAATTGTAATGCATTCTACTGTCATATACAACAACTTTGAATTTAAAAAAATGGTACCTAAAAAAAAAGTTGATTATCTCAGGTATTTTGTGTCAGAAACAAACTACCATAATAGGTAATAAGTACTCAGTAGATGTTAGCTCTTACTATGGCAATCCAATCATTTAAACCCACTAGAAGGTGAATTACCCTGTGGTTCCTAAACAACAATTATGTCAGAATATAATCAGTAGATGGGGTTATTTGTTCTTGTGTGGCAGTCCAAGTAGAACACTGGTTTGGCAATCCAGATTGTGCTAAGCCAAGTAGAAAGTGATTGCTTCTCATTTTTGCCTCCCTAGCTGAAGCTCAAGCTTTCAAGTCTTACCTGCCGATCTCCCTTCTCATGATCTCCCATCTCAGGCAAAGAGCAGATGAAACAAAAGTTCTTTCTCTTTCTTCTACTCACATTTTCACACACACACACACACACATTTATGCAAGATTTAGAAGGCAAATTTTACAGACACAAACTGTTCAGGTGTATCAAGAAAAGGTAATCTCCTCACACACTCTCAAAACAATCTCAGAATCACAACTCTGCCTTGGTCACCCACAGGATTTATTTTCCCAATTTTCATTTAGAATCTCAGCCTAAAGTGCTAAATTTAAATACATATATGTATAATACATATAAACACACACACATATATGTATATTTCTCAAGGAAAATTAAAAGGTGCCTTCATTTTATTTTCAGATGGATCTTAAAGAATACATTCTGTTAGTTTTTCATTCTAAAAACTCAAAAGGGACAGACTATTGCAAAATAAATTCAAGTATCAATCCTTTGTAAAGCTGAAAGTACTTTCACTTTGTGAATAACAACAATGAAACATTAGGTAATATTTAGGTATTACCCAGTTTCAAGTAGGACTATAAAATAAGAAAAAGAGATATTCTTCAGGATCCTTTTCAGACAGATGCATTTCATTTTTCAATATCCCCTCTCTTCAAGAAGCTGAAGAACTTGGATGTTGGTTTTAATCTGAGCATGTGTTCTTTGGATCCTTACTAGTTGTGAGTCCTTGAGGAGATTGATAGTGACTGCTTGAGGAACCTATTATGGTAGCTATGTATATGGAAGGAGCTGGAAGCAGATCACTTCTGTTCCCTACACTGATGGCCACCAGGCTGTTGCTCTTCATGGCATTTAGGGGCATTTTGAAGTCCTTGGAGATGGAGGAATGGTTAAAATGTCCTTGGAGATGGAGGAATGGTTAAAAAGTAATCGTTATGTGAAACCAACATCCCGAAGTAAACACCCAGGTTTTGTGCAAATAAAGAAAGGTGGTGGATGCCCATCAGTACTTTTCTCCAGGTGTTATTTATGAAACTGGCACTTGGTCTCTATCTGCTCACTCACCACTTCAGTAAGTTCTAGAGTAACTGAGTATGGAAGAGTTGTCCTCTTGGCTCCTTTGGCCCTGATATACTGTGCAGGAAAAGTAAGTCAGGTTAAATGTGATTTTAAGTGAGAATGAGTCCCAGTTAAAATGCAGTGTTAGAGTGCATATGCCTTCCCCACTGTTATTCTCTGCAATGATTTTTTAAGTGAATTTGTCAACCCCATTAAAAATAAAAACAAAGCACATTATCTCACAAATGGGAATGAAGAATGGGTAGTACAAAAAAGTACTTTCTTTAGCATTCTTATTTACATGTTTAAATGGACTCCCAAGCATATTTACTTCCAAAATGTGATATCCTTTGTCTCCCTCCCTTTATTATTTTTCTTTCTTTAGCTCACAGCATTCTGTTAATTTGTGGAACTATAAATACTTTTCCCATGCAAGACTTTAAGAAAATGGATAATTATTCTATGATAATTGATAATTGTTATAATGAACATTTAGATGAATTGTTCATCTAAATGTTAATCTTATAGGTGATATAAAAACATGTATCTATCATAGCTGTATGTATATAGATATAATCTCTCTTATGTAGCACATGGTAGCTGATATACATCTTGGATGCTATCTTTGACTCAGGTTGGAGAAAAATCCAGTCAGTAGAAAAATATCTTGGAAGTACTGCCAGGCCTCATTTGGCAACAATTGCGGTGTGTGACAGCACTTAATGAAATATCATATCTTTTCAATTAAAATTTTATATACTAGAGGTTTACTTAAATTACAACAAATAATTGTCAAGTCTAGGGCTTAGTGAGGCATCAGAGAATGAACTGAATACAATTTTGAAGCATTCATGTGAACACTTCACAATTATTTTTCATTATTAAAAAAACACTTTTCCCAAAAATAATAAATATTGAGAGAAATGACTGTTCTATAACACAGCATCTATTTTTATTTTAAATGATTTATCCATTTCTGAAAAGCCAAAAGAAAATTAAGCTTCATCTAAAGTCCTATTCATGCTTTCCAAACCAGAATTAATAGCCTGTCATTTTACTTACACAATGCTTTCAACTCTGTGATTATGGAACAGCAGTTTTCTGATTTGTTTCTTCCAATGTGGGCAGCTGATTTTATACTATGGTTAGAGGATATTTGTCTGGAAGGAGAGTTATCACTAGTGCATTGTGGGATGTTTTGGCCCAGAATCCTTGCCCTTGGTTCTGCCTGAGAATTAGTAAAGCAGCAAAATATAGTCAGCACCTCCTTCTTTGAGTCACAATCATAAAAGCAGCAGACATGCACATGTTATATAAAAGATTGATTAAATGCTATAAACAATCCTCTTAGATGGAATTGGTAGGTGCCAGATTGTCATTAGAAAATTGTCCAGAAAAGGAAAAGGCATTTATAGATGAAAAGTGTGCTTTGTATTTATTTTATTATGTCAATACATGTGTATATATGTCAGGCTAATGGCCCTAGAAATTATCAAATTAGTAGATTTTGCATCTGCTGATTTCTCTATTTCTCAGTCTCAGAGCTAATTTATTCAACTACCTCCTCATTAGGAATTCTTAGCAAATAATATCACCATTTAATTAAATAGGCTTTTTATGGGTGGCAAAACTCTTCAACATCTATATCTTATTATTTGATCTTCATTAATACTTTTGGTAAACTTATGCTGATGCTATTTTACCCATAAAGAACCTAAACTCAAAAAAAGTATTCAAATTACCTCTAGCGCACATTGCCTTTTAAAAAGTTGGGACTACATAGAATTTCTTCATTCCTTGTAGGGTGTTCTTTCTACACCATCCTGTGGCCACTTCAAAGGACCTTTTTTCATGAACTGTGCAACTGGCCCTGAAAGCCAAAATAAAGACAATAATTATTCATTTTACAACACTGACATGAATGGCTTTGTGTACCAAGGGCTCCAAATAATACAGATGTGTACCAACTGTCAAATATTTAAATTATTATAGTAAGATAAAGTATCAAAAACAGCTAGCTGGTTGTTGCTAGAGAGTAGTCAGTGTCATTTGTCTTTGTTGCTAATATAACATAATACTACAGATTGAGTAAGTTTTAAAGAAAAGAGATTTATTTTGGCTCATGGCGGTCCAAGGCATGGGGGCCATGTCTGGAGATGGCCATCGTGCTGGCAATCTGAGGTCAGTGCAGGTCATCATACAGCAGGAGATGGGGAGCACAAGCGTGTTTCTCCTGTGGCCCCCCTGTCTCTTATAAAGCCACCAGTATTCAGTTAGGGGGCTCCACCCTGATGACCTTACCTAATCCTTGTCACCTCCCAAGGCCTAGCTCTAAATTCATACGTTAAGTTTCCACCTTTTTAATGCTTCATGATGGGGATTAAACACCAACATGAGTTTCAGATGGGACAAACCATATTCAAACCATAGTACTGTCTGATGGACTAGTGCAGATACAATGACAAAAAGAATTTCAGGAAGTCAAGTCTGGAATGCTGGCATTAACTTTCTCTTTGGCTCTATTACCTGGACCACTGAGAAACTGACACTGTCCTTCATTCCCATGCCATTTCTTCACCTGCATGTCACATGTTACCCAGCTCCTCATCTCTCCCACCTGTCTTTTCCACACCTGTACTTATTAAGAACATTGCAGAGGAAGTGCTTTGTTATTATCTCTGAGTGGTTTTCCCTACTAAAAAAAGAAAAAAGAAAAAAGTAAAGAAATACCCACAAGCATTTACCTATGTCAGTGTGTGTTGACATCTATCATCTTATTTTATTGTGGAATCTTTGCAGACTAGGCCAAGATAAAAGCCACCTTTGAAAGATAGAGGCAACTTCAGTTTGGCAAGATGAACTGATATTCTCAAGGTCCCACAGCTGATGAGAGGTAGGTCAAGAGTAATAATTTAGATCTCTTGACTCCAAATTCAGCATTCTTTGAACCACATCTATGAGAGTGGAGAAACCAGAAACTTGCTTTATAAATATTTTTGTTTGGGGGTTTTTCCCCCTACCCCCCACTTTTTCTGACTTCTGAGAAGAGGTGATCATAAGCTGATAGCCCTGGGAGCATTGCAAAAAGTGGTTCTAGTCTCTCTCTCAGGTAAACAGAAGGGAATTGCTATGATAATTCATCCATTTTCTTATTTTTCAACTAAGATTGCAACATGTGGTCTCTGTCCATCAGGAAAATGAAAGCACCAGGACAACCAGTGCAGGAAAGCAGATTCTGTGTTTCTTGAAGCTCACACAATTTGAGCAGCACTTTAAATAATAATAATAATAATAATAAATGCCAAAAATGATTTAAAATCACAAACAAAATCCAGAAAACCTAACATATTTTTTACTTTAGAACTAACACATGTCTAAATATGATTTTCCTGTATCTTTGGCTGCATAGTCTTTTATTGCCTCTTCACAGGACAAGGTTTATGTTATATAATTTTTAATAAAGAAGGCAAAAAAGTTGATTGTCTTTCCCCTGGCATGCTTCTCTTCCCCACCCATCAACCTGGGAGCCAAACCTCATGAAGCACATCTGTGTGGTAAAACAAATCAGGCCTTAATCCTTGGATCAGGATGGGTCAGCAGAGCACAGCACTACAGGAAGGAGTTTGTCCACCAGGTGGATTAAATCAAGGTTAGTCAGTATTCCCTAGAAGAAGTGCTCTGAATCACCGGCCTAGGAGTTACCCTTCTGCGTAAGCATCTAGCCAGAACCACACTGGGAATGCAAAAGATCCAAAACATGTAGTCACACTGAAAAGTACTCAGGGGATTGGCAAAACCCTAAGGGAAGCATTGACTGATATGGCTCCTTCCTAGCCTGAGAGTGTGGCCGGGGAAGGTTTTCCCTACAGTCACAGAACAGTTCTAATAAGCAGTTCTAATAAGACTAATTGAGCTTCATTTTCATTCATTCCTTTAGTGAATACACACACACACACACACACACACACACACACACACACAAGGTGGTGGGGAATGAAGGAGGAAGGGGGGGAGAGAGAGAACACCTATATGTGCAAGTACTACTAAGCACTGGAAATCTAAGCACCTAGTCTATACTGCCTTAGAGCTCATATTTCCCTGCTGAAGAGGGAATTTTTATTCCTTGGTGAGCTAAAAGATCCCAGGATGGAAAAAAAGATAATTCTCCAGGAAACCCTGGACAATTATTTCCTCAGGGTGTGTATGGAATTGCTGATTTGCAACTATAGGTGGATGTATCGGGAACATTGCTTAGTTCTTATGGTCACAGGAATTAGCACTATGCAGACACATTGCACTCTCCACATTTGGCATCCTATTCTTGTAATCCAAATGAACTCTCTGTAGCTACATAAAATTACAGAAGCAATTTAAGCCAGAAAAAGAAACATCTCACAGAAACTCTCTCTGACAGGGATAAGCTGACCTACCCTATTATTTTTAAATCCTTATCAGAACAGAAAAGTTTCAGATGTCAAAAATGCCTTCAGAAGATTGTATACCATCACCCATGTTACATGGCACATTTGGGGGCACATTTTCATCACTATGCATTGTGTCTGTCACAAACACTTGATATTACAAACAAGACCTTCATTTTAAAATCTCATTTTCTAGCAGCTAATTATCCTCCCAAAGCTATAATCCTTTGTTTGTGAAATCATAATTTATTCCTATGGAAATATGATTGTGACTCCAGGTAAAGGAACAAACAGGAAAACCAAATGAAACTTTTAAAGGTATTCTTTTTCATGCAAATCTCCCAGCAATAAAATAAAAATTAAGAAAATAGAGCATGCATAATGAGCTGGTAAAATTGTGGCTAAATATACTGTTTCTAAAATTTTCTCAGCACCAGGTGCTTGAAAATACATAGCTCATTTAGGCTGTCTGCAAGTGTTACCTCTGCAATTTTTTTTTCCTACTTTGATTTGGGGGTACTTTCAATATTTTGCAGAATTTTTACCACACTTTATTTTAAAATTTCACTCTCCCTGTAAATATTTTTAACTTTTTCAAACTCTAAGTTCTAAATGGGTAATATTTCTGCCAGACACCTGTAGTTTCAGTTTCTCAGGAGGCTGAGGTGGGAGGTTCACTTGAGCCCAGGAGTTCAAGATCAGCCTGGATGACATAGCAAGACAACCTCTTAAAAAAAAAAAAAAAAAAAAAAAAAAAAAAAAAAAAAAGCCCGGCGTGGTGGCGCATGCCTGTAATCCCAGCACTTTGGGAGGCTGAGGCAGGAGGATCGTGAGTTCAAAGACAGCCTCAGCAATGGCAAGGCACTTAGCAACTCAGTGAGACCCTGTCTCTAAATAAAAATACAAAAAAGGGCTGGGGATGTGACCCAGTGGACGAGTGCCCCTGAGTTCAATCCCTGGTACCACAAAAAAAAAAAAAAAAAAAAAAAAATGCTAAAATACATATTTATGTTAGCAGCTTTTTTGGGATGACCTAAAAATTGCCTTGTAGGTCACTGGCTTACTAACATTGTATATTTAAAACAGCAAGAATGTTTCTTTAGAACTTCACTTATAATAAATGTATCTATTGAGAATGGTAGATATTCAGCGATAGATTTTTTTTCAATTTAAGTTCTTTTCCCTAAATTCCTTTGGTCACATTATCACATCCAATGGTAGGTCTCTTCTAAGTTCTTACTGTTGGCCCTAATTTTTTTTTTAATTTTTAATTTTTTAGTTGTGGTTGAACACAATACCTTTATTTTATTTATTTATTTTTATGTGGTGCTGAGGATCAAACCCAGTGCCTCAGATGTGCTAGGCAAGCATTCTACCACCAAGCCACAACTCCAAACCCCTACTTTATTTTTTTAAACTTTTCATCTACCCAGCTTCTTGACCCTTCTCCTCTCAGGTGACTGACATGCCTCCCTCCTGATTCTCCTGCATCTCTCATAGCTATTCTTAGGGTTTTTTTTTTTTTTTTTTTTTTTTTTTTTTTTTTCGTGGTACTGTGCATTGTCTAGCACCTAAAAGGTGCAACTCCACATGTCTCCAACATCTCATGAATTTTCTCCTGGATAAACTTCTTGTGGAGCACAGGAAATCAAACTGAACAAGAAAAAAGAAATCTTTTTTTCTACAAGGCAGTTCCTCTTTTAGCATTTCTTACTACTAGTATCCACAACCTTCTCTTTACCTTTGCTAGAAATCAAGAGATTATCTTTCAGGTTCCCCCATGACTCATCCTCTAAATACAGTCAGTCTAGTCTGTCCTTGTATCAAAACATTTTATTACTTAAGATGTCTGTTTTCTCTCTATTTCTGTATCAGCCCCATGACTGGAGCCCTCATCCATTCACTATAGAGTTCTCAGCAGATCTCCTTGCCTCACTAGTACTCATTCTGTTAAACAAAAATTAATTGATGAAGCATGGTTTTCCCTAACAGCATGATTTAACTCCCTAGTTTCTACCTCAATCTCATATCTTCTTCTCCATCCTATTCAGCCAACCTGACTTCTAATTAATTTCCATTATATAGTTGGTAATCCAGTAGTCCCTTCTCCCCAATATTTTCTTTTTGTTCTCTTATTATCTTTTTCATACTGCTTTCTATCAAGTAAGATATGATTCTGGCCTCCACCAATTCTAATGCAATCCCCCCTTTGAATTCCACCAAACTTCCCTGCCTCTAAGTCCACATTCCCTGATCTACCCATCTCAAATGTTCTATCACATTGAGGCCCTAAGACACTTGTCACAGTACTAATACATGACTACGGTTGCCTAGATGCTCTTGTACCCTCATGCATTCAACTTCATCCCAGCTGTGATCTTCATCTTTAGGACTTCAGAAATTAAAATTCTTCTATTATCCAGGTATGATTAGGACCCAATTAGTGTAAAACAGGGAATAAAACTAGTCTGCATTAGTTCCAAGTCAAGCCCAACAACCCACAGCTATGTGAACTCCAAAAAGCTACTCAAACCTTTCCTAAGTCTTCAATTTCTCATAGTTAAATTGGAGTATTAATATCAACTTTTCCTAGCACATTGGACATTTATGAAAATTAAATCAGATAATTTATGTGAAAGAGCATTGTAAAGCATTGTACAAATGTACAGAATTATTACTAATTCATGGTAACAAAATTCATGAGATGCTTAGTTCTAAGCCATAAAGTTAATTTAATAATTTACAAAGAGGAATAAATATTTCTGCTGACTGGAGAGATGTGTATGCTCTTAAGGTAAAACTTGGACTAAAGGATCTAAAAAACTGAGCAAATACTGATAAGGTTTGGGGAAATAAATCTTAAAAGACTTAAATGGCCATGGGTAGGGATGGCTCATAGTAATCCTTGATCTTTTATGGGGGTCGTAGGTAGGTGGTGGAGGAAGGAGTCCTGGACACTTTTCTTCTGTTGCCCAACCTTACCATGGGAGGGGGATTTGTATTTGTTTTGAGAATACATGCATTTTCTGAATGCATCCATTCCCTGGATAGTAGGAGACCAGTTACTGACATTAACCCATAAGGTGAACCTGGCTTATAATGTTTTCAAGTCTCTCAGCATCATATTATCTCAAAAGAATGAATTACTCCCTCCTATCCATTGCATTATAACTTCATTTGCAGACTGTGGGAACCAGACTGAGACCATGTACTAGTTCTATCACTTCCTGATTGTTTTCCTGAGCAACCTACTTCACACACATCTAAGTCTCAATTTTTCAGTGTATAAAATGAGGATAATAACATACTTTTACATCACAGGTTATATTGAGTACTAAATGAGTTAATACATGGGATATAATAAATGCCCAATAAATTTCTTATGTTATTTTAGCTTTCATTTTATTCTATTTTGTGCTTTAACCATCTCTTCACACATCTGTATGTTCTGCCAGATGGCAAGCATCTTCAGGATATACGTTCTGTCTTCTTCCACTTTGTGCATTTCCAGCACCTTCCATGTTTTGTTCACTAAAGAGTTCAATGTGTTTGATAAATAAGCCCAAGGCTGTTGCACATGGATGTCTTGCTTCACCAACTAATATTTGCTATCAGAAGCTTTGAAAGTTCCTATTCAAGGCAAAAGTTACATCTCATAGTCTTTATTCCTTCCAAACAACAGGCACTTAGTAAATATTGATGATTGATTATATATGAAGTAGTTTCTAAAATCATTAATGAATCTGAATAATTAAGCATGCCATTTCCCAATTTTTATCCCACATTCTCCTTTGCCTTCCCTTTTGCCTTATGGCCTTAGCTCCTATGGCATCAATCATCCATGCTGCGTAGCAATGCCTACAACAGTGCCAAGTATGTACAAAGCCAACTATGGGAGCGTTATAAATTTTATCACAGAAACAGCAATTCTGAGATAATAAAATATTAATTGGTACTTTAATAAGACTTTGAAAGAAACTAAACCGCACAAAGAATTAATAACTCTGCACTATTTTCCACAGGACAGGAAATAAAGCTGTGAGAATTAGACCCTTCATGTACTGCACAGAAAGGCCACAAATTTGAAAGGCTGGCACTTGCTGCTGCTCTGTCTTTTTCAGAACATGAAATGATTCCTTCCTCCACCAACATCACAGATAATTATTTAGGGTACCACCCTGCTTTGCACAGCATTGTCACAAGATTATTGTTTTCCTTATTTTATATCAACTTATTTTGATGCCACTTTGTTCTCTGAGATTTATATTCATATGTTGGTAATTCAATTAAATTAGAAATTTTAATCACCAACAAATACAGTGCCCTCTCTGTCCCAGAGAAATGTCCAACTCTATTTTTCCTCCATTTTATTTTGTAGCTACACACTATATTGTTTCATTAAAAATTCATTTATATGTCTATTCCACAAAATACAGCACCTCTTTAATTAGATCATGAGCTAAGATCTGCAAAAGTCCCTAGGACTGTACTTATCATATGATAGATTTTCAATAACAAGCTGTGGAACAATGCAATGAATGAGTAAAGCAACATATAGGCTCATCAAATGCCAAGGTTCTGGGAGTTTCAAATAAAATCAGAAAGCTAGTTCTTGTCTTCAATAAGCTCACAATAAAATTAAAGACAAAATATAGTCAATTAAAAGATAATAATGATATAAAAGTTTGGCTTTAACTTGTAACCATACCTGATACTGAATGAAACAGTCCTTCTACCATAGACAACTTTATAATTGGATAAAATCACAGACATAGGGGAGCTCCAGGTTTTCCTGACTTGTATCTATGGAGAGATTTTTTTAAAAATACAAAAAAAAAAATAGTACAAATAAATAGAGCCCAAGCAGGGAACAGCAACCCGTTGAGCTGGGGAGGCAGATATAAGGGTGTGAGGCTGTGGAACCTGCAGAAACCTTGATGGAAGGAAACCAGAGAAAATAGGCTTGTGATTGAGCTGGATTCCAGATATCTGTGTGGAAGTGCCCATGAGTCCTTGGCCAAAACCAGGAATATGAATACACAGGAAGGGACTATTTGAGGTTTACCAGTAAGTGACTGCTATGAGCTTGAGAGTAGAGGAGGCCCATCAGTTATGGCAGACTTCAGAGTTTTATTCCGGCTGGGGTAGACAGATGTTTTTTCTCACCATGGGCTTCCAGATGAAGCACAGAACAGTCCATACCTTCAAAATGAAAAACATACTTCAAACAGAAGCTACTCCAGATCCACCATCATGATCAGTAAACATGAGCACTGACAAGATTCACAAAAAGATAAAGATTGGAACTTAAGTGCTATCATCTTTACAGGGGATTTTAAAATACTGGAACTTCCCGTGATTCACACTAACAAAGCTAAAAATACACAAATTCAAGGCAATCATCCAGTTCTGAGGAACCTATCAAAGGCTTACTGAATGTTTTTTGATTTCTAGGATTTCCTTAGAGTTTTCACCTTTCATTGCTTATCCATCTATTCTTGCATATTGTCTATGCTTTCTATGAGACTCTTAAAATATTAATCATAGTTATTTTGAATTCCATATCTGATAATGCCAAAATCTATGTTACATCTGAGTCTGGGTCTGATGTTTGTTTTGTCTCCTGAGATGGCATTTTTTTCTTGTCTTATAATTTGTTATTGAAAGCTGTAGTAGCTTTTTAAACATACCGATAATTCAAACTGAGGTAATTAAGCTTGTAGAATGAGGTTTTATGTTAAATCTGGTCAGGAACTGAGCTGTGTTGAATGTTTTCCCTGGGGTGTAGGTGCCTGGTCTTCAGTTTCCCCTAGTTTCCTGTTCATTTGTTTACTGGCTTTTTCTCTTGTTGTTCATGGGTTTCCCTAAGAACCCCTTGTTACTTAGAATCTGTGCCCTGTACTTCTCTCAGCTGAATCTGCTGTTGTTACACTGGAGTCCTGTTGATGTGGCACCAAAGTGTGATTAACAGAAAGAAAATATTCTGTGATCTTATGATTGAGACTCCCTTTTTTAGTGGGACTGAGTTCCTGGGCTGTGGCCTTTAGAATCATTTATTGGACTTTCCTCTCTGTGAAACAGGGATGTTAGAGTCATTTATAGCTCTCTTTTTGTTGTTTTTTTTTTTTTTTTTTCTTCATATCCAGTAAACTCAGGCAAAATGATTTCTTTTCAAGGGCGGGCATTTGATGTGAAGAACTTGAAGTGTCCTTAAAATTGGTTAGTTTTCTCCTTTTCTTGCCTGAAACAGGGAGATTTTGTTCTCTTTGTCTTTTTTGTTTTGTTTTGTGAGAACCTGGTGGGACTATTGGTGGTAAAGCCCCAAGAAAGAATAAGACCTCCCTAAAAATTTTTAAATGAGTTAATATCCATGTAATGATGTATTATTTAACAATAAAATGTACAATTTTCTAAAAACACAAAGTAGATTAATCTTACAGACATAAGCAAAAGAAGCCAAAATCAAACTGTCCACAACATGTGATTTCTTTATTTGACGTTCTAAAACAAACATGACTAAGCTCTGATTATGGAGAATTGTACAAGGAATAATGAGATTATATACTACTAAGGTGAACAGAGAGACCTTTGGATTTTGGAGATGATGGCAGTATTCCATATCTTGATGGTGGTGTGTTACACAAGTGTAAACACTTGTCAAATCTCTTTGACCACTTCCCTTAAAAATCTGTGCATGTTTTTGTAAATTACGCTTCATTAAAGTTGATTTAAAAGTAGATTTTTATCTTTTTAATTCTAAGCTCTGTCCTGGATCTAAAGAAATGCCTGGCACCTAATAGGTTCTTGGTAAAAACTTGTCAAGTTAATGAACGAATTAATTTATAAGCAAATTTACAAGTGCATGAATAATTAAATAAATGAATATAAAATAGCATGCAATTCAGTTCTGGAATGAATCATGCAGACAATATTTACCACACAAAAGCAAAGAAGGTGAGAGAGTTTGGTGCACAGGTTAAGGTGATTCTAATTGTACCTTGAAAGATACATCAACTATAAATAGGAAATGGATCCCTCTTTGAGTAAGGGGAATAGCATTTGAGAAAAGGCAGAAAGACAGGAATGAATGTGATTTTTCTTAGAATAATGAAGAAACAAATTTTGATATCAGAATAATAAATATTTTCAATCAGTGGTCATAGTATGCTGAATGGATTGAATTTATGAATAAATGAAGTCACCATAGTATCCTATGAGAATATGATAATGATCAGATTGGCCTAAGAATCAAGAGATGGGAGTCTAGATTATAGAAATAGCAGTAGAAATGGAGATCAAAATATAAATGAGAAGTTTGTGAGAAATATCACAAGGATTTACATTGAGCTAAATCAAGAAGTATCTCCTGATTGTCTTTCCTATGCACCTTCTTCCTGTCAAGGGCCTTCTGCTCAGTCTCCCTACTTTCCCCTTATTTCCTTTATCCCAAATTAATATTTTTAGCTTCACAAAATAAATTGGAAGACTGAGGAAAAAATGCTTATTTTATTGCACCTTTATTATTTTTAAACATTTATTTTTCCCTTTTAAAATAGCCTTTATTTTTTAAAGCAAGTTAAGTTTACAACAATATTGAGTAGAAAGGTATAGAGAGTTCCCATATGTCCCCTCCCCCTTTACAATCATAGCTTCTCCCATTCTGAGCATCTCCCTGAAGAGAGATGTTTGTTCAAACTCACAGAACATGCAACAGCAAGAGTGAACCCATAAGTTACAGACTCTGGGTGACACCGATGTGTCAATGTAGGCTCATTAGGTTTAACATTTTTTAAACATTTATGTCCACACCATATGAGTGGTCCCTGGGTCTCTGAAAACCGATTTAATGTGGCTCTTTCAGAGCAATGTTATACAGAAGTCCATGTAGGTCCGCAACTTGTCCCTCCATCTTTATTCAAAATTACAACAACCCCCATCTAAAAACACTCCGGTGGCTTCCCTTTACTCTAACAAATTAAATCCAAATTTTTATGATAGCTAACAAGGGCCTTCTTGATCTATGGTTCATCATCCAGGCTCATTTCCCACCTCTCTGCCTAGACCCAAACTGCTCTACACACTCTTGCTCTGTTGGGAACATGACATCACTCTCTATTACAATCTTACCCAGACTCCTTCTACCCAAAATATTTGTGAGGCTTGTTCATTATTCTACTGTATGTTCAATTTAAATATTACTACCCAGGGAAGAGTTATGTCAGCATTCTATCAAAAACAGGATCAGCCAGGACTGGTGGCACACACCTATAATCCCAGTGGCTCAGGAGGCCTGAGGCAGGAGGATTGCAAGTTCAAAGCCTGTTGCTGCCTACAGCAACGATACCTTGGGAAAGAAATCAGAGGCAGACTGGGAATGAGTGGTTTCTTTATTCTTGCTTCTTCTTCTCTGCTTTCTCTCTCCTCTCTGATGCCCCCGGCCTGGTTAAATACTCTTCACCCATTAAGCATACATGTGTACAGGTGTGGCACAGAAAGATTCTTAGTCAAATTCATTAAGGTCAGGTGTAAACAAGTAAATACCTCCTCTGGCTCTCAGCCAGCCGCCATCTTAGCTACTTCCTCATTAAAAGCTCTTATATTTCCTCCCTTTTGTTTTAAAAGAGGGAATAGCTTAAATGGATGGGTGACAACCCTCACCACATCAGGATCGACTGTGCCTGTCTTAGGTGTCTGCCTGTGCAACCGACATTCTTACCCGTCATCGGATAATCAAGGTTGTAAATAAAGTACCCTTGACTCCTATCTTAGGTTGATATGTTGGTCACATGAGACTTTCCCCGTCTTTGACTACCAGCCATCCAATCGAGCCAACCAATCATGAGGAGATGCTCTGGTTCTAAGGCGGCAAGCTTTGCACTGACGAGCCAAGTTCCATTAAGTAGCATTCTAAGTTCTCTAGACAAATCAGCTGCCTTAAATTCCATTAAATAGCGTACTGAGTTCTCTAGACAAATCAGCTGCCCTAAGTAATGAACTGAGTTCTCTAGACAAATCAACTGCCCTATTAAGGTTAAGAAAAGGGATACCCGTAAGGTATTGACCTGTGTAATGTCCTAAACATCCTATAGTAGAAAGATCTGCCAAAATGTCCACTTGCTCTTGGAGAAGATCAACACGTTGATTGACAATTTCAAAATGTGGTGCTGATCTAGGAGGCCCTGTGCATGCAGAGCAGAGGTCATACTGCTGGTGAAGTTGTTTAATGCTTGAGCAGTAGGAATGCTTGTAGCGATTGCGACTCCTGCAGCTGTAGCAGCAGCAGCCGTCTCTTTTATGTCTAGACGATGCAACTGGCAAATCTTCAGGGCCTGCTAAGACTGGCATAGGGATGTACCTAGAAACTCAAGCAACAATCATTAGAGGAAAGGCAGTGCCATTCCAGCACTGAGTCAAGAAGCGAGTTGTAGGAATGCAATACAAACTAAAAAATAGAACTATTAGATCTTAGGTCAGGTGTTTTAGTTCTGAAGTTGATCTCTGCTCACATACATTGCTGCTTGAGCTCCCACGAACATTAGCTGGCAAAAATCACATTCATAATGGATTAAAGAAAGGCTGATAGTATTTAGCTGACAAAATATTACATTTAAGATAGATTAAAGAAAGGCTAAGAGCATTTTAGAAAAATATTTTGTTAGCTGGAACTTTTGAGCCTCTGCATACACAGCAACCTTTTATGAATATACCTGTTGAAACAATTTAACTTTGTAAATTAATAAACAAAGTTAGTTACAAATAAATAATCCCATGTCAAATACCAAAATATCAGGCTGAACAGTATTAGTCATATTCCTTGCTGAAGAGAAGTCCTAGAGATACTTATAAATTAAGTTTGAAGGTACCTTCATTTTTTATTTGTTTACCCAATTTAAATTGAATATTTTTGACTTAAATGAATTAAAGGTATTTGGATCCATTCTTTTTTTTTTAATTTTCATAAGCACTCGGTTTTTGTTATTTGTGACGCCACATTTACATGAAATCTAGACAGACGCACAGACATAAAGACATATATAAAAAAGAAAAACACAATTGTGCATACACTAAAGAAAAATCCTCTCGTCCTGGGTGGGAGGAATGAGACTTAAGTTGTGAGTTTATTGAAGGAAAAAGCGCAGCTTAAAAGTTTCTTAGCTGAAAAGGCAAAGATGAGGTCTGCACATAGGCTTCTGTGAACAATCCTGAACCTAGCAAGCCATAGATCCCGAGCCAGTAGAGCCAAATCCCCTATTCTTCCTATTTTGAGGCATACACTTAAATGAGTCATGTAAACTGGGAAGAAGAAGCAGCTGAGCAATCCTATCACCTTGGTTAACAGAGCTAATGCCTCGAGGTGAACTGAGCATAATCTTGATTTCACCTTGATAGTCAGAATCTATCACACCTGGAGTAACTTGAAGTCCGGATAAGCTTTTAGAACTTTGCCCCAGGATAAGTCCTACAGTCCCTAAGGGAAGAGGTCCCCTGAATCCCATGGGAATCAGTTGAACCCCCATCTCAGGTGTTAGCACTATTCGGGCGGTGGAACAGAGGTCCAGCCCTGCACTTCCTTTTGTCCCTCTAACAAGGGAGTTAATGGGTAAAAGGGATTGTGTTGAGGAATCATCTGGACAGGTGTCTGAGGATACTCCTTCTCTAATGCCTCATATATTTGTGGGCCCCGAGGCATCGGGTCCCGTGCCCCATTTTTTGAATTGCCAGACAAAATGTTACCATAAATATCAGTTTGGGATCTGCACTTACTAGCCCAATGGTTTCCTTTTTTACACCTGGGGCAGTGGCCTGGGGCACGAAACAAGCTTGGTTTTATTTCTATTGTCTCTTGCCTTCTTTGGGGATATTGTTTTCTAAAATAACCTGGTTGACTATACTGGTAATAACTTTTAGGTCGAGCCCTTCTTGTAAAATTAAGAGGAGAAGCACCTCTCATGGCTGCTGCAATTACACTACCTGTAATAAATGCATCATTTATGTCCCTGCAAAGCTTTATATAAACAGAAAGGTCCTATTTAGATTTCTAAGGTCTGATAGCGTCTTGACAATATTTGTTGGCATTTTCATATGCCAGCTGAATTAGTTAATGGCATGGCTTGATCAACATCTCCAAAAACTCTACTTGCCGTCTGTAAAAGACGATCAACAAATTCGGCATATGGCTCATTGGGTCCCTGAATTACTTTAGACAAGCTACCCTGTAAGTCACCAGTTTCTTGTAATGATTTCCATGCCTTAACAGCTGCAGCGTATATTTGAGTGTAAACTCCAGGATCATACTGAATCTGAACCTGTAAATCAGCATATTGCCCTTCTCCAGTTAACATGTCTACGTTACAATCTGGAAATCCTGCAGCCGCATTTCTTCGAGCTGTTTCAACACAGAACTCTTGAAATTGCGACCTCCAAACTAAATATTGTCCCCCGCTCAATACTGCCTTACATAAGCCTTTCCAATCTGTAGGAGTTAAGTTCAAAGTATTAAGAGATTCTAACATGCTTATGGTGAAAGGAGCTTGGGGCCCATATGTCATTGTTGCTTCTTTAAAATTTTTTATAATTTTGAAATCTAGATATTGATGGTATCTTTGTTCATTTTGACCTTCAAACACTGGCAGATCCCATAGTTCCTGTGAATTTTGACACTCAAGTGCACGCAAGCACCTAGAAAGACCCCTAATAGTCTCTACAATTGATTCATCCCATGGGGGAGAAGAGGGCACAAGTGGTTCCTCCACTTGACAGTCCTCTATCTTGGTCCTTTTAAATTCCCTTTTGCTCATTTTATTGGAGACTGTGCTCTCAAGATCACTTTCACTTAATTCCTCCTCACTAATACTACTCTCACTGGCCCTAACTGACTCAGTAACACTTTCCTGAATCCCAGGTCTAGTTGAGAGTAGGCATTCCCTAACTATCTCTAACAAGTCTTCAAATGCCTTAACAATTCGGATCTTTGAAATTTTCGAACCCATTTTCCCTCGCCCTTAACTGCTCTGGCTAGAGACTCCTGTGAGGTTCCTCAGTACTTACCCACTGTGCCGATTCCCCATATGGGCCACCACTTGTTGCCGCCTACAGCAACGATACCATGGGAAAGAAATCAGAAATCAGAGGCAGACTGGGAATGAGTGGTTTCTTTATTCTTGCTTCTTCTTCTCTGCTTTCTCTTTCCTCTCTGATGCCCCCAGCCTGGTTAAATACTCTTCACCCATTAAGCATACACGTGTACAGGTGAGGCATAGAAAGATTCTTAGTCAAATTCATTAAGGTCAGGTGTAAACAATTAAATGCCTCCTCTTGGCTCTCAGCCAGCCGCCATCTTAGCTACCTCCTCGTTACAGGCTCTTAGAAAAGCCAGCCTCAGCAAAATCAAGGTGCTAAGCGATTCAATGAGATACTGTCTCTAAATAAAATACAAAATAGGGCTGGGGATGTGGAACAGCAGTCGAGTGCCCCTGAGTTCAATCCCCAGTACCCACCCCCTGCCAAAAAAAAACAACACAGGATCAAAATCCCTGTCTCCCCACCCTGCTTAATTTTTCCTCAGAGATTTTATAAACCCATGAATATGTACTGTTTGGTTATCTACTTGCTTACAGATGGTATGATTCTTTCTCTACCGCTAGAACATAAGCTCCAAAAGAAGAGAGCTCTTGTTCACTAGTCATTCTCCAGTCATTTGGAGGTAAATGAATGAATCAAAAAATCAAGTTCCAACACTTATTCACTGATGATCTTAGAAAAGTTACCTAAATTTTCTAAATCTCAGAATCATTATGCCTTTACTGGAGATAAAGATTTCTCTTACACAGATTTATGAGATTTAGATTGGAGAATATGTTTAGAAGTCCCCATATGGTCTCAGCCAAAAGTAATAAATCAATAGTAATAGATGTCTCAAATACATTCCAGCACCTTAAAAGATGAATCTTCCATCTATAGTATAGGATGTACATAGGATTGTAGCTATATAGTTAGGTTTAAAGCACCATGTGTTTTTTGTTTGTTTGTTTGTTTGTTTGTTTGTTTTTTAAAGCAGACTCAGTTCATATGTCTTATCTGTAGAACAACCATTTATAGAGATATAACTATTATAGTGATTCCCTGAGGCAAACTGTCTATAAACTTGTTTAAGAAAAAATGAAAACAAAAAAAATTGTCACACCTTTCATGTCAGTTCAAGTTAGTTGAGCATGAGTTCTAACATGATTCCAAGAATATAAAAATTCAATCTGGAGTGAAGATGTTTACAGTGGAGTTGGGAAATATATCAAAGGGATGAAACACCACAGGACCCCTGGCCAGGTGCACAACCATGGCCAGGTCTCACAAGGTATAAATGCATGTCATCCCCACTACCATGTACAAGGGAGTTTCAGAGCCATTCCAGGGACACTGACATACATAATCCATGTCCATTCTGTATTATAAAAACACTTTTTAACTTCAGGAAATATCTTGACCCCCACTCCTATTCTAATCCATTTACACAATTCTAGTGGAAGAATGGGACCAAACAGCAATACTTTTCCTACCAGTGCTTTCCACAGGCATGTGGGTTCCCTACTGTTTACAACATTGAGCCCAAACCCCTGGCCTTGACACTGAAGGGCCTGAACATTTGACTCACAATGGTCTTTCTAACTTTATCTTTCTACTTCCTTCTATCTATTCTGACTTCTTGGTAAACATCATTTCCAAATTGGTGGTTTTCTATCCCTGGGCCTTTCTCATCTACTAGTCCCTTCGAGATAGACCATTCCATTCCTTTCTGTCAGTCCAAATTTTATTAAACATCTAGGCTACTTAAGAACCTCTTAGTTTGAATTTGGTATTTTACTTCCACAATTCAGAATGCTACATGTTTTAGTTAGGACTGTTTTGTACCTGTGATATAGTTTTCACTATTTCATTTTACTCATTCCATAGATTCCTACTAGGTACCAGGTACCATGCTAGGCACTGGAGCTTCAGTGTTGAACACATCCCAACTAGATTGCTGCCTCCTGAAATTTTAGTTTGTTGACCTTCAGACCGTAACTAAACAAGGGTAGAAACACATATAAAATTTGAAAACCATAATAATGAATGAAAGGTAAAAATGATATGAGGTGTTAGTACAGCAAACTTAAATGAGTTAAGATTGGGGGAGGCTTAGCTAAGGAGTTAACAACTGGAATGATGCAATTTGAAAGTAGCATCAAGTTTATTGGGTCTAGAGGATGACAGGGTTTCTGACAATGTAGCCTGTATTGGGAGGGAATAGGACAAGAATAGGAACTGCAGTCAGGGCTGGGAGAAGAGCACGATGGGAAAGATGAGGTAGGATAGTCAGGCAGAGGCCAGGTAATGACCACTATTTTTGGCTAGTGATTTGCATGTTTTAGTCTCATGATCAGAGACCAATAATTAATTACCAAGAACTCCAAAGAGCTTTTGCTTATGTACAGTAGTCTATCAATACTTAACTATTGCATAAATTAATCTTGATGAACTTTTAAAGCATTTGTCTTTATCCATTTGTGCTATTACAAAATACCATAGACTGGGTAATTCATAAACAATATTTTTTTTTCCATTTCTAGAGTTCAAGATCAAAGTACTCGTAGGTCTGGTGAAGGTTAGTCTCTGCTTCTGAAGTGTTGCCTTGAATGCTGTGTCCTCTGGAGGAGAAATGCTGTGTCCTCAAATGGCATAAGGGGAGGAAAAGTGATAAACTCACCCCCTCAAGCCTTTTTATAAGGGCCCTGAACCTATCCATGAGGGCTTTGCCTTCATCAGTTAATGGTATCTAGAGGCCCCACCACCCAATACTATCACGTTGCTGATTAAGTTGGAGATTTAATGGACAACAATTGGTTAAAGATTTGATTGGGAGGGCTGGGATTGTGGCTCAGTGGTGGAGTATTTGCCTTGCATATGTGAGGCACTGGGTTTGATTCTCAGCATCACATAAAAAATAAAGAAATAAAATAAAGGTATTATGTCCATCTACAACTAAAAAGAAATATTTTAAAAAATTCTGATTGGGAAAGGGAGACACATTTACAAAGGATGATTCCTAGTTTTCTAGTTGATACTACTAAGTGAATGATTGCATTTGTTGCAAAAATAAGAAATGAAGAAATAAGAAGTTTGGGGGAGCATGATCTTGAGTTTAGTTTGGCCAAATTGAAGTAGAAGAATCTTCAAGACAAAAAAAAATAAGAACAAATAAGCAGTTGGCCACATACACCCAGAGCACATAAAAGAGGTGTGTTGGCTCTTGACTACTGATACACACATATGAGACATGTCCAGTGATGATTTGTACAGCTAATGGTACATATTGGTTTACCTAGAACAGGATATTGAAAACAGAGTGTAGAAGCAAACCTTGCAGAATCCCTAGATATGACAATTTAGGGGAGGAGCACACATTCATACTGCAAATCCCACAGAAGATAGGCCTGAAGGTAGGAGGAAAATCAAGAGAGCATTCTGTAATCTTCCTGAAAAAAAAAAAAAAAAAAATAGCATCCACTGAGCATTTCTCTTTTATTCTCTAATGTTACTTTGGAAGCTAGAAAACCCAGTCACCCAAATATCCAATTATATGTGAACGGGACTAAATTTAAATATAAATAAGTGTGCAGAAACTGAATGTCAGAAATTAAAAATGAACTATTGGAAAAATGTTACCTAATAAATCTA
The DNA here is from genome assembly GCA_025594165.1 of Tamias sibiricus. Classification (NCBI taxonomy): domain Eukaryota; kingdom Metazoa; phylum Chordata; class Mammalia; order Rodentia; family Sciuridae; genus Tamias; species Tamias sibiricus. The sequence continues at coordinate 70,294,101 of CM046670.1, forward strand.
TAGTTATTACCTGGGGTTAGGTATTTTAGGTAAGAAAGATTTTGGATGCTGCATGCATTTACTAAATTCTTCAAATTAACCTTAGAGGGGAAATCATATGAAAATGTTTCATCTTTGATTAAGAGCAGGGAAGTTTTCAGGCACTACAGTATCTGAGTTGCATGACCACCACCATTCTACTGATGAAACCAATGTGTGTAAAGGTCTTCACTGCATTTAGAAATTATAATCTGATACAAGCTAGAATGTTTCCCTTCTGAAGTTCTTTTAGTAAGTAAACTTTCAGAGAAAGGAAATCTGTCAGTTCCTATTAACATACTTGTTCGGAGAATTAATTAATTTATTGTAAATGTTAGTGTACAGTGTTGATCAGGAAAAGCCGGGAGCAACAGCAAACAGTATAGAAAATGGGAATTTCCTTTCAGTATAAGAAAAAAAGAAAGAAAAGAAAAGCAAGAAACAGGGTAACACAGTAGCTGACTCGGAGCAGCAAATTTTGTAGCACATCAGCCAGGAGCCAAATACCATGACAGTTACCTCAGATAAAAATACGAAAAGGAGAATACATGTCCTCTGGAGATAGTAATGTGTAACTGTATAATTCATGTCATTAGTGCCATGTTTTTCTTAGTCTTTCTCTGTTTCACTGACTGAAGGAAAAGGTGCAGGGAGTTTAAGTTCTCTGTAGGAGAAAAAAGGTATTGAAGAGGCAGTGGGGAAACCACTCAGGGAATTAGAAAAACAAAATAAAAAACAGCCTAGAATTTGGAATAGAGGAAACGACAGAATGACTTATTTAGGTCTACTAGAAACAGCATCTAAGTTTCAGAGAGACCTAGGTTTTTGAGAACAAATTAAGTCAGCAGAAACAGAAACACTGGGTAAAATGTTACCTGTATTTTGACTTGGGTTAATTGACAACCAGGCAAACTAGACCAAACAGACTCTAAGTTGTGGCTGCAAGGGAGAAATGAATGGAGTTACTAAAAGAAAGCAGAAGTCCTTGTCACTGGCTTGCCTAGGAAGTTGTTCCAGACAGCTTCTTCAAATGATATTTGGGAGAAGTCAGTGTTACTAAAAAAAACAAAAAAGTAAGCTTAAATTCTAGTTGAGGAGATACCACTTGTTTAACAGATACCATCTTAGTCCTAGGTATTTTCATCTTCTTATGCTTGTTTCTTGTAGGGGACTTTTCAGAATAGATTCACTTTTTGCCGAAAAGTATATGGTTTTGTGAAAAAGGTTATTCATTCATTTACAAAGTTTTGTTGAGTTTTTCTATATCCTGGACTGTGCTAGATAATTATGTAGTTTAAAACAACCCAAACGTGGTATAGATTCATGTGCTTCTTTGAACTGTTTACAAGGAATTAAGGAAAGTAATCCTTCCCAGGGTAGCAGAGTTGACTAATAGAGACATTCTACCCAGAAATATGTTAATACGTTCAATATCAGAACTTAAAGAAATAAATCAGAGGATATGTCACAGGTACACGTTTTATGTGTAGCTTTAGAGTTTCACAATAGATATGGATCAAGAATGGATTATGCCTGTAATCCCAACCGCTCAGGAGACTTGAGACAGAAGGATCACAAGTTCAAAGCCAGCCTCAGCAATTTAGTGAGGCCCTAAGTAACTCAGACCCTGCCTCAAGTAAGAGTAAATAAGTAAAGTAATAAAAAGAACCAAAAAGAAATGATAAATGCAATTTTTGCTGGGTCACCATAGCTATCAGTTACCTTGACTTAACTCAGTCCTGTGGTCTTTTAGTACAGCACATGGCACAGTGCCAGGACTGTGGAAGGAACCTGCTATTTGTGTGTGGGCTAGGTCCATAAGGGGAAAAAAAAAAAAAAAAAAAGCTGGGTGCAATGATGTATGCCTATAATCCCAGTGGCTCTGGAGGCTGAGGCAAGAGGATCGCAAGTTCAAAGCCAGCCTCAGCAAAAAGTGAGTTGATGTGGCTCAGTGATTGAGTGCCCCTGAGTTCAATCCCTGGAATAAAAAATATATATATATATGAACCTAAAATTTTTAATACAAATTTCCTCCATGATGGAGTGACAATAAGCTCATCAGGACTCAGAGTAGTGCACATGAGCAAAGGTGTCTTATGATGATAGGGTAAATTACAAAAAATAATGGCACCAGGTGAAAAGTACAAGTGGGGCAAATTCAAGAGTCACAAAATGAACTAGAAAGAAGGCGTCCCAAACACTAAATGCCTGAGCTTTATTTTAAACTCTGAAGAGGTATTGACCCACAAAAAAAAAAATAAAAATAAAAAAGAATGGGATCAAGGCACTCTAGGTAGGAAGAGAAAATACTCGAAGATGTAGTAGGGCAAAGGAGTGTGGCCTATCTGTGTCATCCTTGGAGAAAAGGAGGACAATAAACACCCTGTCTCTGAGATTCTCCCTCTCTATTCCCAAGAACCTGCCAAGGTAAGGGAACAACATGAGCAAGCCTGGGCTAGAATGTCCAGATAAACCTTATCTCAAAGGACACTGTCTTTCTGTCATGCATCCTGGGCATTAGGGCAAGTTAGTGTTAGCTGTGGAAAGCTGCTTTCTTGCATGCATGCAAAATCCTTGGGATGGTGGTCATACAATGGGAAAAAGCAAGTTAAGTTAATGGATGTCCCTGCTAGTGTAACTTAGCCTATAATACTCCCCTCCCTGTATGTGGTACCTGGTATGCAAGAGAGCACTTTGGAAGGGGACACTTTGTCCAGCCAGCTGCCACTGGACAAAGTGTCTTGAGGTATGAAGCACCACTGATATCATGAAAAACAAAGGTTTTTCTTTTTAGCCCATTGTCACTGGACCTTCCCTCTAAGTGTATTTCATAAAACATTGTGTCTCACATGCCAGGTGTCTGCTTTGGTCCCTCAGCAAACTGTCTCACTGCCTTAGCACAACTGGGCTGTAGAAAGTAGAATCTGGCATTGCTAAAGTAAGATACTTGGATTGGGACTGGAGAAATTGAGCCTGGGAGATCTGAATGAAAAACACAGGATAGAGAAGGTTGTGATATGCCATACAAAGAGATTTGGACTTTATCCTATGTATTTGCAGAGAAAAGATTTTAACACCAAGTTCCTATTTTTGACATGAAATACTTTGTGAAAGTTTAATAGATTAAAAAGAATAAAGATGAACAAGAAGTGGAGCACCCACAATTCAGTACCCTCCCAGAGGGAATGGAGAAGACAGACAACTGAGAAGGTAGAGGATGCACTTACCCAGGGAAATTTCCACCACAAAACCTGCAAGCTGCTTTTTTTTTTTTTTTTTTTTTTTTTTTTTTTGTGGGTAGGGCAGGAAGTCTTCTATGGACACATCCTATCCTGATTTTCTTTTACCTTTCAATGATATTTAATCAGTTCTTGCCATAGGCCTCCTCATCTGTTATTTTTTTCTCCTATGTTTGATAGGAGTCCCACCCTCAAGCCATTTTTCACTCTACACACTTTCTCTAGGATCTTACCCAAGAGGATTACCTAAGACACACAAGCCAATGACACCCAAATGCCTACCTCAAGTCCTGGTATCTCACCTTAGGTTCTGGTTGGGCTTTCTATTTGGCTGTCTCCACAACTCAAACCCAGAAAGCTAAACTTGTCTCAATAGGCTTTGAAAGATTTCTCCCTTCCTGTGTCTATACCTTATCAATGAAAACTAAATCCCAGGTATGTTTCTTGCTGTCTCTAAGTTTGTCATCCTCCTCAGTGTCTGAAAAGGGCATAGAACCTAAAGGCACTGACTCATATTTCTTCTTTCCCCTATTATTTAATGTGACTCACTGACTCTAGTGAGACACTGTACTTTGGGAAAAGCCATGATCTAGAAATTTGAGAAGATACAAAAATGTGGAAAACCCATCAAGGAGCTTATAATCAAGTCCAGAAAATGAAGAGTAACTATAATACTAGGCAAAACATAAATGCCCAAGAGATCTACAAAGAAAGAGCTATGGGAGTATAAATGAAGAATAGCATGAATTGTCTTGTTTTGCATTTACATATTTTTAAAGATGTAATATGCATTAGTATATATCTTCATGAGCTTAGTTATCCTTTAAACCAAATTTACTTTCACATATCAAATATACATTTGGCCTACAGCTGGTCTGTCATCAAGAGAAAACCACAAATTAACTTCAGACTGATAGATGGGACTTCCCCTCCCCCAGTAAAAGAACATAAATGCATTAACTCTCCAAATATACATAAATTTGAAGGGGTAGACAGATACAGAGGAGCAGTAAGTACAGTATTTCAAGCCCAGGGCTGTTGGTGTGTTGCAAAAGCAGCACAGTGAATCATGAGACAAGCCATCAGGAGGTGTCCCCACACTGCTATACACTTACATAACCTTGAATTCAGAAGACAACCTGTTGTTTATTTCAGCTTCAGTAAGCCATGAAAGAGAGCCAGCCTTTGAATTGCAGCAGCCACAGTAGTTCTTTCTGTCTTCTCTGAGACTATGCCAAGTTCAGAACTCATTAGGGAAACAGGAAGAAATGCAGAGCTCACCAAAGTGAAATGCATATCACCAGGAACCTTTTCAGTGCATTGCAGACAGAATCAAACATTAGAAAAGATGTTACTGCATGAGATCCCTGAAGTCCTTTTATGGGATGTGAGTGATGGTTACAAGGAACAAGAGTTCAGCAAGATCCACTGAGAATCTGAATGTTAAAGAGTCTGATTGGCATTTTCCTAGGTTATACACTTTGGCTCAGAAAAAGAAGGAAAATTATGACAAAGAAAAAGCAATATCAACCCTCCCAGGGTCCTCCATACCTCTTGTACCTACAAAATTCAACACAGCAGAAAATGATCATGGATTCATTTCCAGAGCAGTAAGAAAGCTGGGGGGAAAAATGCCCACAGTCACAGTAAAAAGTTTAGAAAATAAAATTCTGAGGAGCACTTTGTAAGCAAGAACTCTGACAAATTATTTCTCATGACATTAATGTACAATGTATTTATGCAGAGACAGCACAAAATATAGGACTAAAAGTTCCAAGAGGTAGCTTTGTGGAAATTAGGATTTTTCAAAGCTTAATGAGAGTGTAAACCCTCTGAAGAACATGTTAAAATGCAGAGGATCTGGCATCAGGCCTGAGATTCTGCATTTTTAACAAGTTTCCAGGTGATGTGTCAGATTCTGTGGGCTCCTGGGCCACACTATGAATAGCAAGGTGAAAGAAAAGTGCAGCAGATAAGGGGTGGATTGGCGCCTCCACCTTTTCCTTCCTATGTACACATAGCCACTTTATAATCTGCAGCCAGAAACCTGAACCTCCACATTGCCTAAAATAGGGCCTCATTGAAAAATAATGCATATGAAAATACTTTTACTATAAAGCAATAGGCAAATATATTGTTATCATTATTTGAATGACTCAAAATATGAAATTATTTATCTTAAAGAAAAGTCACTGAGGGCAGTGATGGTTAGTCTATAAAGGACTCCTCTTTAGAAAAAATGAAATTAAATTGAATTAAATTGCTTTATATCTCTGGAAACAACATCTCTGCATTTATAGCAGTGGTTTTCAAAAGCTGTTCCCCATTAAAATCATCCAAGGAGCTTTCACAAAACAACAGCGCCTGGGCGCTCTTCATCCAGACCTGGGATTATGATGTAATTGGTCTGTGGGAGAAACTAGGTACAGAGTAATTTTTTTTTTTTTTTTCTCTCTTTTTTTTTTGGATTTTTAAAATTATTTTTATAATTTTTAATATGTACAACTCATAGTGCATATATTTAGTATCTTTTTACATACAACTGTTTGTATACAAAGTATATTCGTAAAATTCAGGTCTTCAATCATGCATTAAGGAAAATGGTATCCATCTCATTCAACCACCTTTTTTTTTTCTTTTCTCCCCCTCCCTCCCCTCTTGCTCCCTCCCTTACCCTCCCTTCCCTTGACCATTCTAGTGATCCTCTAATCCTCCTATGTACCCCCATCCAACAATACTTTGAAATAGACTCTTTATATCAGAGAAAACATTTGGTACTTGGATTTTTGAGACTGACTAAATTCACTTAGCATTATGTCTTCCAACTTCATCCATTTACCTGCAAATGCCATTAATTTATTTTCTTTTATTGATGAGTAAAATTCCATTGTGCGTATATACCACATTTTCTTAATCCACTCATTTACTGAGGGACATCTAGGTTGGTTCCACAACCTAGCTATTGTGAATTGTGCTGCTATAAACATTGAAGTAGCTGTGTCACTGTAATATGCTGTTTTTAAGTCCTTTGGGAATAGACCCAGGAGTGGGATGGCTGGGTCATAGGGTGGTTCCATTCCCAGTTTTCCAAGAAATCTCCATACTGCTTTCCATAATGGTTGCACCATTTTGCAGTCCCACCAGCAATGTATGAGTGTGCCTTTTTCCCCACATCCTCTACAACATTTATTGTTGCTTGTGTTCTTGATAGCTGCCATTCTGACTGGGGTGAAGTGAAAACTTAGAGTAGTTTTGATTTGCATTTCTCTAATTGCCAGCGATGTTGAACATTTTTTCATGTATTTGTTGATTAATCGTGTATCTTCTTCTGAGAGGTGTCTTCTCAATTCCTTATCCCATTTATTGATTGGGTTATTTGTTTTTGTAGTGTAAAGTTTTTTGAGTTCTTTATATATTCTAGAGATTATTGCTCTATCTGATGTGCATGTATTAAATATTTGTTCCCAATTAGTTGGCTCTCTATTCACCTCACTGATTGTTTCTTTTGCTGAAAAGAAGCTTTTTAGTTTAAATCTATCCCATTCATTAATTCTTGGTAGTAATTCTTGCGCTACAGGATTCTTATTAAGGAAATTGGGGCCTAATCTGACATGTTGGAAATTGGAGCTTACTTTTTCTTCTATTAGGCGTATTGTCTCTGGTCTAATTCCTAGGTCCTTGATCCACTTTGAATTGAGTTTTGTGCACGGTGAGAGAAAAGGGTTTAATTTCAATTTGTTGCATATGGATTTCCAGTTTTCCCAGCACCATTTGTTGAAGAGGCTATCCTTTCTCCACTGTACATTTTTGGCACCTTTGTCTAATATAAGATAGCTGAAATTATATGTATTAGTCTCTATGTCCTCAAGTCTGTACCATTGGTCCACCAGTCTGTTTTGGTGCCAATACCATGCTGTTTTTGTTACTATTGCTCTATAGTATAATTTAAAGTCCGGTATGGTGATGCCCCCTGCTTCACTTTTCTTGCTCAGGATTGCTTTGGCTATTCTGGGTCTCTTATTTTTCCAGATGAATTTCATGACTGCTATTTCTATTTCTTTGAAGAATGACATTGGGATTTTGATTGGAATTGCATTAAATCTGTATAATGCTTTTGGTAGTATGGACATTTTGACAATATTAATTCTGCCTATCCAAGAGCAAGGTAGGTCTTTCCATCTTCTGAGTTCATCTATAATTTCTTTCTTTAGTGTTCTATAATTTTCGTTATAGAGGTCTTTCACCTCTTTCATTAGGTTGATTCCCAGGTATTTTATTTTTTTTGATGCTATTGTAAATGGGGTGTTTTCATCACTTCCCTTTCAGAGACTTTGTTGCTGATGTACACGAATGCATTTGACTTATGTGTATTGATTTTTTATCCTGCAACTTTGCCAAATTCGTTTGCTAGTTGTAAAAGTTTTCTGGTAGAGTTTTTTGGGTCTTCTAGGTAGATTATCATGTCATCAGCAAATAGTGCTAATTTGAGCTCTTCTTTTCCTATCTGGATCCCTTTAATTTCCTTCATCTGTCTAATTGCTCTGGCCAGAGTTTCCAGCACCATGTTAAATAGCAGTGGTGAAAGGGGGCATCCCTGTCTTGTTCCAGTTTTTAGAGGGAATGCTGTCAGTTTTTCTCCATTTAAGATAATGTTAGCCTGGGGCCTTGCATAAATAGCTTTTATAATGTTAAGAAATGTTCCTGATATTCCTAGTTTTTCTAGTGTTTTGAACATAAAGGGGTGTTGTATTTTGTCAAATGATTTTTCTGTGTCAATAGAGATGATCATATGATTTTTGTCTTTAAGTCTATTGATGTGATGTATTATGTTTATTGATTTCCAAATGTTGAACCAGCCTTGCATCCCTGGGATAAACCCCACTTGATCATGGTGCACTATCTTTTTGATATGTTTTTGTATCCGATTTGCCAGGATTTTGTTGAGGATTTTTGCATCTATGTTCATTAAAGATATGGGCCTGAAGTTTTCTTTTTTGGATGTGTCTTTGCCTGGCTTTGGAATTAATGTGATATTGGCCTCATAGAAAGAGTCTGGAAGAGCTCCCTCTTTTTCTATTTCTTGAAATAGTTTGAAGAGCATTGGTATTAGTTCTTCTTTGAAAGTCTTATAGAACTCGGCTGTAAACCCATCAGGTCCTGGACTTTTCCTTGTAGGTAGCTTTTTGATGACATCTTCTATTTCTTTGCTTGTAATTGATCTGTTTAAATTGTGTATAGCCTCCACATCCAGTTTAGGCAAATCATATGACTCTAGAAATCTGTCAATGCATTTAGTATTTTCTATTTTATTAGAGTACAAGTTTTCAAAGTAATTTCTAATTATATTCTGTATATCAGAGGTGTTTGTTGTGATATTCCCTTTTTCATCATGAATGTTAGTAATTTGAGTTTTTTCTCTTCTTCTTTTCGTTAGCATCGCTAAGGGTCTGTCAATTTTGTTTATTTTTTCAAAGAACCAACTTTTAGTATTGTCAATTCTTTGAATGATTTCCTTAGTCTCAATTTCATTAATTTCTGCTCGGATTTTAATTATTTCCTGTCTTCTACTGCTCTTGGTGTTGGTCTGTTCTTCTTTTTCTAATGCTTTGAGGTGTGATGTTAAGTCATTTATTTGTTGGTTTTTTTTTTCCTCTTAAGGAATTAACTCAGTGCAATGAATTTTCCTCTTACTACTGCCTTCATAGAGTCCCAGAAATTTCTATATGATGTATCTGTGTTCTCATTTACCTCTAGGAATTTTTTGATCTCCTCTTTGATGTCTTCTTCAACCCCTTGTTCATTCAGTAGCATGTTGTTTAGCTTCCAGTTGATGGATTAGTTTTTCTTATTCCTTGTTTTGTCGTTGATTTCCAATTTCATCCCTTTATGGTCCGATAGCATGCAGGGTAGTATCTCTATTTTTTTATATTTGCTGAGAGTTGCCTTGTGACATAATATATTGTCTATTTTGGAGAAGGAGCCATGTGCTGCTGAGAAAAATTTGTATTCGTTTACTGAGGGATGAAATATTCTATATATGTCCGTTAGGTCTAAATTGTTAATTGTTTTAAGGAGGCTTAAAGTTTCTTTGTTTAGCTTTTGTTTGGATGATCTATCCATTGGTGAGAGAGGTGTGTTGAAGTCCCCTAGAATCACTGTGTTGTGGTCTATTTTACTCTTTAACTTGAGAAGAGTTTGTTTCATAAATGTAGGTGCTCCATTATTTGGGGCATATAGATTTATGATTGTTATATCCTGTTGATGGATGGTTCCCTTACGTAATAAGAAATATCCATCTTTGTCCCTCTTGATTAGTTTTGGTTTGAAGTCTACCTTATTTGATATGAGACTGGAAACCCCTGCTTGCTTCCGCCGGCCATGTGAGTGATAAGACTTTTCCCAGCCTTTCACTTTCAGTCTGTTGATGTCTTTTTCTATGAGGTGTGTTTCTTGGAGACAGCAAATTGTTGGGTCGTTTCTTTTAATCCATTCTGATAATCTGTGTCTTTTGATTGGCGAGTTTAGGCCATTAACATTCAGGGTTATTATTGAGATGTGATTTTTATTCCCATCCATTTTTATTTGAATTATGGTCTTTACCTTGATTTGGTTTCTCTTCTGGTTGGTATTTCCTTTAGTTTAATATCTCCCTTTGTTGATTTTTGTTATCATCTTTCTCTTCTTCTTCATGAAAAATGTTGCCCAGGATGTTCAGAAGTGTTGGCTTTTGAGTTGTGAAATCTTTTAACTTTTGCTTGTCGTGGAAGGTTTTTATTTCATCTTCGAATCTAAAGCTCAATTTTGCTGGATATAAGATTCTTGGTTGACATCCCTTTTCTTTCAGAGATTGAAATATGTTATTCCAGGATCTTCTTGCTTTTAAGGTCTGGGTTGAAAAATCTGAACATAGTCTGATTGGTTTCCCCCTATATGTAATCTGCTTCCTTTCTCTTGTGGTTTTTAGTATTCTCTCCTTGCTCAGTGTATTAGGCATTTTCATTACAATGTGTCTTGGTGTGGATCTGTTGAGATTTTGTTTGTTTGGTGTTCGGTATGCCTCTTGAACTTGGTTTTCCCATTCATTCCTCAAGTTTGGAAAATTTTCTGTAATTATTTCGTTAAATAGATTACTCATTCCTTTGGCTTGAAACTCTGCCCCTTCCTCTATGCCAATCACTCTTAAGTTTGGTCTTGTTATGCTGTCCCATAATTCTTGGATATTATGTTCTTGATTTCTAGCAAGTTTTGCTGTATAGTCTAAATTCTTCTCTAGGATATATATTTTGTCTTCATTGTCTGAGGTTCTTTCTTCCAAGTGGTCTATTCTATTGGAGATGCTTTGAATTCAGCTTTTATTTTGGTTTATTGCTTCTTTCATTTCTGGAATTTCTGTTTGGATTATCTTTAGAGCCTCTATTTCCCTATTGAAGTAATCTTTTACTTCCTGTATTTATTTTTGGAGTTCTTTGTCAAAATGATCTTTTGCCTCCTGTACTTGCTCCCTCATCTCATTTTTGAGTTCATTCTTAAGTTCCATAAACATTTGGCATATGTAATTTCTAAATTCCATCTCTGACATTTTACCAACTGTGCTTGCAATGACACCTACTGATGAGGTATCTTGATTTGTTTGTGTCATTTTCTTCCCTTGTTTTTTTCATGTTGCTTGTGTGTCTATTCTTCCTGCACTGTGGGACCTTGACTATTTCGATTTTACCTTAAAGCCTTATGTTGTTCCTGTAGTACAATGCTATCAGATCACCTTATTACTTTACACTTTTAAAACCTAACACTTTCTATTCAGAAAATCCACGTTTGATCACAGTGTACAGATTTGGTTAACCCAGATATTATTTCCAATTTGCTCTGTATGCTTCTGATGGGGTTTTATAGCTTCAAGTATTGGATACAGAGGTGTTATGTTTAGGAATAAGGAAGTGTCTTGAATTGTTCTTTCATGGAAAGTATGAAAATAGATTTCTATTGAAGTGGTTTAGTGGAAGTGGATTACTACCAGTAGATGAGGGAAGAAAGAGAATGGAGTAGACAATTAGGTGGAAAGACCAATTTATATATAAAGTAAGTTGGAAAAGAAAAAAAAATGATAAAAGAGTAGGAATTGGTGTAAGAGAGAGGAGAGAGAGAATCAAGAAAATAGAGAGTAAACTATATATAACACCGCTTTGCTACCCAGTTCAATTGCGCCGGTTCTAGAAATCCCAAGTTCTGCGTATAACTTGTTTTTGCCTCTGTTTAGTATGCACTGGCAGGGTGTAAACATGAAAGATGAAGGAGGAAGAAAAGATGCAAGAGTGAGAAGGAAGAAAAGAAGGAAAGAAAAAAAGAGTGGAAGCAAACAAACACACTGACAATCAATGCGGAAGGAAAAAAAAAAAAAAAGCAGAACAAAACAAAGCCAGAAAAAGAAAAATAAACAAACAAACAAAAAACCTCCCCGAAATCCAACAAAACAAGCAAACCAACAAAAAAGAAAAAAAAAAAAAGTCGAACCCCAAGTCTCAAACAAAACGGGCCCTGGGAAGCCCCCCTCTTTTTTCCTCTCCAGTTCAAGCCAATTGTTATTGGATCACGTCTAGACAGTCTGCGATCCTGTTAGTGGAATCAAGGCTGCACCTTAGGCCAGTGGCTGAATGGCTCAGTGAAGGAGTGGCCCAGGGGGTCTGTGTGTCAGCTGATGAATGGCACCGGGAAGGGGACCCTCCAGAAGGCACCCCCTCCCCATGCCCACCCACAGTTGCAGCTTCTTGTGGCCGCTGCACTGGCCTCAGACACGCCCTCCCCTGCTGGCCACCCAAGCTTCACCCAAGTGTGCATTGTCTCCAGAGAGCTGGAGGGTCCCTGGATGGCTACAGCCGTCACTCTCCGTCTCCTCCCCTTTTTCTGGGTCAGCCACTGCACCTTTCAAAGATGGCGGTGCTCTCCTCCCAGTCAACAGCAGCTCCGCAGACTCCCGTGTCCTCGCTGATCGATTTCAAAGCTGTTGGGTGGATGTCTCCTTGCCGAGCTGGTATCGGGAAGCCGCAACCGTAACTGTGGTGCAGACAGCGCTGCTTTGGACCATGGACCTCTCCGATTTTGCCCCTGCTTGCTGTTCGCCAGTCTCTGCGCCACTCTCTCCGGGGCCCTACTGCTGAGGGTCGCGTCTGGCCGAGTGTGGACTCGAACTGGTGCTGTCGACCCGCGGTCTCCCGTGGTCCCCCAGCACCAATTCCGCTGGCCGTTATCACTGTTTTTTATCGCCGGTTTCACGCTGGTGTGCCCTGAGTGTGGCTGGGGTTGCAGTTGCAGCACAGTCTCCCCACATTGACTTTGTTTCGCAGGGCCTGTGCACCACCCAGGCGGTTTTGCAGGAGCCTCGCGGCTCCAGCCGCTGCAGACAGCCTGTCTCCCTCTCTCCCTGGCAGTGGCAATCAAACCATCCAGGAGATCGGCATTTTCGGCCTATATATATATGATGAAAGGCAATTTAACTGCTTTGTTGGATTCTTTCCACGGAGCTGCCCTGAAGTGCGGCTTCCTCTAATCTGCTATCTTGGATCTCTCTTACAGAGTAATTTCTTAAAAAGAACTCTCCAAGTAATTCTTCTATGTAATCAGTGTTGAGAACCACTGGACCCTCAGGAGAAATGATCACTGAGCAGAACCATCTGGGAAAGTCAGGTGGTATTGACGAGGCTGCTGCAGAACCAGAGGGGAGAGTGAAAGGGGTGCCTGGGTCTAGAATATACCATCCCCTCAAGAAAAACTGTTTTCTGGGGCTGGCGTTGTGGCTCAGCGGTAGAGCATTCGCCTAGCACGTGCGCGGCCCGTATAGATCCTCAGCACCACGTAAAAATAAAACGCATTGTGTACAACAACTAAAGCAAATAAATAAATATATTAAAAAACAAAAAAGAAAAACTGTTTTACCCATTGAAAAGATATTTTTTTAAAGATGGGAGAAGCTGGTAAAAATGATAATAAGGCTTATTTCATCCCTGGTTGTGAGGATCAAATGAGATAATATCTATAAAGGCACTTGGATGTTTATTAAGTGCTACAAACATGCCCAATGTTGCTGTTACCAGATTCATCAAATATCACATAAATACCTGGAAGAGCGGGTGCAACTGAAGAGAGGGCCTCTTGTAGAGCACTCTTCTTCAGAATTCACCTCCCCACCGGTTGTCTTGTGAACTGACAAAAATAAAGGGAGGAATCTGTGTGGTGTGAGCTTGTGGGAATCACTGGCTGGTATCTAGTTTTGTTGTTGCTATTGTTTTTTTCACCTTTGAAGATTACTGGGTCCTTTTCTTTTTAACTGAGTGCTAATAAAATTTCAGTTTTGAAACAAAATGAGTTTGGGCAGTTTCTAAAAATAAATACAATTTTAAGGGACTCAAAAATTTAAAATTTAAAAATAAAATTTTTAATTTTATTAAACAAAAATTTAATAATAAAATAAAAAGGACAAGCAGGTGTGTCACCTAGACAAATTTATATAACAAGCAGAGGTTGAAAACAAAGAGCCAACAGAAGAGAAAGCACCTGCCCAGTGAAAGAATGTAAGGAAGGTGAGAAAGCTTTCTCTGGTGTCTACCAGCCGTAGAAAGATCACAGCCCCTCTCCCATTGTATCTAGGAAAATATGACAGCTCTCATCCATAAGATGATCTTGGACATAAAGTCTCTCAGGGTGTTAGGGTTAGGGTTGATGGATTGAGGTTTTCAAGTTCTGCATCATATCAACAAAGAAGTGTGAGCCAAGTCCTACTCACACATACAATACGTGCACGCGTGCATGTTACCAGTTGAACTGACTATATCTAAAAAACATTTCTACCTAGATAACTCCTGAAAAACAGACATATTTTAAAGAACTACCCTTATGTGTCTGTTTAGATGAGTGGCAATTTATTTATAAAATGTATACCTAAAGTCCTGAATATATTCAATTTTAGAAAGTTATACTACAAAATAATTCTGATTCAGCCTACAAGAAGAAATAATAGTGTTTTCTGAGTAAGTGTCTACTGAGTGAATTGTGAAATATTTTACATAGATATTTTCATAGGAACTATCTAAAACAAGTATAATTATCATTTCCTTTTACTGATATGAGCAAACAGACTTAAAGAAGTTGAAGAGACAACCAAAAATCTCAGAGAAAGATAGTAAGGGAGCAGCAACTTGAACACTCGTTGTCTCATTTCAAGCTCATCCATACTTACCCACCTGGGAGTGTTGTAGGGACAGACCAGGTAAGGCACCAAAGATAACAGGAAACAGTTTTATTTGGCTGCAGCCAGGCTCAGAGGGAACAGCTTTTGCTGTAATCAATTAGTCCCCTGAACCCCAAGTTCAGGTATTTTCAGAATTTTATACCCAGCATGTAAGGGGAGAGTCCTAGAAGTTTACAGTCTACAGAAGTTCACATAAATGCAGCTTTTTTTCTTTCACTGTTCTGGGCAAATTAACCCTTCAAGGATAACACCTGAGAAGGGGAGAGCTTCATTTCCTCTTTTTTTCTTCCCCCTGCCAGCTGTTACCATGGAGCCCAATTGGTAACTTCTCTCATCTTAGAAATGTAGACATCTCTGTGAAGCTCCAGCTCAAGGCCAGAGGCCTTGTTTAAAGAATTTGTCCTTTAATTGTCACATTTTTCATTTGAAAACACATTTCTACAAACTACTATACTGGATAGTGTTTGTGAAAAACAAGTAAAGGGGTGTCTAGCACTTGGAGTACTGATTTCTTCTAGGCCAGTGACCAAGTAATAAAACAACTGGAAAAAAAGGAAGTTTACCTACATTGAACTTGTTTTGTAGAAACCCTTTCACTCACAGTCCTAAAATAGCCATGGTGAAGATTTCTAGAGGAGCTTAGTTAAGATTTTCTGTGGAGGAGGGGGTGCCACTACAATAGCGTCTCCCATATGCCATAGACTAAATTACTTAGATAATTAAGAGTATTTGTTTGTTTTATCTCACCCTCATTAAGAAGGTAAAGCTTGTCTTCCATATATTTGATTGCCCAGTAAATATATATCAGGTATATAAATGACAGCAGTATTCATGGATTTAATATCTATAATTTTCCAAAATATCAGACACAATCAATAATAAAGACCATAATTAACACCACAGATATCTGACAACTATTTTGACCTTACAAGTGTGTGACTCTCTTAGTACTCAGAGAGTTTATATATGTTCCCCACTTCTCAAAGACACAAAATGGGATACTGTAGTTAATCCTTCCCTTCTATTTAAAAAGGAAGATAACAAATCTCTATATTTTGAGCAAATTTCTAGTAGTGCATGCTTCCCAGGTTGGTTCAGCTAAAACTATGAATGACCTTTCAATCATCAACATAATAAAAGTAAAGCAAAAGGCAAAAAATATATGACACATGTATATATCTGATGCACAGTTATTGAAAAAGCATGATAGCAAAACTAAATAATAAAAAGTAACAATGGTTATACTTCAGTAGTTTGGAAAATTCTCAGCCATAAAGTTGGTGGTAACATATGCAAAGTTTTCATGATTTCACCTTGATGATTTAAGAATCCTCAATGAGAAGTTGGCTCAGAATGTTTGTGGAGTAAATCAATGAAGGAAGTGGGTACAAAAAGTGAAAGGACATTGTGGGACTGCTGGGGATAAAACCAATTATCTTTCAATTGAAAGTTGGGCCCAACCCAGGATGGGGTAAGCCCTCTTGGAGAGAGCATACCATACACAAAAGTGAAGAATGGAGGCGGTTAATGGACAGAATGACTCATAAAATGTTGGATTTTTCTAGCAAATAGTATTTCTAAATCAGGAATTTTTTGTTATCAGTGTCAAGAGAATACAAAGACAGTCTAAATCCAACAAAGGAAATCATTGATTCAAAAAGAAGAGATGAAAATCCACTGACAATGAGTTCCAGAGCAATTCAACCTCAAAAATATGTGGCACCTTACCCTGAGTGGGGCTCAGTTCCTTAGGAAATTTCATACCTAGCTAAGGGTTTGTCCCAGGATTTCCATTATCATTAGCAAATACTCTTTAATTAGCATGTCTTTCATGTAGCACTGAGGTCACATTTATAAAATGTTATCCTGGTTTTTTAAAAAAAAAAAAATCAGTGTACTTAGGGGCCACTCTTACTATTTAATCTTCACTTAGGAGATTTGTCTCACATCTGAGCAACTTCCAAAAGTGTCATGTTGCTTTAGTTTTACCTATTCTTGTTACCCAAGGTCATTTGGGGGAACTTTTCAATAATTTCCTACTTTTCAATCCACTATGCTATAGAGTAATGAGTCTTTATTGTGCTGATGAGTTTTCAAGCTAATTTAGGAGAGTATCATTTTGACAGTTTCAGTGGAACATTAATCATGCTTTCGTCTGAATCCTTACAATAGAAGGTTTTCAGGTTTTGAGAAACACAATGTGTATAAATTTAAGTCACAATCTTCCTCTCTCTATCCTTTTGTCTATAAATCTTGAGCTAAAAAAATATTATGTTTTCTTCAGGGTTGTTGAGGGGATATGAGGAACAAATCACAAGTGAGTGCTTAGTCTATGGCACAAGCAGAGCAAGAGTCCATGGTCTGTGCTAGAACTGCCCAGTTATCCTATGTAATTCTATTGTAAAGTACGTATCAGTGCCTCACCTCATGCCAGAATATTGGAGAAGACATGCAGGCACGCATGAAGGAAGGAAGGAAATACACTTTGCACTGTCTCCTAAGAAAAGTAGTTAAGCCACTTGTAGTTTGTTCTGCAGTTTTTAACTTTCCCATTAGTTTTAGATGACCCTAAACTTGACTTTAGGTAAGACATTTTAATTTACTAAACTAGCCAATATCTGTTTACTAGCTCAAATCTTGGGTTATGTATTCCCTATGAAGAGTTTGCTGTTCAAAGATGACCACAAGCACTCACTCTGTTGACCTAACTATGGGCAGCCAAGCACAAGGACCCTTCCTCATCCTAGATGGAGGGAGCTGCACCCAAAATTGGTTTCCCAAGTCCCCAAAATGCCCTGCATGTGGTACAGTTTGCTTCCTTGACAACTTGCCTCAGTAACTGGATGGTCTTCCCACGGACAAAGCTGTCCTTGTAAGTATCTTATGAAAAGGAGATCCTCGTGTTCAATTTCATCCTTTCAACATAGGATAAAAAGTAAACCTCCTGACTTCTACAAGGACCCAGTGTGTTTGTATTCTGTGTTGAAATAGACTAATTATATAATTTTCAAGTCAAGAACCAAAAAAAAAAAAAAAAGAACATTGCTTTTGTCACAGTTTGGACTGGAATATTTATTTCATGACTCTGGTGCAAGAGACAATGAAGGTAATTTACACCTAAAAGAATGAAATCTATTTTTTATCGCAAGTATTGCTGTTGGTGCTTTAAATAAATCCTTCCAAAATAGTCTCTTGTTCCTGTGATACCTTGTTTCTTGTTTCTTTGAGTTTTTTTTTTTTTTTTATTTTAATTAGTGACACCACATTCTATCCTGTATTACAATAACTCATGATAGTTTAGCTCTTCATGTGGATTAAAAATTCCTTGAGGGTAGTGGTCTCATTTCAACATGACCCTAGAACAGCTAACAGTTGTAACAGTACTTAGAAGATGGTTGTTGCTCAATAAATATTGATTAAACATATGTAAAAGTAAATGGCTCTTCAAGGAACCATGCCCCCTGGGTTTTTTGCTGTGTGTGTGTGTGTGTGTGTGTGTGTGTACGTGCACACACACACACACGCACGCATGTATTTTCTTTGCTTTCTGTATAAAAGCTCAGATTAGGTATAACTGAGAGTCCAAGCTAAACTGTAGCATATAAATAAGCTCTACTTCACGGTATTTTGTAAATAAATTAAACCATTATCTCACACTACCCAATAAACTGAGTAGTTACCAGCAGAAGATACCAACAGTAGCCTTCTGTCAATGTCAGCTGTCACCTCCCTTTTGGTCACCTTGTGATAACCTTGAAATCTTCTTTGATGCCCAAACCTCTGGATTGCAGCCCACCATCTGGACTTCTGTCCTTCTCCAGCTGCATCTCCATACTGGGTATGCTCAGTTGTTAAGTATTGACACTAACTAGAACAAAATGTCCTACTCGTGACTATTTAAATTCCAAGTGTTTTGTTTTCCCCCAAGAGCAATAGTTACCAAACACCCTTCATTCCAAGTTTCTTGCTAGTTCTCTATTTAATGGCATGTTACTTATGCATTAAGAATAACTTATAAGAGATTTGGTCAGAGCAGTCATCCTTCTCTAAGTCATTGGGAATCACATTTTTTTAAAGGAGGCATTGAAAGAGCAAATCAAATCACTGATGGTTAAGGTCAGGGCTGGAATGTTCCAAACTTGCCAGAAGGGCCCAGCCAGCTGCTTGCAACTTTCCACACATCAGCAAGTTCCCCTCATAAAAGGTTTACAACTCAAGCCAGGCTGGTTTCAGACAGAGTTAAACCAACATCACACAAAAAAGTAAGGGGAAAACAGTGTGAGACCAATTAAAACAAATTGGTAGTGAAAGTGACAGCTGGATGTCAACATGGTCTGCTCTGTTATTGGCACGTCAGTGGGTGATTTTTAGAGAAACTAGTGCCCTCTGAAGGATAGAACAGCACCATAGTGGGGCAGAGGAGGCCTGTAACTCACCAAAGGCAAGCCTGGACACGTGCTCCAGAAGGCCACCTGCACAGATGGAAGGCTGTGCAACTGTACTGTGACCACGGTGCTGACCTCAGATCTGATTTGGCAAATGACTTTGAGACAGTGGAGGAAGAGCCAGTGCAGACTGGGAAACGCACTAAGAAGTCAAACCAGCTGGACTCTGGGTCTACAGTGCTTAGGATGTTGCTACTACCTCCCAAACACTGATCTCCAATGCAACACCTTCTTTTTCCTGCTCTAAAGGGGTGTCTTGATGGTGACATGAGGAATTATATATGAAGATATTTGAAAGAATACAAACAGTATCCATTAAATAGGAATCTCTTCTTAAATTGTTGACTGGAGAGTTTTTGAAAACCATTTTCCTATGAGCTCCAGAGTGTGAAATGTTGGGTACAGAAATGAACCACTTGTTTTTTCCCATAGCACAGGGTAAATCCAGGACCATATGACTGTTGAGAAATTATGTTAGATATACTGTCTCATGTTGGTGTTTATGTTCTAGATCTTTGCATCAATAAGAAACCTCTAAATTAGGTATTATTCCAATTTACACATGAAGAACTTAAGGCTCAGAAAGGTTGATAAGTTGCTATTTAGTTGAAGAGCCAGGACTTAAACCACAAAGTTTTTGCTTTTATGTATTATGTGATATGTATTTTGCCTTCATTTTTCCCACTGTATTTCAACAGGGTGTTGAAATAAGATTAAACTCCAATGGATAACAGCAAAATAATGTGTCAAGATACTAAATATGAACTATTTACCAGGTATCAAGCCTGGCTTAATTGGATATAAGCTCCAAAAGACAGATTTTAGGAATTATACCACCTGATATCAGGCATTAAGGTAAGAAATACATGCACAGTCCAAGGAGATACCTCATTCACTCTTAAGAAGTGGGTCCTTTCTGAAGAGTGAGGTTTTCTATAAACCATGAGACAGCATCAACAATAAGCAACTGAAAAGCCCAGAAAAGCATCATGCCAGCTTGAAAGAGCTTCAGTCAATGTTTCTATCACATACCTCTTCTCCATCCCCTTGTTCTGGTCTGTTGAAGTTAGAGGCTGCCATTGAGAAAAAAAAAATAGATAAGGAGAAGTGAAAGATAATGGGGATGGAAAACAAGAAAAACCCATCACATCACCCACCACTTCAGGTCACCAACAGAAGGATGGTATATGTGTTAACCTGGAATTAAGTAAGGAATTTTTATTACACTGGAGTATATATTTTAATTACTATTCTTGTCACCAACTGTGACCTGGGGATTATTTTTTTAATCTAGTACATCCAGAAGACAAACTATGGAAATTTTCCACATTTTCATTATATGTCAGGAAAGCACTAAGCCCCCAAGAGAGTTTGAAATTAAAGAAGAGAAAAAAATCAAGCAGGTTTAGGAATTACTCCACTCTCTTAAATATGTGGTTATATTTTCCTGGGCCTAGAAGTGAATGTAAAGTGGCTAGAGGTTAAGATGTATTATTGCCAATGCAGACATGGAACATAATTTGAAACAGGTGTTTTAAAGGAAGAACCCTGGGAGAGAAAAATGTAGAATCAAGAAGAATCTCCTGTAGATGTTAAGATATCCCCAGGTGAGACCAAGTTCTCTAGTGTGTATGGAACTCCTTAATTTAGGGATCAGATCTCAGCCTGAATCTCTGACAAAACAACCAACCTATCCAGTGCTTCCTTAAAGAACAAGTTCCCTTCAGGTCTGTCTCTGCCTTCTTCCTCCTTCTCCTTCCTGCCCTTTGGGGAGTTGAATACTTCTGTGAGATGTCAAGAGTAGAATGGAGGACTGGGGTTGTACCTCAGTGGTAGAACACTTGCCTAGCACATGTGAATCACTGGGTTGGATCCTCAGCACCATATAAAATAAATAAATAAATAAGTAAAGGTAAGAAAGAGTAAAATGGCTCATGAAATCCGATTTGAAACCCAAAATATATTGTTACAGATGCCACATAGTCATGCTGCAGGACCTGCAACAGCTGCATGTTCACAGAATAAAAGGAAAGTAAGCATAAAAAAGCACTATCCCAGTTTGGTAGAGGGTGATACAAGACCTAATGCAACAAACTGGTCAACATTTGTTGTTCCCTTTAATCTGCCAGATAATGAGAAGGAGACATATTTACCTGCATGTAAAAACAAATGGAGAAAATGGAATAAAATTCATTTGTAAAGGTAAAATTCTACAAGTCTGTGTGTGCACGTACATGTACACCCTAGGCAACCTCAGCCATAGGTTAAAACAGAAGTAAAGTGAATTAATTCAAAGGTATAATTTAGAAACATAAGTATACAATTTCTCCCATATATATAATTCCATAGTCAAAAAACTGATCATTACCAAAAAATATGATTTTTTTAATAATTTTGGTAATTCCCTAAGACCATAAAGCCAAATGAATATCAAGAAACTTAATCACTTTTAACAGTCAGCTTATTTTGAACCAAAACCCTGAAGCCAAGTGACACAGGTTTTCAACCTCCTTCAGAGTTCCTTCAGCAAAGGTCTTCCTACTGATATAGGGTTCTTAGAGGCAAAGAATCAACAACTCTCCAAAGTAGGATTATAAAACTACACTTATTAGCCCCTGCAGTGTTCAGGCATTATTCATTATTTTGGTCATCAATATTATCCCAGTTTTACAGAGGAGAATATTGGCATTCAAAGAGGTTGCTTCATATTCAGTGGGAGCAAAGCTGGAATGAGAGCAGGAGCTCCTGAACTGCAGAACAATAGCCATTGCCTTTTCCAGTGCCCCTCCTCACACCAAATAATCAAAGTGCAGGCCCAGCATCCCCTTCAGGGAAGACTGATGGAATTTTTCACCAGTGGCTCTAGTTTCTGCATACCTGAGCCCTATGTCACCACAGTATTTCTCCTTACACCTCAGGGGACAATGTTCTGTTCATTGGGTGGTGCTGAAAGTGGCAATGCTTGAAGTGGGCCCAAACAGAGATGGCTTCATGGGGTAGTGACATGCAATCTCACAGGGTTCCACATTCAAAAGGGCTCTGTGCTTGCTTAATGCTCTGCTGTCATGGTCTTACAATTTTTAATAATTTTATCTTTGAACTTGTTTTTGTTTTGTAATTGAAGTCCAATGGGAAAATGAAGCATGGTCCCAAGAAAAAAAGCACAATTTACGTATCCTCACCATTCCATTTGCTAGAGCACAGAATTTTAGTAAGCTCATGATGTGTGAGTGAACAGCCAGATTCAAAATGAGTATTATGGTCTTAATGATCATGTCTCCTCAAAATTCACATATTGGAATCTAATCCCCAATGTGATGGTATTCATAGGATGAGTAGGGCCTTTGAGAGATGATTAGATCCTGAAGACAGAACTCCTGAGCAGGATTACAAGCTTTATAAAAGATATTCAAAGGAGTTTATTTGCACACAGCAAGAAAGCACTATTTACAAACCAAGAAATGGATCCTTACCACATACCTAATCTGCTGGCATCTTGATCTTGGACATCTACCCTCCAGAACCATAACAAATAGAATTCTGTTGTCTCTAAGTCACCTGGTCTGTGGTGTCGCTGCCTGAAGCGGAAGTCGCTTGGAGCAGCGAATGCCACAGGAAAATTCGGAGGCAGGATGAAAATGAAAAAAGGTCTTTTATTCTTCTCCTCTCTCCAGCTCCAGCAATCACTCCAAATGCTCTAACTCCAACCACCACCTTCTTCTTCCCCACACACACTAACGAACCTCACCCAGTTATATACATATAGCTTTAACAAGGACACGTGCTTACAGCTCGAGCTTACAGGTGCGTCACGCAGTGTTCACAGGCATACAAAGATTCTTTGAATAATGTATTAATATCAGGTGGAAACTAGAACATCTTTTATGGCTCTCAGCTAACCGCAATCTTTAGCTATCTCCTTGATTATAGGCTCCTTCATTTCCCCCTTTTAGTTTTAAAAGAGGGGATGTTCTAGGACGTCCATGTGCAACCGACATTCTTACCCGTCATGGGAGTCTAGGCTGTCCTGACTCCTGGCTTAGGTTGACATGCCGGCCACATTAGACTGTCCCGTGCGACTGTGCCGTGTCTTAGGTTGTCCCCTTCTGGGGATCTTACCCGTCATAGGCTAACCAGCCATCCAATAGAGCCCTTCAGGATCGACTGTGTGTTGACTAACAGCCGTCCAATTTTTAGGAGATGCTGCGGCTTTAAGGCGGTAAGCCTACTGCTGACGAGCCAAGTTTCCATAGAGTATCAAGTTCCTTAAGCGAATCAGCTGCCCTTAGTTTCATCAAGTAACGCACTGAGTTCTCTTAGACAAATACCCGCAAGGCATTGTCCCGTAATGTCCCAAAATAATGGAAAATCAAAATGTCCATAAGTTATAACACATAGATTCAGGAGGCCCCATGCATGCAGAGCAGAGGCCACATTGCTGGTTAGGTTGTTGATGCTTGAGCAGCAGGGATGCTTGCAGCGACCGCGGTCCCTGCAGTTGTAGCAGCAGCCGTCTTTTTTATGTCTAGACATTTCTACCGGCAAATCTTCAGGGCCCGCTACCTAAAAACTCAAGCATCCATTATTAAGGGAAAGGCAGTGCTATTCCAGCACTGAGATCAAAAGGTGAGCTGTCAAACTAAAAAAAAGAATTATTAGAGTAGAAAATAAAAGTTGATCTCTGCTCACACACATTGCTGCTTAAGCTCCCACAAACATAAGCTGGCAAAATATCACATTCAGAAATAATCAAAGAGAAACTGAGGGTGTTTACTGCATTAAAGATAAAGAAAAGCTAAAGGCATTTTGGAAAAATAATTTGTTAGCTGGAATCCTCGAGTCTCTATATACACAGCAATCCTATACCTGTTGAAATAATTCAATTAATCAGCTACTAAACAAATGAAGTCAATAACAAATAAATGATCCTCTGTCGGAACACCAAAATATCAGGTTATACAACATTAAACATATTCACAGCTGAAGAGAAGTCCCGGAGACAACTATAAATCAAAATTGATTATCATTATAATTGATTATCTAATTAAAATATTCTGAACTTATATAAATATCTATTTATCTATCTATCTATTGATTATCAAATTAGAATATTCTAAGCTTAAATGAATTAATGTTATTTGTTATTTGGATCTATATCTATCTACCTTTTTTTTTTTTTTTAAACGCTTAATTATTTGTGACGTCACACTAGACAGACGCACATATAAACATATTTGTGACATCACATTAACATGAAATTTAGACAAATGCACAGACATAAAGACATATATAAAAGAGAAAAAAAAATTACAATTGTGTATACACTGAAGAGAGATCTTCTTGTCCCGGCCGGGAAGAATGAAATTTAAGTTGTAAATTTAATGGAGAACTCTTTTAAGGGAATCACTCCATACCTTCATTTTGGTCCTCTTGATTTTGTACTTGTTTATTCAATCTAGACTCCTCAATAACTTCGTCTTGATCCTTTTGACTTTGTACCTGCTTTATCAATCTAGATGGTATCCATATTGGAGAGGATTCGTGCTTTGGAAAAACACAAACAGATCCTCTCCCCCAAATTAATACTGGGTCTGGACCCTTCCATGTACCTGAGAGAACATCCTTCCAGTAAACTAAAGGTTTATGTTGTTGGTGTGGGTTCCAGTGTCTATCTCCAGCCGAATGTCCATTAGAATCTAAAGTTAAGAAATTTAGGATAAACAGGGCAACTGCCAATCTGTCCTTAGGATTTTTCCAGTTTCCATCTTTTTGCTTTAGTAACATATTTTTAAGTGTCCGATTTTTGCTCTTTCAATTATTCCTTGTCCCTGAGGATTATAAGCGATACCTGTTTTGTGGATAATATTGAACTTTGTACAAAATTGTTTGAAGGATGTGGATGTATATGCAGGGCCATTATCTGTTTTAAGCATTTTGGGGATGCCCAATGCAGCAAAAGCTTGCAGACAATGAGATATAGTATCTTTAACTTTTTCTCCGGAATGTAAAGAAGCAAAAATCATGCCTGAGCATGTATCTATGGTGACATGAATAAATCGTAATTTTCCAAAACTTGGCTCATGTGTGACATCCATCTGCCACAAATGATTGGGCATCAAACCTCGTGGGTTAACCCCATAATGTGGATTGGGCAAAAGTGTTACACAAGATGGACATTCTTTTACAATTCTACGAGCTTGTTCTTTTGTGATTTTAAATTTTTGTCTTAAGGTAGTGCTGTTAACGTGGAACTGGGAATGAAATAAAGTAGCTTGTTGTACTGTAGTAAATATAAATATTGTTTTAGTGAGGGCATCAGCTTTTTGATTACCTTCATGGAGAGGACCAGGCAGATTAGTGTGAGCTCTTATGTGACCTATAAATAAAGGTTCTTTTCGTTGCCATAGGAGATTTTGGATTTGAGAAAACAATTTAAAAGCTGGAGTATGTGGTGCTATTGGACCTGCTAGCTCCAATTTTGGGACAGCATGTACAATATAATGGCTGTCTGAAAAAATATTCATAGGCTGTTCTTTAAAATTTTCCAGAGCTATTATTATAGCTTCGAGTTCCACTAATTGAGCTGATTTTTGATTAGTGATATGAATCATTTTTTCATTTTGAGTGACTACTGCAGCAGTACCGTTAGAGGATCCATCTGTAAATACATTAAATGCTTTAGGAATGGGTTGATTTTTTATTACCTGTGGGAATATGATAGGATGATTGATACAAAAGGACAGTATAGGAGATTTAGGAATATGATTGTCAAAATTTGCAGAAGTAGAGCATCTAGCTACAGCCCAATCATTATCATTGAAGCACAAATATTCAACCTGTGACGATGAATAAGGAGTAATAATAGTAGCGGGATGAATTCCAAATATTTTAGTAGAGGTTTTAAGTCCTTGAAGAATAAGTTTTTAGCCACCATGGAGGTATAAGACTCAATTGTACTTTTAGGAGAGACAGGCAAATGTATCCATAATATAGGTCCCTGTTGCCAAAATACTCCTGTTGGAGTATATTGTGAAGGAATAATAATCAATATTAGTGGTTGTGCAAAATCAAATCTATCGCAATGGGATCTTTCAATGGCCTGTTCTACTAATTTTAGAGCTCTCCTGGCCTCAGGAGTTAATGTTCGAGGTGAGGATGGGTCAGGGTTCCCACGAAGGATGTCAAATAAGGGTTTTAATTGTCCAGTAGTGAGGCTTAGTGTAGGGCGAAGCCAATTAATGTCACCCAGTAATTTTTGGAAATCATTGAGGGTGGTCAAATGTTCTTTACTTATTAGAATTTTGGGGGGTTTAACAAAAGTATCCATGATTTTAAAGCCTAAATATAGTATAGGTGATCTGCTTTGAACTTTTTCTTCTGCTATATATAATCCATATTTTTTTAGATTTTTTGTTATTTCACTAAATATATTAAATAAGATTTGTTGATTAGGGTGAGCTAATAAAACATCGTCCATGTAGTGTAGACACATAAGGTCTTGATATTTGTTTTTAATGGGCTGTATAGCTCTGTCCACATATAGTTGGCACAGTGTAGGGCTATTTGCCATTCCCTGCGGCAATACTTTCCAATGATATCTTTTATCAGGGCCATTATTATTAATAGAAGGAATTGAAAAAGCAAACCTGGGGGCATCCAGAGGATGTAGGGGAATGGAAAAGAAACAGTCCTTTATATCAAGGGTTATAAGGTAATAGTTTTTTGGAATAGCTACAGGATTAGGAAGTCCAGGTTGAGTAGGGCCCATAATTTGCATTGTTTTGTTAATTTGTCTTAGATCTTGTAATAGTCTCCATTTACCTGATTTTTTCTTAATTACAAATATGGGAGAATTCCAGGGAGAGGTGGAAGGCTCTATGTGTCCTGCTTCTAATTGTTCTTTAATTAATTGATGGGCCGCTTGCAATTTTTCTTTGGATAGGGGCCACTGAGGGACCCAAACTGGCTTATTAGAGAGCCATGGTATTTTTAAAATTGTTTTCTCAGTGGCCCCTAGAAAAAATGTCCTTTGCCTTTTTTATTATGAGTAGGATTTTTATTCTTAACACCTGCAGGCTTGGTCGCTAGGTGTAGCCCCATTTGATGTAAAATATCTCTTCCCCATAGGGTAACTGGCAAGCTGTTTAAAACATAGGGTTTGAATGTTCCTGTATGGCCTTCATTGTCTTGCCAATTTAAGATTACAGCACTTTGAGCTGGGGTATTACTGTATCCCAAGCCTCTTAAACTGGTTGAGGCTTTCTGTAGAGGCCAGTGCTTAGGCCATTGTTGTAGATTTATGATGGAAGAGTCAGCTCCTGTATCAATCAGCCCCTCCATCTCTATACCTTGAATTTTTAATTTGCACATAGGCCTCCGTGAACAGTCCTGGACCCAGAAAGCCATAGGTCCTGAACCAGTGGAACCGAATGCTCTGCTATTTCTATTTTGTGGCATGCTTTTAAAAGAATTATGGAGACTGGGAATGAGGAGCAGCTGTGCGATTCTGTCTCCTTGATTTACGGAGATGATGCCCCTGTGTGTACTTAGCATTATTTTAATCTCTCCATTATAATCTGAATCAATAACCCCTGGTATAACATTAAAGCCTAATAAACTTTTGGAACTACGCCCAAGGATTAGTCCCACAGTTCCTGAAGGGAGAGGTCCCCTGATTCCCGTAGGAATCAGCTGAACCCCCATTTCAGGTGTCAGGACCATCCGGGCAGTAGAACAGAGATCTAATCCTGCACTTCCTCTTGTCCCTCTGATAAGGGAGTTAATGGGTAGGAGGGACTGTGACGAGGAATCATTTGAATCTGAGGGCCTTCCTCCTCTAGTGCCTCGTACATTTGTGGGCCCCGGGGCATTGGGCCCCGTGCCCCGTTTTTTGAAATCCTTGATAAATCATTTCCATATATATATCATATCTAGAATGGCATTGATTGGCCCAATGTATACCCTTTTTGCATCTGGGGCATCGGCCTGGAGCACGGTATGAATTTGATTTTATTACCCTTGGGGGATATTGCTTAGCATATCTTGGTTGATTATAATAATTTTGTCTGGAATATCCTGTTCTAGGTTGAATCCTTTGGGAATTTTGAGGGGAGGAATTTTTCATCACTGCAGCAATTACGTTGCCTGTGATAACAGCCTCGTTAATGTCTTTGCACAGTCTGATATAAATTGATAAGTCTTTTTTACTTCTCCATGGCCTTATTGCATCCTGGCAATATTTATTAGCGTTCTCGTATGCTAATTGGATAACTAGGGGCATAGCTTGCTCGACTTCTCCAAAAACTCTAGATGTTGTTTTTAAAAGCCTATCTACAAAATCAGCGTAAGGTTCCTTAGGCCCTTGTATAACTTTTGATAGGCTGCCTTGCAGATCCCCTGTGCCTGAGATTGTCTTCCAGGCTTTCACAGCTGCAGTGTGTATCTGGGCATACACACCTGGATCGTATTGTAGCTGATTTTGTAGTTCGGCGAACTCACCCTCCCCTGTGAGCATATCTATATTGCGTTGAGGGAAACCTGCTGCAGCATTTCTCTTTGCTATTTCTGAACAAAGTTCCTGGAATTGAGTTTTCCAGATTAGGTATTGTCCCCCACTTAGTACCGCTCTGCATAGACTTTTCCAATCTGAGGGGGCTAAGGTTAGGGTGTTAAGTGACTCTATCATACTTAATGTGAACGGAGCTTGAGGCCCATAGGTCATTACCGCCTCTTTAAAATTCTTTATTGTTTTAAAGTCTAGGAACTCGTGATATCTTTGTCCCTGTTCATTTTGAAATACTGGCAGTTCTAGGTGCTCCTGCGGTCTATGTTGTTCGAGAGCGTATAAGCGCTCTGAAAGGCCGCCAATTTCTACCTCAAGGGCACGTACACTCTGATCAATACTCTTTATTGTTTCTGTTAGGGATTCTATCCATGAAGGAGCAGAGGGCGCTAGTGGTTCCTCTATTTGACGGTCTTTTCTCTTTTTTAATTTCTTTTTGTTCTTTTTATTGGAGACTGTGCTCTCCGAATCGCTTTTTGATTCCTCTTCACTACTAGCTTCATAATTCCTAACCGGCTCAGTAGAGGAGACTGTACTTTCATGGTTTGGCTCCTTGTTACTATTATTACTTTCACTAGTATCCTGAGTTTCAGTTTCTAAGGTGAGTACATACTCCTCAGCTAATTTTATTAAGCTTCTGATGGCTTTTGCAGATCTTACTTTTGAATTTACATTCCTACTCTCCTTGCTGGTCTCCACTGAGTCAGAGGATATGCTTTCTTGTTCACTTTTCTCACTATCCTCTGAGTTCTCAATATCAAAAATTTCATTCATGGCTTTTATAAACCGACTTTTTGTTATATTTGCTCCCATCTTTTTAAATTTTCTTTTTTTTCTTACCTTGCCGCCGAATTCCCCGTACAGGCCACCACCTGTCGCTGCCTGAAGCGGAAGTCGCTTGGAGCAGCGAACGCCACAGGAAAATTCGGAGGCAGGATGAAAATGAAAAAAGGTCTTTTATTCTTCTCCTCTCTCCAGCTCCAGCAATCACTCCAAATGCTCTAACTCCAACCACCACCTTCTTCTTCCCCACACACACTAACGAACCTCACCCAGTTATATACATATAGCTTTAACAAGGACACGTGCTTACAGCTCGAGCTTACAGGTGCGTCACGCAGTGTTCACGGGCATACAAAGATTCTTTGAATAATGTATTAATATCAGGTGGAAACTAGAACATCTTTTATGGCTCTCAGCTAACCGCAATCTTTAGCTATCTCCTTGATTACAGGCTCCTTCACTGTGGTATTTTGTTATAGCCACAAAAGTGTACAAAAGCAGCAAGTATAAGATGAGCATGGACTAAGCAAGCAACGAGCGCCAGAGCTCAGTGAAGCTATGCTTGAATTCATTTCAAATGCAGAAAGAAGACAATGGGGGTTCTGAAACAAAAACTTAAGAAACTTGTCATACCTTTTCTCATTCCTGTTATGTTCCTTTATCGTTCCATCCTCCTCACTCATCAGGAAGCCAAAGATAGATAAACATTCTACCAACACCCTCTATCACGTAAAATGAAAAGTCGAGTTAATTCTTTTCATGTGCAGAATTTCCTCTGTCCCGGTGTATGCATGTACTGAAAAAATATGAACTGTATAATTTTGGTAAAACCACATATGATTTAAATGCTTTTATATTTACATTTAAGTTGTCATTGTACAATATAAAGCTGAATGGTAAAATTTATGCTATTTGTTTAAAATATAACTTTTCTGGTGGGGTAAGAGAGCTCCAGCTTGCTGAGTGCATGGTGTGGGGTTTCTAGAGGCTGTAGGCAGGGGCTTAAGAAAAAAACAGTAAAACATAAGTATCCATTCATAAATGACATAAAATAGAAAGTAAAAAACATCATGACAAACCAAGAGGGAATGAGACCATTAAAGAAAGGGAAAACCCTTTTATTTCCATACCTGCTATGGCACTTTTCTCTGCTTTTGGAGCAAAAAGCTTCTTATCTTCATTTTGTACTGGGCCCAGTAGGTTAAGCAGCTGATCCCAGATGTAGGCAAACAAGGATCCAAGCATCCTTCAGCCTTCAAAATACAACCTCAGGTTTTGTACCAGCTTGGCCTTTTGTGGCCTGGGTGAAACCATAAGATCTTGAGATCAACTTGGCCTACAATAACAGAGGATTCAGAAAAGAAAGTTTAAAGTCATAGCCTTAAGCACATAGGGTTAAACATTCTGTTTCTAGAGCAAAAATCTTTTACTTTGCTGCCACCTGTGAAAATAGTATATTAATCTGGGGAATCGCTTACAGCTAAAAGATTTGAAATACACACATTTCCCCCCATGGTTTCAAGTAAAGAAAATAAGATTTGTATCGAGTATTAGGATTTAGACTATAGAGTGTAAAGGCATTGTGACAGGGAGAGTTGTAACTGGTCTTCCCATTAAGAAATTTTCTATGAGATGGACAGGGAGAAAATACTGTAATGATTAATCACATGAAGCCAGGTGAACTCAAGTTTGTCTATTTAATGCTCACACAGAAAAAAAATCACCAGACACTTAAGGGGCACAACTACAACCTAAAAGTAGTTGGGGTGGAGCAAGTTAGAGGCGGAGAGGGCAGAATGAGACTCTCTAGGCATGCTTTCCTCATAAGCACAACAATTTCAACAGCTATTCACAAACAAAACCCCCATCAAATGAATTAAGGAAGCAGGATGAGAGATCAAGTACCTGGTTTTAGCACATAATAAGAAAGACATAAAAAAGAAAGCAGGAAGCAAAGAACTGTTCACAGTCAACTCCAGGTAGTGCAGTTGGAGGGAGAGGCCTCCCACTTGGGAGAGGGAGAGAGAATTAGGTCCAGGCCTTAGACTTGGAACCCAGTACCAAGCTTGCCACAGTGAAATTCAGTGCTGATGAATGGAACATAGTACCAAATAGGGGACCCCATGGCCCTAGACAGACTTATATTTTGGGCAGCATCACATATGGCTAGTTTCAGGGGTCTCAGGGCATAATATACCATAGTAGGCAATAAAAGCATAAGCCTTGGTCCTATTACTAGGCTATGGGTTCCAGGTGGGACAAGGCATTGTGATATTGGTGACTATGGGACTATTTAACCCATTCCTTTGACAACTCCAGGCAGAACAACAACAGGGAAGACCATATGTGGAGGCTTGCATGAATGGATTGCCTGTTTTAGGCACTCTCTCAATCCACCATGAACAATACACCAAGTATGAATGTGGGATAAACAGTCTGGAGGCACCCTCTAGTGCTAAAATAATGGCAACATGATAATTGTGAACTTTTGCAAACCTGGACTTACACAGCTATCTATGCCAAAATGATGACAATGATCAAAGGTTCAGAGAACAAGCAGGTTATGTAGCATTAAAAAAAGAATATGAAGATGGAATACATAGGTAATCCTTCAATATTTAGATATTTTTGCATGCCAGCAAGCATGAAGAACTTTCACAGAACCCTGGTTTTACCAAACTAACAAAATAAGATTCCAGGAACCAGCCATATAGCAACAGAAATGGACAAACTCTCAGGCAAATAATTTAAAATCGTTGCTTTAAAGAAACTTAAGGAACATTAAGAAAACACAGAAAAAAATACAGTGTTTTATCAGAAAAACTTAACAGAAAGATTGAAGTCATTTTTTAAGAAGAATCAAGCAGAAATACTTGAGCTGAATACTACACTGAGCAACATGAAAAATGTAATAGAAGGTGTCACTGGCAGAAGATCAAAAAGAAGTAATAGTCAGTAGGCTCAAAAACAAGCCATTTGAAAATACAAAGAATAAAAAAAATAATAAAGAATGAGGAAAAGTGAAAAAGTTCATAGAAACATTGAGACAACATTAAAAGAACAAAGACTTGGGTTACTGGGATTCAAAATAGACTCAAGAATGCAAACACGGGTAGAAAGCTATTCAAAGAGATATTAACAGGTATCTTACCGAACCTAGAGAAAGACACAGACATCTAGGTACAAAATATCTAGGTCACCAGTAAGATTCAAAACAAACAAGTCTAGCTTAATACAAATTTTATTCAAGCTCACAAGGCTTAAATACAAATGAATGATCTTCAAAGCCACAAAAGAAAATAAACAAACAACATATAAAAGTGTTCCAATTTAGCAAAATATTTCTCAACAAAATCTATACAGAGAAGTGGAATTAGGTACTAGAAGGGAAAACTTGCCGACCAAAAATGCTGTACCCAGCAAAGATACCCTTTAGAAATGAAATGAAAATAAAGATAGTCCCAGACAAACAAACCCTGAGAGAATTTATAACCACTGGACCTTTGTATGAGAAATGTTAAAGGTTGATTTTCAGACTTAAGAAAAGAGCCAGGGAGGAAGAATAAAATATTGGAACTCTTAGAACTCACTGGTAAAAATAATAAAGACAAACTGAGAATTCCCTAATAGTAAAAACATAGAGTACAAACCATTTTTACCTTTAGTTTGGAGACTAAAAAAAATTTTTTTAATTAAGAACTACACTAATATGTTAAGAGATAAGCAATATTTAAAACTATACAGTGGGACCTCAAAAGTTCAAAATGTGGGGAACAATAGAGTGCAAGTGTAGATATTTTTATTTTTTTTTTCTATTTTTGTTTCTTTTCCTCTTTTTTGTTAACTTGCTCCATTTCAAAGCAGCTGGTTACAATCAAACCATATTTTTGTATGCCTCAGGGTAACCACAAAGCAAAACCTATGATAGATAACACCAAAAACAATAAGTAAGGAGTCAAAATACACAATTAGAGAAAATCATTTAACCACAAAAAGACTGTAAGAGAGAAAGACACTAAGAAAGAAACTACCAGAAAACAGAAAGAAAGCAACAGAATTGCAGTAGCAAGATCTTACCTGCCTATAATTACCTTAAACATATGAATTAAATACTCAAAAGATATAGAGTGACTTAATGACAGAAAAAAAAGATCCAACTAAATGTTGCTAATAAGAAACTCACTTTAGCTCCTTTTCCCCCTCCCCACCTCTCCCCCTCCCCCTCCTCTCCCCCCCTCCCCTCCCTCTCTCTCTCTCCCCCTCCCCCTCCCTCCCCTCCCTCTTTCTCTCTCCCTCTCCCTCTCTCTCTCCCTCTCTCCATCTCTCTCTCCCTCTCTCTCTCTCCCCCTCTCCTTCTCCCTCTCCCTCTCCTTCTCCTTCTCTCCCTCTCTCCCTCTCCCTCTCTCTCTCCCTCTCTCTGTTTCCTGAAAAAAATAAAAAAGATTAAAAAAAAAGAAAGAAACGCACTTTACCTCAAAGGATGTGAACAGAATAAAAACGAAAGAAGAATGAAATAAGATATTCCATACAAATGCAATCCAGAAGAGTAGTAGTAGCCGTACTTATATCAAATAAGATAGACTTGAAATCAAAAGCAAAAAAAAAAACAGAGACAAGGTCAATGCAAAATGATAAAGGGGTCAAATTCAGCAATAGGAAATATCAGTTCTAAATATATGCACTCAATATTGGAACAACCAAATATATAAAGCAAATATCAAGAGATTTAAAGGGAGAAATACAATAATCATAGGGGAATTCCACAGCCCACTTTCAGCAGTAGATATAACATCCAAATAGAAAAAAAAAATCAGAAAAGAAACAGCAGAATTAACCCACAAGTTCATTTATTACTTCCCCAGAAACCCCATTTAAGGAAATTTAAGTAGATTCAGTTATATTTATGCATAAAGTGATTTATTAATAAGATCATTAATTGGAGGATTTTTTCAAAAGCCAAAAATTGTAAATACCCATGTAGGCATTAATGAGAAAGTAGCCAAAAACTGTGGTCTAGCTCTACATTAGGATACTACAAAGTTGCAAATAGAAAAAATAGATAAAGGATTAGACTGTAGTTTATTATTGCCACATAACAATTCATTCCAAACTTACTTACATAAAATAAACATTTTATTTTGCTTATGTATTCTCTGGGTCAAGAATTCAGAAAGGACATAGAGGGACAATTTATCTCTGCTCTATTGGGTATGAGAACTCAACATGAAAGACTTGAAGACTAGAGTTGACTCCACTGCTGAAGACTGAAATTGGGATGGTTTGATTACTCCTATGTCTTATGTTTAATGCTGCTTTTTAGAGCCCCAGCTGGGGCCACAACACATACAGGCAGCCTTTGTCATTTCTTGGGCTTCCTTATGGCATGGTAACTGGGTTCCAACAGCAGTACCCCAAAAGACAGCCACAGGGAAGTTATCTCTCCTTTCCTCCTTTACTCGTCATACATTGTCACTTCATCCATGATCACAAACCCACACAGATTCAAAGAGAGGGATGATTGACCCATTTCTTGATAAGAGTAGGAACAAAGTCACGTTGGAAGAAAAGAAGCTATCATTGCTGCCACTTTGGGAAAATATAATCTGCTCTCCCATGTGGGAAGAGTTACAGGATATAAAGTCAAAAAGCAAGGCATAGAAAGGCATGGCAGAATTATTTTAGATGCTTTGAAGATACAATTGGTGTGTGAAACATTGCATTAACTATAAAATTAAATATGCATAAGAGTTGAATCATACTTACATCTTCTCAGGAATTAATTGTTCTCAAAAGTATATCTGCACAATAGTTTTAGTGAAAATGTTTTTAATTCAAAGTTGTTGTACATATAAGAGTAGCATGCATTATAATTCATAACACATATATAGAGCACCTTTTTACATAACAGTGTATACAAAGTATATTCATACTATTCATGTCTTCAATCATGCATTACAGTAAAGGTGTAAGGACACAAAATCAATCATTTAATGGGAAACTAATTATCATGGTATCTATAAATTGGTACCAATATATTATCAGAAATTTCATCATATTCTGAAATAGTAAAAACAATGAAGATGTTTTAAGCTGTATTTGTTTTTCATATTTAGTAACTAGTTTCTTTTTATCATCTATTCTAAAATAAGAAGCAAACTTTTAAAAAAAATTAAATTAAATGAATCAAAAAAAAAAGAAAGAAAGAAAGACAAGGCAGATGCTACCTTTTATGAAAATGAAAGAGAGAAGGTAAGTTTGGATGAAGAAACTGGAAAAAATACATACAAAATAATTAACCCAAAAAATGTCTTTGTAGGAGGAGTTTGGAGGAGACTGTTGAGAAATGAGGCTCAGAGAAACCCATTTTTTCTACTTGTCTAATTTTTTAGAATTTGGCAATATGCATCCTTTGAAAACATTTAAAAATAATAGCTGATGGACATATACTCAAGTGAATACACATGTATACACATGCATTGATGACTCTTCCACTAGAATAACTATATGGGATTATAATATTTCTATATTTTAAAGCATTCACATATGGATTCCTGCCTGGATATTCCTAAGCAAAGAGCATATTTTTGGTCCCAATAAAAATTTCTTTTAAATATTCTAAATGCTTATAGAAAACTGTCTTTTGTGCACTCATACTTTCTACAGAGGTCAGTACACAGTTTCAGTTCTCTAGTATAAGGCTTTGATTCTTTTTCATGGCATTTCTTTTCCAACTGTGAAGGTTAAAGTGTCAGTTGATTTTGGATGTTCAGTCATCTCTCTACCTCCCTCTTTGCATTCCCCCAGTGAGATTTATTTAACTATACTTTGAGCCTTTGATTTTTTGAATGCAGCATATATTTTAATCTTTACAACAACATTGTGAACAAGGAAGCATTATTTCGCCAGTTTTACAGATGAGTTTGCAAAATAACAAAATGTACACTTTATACAGTGGAGACAAGTGCTCAGGACAGTTTGGCTCCAAGAATTTAAGATTCCCCCAATCCTACCCCAAGGAGTAAACGCACAACTGGAAAATAAGTTAACAAACTGTGAGGACATGTGTAGGTGAAGGTAAATCTAAAGATCAAGAGTGAACTAACCTCCTCAATTAGAGAAAAGGAAATGAAGGCCAGAGGGAGGATAAAACCCCACAGGGAAACCCCACACAGCTTCAAAGAGTAGGATCCAAGTTTCCTGACTCCTCCTGCATGTAGTATGCTTCCCTCTGCAACAAATGTCCCTATTCAGAACCACAAGAATTCACTTGCGCCCTCCACAACTGCCTATGACAGGGTGTGTTCAAACCAAAGCTGTTTAGAGGTGTATTCTCAGTAGAGCTGCAGAACCATGTGGGAAGCTGATCAGCACTTCAAAGAGAGAAATGGCCCACTTTCCCTGGGCTATAAAAAGAGACCTAATTATGCTAATGCATTTAGAAAACATCTTTTATAGGTGATATAGGAGCTGCTGACAAACAACCCAGGGGTTTGAATGGTCTCTAATCAGGGGATGAAGAGGAAGGCACTACCAGAGGAAGGCATTTCAGGAATTCCCCTGTCCAGGGAAATTCAAGCAGACATTGTCTGGGGCCACTTTGACTTACTGGGGCTAACTTTGAACCTGCTTATTGCCAAATTTACCCTATGGTACAAAAGGAAGAGTATGCCTCACCAAGAGTGTTTCAGGAATTGGTATTATGTGTCTGTTCATATAGAGAGCAGTGGACTTACTGAGCACCTGCTCTGTGTTCCCTCACCCTTTCTGGGCAAGGATCTGAGGAAGGGAGATGAATCAGATACAGCCTCTGACCACCAGCACAGTGTCAGTGGACTTACTTCCTCCTTCAATATCAACCACAAATGTAAGCTCCATGACAATTCCTCAGTTTGTAAATCAATAAGAAGTGCATGTGGTTTTTTAAAATTTCCAGTTTTGAGTCTGCTATTTTATGTATCTGCTTCTATACATTAATCATTCACTATTGCTGATAGGGAAGGGGAACAGACTTCCCCAAACTAGCCTATTTTAAATTCCTATAATTAATGTTCTATTTATAATCAAACCCACTTTAGGGTTGTAGGTTCAGGGCAGAGAAAAGTACCACTCGATAGGCAATAGGAACTGGAAGCTACTTTAGAAGAAATTAGCTTCCCATAGGACAAGGAACAGTGTTTAATGATTTATGACTACCTTGCTTTATTGTCCATGGCAGACTTTCACCAAGTCCAGATTAATCTATGCCTTTTAAAAATAAAATTGGCTTAAAAGAAGTATATTCAAAGAGCTAATTTCTCATTAAGGATCAAGACCTGGAAGAGCTGTGTGAATCACTAAAAGATCCTAATGCTCTACATATTTCTAACAAAATATTGTTTAGTTTTCCTGCTGCCCCAGACCATGAAACTTCACTGTGTTTGTTTTCCTGTATGTCCAAGAGACAACATAAGGCTATGACACAGGGAAAAACAAATAAATGATAACAGAACCCTCTCTTCCTGCCTAAACCAATAGAAGAAATACCCAGGGCTGTCCTGTGCACTGGAGCTAATCTTCTCTCTGAGCATGAACTAATGCTCCCCTATATAACTGCAATTTGTAAATTAAAAAATATATTTCTTGCCATACAAGGTATATAAAACATTTTTAAAATGCAGTATTCTGATATAACGCACACTTTATGTGTGTATGTGTATTATACCCAAAGATGCGGAAAATATTATGGCACTATGAAGTAGGAGATGTAAGAACTAACCCCAGTGCCATCACTTACCAGGTGAGTTCAAAGGAAATAATAAATCCTCTGGACAATATTTTTAAATCCATAAAATGGCATCAACTGTACTCTGTCCCAATTTTCCATCAAATAATGGGAATGAAACCAGAGCTTCAGACAAAACCAGATACTCCATTTTTGCTGGTGGGTAGAGTCTGCCTAAATTATGGCCCTCTGCATCTGGGAAAGTCAATTTCAGTGATAGCAGCTAATCACACCAGGGAAATGTCTGCTGATATCAGCTCTGATGGCTGCAGCAGGCAAAGCCAGATTCTTTTCCATTACTACCACAGTGGCTGTTTCAGATCTTGTTGGTGGGCTGTGCCCACCAGTATTGCAGCAGACCCCAGCAGTGCACCTGAGATTTCTTCCAGTTTCTTGTCTTGAAAATTCAAAGGATGAAACCCATAGACCACAGAAGGACAGAGTTGAAAGAGTAGAATTTATTTGAGTGAGAAAAGAAGCAGAGCTATCATCAGGTAAGAGGGGACCTGATAACAGGTTGCCATTCGGTGTGTTAGTCTAGGGGTTAATATAATATAGCTACCAGGTAGGGTCATTGATCAAAATCTATGTTAAGTATGTATTAGAAAAGTGCCAAGGTCAAAAATCTATGCTAAACAGGTGTTGGGAAAGTGTTAAGGTTATGGGTTCAGCCTGCAACATTCTGATTGGTTGTGTCCTTTTAGCTCTTAAGTTTGA
Source organism: Tamias sibiricus (assembly GCA_025594165.1). NCBI lineage: Eukaryota > Metazoa > Chordata > Mammalia > Rodentia > Sciuridae > Tamias > Tamias sibiricus. Next base: position 70,332,868 of record CM046670.1, read on the forward strand.
ACTTTCCTATAGCTTCTATTTAGGTCCACCCTCCTCTCTTTTCCTGCTGTTTTGGGACCAAGAGTTGGTTGGAATGTTTGGAATATTTCTACACGTTAACTTCATGGAGTGACCTTTTACATTTAGAGAAGACTTTTTAGAGCCCATTGCCCTAACTGCCTGCCTGTTTTACTATATATCCTATCAGGAAGATTCATGTGAAAGTCTTTTAAAACGGTATTTATTGCAAGAAATTTGTAAAGTGTTATTATCTAAAATAAAGACTAAAGTTGTAAGTGACTAACACAATCCATCACTTGTTCATAATATTTCCTACTCATTCTACAGAATGTGTGTTAAACATATATACATACATATAAATATATGGGGGACGGGGAGAGATTTCTTTTAAGGAGTTAGCACACCTAATTGTGAAGCTTGGCAAACTCCAAATCTGCTGGGTGAGCTGAGTTTGGACACCCAGAGAAGACCTGCAGTCCAAATCCTAAGACAGTTTGATTAAAATTTCCCTTTCTCTGGCTAGGTCAATCTTTAGCTTAGACCTCTCTTAGACTTCAGCTCATTTGATGAGGCCCACTCATATTATAGAAGGTATCTGCTTTACCCAAATTCTACTGATTTAAATGTAAACTTCCTTTTAAAGAGTATCACGACAGAAACTTCAAGGACATTTGACCAAATCACTGAGTACCACTGTTAGGTAGGTTAATCAGTCATGAACAGTGGCAGGACGATGAAGGACAGTAACTTTCAGGGAGCCCATAGGTCACAGGCTGGAGTTAATAGAAAACTTTATCAAAACAGGAAAAAAAAAAAAACAAAGAAACCATTACTGGGGCAGGTCTAAGGAAGCTAAGCCATAATGGTCTCTGCTCCAGAGATACTCAAAATCAAATTGGCAGGAAGGTGGGTTATCTTAAAAGCCAACTTTCAGAAAGAAAGAAAAAAACCCTAATTGTTTCAAAAGTTCCACCTCTAAAATCTCTGGTAGAAAGAAAGCTTTTAGATGCAGGGGAAGAATGCATTAGGACAAAATACAGAAATTCACCAGTTCTGAACAGATTTCCACTTCCAGGAATTTCACAGGTTTAAACTCCTTTAGGAGCCTTCCTTACCATGTCAAAGGGAGCAGGACTTCCATGTCTTCTGATTTCAGAGGGGGAGGGCCTCCAAATTCAATCTGTTTCCAAACCTAAAACTCTTAAATACCTTGATTATATAAGATCTGTTTCAGCCTCCCTGAGACCGTCTGTTTAGTCTGTGTCCTGAATATCTGTATCCCCTTTCTAATCAACTCCTGCTTGTGACTTTGTGCTGCTCTGTTGAATTTCTTCCTTCAGGACTGAAGAGAACCAGTGGCCAAGAACCCCCATGTCTGCTCCACGTCCACTACTGGTCTCCCTCTGCAACACAATGGCCTAGACAAGCTGACTCCTAAAAGTAAAATTAACTATCTCTGCGAGCTGCGGTTCAGAATCATTAGACAGTAAATCCTTGAGAATAGGCTTGATTTTTTTCATCTCCCCAATCTGCATCTACAGCACTCTTTTGTATAAACAAATGCACAAAACTGTTTATTAACTGAATCAATGAAAACCAGTAGTAGGTCTAGGCCAATATAGTACCATGGTACCTTTCCTCTCCCTGCAATAATTAACAAATATCAAAATTAAGAAGAAACACTCAAGAAGCAAAACTGAACATTCCAAGGGGGTTGCCATCCAAACTGGCCAAGAGAGAACATTAAAAACTTCTAGCTTTTCCTCTCTTTGATTTCTTCTCAGGCTTTCATTAGCTAATTCACTACTGACCCTCTCTGGTGTCCCCCTTCACTGGCTTTTGAACTTTGACGTTCATCCAGAATCTCCCTAATTTATTGACCATCCCTTGTTTTCAACATCACATGCACAACTCAAATAGATCATACACCACACCATTACCCTGAAAAGTATAACATACCTCATATTGGAAATCAGAGAACCACAATCTTTAAAAGGCCCAATGCAATGTCATGTTTTATAATACTATAAATACCATTTGCTTAGACAAAAATCAGAAATTTTTAACATATCCAATCCCTCCAATGCAACACTTTCTATCTAATACAATGACATTGGTTAAGCTGCATAAATAATTAACCATACTATGTTTCTGATCCAACCAGGTTTGGAAAGTTGTAAATTTGTCAGGCATGATTAATATATATTTCATGCTATTTGTCACATGGTTGGAAAACCAAGTATCTCCATATGTGCTTTTTTTTAAAGCACAAAATCTAAGAGGGTCTAATTGCCTAATAAATAAATAAATAAATAAATAAATAGGCATTCACTGCATCTTATGCTCTGCCAGGTAAATTGATAAACAAAAATTTGGTTAGAAATGGAAGTATACCTGTGCAGCTGTGCTGGAATGATATGACTACTGGAGTGGATCATGCCAAAGGCTAAAGATTGTGAACTTGGCCTTTGTTAATTCCCATGAAGGAGGCGGGGGAAAATCTCCAGGGGGAAAAAACAGATATTTCTGTCCTTGCCATGCTTGATGTGGTGGGGTGACATAAGAATTACATTTGGAGTCATATGACCCAAGTATAATTTCTTCTAAGCTGTATACTAGCAGAATTATTTGGGTAATTTAACAGTAATTTAGAACCTTAGTGACACCTATCTTATTGTTGGGGTCAACTGAGCAAATACCTAACATGATATTAAAATTTGAGACACTACAAATATATTTGTTTACCATTTCTATAAAGTTTAATCAATGTTGATCAAGTATCTAATATGGACCATCCCTGTGCTATGTCTAAGAAACAGCAATGATTGAGATAGTCTCCATAGTAGAGATCTTCATTTTGCGAGTATGCATTCTTCTCTTCTTCCCATTCTTAGCTAAGTACTTGACTGCCAGTTTAAAACACAGTTCCCAACTTTTTACAGTTAGGTTGTAGTCTGGCTAATGGGATATAAACAGATCTGTGAAACTTCTGGAAATATTTTTTTTGAAGGTGCAAGATATGTCTTTTTGGCATCCCTTCTATCCACAGTATCTTTACTTATTTTATGTGGTGCTGGGGATTGAACCCAGTGCCTCACACACGCAAGGCAAGCACTTTTACCACTGAGCTACAGTCCCAACCCTCCTTCTATCCACTAACTGGAATTTGGATACAATGGTTGAAACGCAGGCAGCTTTGGGGGGGGGGGCAATGATATGTCATTAGAAACAGAAACATGATATGGTCATGGTATACACCTAATCCATTCATGGTGGCTTTGGGGGCATAACTTACACCAAAAGTTCTGCTTTCTAAGATGCATGGGCTCGGCCCTAAGTACTACTTAGACTCAACCATTAGCTGTGGGATACCCCCAGAAGGAAAATGGCCTTCCTGGGAAAGGTTGGGGTCAATTCTAACAAGAGGGGCAGCTATGAGCCTGGATTACCACAGCAGGTGGAGAGTGGGTACACTAAAAGGAATCTAGGTGGTAAATCACTGTCTACCATAGTGACCAGGTGTAGAAGGAAAGGAGGAATCAAGAATAATTCATCAATGCAACAAATGTTGGATAAACAGCTACAATGTATTGATGCTACCATTTTCTTCTTCCATAGGGGATCATTTTTAAGATACAGACATGTTCCTAAACCCAATGTCTTCTCCATTCTTACCCCACGTCTTCACTGTCCTCTATAGAAAAGTTCCTTAAAAGATGTCTATACTGGCACTCTCCCCTTCCCTACTTCACTTTCTCTGTTTAACCTCTGAGTCCATTGAAAGTTACCTCCAAAAATCTCACCAAATCACAAGATCTTCTCCTAATCTCTCCTTAGTTTTCAACAACATCTGACAGTTAATCCTTGGTTCCTTGGAGTGTTTTTCTTCACTTGGCTTCTAAACACTACACCTTTCATTTTTATTCTCTAGTTTGGTGGTGATTCTTAATGTGTCTTAACTGTGCCCATCTCATAGTTTCTTGCTTCTAAATGTTCATGTTCCAACTTTCTTCTTTTCTCCATTTTCACTTCCCCAGAATAAGTTCGTTTGATCCTATGAATTTAATTACCTTCTATCTCAAGGTTTCTTAACCTCAGGATGAATGACACTTTGGGTATGATAATTCTTTGTCATGTGAATCTGTCCTACACATTTTAGGATATTAGCGGTTTTCTTGACCCCTAATTCTAGACATCACTAGCAAAAGAAGCCCCCACGACATGTTTTTCAACCAAAAAAGTGTCTCCAGATACTGCCTAACGTCCCTGAAGGCCAAAACTGCCCTCCTCCAGATGAAAACCACTGAAGTATAATATCTTGGAAATTTTTATTTAAAGACTTGTTCTCTTCAAAGACTTCAAGACCCCTAAATCCAACTGGCTACCTGATATTTCTTGTGGATATCTAGCAGTTTGTCTTAGACTCTTCATGCTCCAAACAGACTTCCTGAACTTGCTCATAACCTGATCCATCCTCAATAATTCATGTCCTGATAAATGGAAAGAAACACCATCATAGACTAAAGTCTGTGAGTTTGATATATGAATTATGTGCCACACAGACATTTAGTCTATAGCAGGTAGAATCTGTTCTAATCGCCATTTTGAACATGCAGATGCTAAGTTTTTTTTTCCTGGATTCTCACAGTGAGGAAGTAGAAGAGCAGTGCTTACAACCCTGGCTCTACATCACACTGTGGTTCACTGTAGTACCATCAGCAGGGGATGGGCAGAATTTGGTAGGTCTGATGAAGAATTTAGTTTGAGCTGATTAATTTTGTTGCACTTGTGGGACATTTTGGTAGAGATGATGAACTCAAAGAATGGGGAAAACATCAGGGGTAGAGATAAAGCAAAAAGGTGACATTCAAAATATGGTCTAGAAAGAATTCTCATGTGGAATAAGTCATAGAAATTGCCTTTAAATAGGAAATAAACCCTTAAATACTGAGTTGTATCTATTACTAACAAAGACAAGAGAAACATCCGTGCCATATAACATATTCCTACGAGATATTCCCTAGGGAGTACGTCCTCTCATAGAAATCATCTCATAAAAATATAGGATTCTTAAATTATTCTTTGGCCATGCAATGGCTCAGAGATTCTCTACTGAAAATCTCATTAGACAAAAAAAAAAAAAAAAAAAAAAAAAATCTCATCAGTGTTTTAGGAAAAATATTCAAACTTTACAAACCTCTCTGACCACTGATTTTTTTTCTGAAACTCTAACTTTGAGGTAAGTATACTAGCATCAACATTCCATAATGAACTTTATGCCAATTTAAAACTAAACTAAATGAATACTAATAACTCCTGCTTTCTCCTATAAAGAAAGTCGCTACCAAATGATATTTGTCCCACTGGCAACTTCTAATACAAACTTATGGGTATAATCACAAAACAAAGAGGACCGAGAGAAGCTAAGCGGCAGATTCCATAATTTTGTAAGTCAAGCCAAGGAGTTTGCTTGGAAATTAACATAATGCTGCCTTAAAATTTAACAACAACAACAACAACAAAAAAAGCATTTAAATTTCAGTATACTGTAATGTATAACAGAGTAGAAAAAAAAAAAGAATTAATGGGGCAGACATTTGTGAATTATGGGAACATGGGGTTAAAGGAATAATTCTATAAAATGGGCCCACTGTGTTGACCCACACATGCTTTCACTTTTAAAAAGAAATTTACCTGAAGCCTTGCCTAGCTTAAGTTGACAGGATATGTTATATTCCTCAGGAAACTACCTGTTATCTGAAAGAGAAATGCAGGTCCCCCAAATGCCAATAAGAACAACACAAGTTACTCTACAGCAGGGGAATTTTGTGACCCTACCACAAACTAGATCCTGGAACTCAGGGAGGTAAGGCTATTTCACCCTAACCATAAAAATCTGTAAAAACAGGTTCTATTTAGAGCCATTCAGCATGAGCCAAAGTGACCTAGAGTTGTCATGTAAAGTGGGGACTTGAAAGTCTGAAGTCATCCTGTTCTCATCAAAAGTCAAATGGAAGACCTGGGCAGGACTCTTAGGAAATTTCCCTAGGACCACCAATAAAACTTGGGGGCAGGAAAAGCGTACCATACCTCTCCTCTCTGAAAGTACCCGCACTCTCCCTTGAGAGTGTCCCCTTCCTCTCTTTCCTACCCCATCTGATAAAACTCATGCCTGTTATCCTGAGTCACACGTCTGAAATCTTTCTGGCATTGCTTGCAAGAACCTGGCATGTGCTGTGGTCTTTCTGCTGCCTCAGTTTTCTAGAAGGCCCCCGCCCTGTAATAAAATGTAATATCTCAATCAAAAAAAAAAAAAAAAAAAAGCCCTGACAGCAGGTAGACATGAGAGTTTCTTTCCCAAATCAAGCTATTACCATTCCCAGAGACTATTTTTTTTGTGTTTTATAAAATGAAATCAGTACTATCTGAAGCTGGGGGTAAGAACAATGTGGTCCAGAAAGCTGAGTTAGGTGTTACAACTGACACACATTAAATGAAATCTATTCTATATGAAAGCCCCGATGGAAGGAAAAGTGTTCCCTATGACAGAATCAGAGGGAAAGGAATCTGGCTGTTACTATATTGATAAAAAAATCACACATCTCAAGAAAGAATGAATCAGTCAGTAAGGAGAATAAGAGAAGAGCAGGCACACTTATCAGTGTGTCTCTGCTGCATGACTGGGGAGCAGACTCCTAAGAAGATGAAGTGCTACAAATGTATCAAATCTCCCATTGTCAAGACAGGTCTATCAGACCTTAATGTCGTTAAATACACAAGTTACCAGAACAACACTCCCCATCCTGATTCTGTGCTCAGGAGCCATCTTCCCGGGATGATTTTCTACAGGGAGAGAATGTTCTGTTGTGCCAGGAAGTTACATTTCTCTGTAGAAATCACAACATTGACATTCTGGATTCCACACTTTATTCTCCCATGGATTTAGCTGATGTGAATCAGCATGTGGAAGTCCAGCACAGCTTTGGAAAACTGACAATGTCTGTTTTCTGAATCAGTAAGACTGAGGGGGTCAGACCCTAGGTTGTGATGATCCCAGCAGGCGAGGCTCCTTGGGGAGAAGCCGTGAATGAGCCAGGCACACGATTCTTTCTTAGCTTCTCCAATGTCTACTTCAAAAGGGTTGTGGGGTTTGGGTGAAATAATGTATTTGAAAGTACATAGAAAATCATAAATTTCTTTAGAGGAACACTGAAAATTCCATAAGAGAAGATGAGAGGAGTAAACTGAGTGTGTGCCACACAACTTGTCTGTCCTTATAGCCAGGCCACTTGTGGAATAGAACAAGTTCCCATCCAGGAGTTATGGCTGCTGAACCCCGATGAGAATGTCAAACTCACAGGGACAGGTCAAAATTCTAGAACATGAATACTTTTCTTCTAGGGATAGAAATTCTGCCTATTCCTTTTAAGAATGCAGTATTTGAATGAAAAAATCTGGAACCACCATATTGACTATTTTGAGATATACATGTATGTACATGCTTACATATACATATATCTAGTACTTACAATGTGCCTAGTGCCAAAGCCAGCTATATAATTTGTACCACCCTATACAAAATGATAATGAAAAGTCGTTTGTTCAAAACAGAAAGAATGAAAGCTGTAACATGTATTAAAATATAAATATTTTCCCATTCTTCTACAGCCTGTCTTTTAATTTGCTGTGGTGTTTTTCCACTCACTATTTAATTTAATGTCATTGTAAGTAAGAATAATTATTTTTAATGTTTTAGCATGAATTACATTGTCCATTGTGATACTGTGCAATATCAGAAATAGCCAGGTAAACAGCATTTTTTTCTCATATGCACAATTACTGAAATTACACAATTCACATTTCTCACAGGTTGTATGTGCCTGTGTATTTCTTTCTTGATGGCACAAAGGCACTCTTGCAGAAAAAATAACTCTGCTATTTTTATTTCACATCTTGATGTAACCACATTCTACCAACAATGTCTACCTTCAGCTAACTGATGAGCACAGAAGGATGGAAAGAAAAAAGAATGAGTTCCTTTCCTTTCCTTCCATGTTGTCATTCTCAGCGTAATAGGTTGACTAATAAAGGGAAGTTGCAATGACTAAGAAAGGGTATGATAGGGATGTTTGGTCATTGGTGTTTATTAAAATGACATTGCGTCCTTTCTGCCTTTGAAGTGAGTTCTGGTTTGAGCAGTAATTGTGGTGTCTTGGGCTGTCAGTGCTGTCACACAGTCAGTCACAGACGTGACACATTTGTTTCAAGCTTGCTTTGAGTTTTGCTGAGTTCTTAGGACTTGGGGTCCACTGGAGTTCTGTGCTCAAGGGACATTACTAATGTTCTGTGCTGAGGCAGCAGCAGAGAACAGAGTGGACAATCATATTATGTGTATCTCCTCTACTCACCTACAGGCTTTAAATTATTAAGAATAATAAAAAATTATTGGGAACGTTAAGACAGCAGCAGCAGCAGCAGATTAACCCAAGCATGGGATGATTCTGAGTGTGGCTCCTTGTGTAATGGCACAGGTTACATGTCCATAAGGCCAGCCCTTCCAGGCACTGCTATAAGAAAAAAATAATTAAACTTTCATAACAACTCTATGAGGTCAATGCTATAATTATCTCCCAGCTCAGAATGAGGAAGCAAGGCACAGAAAGGTTAAGTAGCTCATTTAAGTGCTAATAACTGCTAATAAGTGGCAGAGCTGGGATTTGAACCCAGGTCTTTAGGCTCAAGGGACCATGATTTTAACCAATACAGAGTTACTTCACCCAAAGGCATTGATTTCTAATTCAATCCCAAGTTTCCTTGGCTCTTCCCCTCTTCTTTACTTACTAAAAATCCTTAAAATACAATTCATTTTTGTTGCAAAGAAACTCACAGGTATTGCAGGCATCTATTATAAGTGACACAGTTTATGTTACCAGCTATAGTAAATGATGATAATAGTTACAAGGAAGTGTTTTTTATAGCCTAACAATTTGATGAGATGGTTGTAGTTATTATCTGTGCTACAGATGAGAACAGAGATTTACAGGAATCAAGTAACATGGGTCAGACTCAGAAAACAAGTGGTCGAGCCAGGATTTGGCCTTGGACAATTTGATACCAACACCCACGTCCTTACATATTTTGTCATAGAACTTCGGTTCTCCAGATGTTCATTTTAATGGTGCCAAGGATGAATTACTAAGACTAGACCTATAGAGAGGTAGTTTACTTCTGCCACTATCTTTCTGTTTAATCTCACAGACACAAAATTAGAGATATAATTAAATTGCAAAGATAGTTTGAAATTCAAATTTTGACTCCAGTGTGAATTTTTTATATCCTCTAAGAGCTTCCTTCTCTTTTTGAAGAAAGTTCAAATAGATTTAGCCTAGAAGGGAATGTCAGAAATATAAAGGAACCCAAAAGTTTAGGATATTGCCCTTGGAGAAACTGTTATGGCTAGCCAATAACCTCTAAGCAAATAGAAGTAGTAATTGGAAGAGCTCTCTTAATTGAATCCAATATAGAGAAAAAGCTCAAGACCTGCTCTTGCTTCTGATATCCATTAACACTACATAATTCCTGAAACAACCTTGAGATCAAAAGAAATGGGCAAAAAACTGGATAGCTCCCAGATCAGTGTCAGAGTGTTTTCTATTCAAAAGCTGCTTGCAGAATAGCAAAATTGCTACAGTTGATCACATAATTAAATAACAAAAGCACAATAAGAATTACCATCTCCAAAAATTTTACTAAATTAGGACATATAATAAAAGAAAAGAAAGCCTGAAGAAGTAATTTTGGTTTAGGACATAAAATTAACTAAGGAGTTAAGGGACTGTTAAAGTCCAGAGTCCTGTGTAATGATGGAAGACTTAAATTCTTGGCAAATTTTCAAGGCACATAAAGGAAAATTAGGACTATTCCTCCTAACAGGTTTTTAATTATAAAAGCATTTTATTCAAAAGTAGCTGGGTTTTTTTTTTACCCTCTATTGTATATTCTGCAATTAATTGATCATTCATTACAGAAAACTTGGTTCTTCTGTTGCTGTTCACCTAAGGATCTCAACATATTACAGGTATTTTTTAAATATCTGAAGACATAAAATCATTTAGGAGATACATGGATTCAGAAAATAGCTCCCCTATTTTCTGTTTCTTAAATAGCACTTGTTTTCCCTTGGACTACTCAGAAAGCAGAGCCAGAGCCAAAGACTTAAGGTCAATAACTTAATGGGAAGTCTGATGTGTCAGGAATAAGGGTGAAGAAAAATGAAAGAGGAGAGAGGAATACAGGAATGCATTATGGAGCTGGCCACTGGGTCCAATGAGAAGTCATAGTAGATATATATCAGAACACGTGTCTGTGGGGGAAATCAAGGGAGACACTTATCCTCTGGCATTTATATTTATTCATTATTCCTCCAACACACCCATGCACACACACATGTGTGCACATACATGAGTGCTCACACACACACACACACACACACACACACACAGTTCAGGGTTCTGCACATGTGAGTGCCAACTGAACGCTGCACTGGGAAGGCTAGAGAGGCTGGCCAGGTGCTCTTGTCTGAAGCTGAGTCCCTGCAGCAGGAGTAAGAGGTGCAGCTGAGAGATTCCAGTGGTTCTCAAAAGGAGTCTGATAGAATGGCCTTGTTCACCTCAGATCTATTTTATCTGAGTTCAGAGCAGCTGTTTTACAAACATTTTGATGGTCTGTATATATTCTGCCACTGCCTTCTTACTATAGTAATAATGATATTTTAAAGGATTTACAAACTTCCCTTAAATTGGACCTTGATTTTTTTCCTTTCCCAAGTCTCACATCATCTTGCACTCTTTCTTCTTTTCTCTAATAAAGAATAAACCTCCACAGGATCAAATCAGCCTCTCTTTGTGTTTATTGCTTACTTGATTCATTCACACCTCCTCAAGGAAACTGTTTGCTCCTTGAATTGCCAAATCTAGTAGTCTTCTCCCTGCCTGGAACATCCTCTCCTCTATTGCACTAGTATGGCTAGGGAGCCTCTCTCTGAATACTTTTCACTTCCATTGGCATTTTTCTTCAGCTTGGTCTACTTCTCTTGTTGGCCATTGTCATTTTCCCTAGTCTCACTTTCTGTTTCTTCTCTCAAAAAGTATGATTTCCTCAAGGCTCTGGCCTTCATCCTCAAAGTACACTCAATGAGTACATCAGTGTTTGTCTTCCCACCACAGAAGGCTCTTTTGTCCCTTCTCAACTACATTAGTCAGCTTTCTGTCACTATGAAAAAAATGCCTGAGCAAAATTAACTTAAAAGGAGAAAAGGTTTATCTTGGCTCATGATTTCAGAGGTTTCAGTTGAAGGTCAGTTGGTTCCAGTATTTTGGGGTCTGTGATGAGACAGCACACCCTGGCAGGGAGCAACTGATGGTGCAAAGCTGCTAACCTCATGGCAGCCACGAAGTAAAAAGAGAGAGAGGAAGATGAAAAAAGAGTCCAGGATCCCCAAATCCCCTTCAAGGACATGTCTCCAAAGACCTAGTTTACTCCACTAGGCTTTACCTCCTAAAGGTTCCACCACCTCCAAATAGTGCCACAGATTTGTGACCGGCCTTCAACACATGACCTTTGGGGGACATTCCATATGCAAACTACTATCCACCAACCTTCCAACCATGCCTTCAGCTGTCTCCTCTCTACAGTCTGATTTTAGGTGCTGAAACAGCCTCTCACAGGCAGTCTGTTCTCAAGAATGTGTGGCCTTGTATCTGAAGCCATGTCTTCTTCTGTTTCCTATTGCTGTTTATAACACATTCAATTTTGCCTAAGCCCATTTACAAGCACCTCACACACTTACTTCTATACTTTTCTTCAGAAGACATAGCAAGCTGGGCGCGGTGGCGCACGCTTGTAATCCCAGCACTTGAGAGGCTGAGGCAGAAGGATCACGAGTTCAAAGCCAGCCTCAGCAGTAGTGAGGCACTTAGCAACTCAGTGAGACCCTGTTTCTGATAAAATACAAAAAAGGTCTGGGGATGTGGCCCAGTGGTCGAGTGCCCCTGAATGCAATCCTTGGTACCAAAAAAAAAAAAAAAAAGACATAGCATATGATTTACTTCCTTCAAACAAGTAAATAGGAAATGTGCCCAAACTATAAATTCCCAGGTCATCCCATCTTCACTTTTAAGAGTTCCCAACATGGGGACCTCTTGATCCTAGGAAAATTGAAAAAACAAGTTAACCTGTGAAAAGGGCTCATTCACTCAGGACCAACCAGGGTTTTGGCTTAAGCTTTGTTTTAAAACTTATATTTATATACACACTTACATAAAAATTTTCATACATCAAAACATAATTACATATATCATGCATTTCTCCTAATTCATTTTTAATGTATACCTCACATATTTTACATCTTCTGTTATTCTCCACTCCATTCAGATAAATTTCTTCCTGCTTTCTTCCCACTATGTAACCCAAGTTAATGACCTAAAATCATCCTTTCTTATTTTTTTATGCTCATATAGTCATGAACATAATCACACACACACACACACACACACACACACACACACACACACACACCCCAATATGGAGGGTTAGGGATATCTTAAGAAATGAGGAAACACATGCAACTTCATAGGAATCTTTCAAAATAACAGATATAGTACTCATTTATTGTTTTTAATGATCTAGGAGCACAAAAGTTTATCTGTTTTATTAGTGATGTATTTCCCTTTTTTATGAATAATGCTGGTGTAAAGACTTTTATAGATAAGCTTCACATGCTGATACTTTTCTTTATTCAGAATAGATTACCTGGAATGAGATTCCTGGGTTATTAGAGTGTATGCATTTATTAGTAGATGTTGAAATACTGCTCTCAAATTTCTTTTAGCGTTTTATGAGCATGCTATTTTTTCCACTGCCAGGCCGCAATAGATTTTATGTTTATTTCAATATTTGCCAGTCTGAAAGGTAAAAAGTGAAATCTATCGCTTTAATCTATCTTTTCTTAGCTACTTAGCTACTAATGTGTTTGTGCATCTTTTCATTATTTTTGACCACATGGATTTTCTCTGATATAAATATTCTTTCCATAAGTGTTACCACATTTCTATTATCTATTTGTGATTAATTTTTGGGTTTTAGATATAGTAGAGATATTAGCTTCTTCTGAGATTCAAGTTTTTCCCCAAAATTTATTTATTTGTTTTGCTTATGGTACCTTTGCAATGATCAAACTTTCACATTTTATATATTCAATTAGGTTTTCCTTTTTTCTTTATAGCTTCAGAGTGTTAGAAGACCTCATTGCTTCCGGAATGTTTAGATTGCTTTCTAGAATTTCCTTGCACAATTTTAACTTCATTTTTTTACACTTAAATTTCTAAACAAACTGAAAGTTATTTTTATATGGGAGAAGTGGCCCATTTTAAAACTCTTTCTTGGTGAATAGCTGGTTGTGTTTTATTAAACAAGCTGTTACTTTTATTTGTTAAGTAATGCATGCATTAAATAATCCATTTTTTTGGTATGTTGAAATATTGCCTTTTTCATATTTTAAATGCTCATATATAACAGGATCTATTTTTGGATTTTTCAACCTTGTATTTCCACTTTATTCATCCCTATGACCAAACCATAATGACAGGAGAAAATGATTTCTCATTAGTAATATATTCTGAGTTTCTATGGCAAATAAGTCACTTTTCACTATTCCTTCCTTGGGCATATTTGAAGATTTATTTTATGTATAAACTTAAAAATCACTTTAATAAACAAACTACTTGGTATCTAATTATAAATTTATTAAATATACATATTTTGGAGAATAATTCATATTTTGTTTTAGTATTAAAATTTCTAAGAAAAGTCCAAATCTTATTTGATATCTGTCTTCATGCAGAACATGCATCTTTATTGCTTATTACTAAATAACATATTGATATTCTGCTATTGTAAAGTACACTATTGTATTTCTGTTTTTAGGCACTTAGTTCAATTGCTCTATTTGAGACTTGGGTTTGCTGGAAACTATTTTTACCCTGAATTTTCTTTCTTATATAGTTACACATTAAAGTCAGCCAAAAGTGAAGTTCCATGAAATTTTGGAGTCAGATGTGAAGACATAGCCATTAATCTCTAAATAGAAAACAGCAGAGGCCAGTTCCTATTTGTTCTTCCCTGTTCCTTCTTCCTAAGGACTGGTCCTACTGCCAGTCACCTGCCACCAGTACTTAACCGTGAGTTCTCAGAGGCAGTGGCCATGAAGAGCCAATAATCATCCATTGACATGTACCTAATCTTCCAAGAGCTTCTACACCAGTCTCTTTCATGGTTCCAACTGCAATAATCAGACCTGCCTATCTTCCAGGTGTTCATTATGAAAAATACTGATTTGGGGTTGTTTAGTCATTTTTCTTGGCTCCTTCAACTCTCCATTTGAGATCCTTTTCTTTCTAAGCACCACACTGAATAATGCATAATTCCTGTAATAAATTTCCTCTTCCATATATTTGCAATAATTCTACTTTATTGATGAAAATATGACTAACACTATAGGGAAAGTATACTTTTGGTATGTTGGTATTCTCTTATCAATTATCTTAGCCTTTTGGAAAATATCTTATATTTTCTAGCATGTAACCTTACCAAGAAAAAGAGGTAACTTTAGTTTTTCAATGTTTATGTCAGACTTCTTTTTATTGTTTCCTTCCTTTTGACATTTGATGGCATTTCCCAGAATCTGAAGGTCAATGTTGAATAAGATGAACAACAACAACAACAACAACAACAACAAAAACATAAAGCCCTGTGTGCTGGCAATGCTAGGAGGCAGCATGCCAATCCTCTCTAAGTAAGATCTTAGGAGGAAGCCTCTGCTTCCCAGCCCCATCTCATTCCTGAGCTTCAGGGATGGGAGACCTTAGCCTATGAGTTCAACTTCTTTATCTTGGGGGGGCCAAGGAGTCTGATGCAAACACACAACACTGATGCTTCCATATCCCATTCTTTAAGACTCCTTCTCCTACCTAAGACCAACATTTGGGTATGTGATCTGTGCAGTCACATAAAACCTGGAAGGGCCCCATGTTGGTTTAGTGTTCTTTCATCATCCAAAATTCTTAATAATTTTGAGCAAGAGCTCTTGGGTTTCTGTTTTCCACTGGAATCCTACGTTAGGTAGCTGTTCCTGCTTCCATATATCATTAAACCAAGCTCTCTCAGGGACCCTCTTAGTCCCAATCCTTGACCCTGGGTTATCAGGTTAAGTAACTAGTCTTTATTCCTATACACAGCAAGTCTCACTACCTGGAACTCCACAGCACCCACTGCATTACCTGCATCCATGGGTGTGTTCCCTAGCAGCCATTTGGCCTCTGTGAGGCAGATCACTGACATTGGAAAGGAAGGGGTTTCAAGAATCATGGACATAGTATCATTTCCCTAGACTCTCTCACTGAATCAATTGAAAAGAATTAAAGGGCAATGAAAAGTTCAACAATAAACTTCTGCTATTATTAAAAATATTTATCTATTTACATTTACCTCTCCTTGGCTAAACAAGTATGCTCAAAATATTTTAAACTTTCTTCAAAACTTAAATATTTTTAGCTTTTTAGCTCATCATTCTGAAACTTCCAAGAATATTTGTAAAACAGTGTAAATGTGGAAGATACACACTACTGAATTAAATTTGTAGAATACCAAAACATATCCTTAGAGTTGTATACATATAAAACTGACACTAAAACATTAGCAAATATTTTGAGAGTTTACAACTTGCCAAGCAACATATGCTTTTCAGTGGATTTACGTTATCTAATCCTCAAAATAATTGTATAAATTGAGTACTATTGTTTTTATCTTTATAGATATAGAAAATTAAACCTTAAAGAAATTAAATGAATAGTTTAAGATCATATAGGAATCAAACCGAAAACCCAGAGAATGTCAAATAAAGATGAAAATTTTATATAAGTCTCCTTTGATCTACCTCCTAACAATCTAGCTCTTTTTTTGTTTGTCCAAGAATTCAGATTATCAAGACTACTTCTTAGAAATTTTCATTTTCAGACCAGGCACAGTGGCTCATACCTGTAACGCTCATTATTCAGGAGGCAGAAGTAGGAAGATCACAAGTTTGAGTCCAGTCTATACAACTTAAAAAGACCCTGTCTCGAAATTTAAAATATATATATATAAAAATGTTAAATATGTACTGGCAATACAGTTGAGTGATAGAGCATTTCTAAGGTCAATCCCCAGTACTGGGAAGAAAAATAAAGAGAATGAGAAATAAAAATATTCTTTGCTATTATTTCTGATCCAGAGTTAGGGGCGATTTTTCTAATGAATAAACACAAATTGCTGGTGTGTGTCTTCCCATATTTATGTTCAAGTGTAATGGTGTTGGGGGATAGAGCAACAGGCAAGGAGGACCAAGACATATATGATCCTCAAATACCTTATACTGTTGCCAGAATGAAGATATTCCTGTTAATGGGCATAAATGGGGGTTTTCCAAGAAATCTCATATATCAGTAATCATAGCCAATAGATCTCCTGGTTAAGTTTCTGCCTGGAGATAAAACTCTTCATTTCTGCATATCGACACTCTTGAGAATGACTCCAAGACAGACTACTTTCAAAGTAGCACATGGCTTTCTCCAGACCAAGTATTCTTTCTGGTCTATATTTCTGGTCTTTGGTCTCAGTATTTGTACTCAACTAATGCCTATCAGAAGAACTTTGACTTCTACTTCTAATGACACACAAGATTATCCTGAATCAAGTTGTATATGGATTTCTTTACATTCTTATTCTATCTGCATATCCATCATATGAGTCTGATATAATATTTTGTAATCAATTTTTTGCATCTTATTTTTAAGTGGTAACACACCATAATTTTAACCTTCAAAAGGCCTATCAGAGATGGAGAGAAGAAGATGGTGGAATAGAGAGGTCACTTCCCTGGTGGCTTCATGGTGTGAAACCAAAAAAAGCAGACAGGCAATTTTTCAGCAAGGTGGGTGAGCTAACAAAAATTAGGGTGACTTTATTGTAATTTAATATTGGACACTCAAAACAGATCAGGGACTCAGGAATTCAAATATAATAAAATAAGGAAGAAATTTCCAGCACTGTTGTGGTGGCAGCAGCTAGCTGCAGGCACAAACCAGTATAGTCCCTCCACAAACTCAGTAAGCAATAAGGGAATTAAGGAAACCCACATTTTCAGGAGGATGGAGGCTTGTCAGTGTACAGGGTTTAGAGATCAAAGATACAGACTGACTGAACTGCACTGCACAATATCCTTGTATGGGAAAGAAACTGCATCTTGCCTGGTAGCATGCAGAGAACAGAGAAAGGAACCATTTTGTAGGTGTGGCGGAGGAGCAAGTGGCAGGGGGAGCCAATTTCTGGCAGACCCAAGTATGGCCTGAAAAACATGCCAGGCAAACACACACTGAACGGCAAAGAGTGTGCCTAAGTGACCAGGAGAAAA
This sequence comes from Tamias sibiricus, assembly GCA_025594165.1. Taxonomy (NCBI): domain Eukaryota; kingdom Metazoa; phylum Chordata; class Mammalia; order Rodentia; family Sciuridae; genus Tamias; species Tamias sibiricus. The sequence continues at coordinate 70,350,374 of CM046670.1, forward strand.
TAAAAGATGGCGAGATGTTCACATAAGGGAATACTTAGTCAGAGAAACCCACCCAGGTTCCCCCTCCCCCTTCCAATCAGATTGCTGGAAGGACCCACAGGGAGCGAAGCACCTGACTGGGAATTTGAAAGTGTCAGGAGAGATTGAGTTTGGAGACTGAATCAGAGACCAAGAATCAGGAATAAGCCAGGCGCGGTGGCGCACGCCTGTAATCCCAGCACTTTGGGAGGCTGAGGCAGGAGGATCGTGAGTTCAAAGCCAGCCTCAGCAATGGCGAGGCACTTAGCAACTCAGTGAGACCCTGTCTCTAATAAAAATACAAAAAAAAAAGTGGGCTGGGGACTTGGCCCAGTGGTTGAGTGCCCCTGAGTTCAATCCCCAGTACCACAAAAAAAAAAAAAAAAAAAAAAAAAAAAATCAGGAATAGTGGGATCGGCAGGTGATGTACTGGGCTAAGAATTGGCTCCTACATCACAAGAGAGGAACCCAAAGGAGATTCCTGGGGTTGCAGTCTTCCAGAACAGCCGGCAACTTCTGGATTCTGGAAGTGCAGTAACTTAAAATCTCCAGACCAAGTGGCATTCAGCAAAGAAACTGGAGCCTACCTAAACCTAAACCCTGCCTCCAGGAGTTCTGCCTCCAGGATTAACCCTCTCACCCTAGTAACCCCACATTGAGGGTGGAGCAAGCATCACACCCCAGACCCTACACTGCAGAGAAGGAAAGCTAAAAATTTTTTGATCTTCAACTTTTTGTCAAGATCTTTTATTTTCTCTCACATTTATACCATTGTTGAAACCAATTATTTTTCATACATTAGTTTACTGAGGACTAGGATGTCTGAATACAATTTTTGTTTTGTATTATATTGTTTTATTTTTAGTTTTTTTTTTTATTTTTTATTTTTAAAAGTTTTATGTTATATATATTCTCTCAATTATCTGTTTCCCTTGATTCTCTTTCTCTCCTTTTTCCTGCTAACAATTGAGCACTATTTTCCCATCTTTCACACTTTCTTTAATTTTTTACTTCTATCTTCTCCTCCTTCCTCACAATAATCACATCCTACACCACTTCTGTTCTAACCTTGACCACCATTTCAAATTGTGAAAACTTTTGCAAACTTACTGTTTTTATTATAGGCAATAAATCAACATATCATTTTGGTTTATTGTGACAAAACTATAGACATCTTAGTAGGAGCTGTTTGGTTTAAGACTGCATATTGTTTGCATTGGTTGCTGTTACTACTTGTCTCCCCTTAATGGTGAGGTTCTGGAAATGTTCAGGGACATTATAAGTCTACAGAGTAGAAACTGTACTGCCTCAGATCCATACTGCTAGATGGGTAGACACACAAACAACATGAAAAAACAAGGGAAAAAATTGCCGCAAACAAACCAAAATGCTCCAATAGTAGAATCCATGAACATGACAGTGGAAAGAAATGTCAGAGAAGTGTTTAGAATGCACATAGTTAAACTGATCTCCAAAGTAAAGGACAATGTAAGGAGTGAAATCAGAGTGAAAATGCAGGAAATGAAAGAGCATGTCAATAAAAAGAGATTCTGAAAAGAAATCAAGCAGAAATATACAAACTGAAGGAATCAATACACCAAATTAAAAATTCAACAGAAAGCATGACCAACAGACTGAACCACGTGGAAGACAGGGCTTCAGGCAATGAAGACAAAACATATAATATTGAAAATAAAGTTAAACATGGAGAAAAGACATTAAGAGACCATGAACGGAAATTCCAAGAAATATAGAATACCATGAAAAGACCAAATATAAGATTTATTGGGATAAATGAAGGCTCAGTGATACAGACCAAAGGAAGGTACAATCTTTTCAATGAAATAATATCAGAAAATTTCCCAAACCTAAAGAATAAAATGGAAAATCAAATACAAGAGGCTTACAGAACCTCAAATACACAAAATTACATCAGACCCCCACCAATGCATATTATTATGAAAATGCCTAACATATAGAATATGGATAGAATTTTAAAGGCTGCCAGAGAAAAATGTCAGATTACATTTAGAGGGAAACCAAATTCAGAAATCAAATGATTTCTCAAACCAGACCCTCAAAGCTAGGAGGTCATGGAATAACATATACCAAGCTCTGAAAGAAAATGGATGCCAACCAAGAATTCTACACCAGCAAAATTAAGCTTCAGATTTGAAGATAAATAAAAATCTTCCATGATAAATAAGCAAAAGTTAAAAGAATTCAAAAGTAGAAAGCCTATACTACAGACCATATTCAGCAAAATGCTTTATGAAGAAGAAATGAAAAATAAAAGTGCAAACAAAGCAAAAGAAGGAACTACACTAAAGGAATAGTAAATGAAAGGATAAAATAATTCAAATTATAAACTAGAAATATACCAAAGTGACCAGGAATACAAATCATATCTCAATAATAAATTTAAACATTAATAGCCTAAAGTCATCAATCAAAAGACACAGAATGTCAGACTGGATTAAAAAACAAGACCCAAAAATATGCTGTCTCCAAGAAACTCACCTCATAGGCAAAGACAACCACAGACTGAATGTGAAAGGATGGGAAAAATATATATCACTCACATGGTTCTCATAAAGTTGCAGTGGTTTCTATCCTCATATAAAATGGACTTCAAGCCTAAGTTAATCAGAAGAGACAAAGAAGTACAATTTATACTGATTAAGGGAATTACACATCAACAAGACATAACAATTATAAATATTTGTGCCCCAAACAATGGAGCATCTACATACATCAAACACACCCTTCTCAATTTCAGGAATCAAACAGACCACAACAAAATACTACTGAGTGACTTTAACATACCTCTCTCACCACTGGATAGATCCTCCAAACAAAAACTAAACAAAGAAACTGTAGAATGAAATAATATAATCAATAATGTAGGCTTAACAGATATAGAGAGTATTTCATCCATCAATGATTGAACATACTTTCTTCTCAGCAGTACATGAATCCTTCTCTATAATAGACCATATCTCAGGCCACAAAGCAACTCTTGGCAAATACAAAAAAAATATATATATATTGGAGATAATACCTTGCATTCTACCACATCATAATGGAATGAAATTACAAATCGATGATAAAATAAAAAAATAGAAGCTACTATAACACCTACAGACTAAATAATACACTATTGAATGACCAATAGATAGCAGAAGAAATCAGGGATGAAATAAAAAAAAAATACACAGAAGTAAATGAGAATAGCAATACAACATATGAAAATCTCTGTGACACTATGAAGTTAGTTCTAAGAGGAAAGCTGATTGCATTGAGATCATTCAATAAAAGAATAGAAAACTGCCAAATAAATAACCTAACATTACATCTCAAAGCAATAGTGGAAGAAGAACAAATCAACACCAAAAACATTAGAAAATAGGAAATAATTAAAATCAGCAAACATCAATGAAGTTAAAACAATTTAAAAAATCAATAAGACAAAAGTTTGGTTCTTTGAAAAAATAAATCAATTTGATAAATCCTTAGCCACAAGGGTTCTTTCTAACCAAGACAAAGAGACAAAAACTCAAACTACTAAAATTCATGATGAAAAAGAGAATATCATGACAGACAGTACTGAAGTAGAGAAGATAATCAGAAACTATTTTGAAAATTTATACTCCAGCAAAATAGAAAATCTTAAAATTCATCAACAAATTTCTAGAGACATGACCTAACATTAACAGATTTAAACAGATCACAATTTAAACAGATCAATTTCAAGCAATGAAATTGCAGGCACCATAAAACCCTACCAAATAAGAAAAGCTCAGGACCAGATGGAATCTCAGCTGAGTTCTACCAGACCTTCAAAGAAGAATTAATACTAATACTCCTCAAATTATTTCATGAAATATAAAAGGAGGGGATCCTTCCAGACTCATTCTATGAAGCTAGTTTACCCTGATACCAAAACCAAAGATATATCAAGAAAACTTTAGACTAATATCCTCGATTAATATAGATGACAAAATTCTCATTAAAATCCTGGCAAATCAATTACAAAATCATATTAAAAAGATAGTACACCACAATCAAGTGGGATTCATCTCAGGGATGCAAGATTAGTTCAAAATACAGAAATCAACAAACATAATTCATTACATCAAAAGACTTAAAAACAAGAATTGTATGATTATCTAAATAGATGCAGAAAAGGCATTTGACAAAATACAGCACCCCTTCATGTTCAAAATACTAGAAAAACTAGGAATAGTAGGAACATACCTCAACATTGTAAAATCTATCTATGCTAAACCCAAGGCCAAAATCATTCAAAATGGAAAAAAAAAATTGAAAGCATTCCCTCCCCAAACTGGAAAAAGACAAGGATGCCATCTTTCACCACTCTTATTCAACATAGACCTGGAAACTCTGTCCAGAGCAATTAGGCAAATAAATAAATAAATAAATAAATAAATAAATAAAATAAAATAAAAAAGAAAGAAATAATCTAAGGAGATACAAATAGGAAAAGAAGAGCTCAAACTATCCCTATTTGCAGATGACATGATTCTATATTTAGAAGACCCAACAAAACTGCACCTGAAGCTGGGTACAGTGGCTCACACCTGTAATCCCAGCACTTGGGAGGCTGAGGCAGGAGGATCGCAAGTTCAAAGCCAGCCTCAGCAAGTGTGAGGCACTTAGCAACTCAGTGAGACCCTGTCTCTAATAAAATACAAAAAAAGTCTGGGGATGTGGCCCAGTGATCAAGTGCCTCTGAGTTCAATCCCTGGTACCACACACACACACACACACACACACAAAAAAAAAAAAAAAAAAAAAAAAAAAAAACTAAAAAAGATAATATATTTGGGAATCAATCTAACAAAAGAAGTAAAAGACCTTTACAAAGAAAACTAAAGAACACTAAAGAAAGAAATTGAAGAAGACATTAGAATATGGAAAGATCTTTCATGATCTTCAATAGGCAGAATTAATATTGTCAAAATGGCCATAATACCAAAAGCACTATACAGATTTAATGAAATATGTATTAAAGTCCCAGAGATGTTCTTCCTAGAAATAGAAAAAGTAGTCATAAAATTCATTTGGAAAAATATGAGGCCCAGAATAGCCAAAACAATCCTTAGCAAGAAAAGTTAAACGGGAGGCATCACAATACCAGACATTAAATTATACTACAGAGCTATAGTAACAAAAATGGCATGGTGTTAGCAAGAAAACAGACACTTAGACCAATGGTACAGAATAGAAAGCACAGAGACAAACACACATAAATACAGATCTCATACTAGACAAAGACACCCAAAACATACAGTGGAAAAAAGATAGCCTCTTCAACAAATGGTGCTGGGAAAACTGGAAATCAGTATGTAGCAAAATGAAATCAAACCCTTATCTCTCACCCTGCACAAAACTCAACTCAAAGTGGATCAAGGACTTAAAATATTAGACCAAAGACCCTGCACCTAACAGGAAAAAAAAGTATGCCCAAATCTACATCATGTCATCTTAGGAAGCAACATAATTGACAAAAATCCTAAAGTGCAAAAAATAAAATCAAGAATCAACAAATGGGATGGATTCAAACTAAAAAGTCTTCTTTGCAGCAAAGAAAACAAAAATTTGAAGAGAAAAACTACAGAATTAGAGAAAATCTTTGCTACCAGCACCTTAGATAGAGCATTAATCTCCAGGTTATATAAAGAACAAAACACTTAACACCTAATTAATTAATTAATTAGTTAAAAATAACCCAATTAATAAAAGGTCAAAGGATCTAGACAGGTGCTTCACAAAAGAAGAAATATGATCAGTCAACAAATATATGAAAAAATGCTCCACAACTCTATCAGAGAAATGCAAATTAAAACTACACTGAGATTTCATCTCACCCCAGTCAGAATGGCAATTATCAAGAATACAAACAACAAAAAGTGTTGGTGAGGATGTGGGGAAAAGGCACACTCCAACATTGCTGATGGGACTGAAAATTGATGCAACCACTATGAAAAAGCAATACGCAGATTCCTTAGAAAACTTGGAATGGAACCACCATTTGACCCAGTTATCCCACTCCTCAGTATACACCTAAAGGACTTAAAATCAGCATACTACAGTGATGCAGCCTCATCAATGTTCATAAGAGCTCAATTCACAATAGCTAAACTATGGAACCAGCCTAGGTGCCCTTCAACAGATGAATGGATGAAAAACAATGTGGCATATGTACACGATGGAATACTACTCAACCATAAAGAAAAATGAAATTATGGCATTTTCCAATAAATGGATGGAACTGGAGACTACCATGCTAAGCGCAATAATCCAATCCCAAAAACCAATGGCTGAATATTCTTTCTGATATGTGGATGCTGACTCACAATAAAGGGGGGACAGGGAAGAATAGAAGTACTTTGGATTAGACAAAGTGGAACGAAGGGAAGGAATGGGAATGGGAATAGGAAAGATGGTAGAATGAATCAGACATTACTTTCCTATGTGTTCATATGATTACACAACCAGTATAATTCTACATCATGTACAACCAGAAGAATGAGAAGTTATACTCTGTGTGTGTGTGTGTGTGTGTGTGTGTGTGTGTGTATAATATGTCAAAATACATTCTACTGTCATGTGTAACTAATAAGAATTAAAAAAAAAAAAAAAAAAACAGGCCAGAGCAGCCATGTACACTCTGAAATTAATCCTTTGACCTTTCATTTTAGGACACTACCAATGTTACTACCTCTATTTCACTTTTCAATAAAAATGACTATTGTCTCCACATCATGTGCAACCACAGGAATGGGAAGTTATACTCTATGTATGTATAATATGTCAAAATACATCCTACTGTCATGTATAACTAAAAAGAATAAATTAAAATAAATGACCATTGGTTTTAAAAAAAAACCCTATCAGAAATCATTCCAAGTGTTTATATCAGAGGGGATTTAATTCAAGGAATCAATTACACCAGGTGTTGAGAAGCCTATGCAATTCAGAGATTTAAAACCAGATAAAATATGCTACACCCAGAACTAAAGAGACAAGGGAGAAAGAGGCAATGTTAGCTGAACCCCTGGGCAAAAACTATAACAAGACAGACTTTTCAGGAGGGAGCTGGATGATGATGTTCCAGCCCAGTCCAAGATGCCACAGGAGGCAGAATGGGAATCAGCGTGCCTTCCACGTTTCAGATCTCCAACAGTTCTCCTTTAGAATGAATGGCATGGGAAGCCAGTTGACATGGAAGCTAGGATTTGCATCCTGTAGGTGTCAGCTTCCCTGTGATGTAGGGTAGTACATGAGAAGAGCAAAAACTGAATCTAAGTAATACAGCTGATCAGGCTCAGTAGGTGAAGCACTATCTGAACATAGTGCCCCTGTGCTTGGGGTACAGAATTCCCAGCCATGGTCCAGACAGGAAATTAGAAGAAAGAAGACAAAGTAGCTACTGATGATAGAATTCTATTTGTGAATATACAGATACAAAAATAGAGGGGGTAGAAAGAGTCATAGTACTGATTGAGGTGAACTGTTAGGAAAAGAATGAAATGCCAATAAATAATTGAACATGAGATCTGGGATGTTTAAACACAAGCAAAATATGACAAGGACCCCTGGTAAGTGAATGGGGATGAAGAAAAATATTCATTGTGTGAAAAGAACTGGCTACCTTCTGAGTCAGCTGAATTGTTCTGGGGACAAGAAAAAGGCTTAACTCTGTACAATCCATGACTAAATAAATAAATAAATAAATAAATGTTTGTTTAGTTTTATTTCACCTCAAATTCTTAGTTGCTCCATAAACATGAACATATTCTATGAATGTTGTTAAAGATCAATGAGTAAAAATGATTTAATCAGTCATGACCCTGATGGTACCACTACAAACTTCTCCTAACACTCCTATAATTGACCTGTACTTAGTAACCTTCATAATTTCATCTAACCCACTTTTTAAAAATTTATTTATTTTTTATTCTAAGTTGTTAGAAATGACAGCAGAATGCATTACATTTCATATTACGCATATAGAGCACTTTTTTACAAATCTCTGGTTGTATGCAAAGTATATTCACACCATTAGTGACTTCATACATGCACTTAGGGTAATTATATCCATATCATTCTACCATCTTCTTTTTTTTTTTTTCTTCTTCACCCTTTTTCCCCCTCCTTTCCCCTCCCTCCCAATTTGCCTTTAAGCCTTCCTCATAGCTTATGAACACAGAAGGCAGTGTATCTTTACATCATGGGCTTCACATAGTGCCCTGTGGAGCCCTAAGAGAATTTACTTCAGCACTACATGAGATGGTTGAGTGTTGCTCAAGCATAATAAAAATCCATGGAGGTAAAGTACAGAATTATACATTTTTATTCTACCTCTACTAATTTCTCTGCATACTTGAATTTTAGAACCATATTATTTGGGGCTCTGTGGTGGTCCCTCTGGGATCACCAAAGAATGGAGCAAGAAAGGAAATGAGAAGAATAATAAGTTCCAAATCTCCACTCTCTCCCTAAAATCGTTCTACATATTGGCTTACTAATATAATTTAATTGGAATAATTTATTATGTGGCCAGAGAAAGAAACAGAGAAATAAAGAAAAAGAATGGATCTATAGAAATCTTTCCATTAATCTGGGCCCACTTCAATGAATCATGTAGTCAGTCCTATCTTCTTACCTGTCAGAGGTCCCTTTCTCTATTTTTTTTTCTGTCAGACTCCTACATGCCAGCAGGTTGCTGGGTATCTTCATAATACTCATTGATTTTTTGTGTTCAGAAGATACCTTCTCCCTTCTTCAGTGTCCTAGTTCTATTTCACTTTCATGATTTCTCAAAGATTGTTGATGGTAACTACCTCCATTTACTCTGCAAGCATTAGTGAAAACTTGCATTGGGCCAAGAACAAGTCAGGCATAATCTCAGCACTAGAAATAAGAATTAAATTCATCAGGTATGTGTAATATTATTTTCTGCTTGTGATAGATCCTTTGCATATTTGAAATTTCAAATAAATCTCTTCCTTTTCTTTGGCCTACATTTTTTTAAAGCCATGACAGTAAGTATTTTTGAGAAAGAAATAAGAATAGTAAAAGCTGAATTTGGAAAACTGAATAGTATTTTAGTCATTCTAAATTAGTATATTTCTATGCTACATGATAGAGCTAAGCCCTCCTTATTCAACTATTGCAAATCTACCTTTAAATATTTAAACTGCTATTGATATTATTTTGTTTTTAAAACTTTCAAAATCAGCTCTTATACTCTTTGGTATTTTAGCTTTGTTATAGTCACTTATTCTACCTTTCAAACATGGCATGAGAATAACCATGTGCGTTCATATTTTAATAAGTTTTTAGTGCCAGATAATGTATCATATACTACTATGGAAAATTCAATAATAAGTAAGATAAAACTATTTCCCAATTATATATAAGTAATATATAATACTATAAGAAAAAAACTGTGTATTTTAAAATAAAAAAATATATCAGAAAACAGAAAAACACTTTTAAAAGATTTTTTAATCCTCTAAGGAGAAATCCATGGGCTCTCAAAAAACAAAATATGCCACTATACCATTTTTAATGTCAGATTGTTATTAATTTTATTTGCTGTTATTTGAGTTTCTTATATATTGTGTATATTAACTTTTTGATGGACAAATTTTTTGCAAATATTTTCTCGTATCCTGGAGTCTGTCTCTTTATTCTGTTGACTATGTCCTTTGCTGTGTAGAAGATTAGACATTTCTCAAGAGAAAATAAACAAATGGCCAAATGTATATAAAAAAAATACTTACCATCACTAATAACAGAGAAATGTAAATAAAAACCACAAATGTAAATAAAAACCACAGCGATCATCTCATTACCCTTGGAATAACTATCATCAAAAAGACAAAAAATATAGCAAATTTGGGCAAGGATGAAGAGAAAGGAAATGCTTATACATTGCTGGTGGGAATATAAATTAGTACAGCTATTATGGAAAACAGTATGAAGGATCTTCAAAAAACTAGGAGTATAACTAACATATGGAGCAGCAATCCTACCATAAATATGCATTCAAAGGATAAAGAACATATGCTACATATACACAACAGAATATTATTCAGCCACAAAAATAATAAAATTCTGTCATTTGCTGCAATGTGGATGAAACTGAAGGACATCATGTTAAGTGACATAAGTCAGGCACCAAAAAATAAGTAGCACATATTTTCACTTACATGGGAAGCTAAAAGTTGATCTCATAGAAGCAGAGAGAACAGTGGTTACCAGAGCCTGAAGGTGTGATGGACAGGGGTTGGGGAGAGGATGGTTTATAGGTACAGGATACCCTTGAACAGGGGGAATAACTTCTAGTGATCAATACACATTAGAATAACTGTCATGCATATTTCAAAATAGCTAGTAGAAAGGATTTTGAATGTTCCCCAAACAAAGAAATAATAAAAGTTTGAGGTGATGGATGTACTAATTACCTTGATCTGATTATTATACATTGTATAGATGAGTGAATTATTACAGTATGCCTCATAAATATGTACAATTACTATGAATCAATTGAAAACTTAAAATATGTTTAAACAGAAGAAATAAAAGACTCTTGTTTGTAGAAGTAATCTATAGAGAATATATAGAAAGAAACAAAGGTGGGCTGGAGGTGTAGCTCAGTGTGGAGTGATTGCCTAGCAAGTGCACACAGCCTTGGGTTTGACCCCCAGCACCACAAACAAACATCAATCATAACAGAAAGGAATGGAATGAGAGAAAATTAAAGAATAAAGAAGAAGGATCTATATAGACTGTGCTATAGAAATAAAAACAGAAAAAGAGCTAAGTAGTAGGTTTAAGAGAAAAATATTTGGGAACATTCTAGCCCCTAACTTTAAAAAAATAAAAAATAAAAATTCTACAACTGTTTCAGGAGCAAAGAAGTTATAAAGAAACATACATAGCTGGGCGCGGTGGCACACGCCTGTAATCCCAGCACTTTGGGAGGCTGAGGCAGGAGGATCGCGAGTTCAAATCCAGCCTCAGCAATGGCGAAGCACTTAGCAACTCAGTGAGACCCTGTCTCTAAATAAAAAAATACAAAAAAGGGCTGGGGATGTGGCCCAGTGGTCGAGTGCCCCTGAGTTCAATCCCTGGTACTAAAAAAAAAAAAAAAAAAAAAAAAAAAAGAAAAGAAACATAAACATACATATATTACCTGATGCCGGGTTGCCAGTCCTTGAAAAGAGAATTTCAGCATGGAGTCAGAAGTTTGGGGTTTTACCATTTCAGAAATGAGTTATGGCCTGTGCCAATTATTTAAATTTTCTCAGGAAGAATCTCAAGTTTGTAAACTTTAAAGATCTTGTCAAATATGAAGGTCCACAGTTCATAAGCATAATTATTTTTAAAGCAGACATTGCAGGCCCAGAAGTTATCAGGTTGTTCCATATTTTTATTTGTATTCATGAAGCATTGATTCAACTGACATTAATTGATCATGCATTACACATGGGGATGGTGCGAGGTACTGGAATACGAAAACAAGCCAACACCTATGTGACTGTTGAGAAGTTCTCAAGACACTGGGGGGAAAATCATATAAAGAAGCTACACAGAGGCTGGTGTTGTGGCTCAGCAGTAGCGCGCTCGCCTAGCACGTTTGCGGCCCAGAGTTTGATCCTCAGCACCACGTAAAAATAAACACATTGTGTACAACTAAAGCAAATAAATAATTATTAAAAAAAAAAAAAGAAGCTACACATAGGAGGATATTATGATAAAAGAAATTTCTGAGGAAAAAATAAGGTGACATAAAGTAAGGTCAAGTTAGTTTCAGGGAAAAGTCAGCAATTGACATTGGGTTTTTGAGACACTCTCTAAATTAACTTTGTATCGTCTTAAAAAAGTATGTAAAAGGTTGAAGTGCTTTTTTAGGCTTCCTATTCTATTTCAGGAGCCCCAGATTTCTGTGCTACACAGGCGCTGAAAAAAACCATAGAAGAGCACTAAGAACCCTGAAAGGCAGGAGATGGAAACATTGACATTCAGGGATGTGGCCATTGATTTCTCTGAAGAGGAATGGAAACGCTTCTCAATCCTGCTCAGCAGATGTTATATAGAGATGTGATTTAGATATCTATAGAAACCTGGTCTTCCTGGGAATGTCTTCTCATCAAACCCAAGAATTTTTAGCAAAGAAAGGAATAAACTATTTATTGCAAAACATGGTAAAGGAAAGGTATGGCAACTATTATAATGAAAATTTACTTTTATAAAAGGAATAAGAAATTGTGTGGCAAGAGAAGATCAGATAATTTGTCTTATTGAATGTAACAAATGGATGATGGTTATTTAAATTAAATCAGGTTATATTATTGTTGTCGCCGGAAAGGGATTGCAGCCTGGAACAGCAGCGCCGCAGGAAGGAGTCCGGAGACAGGATGGAGACGAAAAAGATTCTTTAATCTTTCTCTCTCTGTCTCTTGTAATTTCTAACACCACATACACACTCTCACAAGAAACCAAGGCACCTACTCTTACAAGAAACTACAATATATCTATACAATAGCGATAACCCTGTCCGTACTCTCTCAGGTCTCTTCCCATGTGCCCGAGCAGCAATGGCGCTAGCTTGATCTGCTGAGTCACGGCTCAAATCTCTTGAGATCCTGGGCCAAGTCTCGCGAGATCCCAGGCCAAGTCCCGTGAGACTACGGAAGGCGGAAATGCCCAAAAATGTCTATGGCCCGTAGTCAACCGCAATCTTAGCTATCTCCCCAAACAGGGCTCCTGCATATTATTATATAACATCTCAAAAGACTCCTCAACTTACGTGAGTCACATTTTTTGTTAATATTTTTTAATTACATGATTGTAATTACAAAATTTTCATTATTCAGTATATTGTATAAAAGCAGTTACAATACACAAGATGTTCAATGCAACAATATGTGTCAAAAGACATATATAGGCAAAGTTTACAAGCCAACATGAAGCTGTATTTTGAGGGGCAGGGATTACTGGGGATCAAACACAGGGGCACTCTACCAATGAGACACATCCCCAACCCTATTTTGCATTTTATTTAGAGACAGGATCTCACTGAGTTGCTTAGCACCTCACAGTTGCTGAGGCCAGCTTTAAACTTACAAACCTCCCATCTCGGTCTCCCAATCCACTGAGATTACAGGAGTGCACCCCTGTGCCTTGCTTTGAGGCTGTATCTTAAAATATGGGAAAATAAGCATTCAACCAATCCTCTCAGCTTTAAAAACATGATAAGAAATATACATTTAAATAAAAAAAATCAAAACAATGATAAAAAAAATGTTGAAGTAACTCAGATATACAAATAAGAAGCACTACCAGTGTGAAAAATAACTTTTATTTTTTTATTCATTTTTTTAAAATTCAGAGTTGTTGTATTTATAACAGTAGCATGTATTACAATTCATAATACACATATAGAGCATCTTTTTACATAACACTGTTTGTATACGAAGTATATTCGTACTATTCAAGTCTTCAATCATGCATTTAGGATAATAATATCCATCTTATTCTACCACCTTCTTGTTTTTTTCCCCTCCATACCCCCTTTCTCTCTCCCTACCCCTCCCTCCCTTTTGACCTTTCTAGATAAAAACCATTGACATAACTGAATATGGATTATAGGTTTGGATTTTTTTCTGTGTGTACTAGGGATTGAACTCAGAGGCACTCAACCACAGAGCCACATCCCAATCCTATTTTGTATTTTATTTAATTTAAAGACAGGGTCTTTCTGAGTTGCTTAGCACCTTGCCATTACTGAGGCTGGCTTTGAACTCATGATCCTCCTGCCTCAGCTTCCTGAGCCACTAGGATTATAGGTGTGGATTTTTTAATTCTATCCCAAAGCCTGTTCAGAACTGCATAAAACCAAAGGCATAGGCAGAAGTGACTGGTTATATACTTGACTACTGAATAAATTTAAGAGAAAGAATACATTGAGAGAGGGACATATGATGAAGTTCTTAAAACATATTTTTATAGACAAAAATCATGGTATTTTTCCTTAAGGCAGACATTGAAAAATCAGAAAAATGTTATTTAAATACAAGAAGTATAACATGGCACCATGCCAGTAATGAGAAGAATAGCAGTGACAAAGAAAACAAATCATGATTCTTTTCATCTGACTATTTAGAGCATGTGGTCTATAAAACACACTTTGAGTTCAGGAACTAACTTCATGTTAAGATGGAAAAATATCAGAGAAGGACAAGTCAAGCTCAGACACAGCTTATACAAACAGTGTCACAGATCCCAACAGGAGAGACCTCCATAGTGCCTCCAAGTAAGCTGGAGTCTGAATCATCCAACCAAAGCCAACCCATCAAAACAGAGAAGGAAGATGGAATTATATCAATAGTATAAAGACAGTGGTAGACAAATAAGAATTGTTACTATACATGTTTTAGAGGAAATAGTTGCCACTATAAAAACAACTGAAGGAAGCAAAGTGAACTTGTATTAATTGTGTAAGCATTCACATTAGAATACTATTATTTTAATACACCAGCTTCAGTTTCTCATCTAGTGATACATGTTAATTCTCCTTGGTTACCCTCCTTTCCCAGCTTGTGTTCTCTATTAGTTTGGACTCCTGTTATCAAGACTAAAGTTTTTTTCAGTTTCTCTCAGAAGCTGATCCTGAGCCAAGGAGTTGAGTACAAATAATTCTTTAAGGAATTGCTTTTCATATAAACCATAAGAAAGTTGAAAAACATAGGGAAGAGGAGAAAGTTAAACAAGCATGTGATTTTGGGTGATGTTCCCAACCTTGGTATGATGCTAGAGAGAGGTCTAGAGTATAAATTGCAAATTAGGGTCCCTTTTGCCACATAGCAAGAGAACTGGGCTTTTATATCGCACTCCAGACCAGTAAGCAGCTACAGGCTTACCTGGGACCAACATAGACTTTCATTCTCCTTTTCCATGTTCTTTTCCTTGAACTATCTCTGTCTCCCTCTCCCTACCAGAACAGCCCAGGCTGTTGAAGATTGCTGTTGCAAGGCAGTCATAGCAGCAAAACACCTAGACCTGAAGAATGAGCTCAAAGACGCATAAAGAACATCAGAAGGGATCTTTTCGAGGTGTCCACTACAGGTGGACATGAGAAACTAAGTCTGGCCAATAGCATATCCCTTGGCACTGGACATAATGAATGCTTTCAAAATAGTATGTGGTCCAAGATTCTTTAATCAGACAGTTTAGAAGCACCCAGAGAGAGTCTTACAGAATTTAAATGGAAGTCTTGAGCTTCTGGGAAAAGCTTTGTCTACACAAAGACAGCACTTGCCTAAGAATGGAATAAAGTTAAGACACCGTGTGAAGAGACAGTGGGCACAGGCTGTATGCTGACATGATTTGAGCCTCTCTATCATCTAGCTTGACAGCTAAACCAAAGTTTCTCTGATAAGGTTGTTAATAAATTACCTTTTTATGCTTGAGTTAGAGTTTCTCTTATTTGCAGTGAAAGCAATCTTATCTTTTAATTGTTATTAATAACATAACAGGGATGATTATCTTTCTGGATGACTTACTGTACACATTTGTTCTATAAAACCTGTTATCCTGAAAAGAGAATCCCTCCACATATATTCCTTCTGAAGAGAGAGCTATGATCATGGTTCTGTGAAAGAAAAGTTGTAATTTAGATGTAAATCATTTATCTTTCAGAGGCAAAAGAGCTAGCTACAATCAATCCAGAACTACCTTATAATTTCAATGATTTTATTTTACCTAAGAAGGTTGTAGGAGAAAAAGAAAGGGTGGCATATCTTTTAATAACACCCTCCATACAGAAATGTAAGTGATCAGGAAAAGCCTCAGAACAGATATGGTAAAGTGCACATCATAAAGGGACGATGCTGAGTGCCCAAAAGAACTAAGAGGAAAGAGTGAAACACAGGAATCAGACAGTGTGAAACTGAAAGTTCAAAATTAGGAGCGTGTAAAAGATTAAGTGAGGTCTCTTATGGTATACTACTATTCAATCATTCCTTTGCTTATTTACTCATCTGTTCATTTAGTAAATAATTTGATTGTGCTTTATCCCAGGCCTTTCATTAGGCACAAAGAATACATACATATAATATTCCTGCCTTCACAAAACAAATTCTCTTTCTTCTTCTATCCCTCCTTTTCCTGCCCCTCCTGGTTCTTCCTTCCTCATCACTATAGTCATTATCATATTTCTTTCCATTATATAATGTTCTACAGTAAAACAAAATTACTATCTTCCAGAAATAGAGTGGTAGAAAGACAAGATAGTGATTCATATATTCCAATTGAGCAAAGATAAAGATATTTGGAAATGATTATCTAAAATCATGAGAGGATAAAGGACAAGGGCAACTTGTGGGATGTAGAGGAGTATATAAGAATGTATAAGAAGAGAAGAGCTACAAGAATCTTTTTTTCTCCACAGCAAAATTATCCAAGGAGCAGAATAACACCAAATATGCAGTCGCATATTTTCATTGATCATGACTATCTGAAAAACTGTCACAATTGTGCTCAATTACATAAAGGAATACAACGCTCCTAATGAATGAAAGAATATGACATCTCAAAATAGAAATAAAAGCTATGAAATGGAATCAAAGGGAAAACTTACATTGGACTACAATTTCTTATGAATAGTTCTTGACATATTAGCAAATGATGACAGAAGTATGTAACATAGGTTAGGGTTTCAATCTAAAAATGGGCATGATGTTCCTACCTGGCATGTTGACAGTGTGCTCTTAACAGCTTATAGCTGTAATTGTCATCACAGGTCAACATCAAGACCATTATATATTTCATAAAGTGTTTCAAGCAAAACTTCTTGCTTATAATAATGGCTCTATAAATGCTTGAAAGAAGAAATCAGTATCTTAGGGTTAAAGAATCTTTAAAAGAATAAAACCAAACTTTTTAAAACATTAGATAAAAAGAATAAAAAGTAGAGTTTAAGAGTAATAGATGAAGATAAATCAATGAAAAGCGCTGAGTAATTTTTTTTATTTAAGAAATATTTTTGAAGTATGTACTCTGTAGATCTTAAGTGTTCCCACCACACACACACACACACACACACACACACACACACACACAGTGGATAATAACGTGAAAGGGTAAGTGGTTTATTTAGCTCATTTGTGGTATTGATTTTACAAAGTATATAAATATCAAGTCATGATATACATATTCAATACATTCAATTTTTTTCTCAATTATACCTTAACAAAGCTGGCAAAATAGACATAAACTTTGCTTTTTTATCATTTGAAATAAAATCAGTGAAAAAAATAAAAATTAAGTGTCTACTCTACCAATCATACTAGGTTAAGAGCTATTTATATTAAATCTATTTTTCCATTTGGCTCTATCTTATAGTTTCAATTTCTCTTCTGAGATTTTATTACTTTCATAAATTTTTTAGCATACTTTTCTTTATATTTTACATTTATTAGGCATCATCAAAAGATTGCTTTAAAATTCCTGTTTCTAGAATTTTGGTCAAGGTGAATCAGTACCCCATGAATTGACTTTTCTCTTCAGAATAGATTATAACCTCCTGATTTGCAGTGAGAAATAATTTTAGATTGTGTCAGAAACACTGTCTGCCATGGACACTAGAATATATTATATTCTTCTATAATGTTTCTGTTTGTTCATTGATTTTAAAAGGTAATTAATTTATTTGGAGTCAAGGTGCAAATTCTGTCTTTGAAACATAGTTCAAATCTCAGTTCATTCCCGTTGTCCCATTCTTGCACAGTTGAGGGTCAGCCAAAGATGTGGGCAACATTTCTACTCAGAATTTAGGACTTTCAGACTCTGATGCTCTATTTTCTGGGATTTCTTTTCCATTTTCTAATTACTGTGGTTATTCCAAATGGTGCCTTTTGGTTCTTAAGACAGAAATTTAGATGATTTTCTATCTACCTCCTCTATCTACCCCCCAAATTATTGATGACAGCTTATTTTCAGACTAAAGATTTATAAAGCTAGAAAACTCAAGAGTTTTCCCTTCTTCTATGTAACACTTATACAAAATTGCTTGCTTGGGGTCATTTCACTTTCCATTGTCTTCTAGAACTTTCTTTTTCTAACTTTTCCCAGAGTTTACAGTTCTACCCATTAGAGGGTCAATTTGGTAAAAACTTCAGGAGTCATAGAAACAAAATGTATTTTTAAAGTTTGCAGTTACTAGTAAAGAAAATATAAGAATTTAAAATGTGTGTATTTTAACTCTATACTCTTAGTCATAACTTAGGAGAATTAAAGAAGTACAGAGGAGCAAACGTACATGCAAAAGAAATAAAATTAATGAACAAGAAAAATATGCAGATTTGTTGAGAGTTTAACAACGAGTTTGAACATGGTTTTCTTAATTGTACTTATAGTTTACAGTTGGCAATAACTTCTAAGATCATTAGGTAAAGTTATTGGAATTTCACAGTAGCACATATTGGAGACAAAAAAAGAAAATGTCAAAGATCTGGGGGGAATAAATATTAGTATCTGCTGATTTGGCTTGAAATTATTTATTTGTTTAATTAAATCTGGTAAACCTTCTGCCAGATTCAAAGGAGTGAGGGAATTGGGTATTTCATCAAAATTATTCTTTAATCACTTAAAAAAATAAAGTTAGTCTCCTTATCATAAACCACTGAAGTCCCTGTGAGCTACATACCATTTGTGTGGCATAATAAATCTATCTAGACCTAATATTGTATACTTAACTGTGGTATTCTTTAAATTGAAGGTGACATTTTGATTTTATAAAACTTTAAGGAGAACTCAGGTATAAGCCTGGATATCAACAGCAAAAAAAACAAATATAGCCTACTTCATCCTTTCTTAATAGTTGACAGAAGACTGAAGTATTTGTCAGAACTCAATGCAAACTTTTTACTAATCTTTCTACGTTATCAACCACATCACAAACAGTATATAATAACGTTAAATTTCCCACATATAAGCAATTAATAGTGAGAAATTTACTCCATACTTTAAGAAAGATTTGTCTACATCAGAGGTGGGTCTCTTTTTTTGAAAATTCCCTATAAATTCTCTTTCAGATTGTGGAGATCTCTCCTTCTGAAGGAGGGGGTGTCTGAGTCACATATGAAGCCTGACCACAATAGCTCAGGAAGGGAAGCTCAATAAAAGGAAGATAAAAATGTTTTCTATCCATCACTCTTTATTCCGCACTTGCCTTTGGGCTGGCATAATTCAAGGCTGCACCCCACTGTCTCAAGCTTCCATGTGAACATATGAACCATGGCAAATATGGGAAACATCCATGAGTGCTACCTGATTTCAATATTACTACGTGGAAAAGTTAGACACTAGTTTCAATAAAGATATCTTTCTAGGTTGGACTCATGGGGTCTGATAGCTTTTATATCACAGAAGTGTTTATTATTTATCTAATACCTAATGTACCACAGAGATTTTCCCCTAAGAGGTCAAGTCCTTTTAAGCTTCTGTGATGTTCTTGACCTTCTAATTCTCCAGACTTTGCTTTAGCAACTACTTTTTCTTTCAGATTTTTTTCTCATAGGCTTACCTTTCCCAGTGAGTCTGAAGGATATGGAAAAGGGAGGAGGGAGGACAGTGGGTCCTGGGAGAAAGAAGGTAAACATTAGGCTCTGGGCTCTGGTCTTTCATCCTTTCCTGGAGGGGAAAGCAAACAAATGGGCTCTGGGCTCTGGATTTCTATCCAGTAAGTTCCAAGCTTGTACAAGGGTTTCCCTATGCTAGAATGAGATTTGAGATTTTACAACTGTTTTTCTGAGTTACATTTTTAACCTACACAACTAGTTTCCTGACTGCCCAGCCAGAATGTCCCAAGTGTAATGATTAAGTCACACTAAACATTCTGCTATGATTCTCATTAAGACCTACTATAGAAAACAGACCCTTCTTGTAACCAGTTGCCATTATCTCCCCTGAAAATGTGCCATGTGCCATTCCACCATTGCTTAATACAGACACTTGCTGATCCAAGGTTCCATTTTCAGTTATTTTTGCTCAGAGTCTGCTCATGTTACTTCACAAAATTCTTGGCTTAATTTTCTTCAAGGCACCCAGTCCAGGGAACACTATTTGTTTTGTCACTTTACCAGAATAATGTCTCAGTGTCCTTGCTTGGGCAGGCCAATACCAAATCACCATCTTTATTATTGGCTATCTTTGTTACCCCATGAGAATGTAAAGCCATGGGATCAGGGACATTCCTGGCTTTGCATATTATATTATAACCCCAGAATTCACAATAAAATGTGGTTCTGATTTATCTAGAAATTCTTTCTCTGCCTTTGTAAAAATCTACTACCTGCTACACAATTTTTATTTTATACCTTCTTATATTTATATCCATATATATGTAATGCATGTGCATATATATGTCAGACTTTTATGTTACATAATAAATAAAACAAATATATCTTGTTGTACAGCTAATTAATCAATCACTAGTATCGATGTATGCATCAGGAAACAATGTTTTTGCATTTGCATCTGTTATCAATGCAAAACATATTCCACCAGGACAAAGTTACTTAAAGAATATAAAAGCCAAACTGTGGAACTCGGTCTTCAGAGAACCACAAAAATTGCATTAGACACTTGAGTAGTTTTCCATTTAGGTTAATGTGGCAAAGCTAGCT
Source organism: Tamias sibiricus (assembly GCA_025594165.1). Lineage (NCBI taxonomy): Eukaryota > Metazoa > Chordata > Mammalia > Rodentia > Sciuridae > Tamias > Tamias sibiricus. Next base: position 70,371,118 of record CM046670.1, read on the forward strand.
TGTTCTTCGCAAACACTTTTCCCTTTCCTCCTGGGCTCACAGGTAAAATGCATGTTATCAGAACCCTCATTGGCCTGGATTTCTCAATAACTAAGGGTGCAGAACTCTCCTCCCCATCACCATTTCCTCTTTAAATGAGCAAAAATAAGTTTCTGCTTTTAAAGCTACTGAGGTTCTTTTCCTGCCATTACAACTCTCATCACCTAAACCAGTGCATTCACTCACTCAGCTCTGGTGGGAAACGTTAGCGTGCTGTGTTGCCTTAAAGTGAAATATTTACAGGACAAACTGCCATCCTCTTGTTAATGTTAGCTGCTTCTTAAAGGATAAACCTTCACTTCACTATGCTAATGGAATCTTTCATTTTTCTCCATCTATCAAAGCCCCCCCCCCTTCCAGGAAGAGACTGAGGAGGAGGGAAAGGAGCAATCTGCCACATTTATGTCACTATCCACCCATCTGTTAACATCTATGTACTAAAGCCTATTAAATACCAGCTGCAGAATGCCAGAAACAATGTATTAAAAAGAATTTTGTCATTTCAAATAATTTCATTCAAGTGTTGTGCATATAAGAGCAGGGGATCTTGAGTGCTACGTGAGCAAATAAGAGAAGACCAAACTTGTCTAGAAATGAGGGAAAGCTTCTCAGAGGATGTATCACCAGTGATCTCTGAATCCCTCTGTAAAAGCTACTTTCCTGGCTGTAGACCACATATTTTCCTGTGCAGCCAATCCCTCAGCATGTGTGGGAGGCTCCCTGGTGCCTGACAACAAGCCGTTTTATCCTTACATTCTGTCCTTGTCCTTAGTTCAACCACCCAGTTTTGCCAACTAAAAAATGGCTAGAAATTATATATAATCACAGATTTATTAGGAAGCTGAAGACATGGATGTATGAAAAGTGCCCAGCATACCAATTGAAAAACAACAGACAGATAATAACTCTAGGAATTGGGAGAAAAACCTCTTGGATGATAGAACCAATCAAGAAAGCTGTGATGGCCTGTAATTCCAATGACTCAGGAGGCTGAAGCAGTAGTATCCCAAGTTCAAAGCCAGGCTCAGCTACATAGTGAGACCCTAAGCAACTTAGCAAGATCCTGTCTCAAAACAAAATAGGAAAAAGGGTTGGGGCTGGGGTCCTTCAAATGCTTTCGTTAAGCTTCATTGCTTGGTTTACTAGGAGGAAAGCTTGCTTCTTTGTTTTACAGTCTCCTGAAATCTTTACATGCCTCTTGAAGACACTCAGTGCAATTCCCTTCATAAGCTGACTTTATCAATTTGGCCTCGGATGAAATATTTGAGAACACATCGTCTTACCTACCCCAATCCTGGGGAATGGAGTCATGGTATAAATCACTCCATTGTGCAAATTACTGTTACCCTCCAGATGATTCACCATGGCCAAATTTGTTGCAATCTTAACCCTAGGGAGCCAAATCCTTCAAATAATAACAGGAGCTAATCAGAGAAAAGCAAGAAGGTACAAGAATATTTATAAGATACTATTACATTTCATAAAATTTCCATTAGGATATATTATCTAGAGATTACCTTCTGCCAGAAATTTATTGAAAGTACATGACAAATCTAGTTCTCTGACATTGAAGAAAAGAAATAAAAGCATCCCTATTTTGTTTGTCAATATCTTTCCCTATCTATGAACAGGCTAAATTCTTTAAAGTATAGGCTTAAACCTTTTCTTCCTTGTATTATGCCTTAAATATAATATTTCCATGTGCATTTGAAGGTAGGCTATCACTGATTCATATGCCCATTGCTTATAGTACTTACATTTTTCATTAGCCCATCACTTAATATGGATTGGATTCTTAACATCACCTAATGAAGAAATGAGGACAAGGTGGCTACTAGTAATGAGATGCAATGGCTATTCTAAAGATATTTAATAGCAATGCACATTCTTTCTTAAAAACTATAATAAAATCTGGTACAATCAGAAATTCTGTGTATTGAGTATTTAATTTGGGAATGTTTAATGAATGTGTAGCATGCAAGAGTTTCTATTTTTCAAAAAGTGAAATTCCTTATATAAGTATTTAACATTAAAATACTACTAACTATAATTTATTCTTTAATGATGTAGAATCCCTTATACAATGTCCATGTGCCAATAGGACTCAACAAATATGTAACGGAGCTTAACTACACAGAAAGGTAAGGCATAAGTTCTAGAAAGCACATGAAAGTGAGTGGTCAGGTTTCATCAACTATCTCATACTTTTAAACATTAATCTTAAATGAAAACAAAGGGAAATTCATGGGTTTTAAGGTTTACAACTGATTGAATACCAGATGGCAGTATGTTTATAGTACAAGGAAAGATAAGGATAGCATGGGGAAAAAAAACATGTTGGAATATTCTAGACTCTTCATGACTCTGCCATGAGAAACAATTGTCCAAAAACATCATAGAGTACCTTTATCCTCTCTGCAAATATCTACAATGTAAAGTCACAATGCCTTTACTATGGCATACAGCTATCGTGATCAATATGTCCTTACATCTCCTGGGTAAAGGTAAATTATCCCAGATGCAGAGTTTCTCCAGTAATATTCAATGAATGATTCCCAAACATTATCATGCATCAGAGCTACTTGAATGGTTTAAGAAAATACAGACTACTGGGCCCATTCCCAGAGTTTCTGATTAAAAAGGCATGAGATAACAGTGATACTTCAAATTGTGGTCTTCGACAATCATATCAGCCTCACCTAGGAACTTATCAAAATTAGCTGTTCTTGGATCGCACCCCAGACCTACTGAACCAAACACTGTAAAGTGGGACCCAGAAATCTGTTCTTTAATAGATGCTCCAGGAACATGCTAAAATTTGAGAACCAATGTAGTGCTAGACCCCTAAACCTGTGTGATGTCTTCTATAATAGTACCACACAGTATAGTATTTTGAGTAGATAGTGTTTGTTGTTTTAGACTTCTTTGGTTTTATTATCAAGTGATATTCTAACTTACAAAGTAACAAATGCCACTGATTCCTCCCAAACTGTTCAATGCAATTTTTGTCACTGGCCACTAGATTTTTCACTCATGTATCGTCCTTCTTTGTCATTAGAATAGATTAAGTGGGTTCAACCATTGGCTTTAATTTACATGTGTCATAACTGACAAAGATAGATCTGATAAGATTGTCATCTTATTTCTGGAGAGAGTCTGAGTTAATATAATAAGCTGAAGGACTTGAATGATAAAACAGGCTCTCAATGAACAACAATGATAATGATCTCAATATTGACAATTCAGCCTCAACCACCCCAGAATAAAGACATTGATTTTCACTCACATTTAGCAATAAAAATATTAGAGAAGGTAGTTAAAGAATATTTGTTGGTATATAGCTAAAACACTAGCCCAAATACATTTCCCTGTGAGGCTCAATGAAAAAAAAATGTTTTTAAGTTGTTTATGGACTTTATTCATTCATTCATTCATTCATTCATTCATTTATTTTTATGTGGTTCTGAAAATCAAACCCAGTACCTCAGATATGCTAGGCAAGCACTCTACCACTGAGCCACAACCCTAGCCCCTCAATGACAACTTAACACTACCTAATGGGACACAAAGGTCTCAGATGATGTTTCCCAGGACCAGGACTCAGCCTGAAATTTCCCTGCTCACAAAACCTGTAGCCTTCTTATCATGGATTGTGTCCTACCAAGAGACTTCAAAAAGACCACCAGGAAATGATCTCTGGGGATGGGACCATGGACCTATAATCTGGAATACAGATAACAAATGAGTCACACTTAATGTAATAACCTCACTAGCCAGGGAAATTTATATTTGAATGTATTCTTCCATTCACCTAAATAAGTTGGTAACCATTGTGTGATTGAACTGTTCTGTCTAAATTGTTAACTCAGTTGTGGGATACATGTGAGAAAAAAAAAATCATACTATGATTAAGTACAGAGCATTGACTTCAAACTAGACCTGAATTCAAATTCAAGATCTCTTTCCTGGAGTTGTGCAGATGCCACTTCATTCTTCTCATGCTACTACGTCAAAATGTTAACTTCTCTAATACAGCAACACTAACATCTCTAATGACAACACTCCGATGTTTATTTTTTACAATAAAATAAACCTGAATCTTATGCCACTAACTAAATTGTGGATATTTTTACCCTAATACATCTATTATTGACTTATTCATCACTCACTTATATCTAGTCCTGGTTTCTTTTCTAAATATATCAGAAACTACATTTGTGAAGCCCCTTATAGTTAATTGGGGAAATATGACAATTTCAACCAATGAATATATAAGCAAAAGTGACAGGTGTCAATTCTGAAAAGAAACCTTGCATAGTTTTCCAATCTCTCTCCTTTCCTGCCATTGTTATCAGGAGGAAGCTTTGCTTAAGAAGACAGAACCAGAGAATCAAAGCAGCCTGAGCCACTAAGTCACCACATGAAGTGCAGTTACCGTGAAGAGAGACTAGAAATGGAATTGAACTGTTTGGCATGAAATATATTTTTGTCACATTAGAACACCAAGAATTGGGTGTCATTTATTATGCAGTATAAGCTTAACCTATCTTTACTAATGCAATGTCCCAAAACAGCTGTCTCTGTTTTCAACCTTAAGCATATTACCCTGTCCAACATTATAGCTTCCATCAATCATACTAAAAGGTGAATTTCTAGTCACTCTTTATTCATTCTTCCCTTTCAGCCTCTAGGCCTTCCATGTTTTGCTACACTCCATCATTTATTTCTTGGAAATGTCTCTTGATTTTCATATACTGCTAGGTGTGATAGAGAAATAACTGAATCTTGTTTTCTGCCCCTGCATGAGAGACTCTTCAATCATTTTGAACAATTAGGAACCTTATTTTCCCTAGGATTAATTACTAGGCAACTTGCTTTTGCCCAACACAAGAATCCCTTTGCCCGACCTTCAGGATGCTAAGGTTACCTTCCGCTGTCCCAGCCCTGTGCTTCTTAGCACCTTCTCCCTTATCCAGGCTCCATGAACTTGTTCTGTCTATCTATCTTCTTTACCTCCCCAGCTTTTACACTGAAATGCAGATTCCAATCTTTCCACGAAGGTTCTCCTCATTTTTCCAGCTTCACTCATCTCCCTTTTCTCTGACCTTTTTGGCCATGAAGTGATGTCCTGTCATTTGCTGTCTAATACCTAATTGTCTGGTTTGTGTTTCCACAGACTCCTAAAATGGAGTAGCTACACTTCATACTACTTTTAAATTTATTATAAAGTTTTGCTCAAGACAGACTTAATGTAAGTACTCAAAATTTGTTACCTGCTTAAATCATAGACTCTTATAAGAAGGCAAGTTTCTTCCAGCAAAGTGCTACAACTTGTCACACACCACCCTCCTTTTTTGTCACAGCATCTCATGAGGACTCCGGAGTCTTTCACCAGGAAATGTGGCTGAGTAATGGGTTATTTATTCATGAAAAAAGGAACTGAATAAAGGTATGTGGTAAATCTCTCTACCTGCTGCTCAGTGTTTCTGTGAACCTAAAACTGCTCTAGGAATTTAAAAAAAAAAAAAAAAGTGTACATTTTTTTAAAAAAGAAATGGGACCTTAAATGGTAGTTTTTCAAAAGCTTTGAGTTGAATTCTTGGTGGGGAATCAATGGTCTACAGCACTTCTTAGTATTTACTTACAGAAATGAATTCAATTCTTTTCTAATTACACATTGTCAGACAAACTTTTAGAGTATTGTCAGATTAGTTCCATAAATAAAAGCAAATCGGCTTGCTCAGTTACAGTAGAGATGTTGTAATGGTAATGTGAATAATGTAGGTGGTTTTATTTGCACTACTTTCATTGCTTTCTTCTAAAGTTATGTTGAATATAATTGGTTTTTTTCTGTGCTCAAAAAGAATTCTCTTCTTTGTATGTTATAATGATGCTCGGTAATTATTATAGCTTTAGTTTGTTTAAAATGCCTTTCGATAAAGATTTCTCAGTAATTAATTTCTACTGACCTAGTTTTCACTTTCCTGGTCTGTTAATCCATTTCATCTTCTAGACTCATAATAAGTAATTACATAGATAAGTGATAAAATAGCCAACAAAGACAGTAGAAGAATCAAAGTGTCCAAATCATTTACATACCGGACCATCAGTCACAGGACATCTAAAGGATAGTTGTAATGTGATCATGAGTGACACCCTCCAAATGCAATTACAACACTATGAGACATCACCACTTTCTATTCATTAGTACATACTAGTCCTTTGTAGAAACACAGTGCAGTATTTCATATTTGAAGTTTTCATTTAAGTTTACTCACTAATGAGATTCAGTAAGTTGTTGCCATTTTTCTAAAGTAATTAATTTTTAAACTTCACATCACTAATGAAGAGTCCTACTTCACCTTAAAAAAATATATAGGCCTAAGTCCACTGCTTACAACAATCATTCTTAGATACCCAACTCCTTCCTACAAATGTTGTCATAACCTTTTAAAATTAATTTACTCAAATATTTTTGAACCTCAAAAACTATACTAAGCACTTGGGACAAAGGAGTAAAATACATGTAGTCACTCTCTGCCCCTGTGAAATTCTTCCAAAACTGAACTGTGCAACTCAGTAGCCATGAACCACTTGTGACTGTTAGGTGGCTTATAAGACTGAGATGTGCTAAATGAAACTACAAACCATATTTTGAAAACTTACCATGAAAAGGAATATAAAATCATATTAATATTTTTTAAATTTATCAGTGTTAATATGGTAACATTTTGGATACATCAAGTTGAAAAATTATAATCTTAAAATTAATTTCATCTGGGTTTTATTTATTTGCTTTTTAAATTCACTGCTAGATTTGAAATTATATAAGTGGCTTGCATTTGTGTTTCACATTATATTTCTATAGGACCATGCTCTCTATAATCTCCCAGGACATAGACCACTAAATAAAGTAACTACAACAAAAGATAATAAAAAATGAGAAAAAATATTAGACTTATCCTTGAGTCATCACCACATATCAGAATATTTCTGGTGACCAGAGTCACATCTAAGGAGTCCAGATTGAATGGCTACTTTGACTAAATTCATAGAGTCCTGTTTTGCTATCACCTGCACACTGCATATACTATTTTAGCACACAGAACACGGCATTTCAAGTATTAATTCAATAACAAATACTGAGCTAAATGATGTCTCACTCATTTTAGTATCCCCACTACATGTCAGTGTTCCTGATACAGTCAATGTGCATTACATAATAAAAAATATTCTGTAAAATTATTACCTGAAGTTAACAACCTGGGATGTCTTTGCATAGGAGCAATAATCCTATCAGTCACCATAGGACACTGCCCTCCCTACCCAGGAACTCAGACATTTTATGTTCACTCCCTACAGTTGTCCAGCCTCATGGAACTGATTTTTAATGGTACTATTGTCAACTGCTGATGATCAACTGCTTCCTAGATCCTTGCACTTGGAAACCATCTGCCATCTAATATGAAACATGGCAGACAGAGGTGTGCAGCAAGTTACGCACCAGTAACAGACCCAGGTTCACATCCATAAAGAAAATTCGACAGCACTCCTGCATGGTGGACTTTCATTTCATTCTGAGGTTTGATGGATCTTTGACTGACAGACTACTAGATGATGAGTTGGCTTCCTGAATATGGTTTATGTCCTTGCCTAATATTGTCTCACCTTGTGTGCTGCTGAGGTGGAAGAAAATCAATCATTGCAGTTAGTCTGTATTTCAGAAACTTCAAGTCTGTCTAGCAGAAGTTTGCATAAGGACTTTTGCTTCCCCTGAGCTTACATTCTGCCAGTTTGTAAAAGGGGATGTGACCCTTGTCAAATGTTCCTGGGAAGGGCCTTTAAAAACAATGATCAATGAAAACAGCTCAGTGTGATGAATTAAAAGTATTTGATGAAGTCCTTCAGACTTTACCTATACAGGCCCTGTGAGTAATACTATTTTTTTAATTTGCTAAAAATAAAAATTGTTCTCTGAAAAAAATTAACACAAATAACCAGCATTAATAGCTTAATCACTAAACTGACAAAACCCACGGGCTATTTTGTGTCAAATACTGCCTCAATAATTTAACTAATAAATTAGCATGTAATTATTGAGTTTTCATGATGGTCCAACACTTTACCAAAACTAAAGTACTATTGATATTATTGAAATATCAATAATATGATTTCTATCTTTACTGCAATTAAAGACTAAGATATTTTTTAAAAGTTAGAAGTTCAAGAGATATAATGATATTTTCTTTAATTTTTGTTGTCAGTGTTTGGAGAAGACAGTGACCAGCAAGAATAGAGAGTATCCGGCTGGGATTGTGGCTCAGCGGCAGAGCGCTCGCCTAGCACGTGGGCAACCCGGGTTGGATCCTCAGCACCACATACAAATAAAACACATTAAATAAAACACATTGTGTACAACTAAAAGCAAATAAATAAAAAGTAAAAAAAAAAATAGAGAGTGTCCCTAAGAGACTTATCTTTACTACAGGGGAATTTCCATGGAATTTCAATGCCTCATTTTTCAAAAGCTTTTAATAAATAGAAGTTTCTAATTTAGAATCCAATATGAAGGATCAATTCTGCTTCCTATATTATGGCAGACAAATTATTCTGAAAGATCTTCAGTAATTTTAGCATCTAGATGCTAAATAAAGTGCAACAAGTACAGATCTAAATGACTGCACGGTTTAAGAGGAACAGAAAAAAAAATTCAAAAAGCAATGGGCGGGAAACTAGGTTTTGGAAAATTGCTAAGCTGCATGATATAGAGTACTTCTGAAACAGCATAAAAGGTAGCATCTAATTACTCAAAACATGGCCACTAGGTGGAAGTCACAAAAATAAACAGTGCATATTTATGTTTATGCAACAGGCTAACTAATGAAGGCTAGGCACAGGTGAAGCAACTCCTGAGTTAGAAGAACACAGAGGCCATTCAGGTAGGAGTTCTGGTCTCTTGATCACCAGACATGTGCTTTTCTGGGATTGGAGTGCTCCACCAGGTGAAATAGATGCCAAAAGAAAGCCATTGTCTAGGTAAAGCTGTCCAGATTCATGTGCCTTTTAAGTAAATGCTTCTGCATTGCAGCGTTGTGGTGAGGCCAAGGCCCTCATAATAAATAGCCAATTCAGGCTGGACTACAGTTCAGGCTGTGCTACATCTATTCTCTCAACAAGTTTTCATACTATTAGGTTTGCCTACTCCTCAAAAAAGTTAAAAGCATTTTTTACAAAACCATCTAGACCTGAACTTTTCTTAGAATATTTTAAACTACTGTTTAATTTTTCTACTTGTTATAGGAATATCCATTTATTCTGTTTCTTTCAGAGCCAGTTTTCCTACATTATATTTTTCTAAGTTTTAGCATGAAGTTATTCTTGGCATTTCATATTATCTTTTATATATCTATTTTGTAAGCTGTTATAACACCAATTTATTATCTGTTATCTCCTTTTCTCTTGATTGTCTTTACCAGAGATTTGTTCACTTTACTCTCCTTTTCAAAGAACTAATATTTCTATCCCTTTACTGTTTATTTTTTTCCATTTTAATATTTTTTGTCTTTTTATCTTTTTCTTATTTTCTTTGATTGCATGCTATATCAGACCATACAAACAATCCTGAACAAAGGAGAAAAAGTTGATATCCTATAGATTATGGTTTTTGATCACAATCCAATCAAGTTAAAAATCAGTAAATCAGAGATAGCTTAAAGAAAACAAACAGTCAAAATTTTATTCTGGAAGTTCAGAAGGCTGAGTTAGGAGGGACTGCAAGTTCTTCCATCTCTGAGATTTTGTCTTCTTGAGAGATTCCTCCTAATCCAGACTCCCAGCAAAGATCAGCATCTACCTTGCTCAAAGGGTGAGTAGTATCCAGAGCATATACCATCCAAGAAAGTCCCTAAGATCTGATTATATCTAAGCCCCAATCACTGGAGTAGTAGTCTGCAGCAGCCCCACTCTGGGAGTACTTCCATCCAGTCTGTGAAGACAAAACTCCAATTGATAGTACTTCCTATTCTCTTCTACCTTATACAGAAAGCTATTTCAACCAGTTTTAGTTTTAGGCCACTCCAACAGGCAGCTTGGTGTGCAATACAAAAAGAGGGATACAATAACAATTCTGAGTCCTTGCATGCTTCCTCTCTCTCTCTCTCTCTCTCTCTCTCTCTCTCTCTCTCTCTCCCCCCTCCTTTCCCCACCCCCACCCCTACCCCATCAGTACACAGCAAAGAAGAAATGGAAAGAAAGACAGGCAGGCAGAGGCAGTGACCATCCATTCTCATCAACAATTTTGGCCACCTAGAAACAATTCTTTCACTTTTCAATTTTTACTTAAGAATCATTTTTCCCTATTTTTTAAAATCGTGTGTTCTTGCTATGCTGATTGGTTCATGGAGATATGTATATCTATATCTCTAACAAAGAATATCACACTAAAGAAAAATCTCAGAGCTGGAAGACAAAATGGTCAGCCTTTAACATCCAGCTAGTATTCAAGAAAAGAAAATAAGTAAACATGATCAGAATATGTAAGAACTCTGGGACAACATTAAGAAACCCAAGTTGATAATCATTGGAATTAAAGAGGGTTGTGAGATACAAGCTAATATCATGGATAACTTCTTCAGGGAAATAAGAGAAAAATTTTCAAACTTTGAGAATAAAATTAATATCCCAAAACAGAATACATTCAGAACTGCAAATAGACAAACTCAAAAAAAGCCTTTCCATGGCACATTATAATTGGAACACCTAACATACAGAACAAAGATGGAATTAAAAAAAAAAAAAAAAACCTCAATAGAAGAACCTCAAGTCAAATATAAATTCAAGCCAATCAGAAAAACTTCTGATTTCTTAAGACAAACTTTAAAATTCAGGATTTTTAGAATGATGTGTTATAAGCCTTGAAAGAAAATAATGGTCAACCAAGATTGCTATATCCAACAGAGCTATCCTTCAAATTGAAAAGGAAATAACAATCTTACAAAATAAGCAGAAACTAAAGAAATTCATAACTATTAAGCCAAACACTACAGAAAATGCTTAAGAAAATACTCAAGACAGAAGAAATCTAAAACAAACCCCAAAGCTCACAAATTGGTAAGTCTCATTTGAAAAGTAACTAAGCAGATGAGAAACAGGACCAAATTAAATATTAGAAATAAATAAAAATGGCAAGAATTAATCAAAATTTCTCTATAATGACACTGAATCTAAATATTTTCAACTTTCTAATTCAAAGACATAGGCTGGCAGAATTAAATCAAAGACAAGAACCAGCTGGGCACAGTGGTGTATGCCTGTAATTCCAGTGGCTTGGGAGGCTGAGGCAGGAGGATCGCAAGTTCAAAGCTAGCCTCAGCAAAAGCAAAGCAAAGCGTTAAGCAACTCAAGGAGCCTTTCTCTAAATAAAATATAAAGTAGGGCTGGGTATATGGCTCAGTGGTCAAGTGCCCCTGAATTTAATCCTGGCACAAAAAATAAGAACCAACAATATTTTATTTGCAAGAAAGTCACCTTACTAGCAAAGACAGCCACAGGCTGAAAATAAAGAAATTAAAATTGATATACCATACAAATGGAGCCTGAAAACAAGCAGGAGTGCCTAATCTCACATCCAACAAAGTGGACTTCAAGCCAAAATTAATCAGAAGAGACAAAGAAGTTCACTTCATCCCAGTAAAGGGAACTATCCAATAAGATATAATGATAGTAAATATTTATGCCCCAAACATTGGTACAATGTTTACATAAAATAGACATTAGAATTAAAGCCTCTGATAGACTCCAGTACAATAATACTGGGTGATTTCAACACAGCTCTTTAACCAATAAATAGGTCATCCAGGCATAAACTCAATAAAGACTTCTGAGATATAAAAAATAATATTAATCAAATACACTTAACAGACATATATAGAATATTTCACCCAAAAGCAGCTGAATACATTTTTCTTAGCTGCTCATGGAAACTTCTTCAGAACAAACCATATTTTAGGTCACAAAGTAACTCTTAGGAAATACATAAAAAATTGATATAAGTCACGAAGCATAAGAGTGGACTAACAAATGACAGGAAATAATATGAATGGGTTAGTTTTGCTAAAAAGAGCAGAATCCATTCTCTACACCTGTTCATTCCACAATGCTGTGGCCCAGGCTTCAGACAGGTATATCTGAAAGAAGAAGGGAAAGAAGTTCATGCCTATACACAAAGTAGTGAAAGAATACTGAAACAGAAACAGCAAAGACAGATTCTTCCAATCTCCTAATTTCTGTAAATTGAATTTCACTCTCTTGCTTGCAAATCTTTTGTCTCTATAAGGAGAGAGCAACATTAAACTCTTCCCAAGATAGAAACCCCACCATGAAGCACAGAATGCTAAACATTGGGTAGCTGTCTATGCCTGATTGATCAAAACTATGATAAAATATCAATACACATTGGTTTAAATAACTGAACCTGATGAATATAATCATCTCCCAAGAAAATTGTGCTTTTCCCATTGCTAGAAGATGCTAGTCAAACACTTAGACCTGAAGGATGGGCAAGGCCTGCATGAAGAACAATTATAGCATTTTAAACCACAAAAATCAATGTATCAAGTAAAAAGTGCAAAGTAAGAAAATAGAGAAATCCTGACTCTAAATTTTCCCATCCACAATGAATTCCTTTAGGTACCACTAAGGATGGGTTTATTGATTTACTTTGTTTTATTAGATGAAGATAATATGCCTTTTGATACTGGATAATTAATGATGAAAGCAATGTTTTGCCTACTAAAACATATGTAAAATCGACTGATCAATTATTTGCTGGCCCTTCTAAGCAGTAGGTAACAAGAATAAAGGTGAAAAACCCCCTAAAATTCAATATATTTAGAATACAAACTATAATATCTGTTTTAAAGAAGTGGAGAAAATACAAATACATTTTTTAGATTATTTGAGAACTTACAGGGAATTTATAAAATAAACTAGTTACAGAAGGATTTAAAGACAATGACTACTGAAACCTTCTAGTACATGTAGAAAATCATCTGCATTGTTAGTACAGAAGTATCTAAAGGTCAGGGAAGAATCACTGGTGACCAGAAAATGCAGACCCTTACCTGCAAGAAAAGGTGCGAGAAAGCCCAGAGTGGAGAAAGAGCTGTTCTGATTGCCTCTGTGATGACATTTAGGTCACCCCAGCTCAGACCAGGAAGTAGGTCTTCAGAAGTCTGGTGATATTGCAGCTGTGAAAGCATTTTCTTCAAACCTCATTCTGCATTGAAATCTCATTATCATCCTCAAAGCTGGCTTGATGTGATGTGGGCAGGGGTTCAAACCATTGGTGGGTACAGGAACAAGGGCAACACAGAGCAGGTAAAGGAAGCAAAGACTTAAGGGCACTTACAGAGCCTCTTTTTGAGGATCTTATCTTGACACAAACAGCAATAAAGCAACTGTTACCAAACTCCAGTGCTCTGTCTTTGAGAAGGAACTACTCAATGAGTTATGACTCATGTAATTCCAGAAGCCTATGCTGACCCTGGCAGTCTATGAGACTCCAGCTCCTGTAGGGACCCTCTGTGGACTTTGACATCATTAGCCTAATATTAGGGTTTCATAGTTGTTGCAAATTCTGCTAATAGTACAGTTTTTGTTATAGTGGGTGGTCTTAATACTTCCTTTCTTAATCTTTTATAATATTAACGTTTTATTGTCTTTGTACCCCTGAACTTATGTCTAAGCCTCCATGAACTACTTCATTGTATAAAAATTTTACCACTTTATTTTAAACAAAGCTCTGATTCTTTTCTAGTACATTGTGCTAATGTGTTTCAACAATTTTACTTCTCTTAACTGATAAATGAAAAATTGTGCATGTTTATAATGCACATGATAATGAATGTATATATTATGGGATGATTAAATCAAGTACATCAATATACCTGTCACTTGTCATACTTATTTTTTGTATGAGAATATTTAAAAATCTACTTTCTTAGCAATTTTCAAGTATACCTTGTTGTTAACTATAGCCTCATACCATAAAATAAATCACCAGTACTTATTCTTCCTAACTAAAACATAGTACCTTTTGACAAATATCTCTTTATGCCCCTACTCCCAGATCCTAGAAATCCCCATTCTACTTTCTGCTTCCGTGAGTTTGAATTTCTTAGATTCCATATATAAGTAAGATCATGCATGGAGTTTCCTTTAAAAATTAAAACTAGAACTGCCATATGATCCATCAATTCCACTACGGGTATAATATGTACAAAGTACATAAAATCAGTGTGCCAAGGAGACATCTGTATTCCAACATTCATTGTAGCATTATTCACAATAGACAAGATGTGGAATCAACTGGATGATGAAGAAAATGTGCCATCTATTTACATAAGAGAATATTATTCTGCTTTTAAAAAGACAATCCTATAATTTTCAAGAATGTTGACAAAACTGAAGGATGTTTTTCTAAGTGATATAAGTCAGGTGCAGAAAAACAATATTACTTTTGAACTCTTATTTACCTTAAGAGAGATTCCTCTTCTCTACCTTAGTAGATACTTTTGTTCTTTGCTGATATTATAAAATATATTCTGAAAGTTGTGTGGCAGCTGACCTTTGATTTGAAACCTTGCGCGCTCGCGAGCACACACACACACACACACACACACACACACACACACACCACATTTTTTATAAGTGAAGAATAGGCAGTATTGTGTTTCATTTTTCAGACAACTAATATAAATAGCTTTATCACACAAAACATTTTTGTTTGTTTATTTGTTTTACTGGAAACCTGTAGATAAAAGAGAATGGGAAGCAATAAAGAGGATGTAATATATTTTTACATAAACAAGAAAATATCAGATGAGATCAGACACAACCCTTGGCAGTTGTAGCTAAACTAAATATGCCATCCTGAAGCATGTTTCTTTGTAGAAGCAATCATGAATAAACAGGATAGTGAGCAAAAACCTTAAAAATCCAGCCTTTGGGGGGAGATAACAAAGACGGTTTATAATTCTGAATCTACCATGATCTTAATATCTTACCATAGTAAGTGACCTCATGGTACTGAACCATAAGTATGAGACTGTAAAAGCTCTCCAGGAGAGTTTCTTTATCTAACATATGACATAAAGATGCTTCTTATGTAGTTAAAACTCTAACCAGGGTCCACCCCAAGCCATACCCCACTTGTTCATATACTTACACATACCACTGCTAGTTTCATTGAAAAGTAGGGAAAAAATTAATATGAAAAAAAATTTAAGTTATTGACAACAAATTTGAGGGCCAGGATAAGGACATGTACTACCACTGGTTCCTTAGCACTTGACCTCCTTGTAGGGCAAATACCTGGCTTTCCATTCTCTATACTAGCAGCTCTTGGAAAACAACTAAGAAGGTCATACTTAGCACTTAACTTGGTATTTGGAATACCAATGCCTGATGGTAATTTACCTTCAGAACAGGTGGTACTATGTCTCTATTCTTTCTAATCTGGAACACAAAGAAAGGAGGATTCAAGAGTTACTTATTAGTTGTATTCCGAATCTCAGACCTCATGAATAAAGAGATTTAGAAAGAACACAGCACTCAGCTTCATTTTCCCATCTATAATAAATAAGATAACAGATGAGTTGAGGCTTTGGAGAAATCTACAGTAATAAAGCTCAATCATTCATTTGTAGTACTCATTAAGATGATACTATGAGTGGAGGCACTAGAATTTAGTTCATCTCATAAAAGCTACACATTGAATTGAAATAATAGCCTCTTTTGTTATTCAAGATAAAACTGGCTGTGTCTAAAAGAAAATGTAGAGTCATTAACTGAATATTAATTATTGCTTTTATTGCTTTCAAGAAATTTAACATTCTTTTAATTAAAAGTTAACCCTTTAATACATAATTAGATTTCCATATTTTGAGGGAAGAGTTAAGATAGTCTCATATTGCCTTTGTCATGCATATCACTAGTAGTAGACTTTGCATTTCTCTCTCTCTCTCTCTTCCCCTCCCTCCGTACTGGGGATTGAACCCAGGAATACCTTACCACTCAGCTATATTCCCAGCCCCTTTTTATTTTGAAGCAAGGTCTTGTTAAGTTGTTTAGGGCCTCACTAACTTTCTAAGGCTGGCCTCAGCTTATGATTCTCCTCCCTCAGCCTCCTGAGTTGATGGGATTACAGGTATGTGCCACCATGCCTGGGAGCCTTGTGTTCTCTAGATAGCCTATTTGGAAGAATCCCCATTCATTAAAAATAAGCATATATACCAAATGTAGAGACATTCTCCTCCTTTCTCCCTCACCAATTTTGAATGACTTTTAATTTTTAAGTTCTAGGCTCCACTTAATGAAATTGGTCAACAAGTATGGGTACAACAAGTATGGAAATGCTCTTAACCTGTACTCCTCTCTTAGCTGAATTCCATTGACAGATGAAGGATTGTCAAAGACAACCTCCATTCTTCTCAAGCATTTAATCACTCTTATATTACTGGAGGCTGTAAGATGCTTGGGGAGAAGTGTTAAAACGTTAATGTGTATGGTTTAGTGCTCAATATCCTAATTGGTTTAGTCAACTAATTAAAAGAATAAATATGACAAGATGGTATAGCTCACATGAATGTGTTAGCTTTGATGTCAGTCAACCATCTCTCTAAGGCAGGCAATCAGTCCCAGGTTGAACAGAAGAGTGGGTAAGGATGTTACAAGATTGCATGTTGCCCCAACTGTTTGTTAGGAAACAATTTAAGTCCTCTACCAATTGTTTGTCACAGATGCTGGGCGAGAATCTTTCCATTGCAGACTGAAAAGCACTTTAGAGCACATCCCTTCATTTTACAAATGATAATTTGAGGTCTAGAGACCCAAAATCAGAAAGCATATATGTATGGAAGTTTTTGTGTACATCAAAAATAAAAAACATTCAGAGAGGATCCAGTAAGTTAGATAAAAATAGAAGATCTCAAATTTATATTCTAATAGTTAGGTTTTACCCCACTGCAGTGGAAATATGCACTAATTCTAGTGGTAGAGAGAACTAGACTCAAGCCCTGGTTCTGCAACTTACAATTCTATGATCCTTGAGCAAGAGACTTCAGGTCTTTAAGGCAGTGTCCTAATTTTTTAAATTGAGAACAAGATTCGCACTTAGTGTGGCCAATGTAAAGATTAAATTATATCTATAATGTGTGGAAATATCCACACAATATCTTAGTAAATGTACGCTTCCCTTTTTGATCTTTTTTTCTCCACTTCTTAATTGATAATCTTTGGGCTAGAATATCATCCAAGGTGACAGGTGCTTTAAACTCAACACATAAGTAACTATTATAAAAGAGAATTGTTGGCCTACTTACAAGAAAAAAATCTTTGGAAATGTATGCCATGCCCTTAGCAGCATTCTTATGTGGTAGATAATTGTGAGGAAGGTGTCTTAATCTGTTCAAGCTTCTATTAAAAAATGCCCAAACTTGTGGCTTATAAACAATAGAAATCTGTTTTCATGGTTCTAGAAACTGGAAAGTTTGAGATCAAAGCACCAGCAGATTCAGGGTCTGGAGAGGGCCTGCTTTCTACTCATAGAGGGTGCCTTCTAAGAATGTCCTTACAGATGGAAGGGACAAGGCAGCTTCCTCAGGCCCCTTTACTGAGGACATCAAGCCCATTCATGAGGGCTCTGTCCTCAGGACCTAGAAGCCATCGCCCAAAGGTCCCACCTCCCAACACTGTCACTCTGGGTACTAGGATTTTACCATATGAAATCTGGGGTACACAAACATTTCAGAGGATAGTAGGTGGCTTTAACTTTTGAAAGCTCATGTATCCCTAGTATTTCATAATGAACATTAGCTTAATGATATATAAGAAAGGTAATACCAAAGGAGAATTATTACGTACATCTATAAAATCCTTCTGCTGCATTTAGTAGACTAGCTATATAACCCCCCTGGATCTTCTTCTTAGATTTTTATATTTAAGATACCAAAGTCATCATTTCAAGCAAATGCAAGAAAGAATCCATACAAGGTTGACTTTTTAATTTTTCTTTTGGCCTCAACATAATTTTTCTGTTGTCCCTCCTAATTGTATACTTAAAACACCTCAGCAAAAACTTTCAATTCACTGATTTCAGCTCTCCTTGTATTTTACATTCCAAACAATAACAGAATATTTTTAGCTGGTCTTATAAGCAAAACATTTCAATACATATTGCATTATTAGAAATTCTCTATCTTTAAAATTGCATGCTACAAGTGGACATTATGCTTGTGGTACATGTGTGTATGCTCCATTTGGTATATCATAAGGACTACTGCTTTCTGGTTCTTTATGATGTAATCTGAAGCCACACTATATTCTTGACATGTGCTCAATAGGGAAACTGTAAAAATTCCTGGAGTTTTTTATTCTCCCAAGTCGCTGAAAGTGAAACATTTCTCATATGGGCAGCTACAGGATTTTGTTCTTGTTCAATTATGGGCATGTCTTATCATGTACTCCTTATTAATTCATTAAATTGGAAGCTCTCAGAGGGTAGATGTTTGGGCATTTGTGCCCTTGGTAACTTCATTCAATAGTAAAAACAACAACAAAAGAAAAAACAGAATAGGAAAGAAGTTCCTTCTCACATTACCTATGTTTTCTCCCTAATAGAAAAGTTAATTATTCCAATTCCAGGCAACCTCTATAAGCGAAAAATATTCATATAATCTACCTCCTGTGGCTGAAGACAACTTGCTATCAGCAACTTTATTTTTCCAATGAAAGTGGGGTTTAACATTGTTGGAAAGGGGATTCAAAGAACAGATGCTCTATATCCCAAGGATCATAACATGTTAAAAATATCCACTGACAACCATGCCAAAGTCTTTAGGCATTGCATAGCAATATTCTTGTATAAAAAGATATTCTTTGACCTCCACAACTAAAAAGTTTTGGCATTTGTAACACTGTTATTCCTACAGGGCTATTCTTCTTCTCCTTTCCTACATAGATCATAAAAATCTGTTCTAATCCCTCACTCTACCCATGCACAGAAGATAATGTATAGGTTTTATGATTAATATAATGAAAAATTATTAAAGCTAAGGAGAATCCACATGTTTCTTGCAACAGTGTCTCCTTGACAGATGTTATTAGAAACCCAATCCTAAAACCTTTTGAGAGACTGTAGGGAGGTTAAAATCTATGAAAACAATCCTGAGGTAAGGGTATATTTGTCCTTAGAAGGAGGGTGACAGAGGAACTTTAAGATTCAAAGAAAACAAGAGCTGAAGTCAAAGTCTCAATGGACACGAAGTGGTACATTTTCTACAATTTAGCAGGAAGAAGAGAAACAGAACCATAAAGCCTTTTTTTAAAACATATAAATGATTTTGTAAAACATTAAATTTCACTTTCTTTTAAAACATTTCTTGATGTAAGTGCTTACAGGCTAATCCCTGCATTTCCCAAAACTAGGCACACCTGGCTGAGCCCCAGAACAGTTTTTTTACTCTAAGTCTCACCAAGTAGGGCAGCATTTTAATAGTTAGAATGGGTGAGAAATTAATTTTGCTGGGTTAAGCCTGGTATTCTTGATATTTCTGAGCTGAGCCTTGGGTATCCAAGCCACAGTCACCTGTCACCAAGTGCACAGCCACTAATTACCAAGCCACAGTCTCTCACTGTTGTCAAGTGAGTTACTGTCACCAGATTATAGTCAGTAGACACAGGTCACAGGAACCAGCCATCATGCCAGTCAATAGTCACTAAGCTAGCCACTAAGTCACATTTACCAGTCTACTTTGGTCTGAATACTTTTGTCTCTTTCCTCCCAAATTCAAGTGTTGAAATCCAAAATCTCAAGGTAAATATCTTAGGGTGGCACACTTGGGAGGTGAATAGATCATAAGGACAGAGTTCTCATGAATAGGATTGCTGCCCTTATCAAAGATGCCTGAGAGTGAGGATTCTTCTCTCCACCATATGAGAACATGATTACAAAGTATCATCTTTGAAGTGAGCCCTGACCAAACATCAAACCTGCAGAAGCTTTGAACTTAGCCTTTCTAGTTCTAGAAATGCAAGAAATTAATATCAATTGTTTTTAAGTTACCTGGTTTAAGGTATTTTTGTTACAGTAGCCCAAAGGGACTAAGACACTGCCTGTACTGTGTTTGCTCAGTGTGATTGGCAGAGATTGACAAACTTCTTTTGTAAAAGGCCAAATAGTAAACATCTGAGTTTCCCAATACACACAACTTCCTTGCCAGACCACACCACTGAGCTCTCCACATGATTCACAGATAAACTTTAGAGCAATGACTTACATGCTGGGGAAAAGAGTGTGCTGTGCTAATTTGAAGTAGTCTGTTTGTGTTTAAGGTACCAGGTCCCAAGAAAAATGACATAAAGGGCACAACAAGTTCTCTGGAGCTAAAGTAGCATCCTGGTTTTGGATACTTAGGGCCAAGATCGAGAAGCCCAGTGGTATTAAAAAGCACTATTATTACTCCACCCTGAAACATCCAGTTCCACACTCTCTCCATCCCATCCCTATTATGCCCCCAGAGCCAAATCTCTCCTACCCAGGACCTTTATTTGACCCTGCATTTTTTTTTAACCTGATGCAGTTCAAGAATATTTAAAAAATCAGAGAATTGCTTATAAAAGTCCAGGTAGGGGGGCTGGGGTCGTGGCTCAGCGGCAGAGCGCTCGCCTCGAATGTGCGCGGCCCGGGTTCGATCCTCAGCACCACGTAAACATAAATGCATTGCATTGTGTACAACTAAAGTAAATAAATAAATATTTTTTAAAAAGTCCAGGTAGGTAACATCTCTTTAAAAATAAACCTAAACATCAAGAAACAAAAGCCATAACAAAACAGATAAAGAAAACCTGTGTGTGACTGAGTTGTGGTTGTCCAGATTCAGTGGTGCTTCCGTATCTCATCTGCTGCTGCTCCATGCTGTCTCTCCCGGCTTCATTTACTTCATTACCTTCCTGGCCTTGGAAAGCATTTTACTTGGAGAACTCAGATGAAGAGAATATCAACTCCCACAAAAGAATAAAAATCAGCCCAAGAACACATCCCTCTTCCTTGGTATAAAGGTTGAAGGTGACCCTTCTCCTCTTAGAACTATATCTGTCCCCACATGAGCCTGACAACTGAAGACCAGGGATAGACTAAACGAGTCTGACTCTCAAGATACAGAGCTTCAGTCTTCAAAGTCTCACTCACGTTCAGGGTCAAGGTGCCTTCTAAAGGATCTCTGTCTGCCCACTGATTGCCTCAAAAGCAAGGCTCATAGTTAACCACAAGACATCTGTGTGAAGCATGCTCTATTATTTGACATAATCGAACTTGCATCACATTAGAGTTCCATAGCCCTGCTGACGCAACTAAGGTGGTACAGGGTTCCAAGAGATTTTTGGCCTGAGTCAAAGATGGGAAGTATCAGGAAGTCATCAAATTCAAATGATGGCCAGGCATGGTGTTGCACACCTTTAATCCCAGTAACTTGGGAGGTTGCAGCAGAGGATCACAAATTCTTGGCTAACATTGGCAACTCAGTAAGACACTGTCTCAAAATGAAAAATAAAAATTAAAAGGGCAGGGGGATGCAGCTCAGTGGTAGAGCACCCATGGGTTCAATCCCCCATGCCAATATATATATACACATATATACATACACACACACACACACACACACACACACACATATATATATATATATATATCTGAGAAAAACCAAGCCCTTAAGACCAACAAAAGGTAAAAAAGGAACACATACTTAAACACATATATACCTGAATTCATATGCATATATGATTTCAGAGTACAAGAGACAACAATCAAGACAGATCTGGTCATTTTTAACTGCCAAGGACAAGCCCCCTGATCACGGATTCACAGTAAAAACAGGGGCTGTTATTATCAACTAATTCACGGGAGAGAGACTGCTGTCCCAGAACAGGGCCTGAGAACTGAGAACTCATGGCCAGCAACAGATGCTGGGTCAGGCTTCATGGATAGATGGTCTCCTGAGTCACAGGGCTAGACATTTTTACACAGTTCCTTTTAACATTCTTAAAGTCCTAGCAAATAGGAAGAAATGATATTTTGATTGATTTACATTCATTCCTGGTACAAAAACTCAGAATATTGCTTAAAGAAATTAGAAAAAAAAAAAAAAAAAAAGGCCCTGCTTTTGGATGATTCTCTTCTACTTTCATATTCTTTTGTTTACTGATAACTTGCTTCCCGATTTTAAATTTGCCATTTTACATATAAATTTTATTGAACTATGTGATGGTTTAAACAGATTTTAATAATTCTTTTTTAGAAAGCTCATTTACAAAAGAAAAATCACAAGGTCCATTTGGCCACATGCCCAGAAAGGAAATGGTCTTACCAAATGGTACTGAATGTATACTACCACCCTCCACCTTCAGCTTCCTTCCAATTTACAAGTTATATTTCTCTCTGTATTAGTTAATTGTAGGTTTGAGGTACACATTGCCAGGTAATTTTGAGTATAATTAAATCTATCCTTTTGTGAGAAAAATATGCAAAGCATTTTATGTTAAAACAGATTTACCACACGTATTATGAATAAAAATGTAAATTCACCATAATCGGTATGCCTAACCCCTGTCTTTTCTCATCTTAGAAATGTAAACTATCAGAAAGCTACCTTTAAATAGTTTCAGATTCTTTTTGCCTTATCCTCTCTTCCACCGTTTTCCAGTTAAATCACTCTCTTCTTCCCTTTTCACATATGCACTCTTCTCTCAGAATTCATTTTATTCAACAAGTTTAATACCTACTCATTATAAGCATAATATAATAAACTAGGCATATAAAGCAAAATTATATTTTCCTCAAGAAACTCATAATCTAGTAAAAAGATATTTGAGTTAAATGCACTTTATTAAAGCATCTATTTTCTCACTAATAACAACTGAGTGCTTAATATATTTCTGGTACTGTGCTAGAGAGGGGTTAAATAAAAAAGCATTGGCCATGATATAATGGTATTTACAATCTACAGCATGGGGAGGTGATATATGTAATTAAAATTGAGTGGAGTTTTATAAAGATAAAGAGGATGTTCTAAAGAAAATAAGGCAAAAGCTTGTCTTAGGGACAACTTCTTCATGAAAGGAGTCCAAGAAGGAACAGAGAAATCAAAATGAATCCAACTTGTGCTGAATCTTAACACATATAAAGGATCTGATAAGAGAAAGTGAAGAAGAGGTGTGGTATTTCCAGCAAAGGAAATAGATATACAAAAGCATGGAAATATGAAAGAGCATTTAGGTAATGGAAAGTTTTCCACAGAGCTGGAACCTAAGTTCTGTAGTGGGAAGAGTCAGTATCTGAAATAGTGATAGTGGATGAGAGGTCTTTCAGGCCACAGTGAGAAGTTTGAACTTCATCTGATAAACAATTGAGGAATTTCATTTTTCATGAAAAAAAATTTGCGACCAGATTCATATTAAAAAGTATCACACTGATTATGAAAGAGTTTTGGACAGGGCAAGAATCTTGGCAGGGGAAAATAAGAGGATATTATAATTTTAATGTAGTACATATGTAGAAATCAGAAAGTCTGAGTGTGATGTACTGGATTCATTCAGGGATGGATTTGTAAGGTTTGGAATTATGTTGGTGACCGAATGAGAAAGTAGCAAAAGCACAACACACATAAAGGAATATGCCAAGGAGTCAATGACTTAGAGATCCAGAAAAAATAAGGGAGGATCAGAGAAAAAAAAAATGACTGCAGGATTTAATATGAGACCTTATATATCCAGATCAGATCCTCCCTTTACTTAAAATTAATAAATCAAATAGTTATCATGCAGAGATAGCTACACATTTAAGCCTGTGGCTCAAGAAAGAGAAGAATCTTAGAGGTTCTTATTTTTAGAACCATCCATTTATAAAGTACCATTGGAACCTTGGAAATGCATCGAAAGAAAGCAATGTACAACCTTTCCTGAATAATAACTATAGTAACAGAAATAGAGAAGATTTAATATTGACTTATCACTGCACCTACATTTGGAGACAGGGAAGACTGAAGAACATGTTGAAACAACACCTAAGATTAAAGAAGACCCAAAACACTAATGTGCTATGAAAGCCAGTAGATAACAGACAACATGATGTTTTCAGATTTGGGTGTATACTGATATCTTTAGAGAGAATAGTCACAGCTGACAGAAGGAAGTAGAATCCAATTGGCAACTAGCTATGGGTATTAGAAGTGGGGGACAATAAAACTTCTTGCCTTTTTATTCATTTCCCTATTCCTATTCTGCAAGAGAGAACTGACTATGCCAATTGTTCAGATTCAGAATTGTGATCTAACCACCTCTTATAAAAAGGAAAATCAGTGTATTTTAAAACTTTTCTTCTTTCTACTCTATAAACCAAAATTGTCATACTGAGTCAAGGTGCCTTCTTGAGATACTGATATTTTTCTTCTTCTGATGAATGGAAACCATATATAATATGATCATCACTTATGAGTTCTAGGCATTGTTAAAATGGAGGCTTATCAAGGAAAAAATGGCCCTGATTCTCTTTGAGCATTAATTATGTGATCTAACACATAAATTAAAAAAATATAAGGAGCCAGGCGTGGTGGTGCACGCCTGTAATCCCAGCACTTGGGAGGCTGAGGCAGGAGGATCACGAGTTCAAAGCCAGCCTCAGCAATGGGGAGGCACTTAGCAACTCAGTGAGACCCTGTCTCTAATAAAATACAAAAAAGGGGCTGGGGATGTGGCCCAGTGGTCTAGTGCCCCTGAGTTCAATCCCTGGTACAAAAAAAATAAAAATAAAAATAAAAAATAAGGAACTGCATTTAGAATGAAGTTCAGATACTAATTTTCTTCCTTTTTTTTTTTTAACTTTTCATTATCATTTGTGCAGCAAAATGAGCCCATTCAGGAACGTTGAATATCCTAAGGCAAGATTTGGGTATTCCTATGAGAGTGAGCCAGATATAATCAACACCACTAAAAACCCTAACAGTAGAATAGTAGTAGTAATAGTAGTAGTAGTAGTAGTAGTAGTAGTAGTAGTAGTAGTAGTCAGCAACTAGATTGCAAGAAAGTATACTAATGGTTCACTAGTGATCACATGGCACTTTGTAGTTCTAGAATTCTATTTGGTACTTTTTATGATTTCTAAGTCTCTGCTGAGATTTAACAATTTGGATTTAGTTTTTATACAGAAATTGGAATTTCTCCTTCTAACAGTCTCCAAATTTCTTCTCTCAATGTCCAGCAATAGTGACTACCTTCAGCTCTGTTTTATGATTCTCAGGATAATACCTTCAAACATCTCCAAACCAGAATGATTTCTGAACTCATTATTCTGTTATTCTGAACACAGCATAGTTTTAAACATCCTCCTTTAAATACAATTCTTAAGAAAGTGTCTATTAATACAAAACACATTAAGACTATTATCTGCTTTTTCAGCACAGAATGCTAAAATTCATGCTGCTCAATATTATATTCACGTTTTAGTAGTCTTCAGTTCCTTTAAAGCTTGAGACCAATTAAAATTGTCAAGCTGTTTTCTGAGTTCATCATAAGGTAAGTTTGCAGATAGGACTTGTCCTTTGGAAGAACAGCAACATAAGCTTCCTCATTTTGTATATATGTAATTTATTTAGGGATGTGTCCTAAAATTATCTCCATAAATTCAATGATTTTTATAGATTCACTCATTTATTAATATTTATTCATTCAGGTAACACTGAAAACCTCTCAGTCACTTGGGAATGCAGTGGTGAATTTCACTGACAAAGTTACTCTTCTCTTCAAATTAATACCCTAATTTAGGGTGATAAATTATATACAGGTAAACAAGTAATATTATGAAATGATACATCTAAAAATAAAATAAAGCAGTGTAATATGGTAATATAGTATAGATGATGGAGGAGGCATAATTTGGATTGAAATCAATATTGTTCTGTCTGAAGTGATACTTGAGCTGAAATATAAATGATAACATGGAGCCTACTGAAACCATCTGAAATCTAAGTATGGTGCTGATCATAGTCACTTTTCTATGTCTTTGAGCCATCTGCAAATAACTCTGTATCTTGTTCTCATTACCTCTTAGAAAAGCTTAGAGTTAGAGACAAAGTCATGTGACAGTTTAGTAACTCCTTCCTTCTAGCTAAAATGCTTCTATTAATCACTCTCATTGGGTATTTTCATCATGAAGTAATAAATCCATTTAATTTTTGTGTAATGTCAATTTTTCTCCATCCAGACAAGATTATTTATTCAACTATATTATTCATATACTGGAATATGTTCTCCATTTTGTTAACCAAAGCAATTTATACTGGCTTGAGTTTTCCCTTATATATTTTTTCTCCCTCCTTTTATTCCAAATGACAAAGTACGTGCACACTACACACACACACACACACACACACACACACACACACACAAATAAAAGTAGTTAAAAATTTTCTGTCAATGGGGACATGGCAAGTATTTATCTCCTCCCTTCCTCAAATGACCAGGTGTGAAAATCAGTGGCAGGCAATAAATGTGAGAGTAATTATTAAATAAAATGACTGAATAAGTACCAGAAGTTAAGAAATGAAATGGCCACAAAAGAAAGAATTAATCAGGCAATATCGGGTAAATGAAAGGATTTTAGCAAATGGTTATGTTCTGCACAGATGAAGAATTTTCTGCATGAATAATGGATACAGCATTACTAGGGACAAAACAAAATTTATACATGAAATTCCTGGTTGCAAAACATCCATTATAGACCTTAATGATCTATTTTACTTCATAACACATATTAGTTCCTTGGCTAGTACCTAAGAAGCAATTATCTTTATGCACTCACTTATTCAATTTTACCTATGGGAAGGAAATGGTCCTGGATAGACTGTGAAATCCTCTCTGTAAGCTCTTAGTTAGTCATTCCCAGAGAAGGAATTGGTCAAGCTGAAGAACAGGCCTTTCTGAGATATTTCTTGATGCCACACAGCTTAGCCCATATGTGTCACACTCCTCATAGTAAGTTATATCTATGTTACACCAACTCCTGACAGTTGTAGAGACAAATTCATTAGGGAAAAAACACTAATATCTTGATTTGAATTGATCACTCTCCACTAAATGTCATTTATAGATACAAATGTAACATGCACACAGTCCGCCCCAGGATAGTCAACCCTAGAAGGAAACAATATCCAGTAACATAATGGACAAATTTAAAACTATTTACTTCACATATAAGAAATATAGTCTATCTCTGCTTGAGTTGCAATAAGCAGCACAAGAGACAATTGTTTTATATAAAGAGTGTGCGTCATCATAAATTTTTAAAAATTACAAAGCATGTGGAAGAGTTTAGATTTGTGTTAGGCTGCACCTTTTTAGTTTTCTCTTGGACTAAGTAATACCTATTTTCTTATCTTTCTGCACCATGACATTTTAATTTTCTTAATATGACTCACATCTAAATTTCTTAAATCTTTAGAATTGTGGTATCAAACTGGGTATAGAGCTCCAAAAGCAGATGTTTGATAAGTGCTGGCTTTTCTGGGGGGATCATGGCCTTGTGCTCACTTGCAGTTCCCAAGTCCATGAATCCCAAAGTTATACTCACATCTAAAGGAAAGAAATGCAACAATTTTTACCTCTTCTAGTGGGAAAGCAAATCAATAAAAATACTCCATTATCACTTTGATTCCTTAATGCCTTGAAATAACATATTTGCTTCCACAACATTTATTAGAAGTACTGCCATTTTAGAAGATACAAATAAACACTATTAAGCTAAGGCTCAGATGCCTGCAACACTAGGTATTAGCACATTGATTTTGAGACACTGTATTAAGGATTAGGCTGATATTTTGATCACCATAGTTCACTTACATGATAGTTACAAGGGTAAAAAGCCAACTTCCAAAGAGTTATCCTTATATATGCTGAGAAAAAAAAAATGTTTTATCCATTTTTTAAAAACACTAGTTTTGAAATATAAAATATTATTTTGGAAACACTGAGAATATAATCAATTATGTATTCTCAAAAAATAAACTTGAAAGGTAAGAAAAATAGAGATAAAACATTAATGAATGAAATAAATCTTTTCCCCCATCATCTCTAAGCTGGGTCTTATAAAAGGTAATGATCCAGTTGACAGAGTAAATTATTGTTTTAATAGGCATATCCATTGTCTTATTAGTGGCTGAAATTGACTCTCTATGATGCAGTGTGGGTAATGGTTTAACAAAACCTCTATGATGTAGCATGGGTAATGGTTTAGAAAACCCTTTCCCCTGCTTCACGAGCATTTTTTTTTTTCTTTTTTGTTAACTTTTTAACTTTGTTTCTCTAGGGACAAGCTAAAGGTAAAATGCCAACTCTGTTAGCAGGCAATATTGATTACGGTAGAAATGATCCCTGACAGAAAGTCTTCATTTGGACTTGGAAAAACTACAAAGGCACGATACAAGTAGATGTAAACACATGGTTTGGGTTTTACTGAGTATATTGGTCCCTGTATCCAGACATGAACTTTTAATTGCCCCTAGAAATTGAGCTTATGGAGATAATACAAGAAAACTTGCCTCATGTGGAAGTGGTTTCTAAGTAAAGGAGGCTCTAAATTAATTCATTGTGAATCTCATTGTACATGGGATATCCCCTGTTGGCTGCATAAAATCCTGCAAGGACTCCTAAGAGAAATAACTGTCATTGCTCTGTTGGCAAGATACAGTTCCTTTCCTATATAGTTTTGAGTAGAATGATGCCAAATATAGTCTGTGGTGGCCTTGTGAATCTGAATGTTTATTTGGACACCATTTAAAACCCACATATACATCGCCATTGCAAACTGAATTATGTTGTAGATATCGTATGCTTAGTTCTCCAGCTTTAAATAAATATGCAATTTTTAAAAACCTGATATGATATATATATATGTGTGTGTGTGTGTGTGTGTGTGTGTGTGTGTGTGTGTGTGTGTATCATCACTGGTAGCATACCAAAGGTGAGTGCATTGGCTGTAAAGAATATAAATGTATGATAGTGGAATGAGATGGACATCATTACCATAGGTACATGTATGACTGCACATATGGTGTGACACTACATTGTGGACAACCATAGAAATGTAAATTTGTGCTGCAATTATGTACAATGAATCAAAATGCATTTTGCTGTCATATATACCTAATTAAAATTAATTAATTTTTAAAAATATAAATAAATTAATAATACCAGCTAAAGCTGGTTTGCTTTCTATGATTACATATGCACACTTCTGAATAATATCAGTGAAAATATATTCTTCTTTACCCAAACAACCTGATCCCACTTATAAACATTGGTACATGTTATAACCTATTTGCAGCATTTAGCTTTTAAGGAGATTTATATACATCTAATGGGAGTTAGAATCTAAGGCCCTGCATAGGCATGATGGATTGCCAAGTAATTAATAATAAAAACAATGATTATTAGAAGAGGCATTTCTATCTTATGGTTGCATTCTTTTCTCTTATCATCAAAGCCATTTCCAAAGAGTATAAGGCCATTACCAAACTGCAGTGTCTTCTCCCAATACCTACTTGACCCCCATACTAGAACTTTACAGATGAAGTGAACCAGAGAAGTCTGGGTAAGTTTTCATGTATCTATTTAGACAAAAAGGAAATGCAACTATTCTGAGTCTCCATTATATTTTGCCCTATTCTTGGCACTGAATGACAAAAATCCCAAGAAAACTGTACAAATTCCAAGTATTCTAAAAATCATATGTATAGTCTTATTATGCTAGGCAAGGCCTTGAGAGCTTTGAATCTGTTATCTGTCATTAGAGCTCTCATCCACAAACTCATTTCAATTCCAGTGTAGACATGGAAGAAAACTAAAAACAAATGACATATATTTGAGAAAGGAGTCCACTTTGAAATTGTCCAAAGAGAAAGGAAAAGTGTAGATTCATGGAATTTAAAACAAAACCTCTTTGTCACTTTTTTTTTTTTTTTTTTTTTAACAAATAAACCTCACTTTTTTGTCAGTTTGTCTACTGTGCCATGAGATAGGATCCCATCTTCATTATATTCCACTCTAGGTTGATCTCTGAAATTCCATGATTCTTGTCTACATATTTCATAGGGTCCCTACTTCTTTCAAAGTCTATGGCCTTTTAACTCATTTAAATTATTGGCAATAACTAGAAAACTTATAAAAGAAAGGAACATTAATTTGGTAATTCATCCCTATTTCTGGGAAAACAAATCACAAGTCATGGCATAGTTCACTAAGTAATTGTTTTTCTTTCCCTCTTTAAAATGCCTTTCACATTGTAACTTTGTCTTCCCTGAGCTTAGTTACTCTCCTATATCATTGATTTTTGAAAAAGTCACTGAAATCTCTTATCTCACAACTTAATTATGCCTCTGTAAGCAGTATAAGTAGGTTAGAAATTCTTTTCCCTCCATTTAATTTAATCAGAAGTTACTTCTTCAATAAAGATCCCCAGTGCTATGGTAAGCAGCTTTATGAATCAGAGAAGAGTTAAAGAGATGAATCCAAGTACTAGGATATAATCAGCAAAGGACACTGTCAATAAGTGCGAGGCTAATAGAATTGCTTTAAATCTTGGATAAATTAAAGTAAGACCACATAATTTCAGATACTACAAATAATTCCCTACTGGGATAAAAACTCTTGTAGACAAGATCAAAGATCAATGACAACCAGCTACTTTAAACACAGGCATTTTTCCTTGTTAAACGTTCCTGTAAATGCCTTCTCAGCAATGGGGTAGTTTTCTAGTAGAAAAAAATTAAATGTTCAAAGTGTAACACCTTTTATTTATGATTTTTAAAATATAGAACCAACTTTACATTCTTAAGAAGAAATATCACCTGATCTATGTTCAGAAGAGATTTTGTATGTTTTAAGAAACATATGTAACTGCTTAACTTAAAAATTTTTAGAGAAGACTATATCTCAATGTGTAGTCACTAGGATGAAACTTCCAAATTAACATTCAAGGAAAATATATATAATCATCACACATTAGCTGCAGGACAGAAATGTAAATTATAGAGTACTTTACATGCATGTGATAGGACATTTTGGTTACTAAGAGCTCGATGGGCCAGGGAAGGAAGAATGTGAATTGTGACTGAAAGACAATAAAAATCATTGAAGAAAACATAATTATTATTTGTTTAAAAATATAAACCTTATGATGAAATCAAATAAATACAATAGACAAAAATAGTGCAGGGAACAAACTCTGAGCTGTGCTTCTACCTGAATGTTTGGTGTTCAGAACACACTGATAGGATATCATGAAGTATGATGGAAAAATAATGCTTTGCTTTATGAAAAAAGAGTTCATTTGAGTTTATTATTCATCCTTGCCCCAATATGAATGAATCCCAGGTAATAGAAAGGGTATAGGCTTCAGAGACCTGTAGAAGTTGGTTTAAATCATGACACTCAAGACACCGTCTTTTCCTACACATGGTGTAGGGCCAGTCCTTAAACTCTCTGTGATTTGTTATTTTTTAAATTTTAGAAACAATTTTATCCAGATATTGTCAAGGCAGCATTAAAATATGCTCAAAGCACCCATGAAAGGAGCCTGTATTTGATGCTCAGAGGTGCCATATAATGTTTCACAACTGGATACCTTGAAACAATAGGAATTAATTCCCTCACAGTTTTTTTTTAATTTTTAATTTTTAGATTTGTTCCAATTAGTTATACCTGATAGTAGAATGCATTTTGACACACTGTACGCAAATGGAACACAACTTCTCCTTCCTCTGGCTGAACATGGTGCAGAGTCACACCTGTAGTGTAATCATATATGTATATAGGGTAAAAATGTTCATTTCATTCCACTGTCTTTCTCATCCCCACAGCCCCTCCTCTCCATCATTCCTCTCTGCACAATCCAAAGTCCCTTCATTCCCTTCCCCCCATTATGGATCAGCATCCAATTATCCCATTTATTGATTCTTGATTTTAATTTTTGGGCTTTAGGAGTTTGGTTAAGGAAGTCAGGTCCTAAGCTGACATGGTGGAGATTTGGTCCTACTTTTTCTTCTGTTACGCACAATGTCTCTGTTCTAGTGCCTGAGTCTTTAATGCACTTTGAGTTGATTTTGGTGCAGGGTGAGAGAAAGAGGTTTGATTTCATTTTGCTACAAATGGATTTCCAGTTTTCCCAGCACTATAGGCTATCTTGAATAGGCTATCTTTCTCCAATGTATGTTTTTGACACATTTGTCCAGTATGAGATAACAGTATTTATGTGGGTTTGTCTCTGTGTCTTCTATTCTGTACCATTGGTCTACATGTCTGTTTTGGTGCCAATACCATGCCATTTTTGTTACCATGGCTCTGTAGTATAGTTTAAGGTCTAGTATTGTAAAGCCTCCTGCTTCACTCTGCTTGCTAAGGATTGCTTTGGCTCTCCTGGGTCTCTTATTTTTTCAAATGAATTTCATGATTGCTTTTCCTAGTTCTATGAAGAATGTCAATGGGATTTTAGTAGGAATTGCATTAAATCTGTATAACAGTTTTGGTAGTATGTCCATTTTGAGAATATTAATTCTGCCTATGCAAATGCATGGAAGATCTTTCCATCTTCTAAGGTCCTCCTCAATTTCCTTCTTTAGTGTTCTGTAGTTTTCATTGTAGATGTCTTTTACTTCTTCTGTTAGGTTGATTCCCAAGTATTTTATTTTTGAGGCTATAATGAATGGAGTAGTTTTCCTAACTTCTCTTTTGTTAACTTACTACTAATGTATAGAAATGCATTTGATTTATGGGTATTGATTTTATATCCTGCTACTTTGATGAATTCATTTATTAGTTCTAGAAGTCTTTTGGTGGAGTTTTTGGGGTCTTCTAAATATAGAATCATGTCATCGGCAAATAGTGATAGTTTGAATTCTTCTTTTCCTACTCATATCCCTTTAATTTCTTTCTTTTGTCTAATTGCTCTGGCTAGAGTTTCAAGAACTTTGTTGAATAGAAATGGTGAAAAAGGGCATCATTGATTGTTCTAGTTTTTAGGGGGAATGCTTCCCTCCCAGTTTTGAAGGGGAAAATTCCAATCGAGGTTATAACATGACTGCACCCCTCCAGAGGCTCCAGGATTTCTGGAGCTCCAGGCTGCTCCATCTTCATGTGAACTTTCCTTTGTATGTTCTTGCTTTTATTTATTATGAAGGCATTTGTCATTGGATTAGGAACCTCCAGTGGAGAGAATGGCAGAGCAGTGTCTGAGATTGGGGTTTCTGATGACCTCATGGCTGTGGCATGCTTGGTGCCTGGGAAAGTTTCTGTGCAAAGGTGCAGAATGCCTAACTGCTGTGGTAATTCCCTCCATGAGGAGGCTCTGTGCTAGAGTCTTATCAACCTTGACCTTGATCTCAAGTACATAGTTTCTGGGAATAGAGGGACTTTCTTGGTAGACAACCACAATGTTTCGCCAGCTCTACTACTCCAGAACCTACATGCCTAACAGTAACTTCAAACAATGGACTTTCTTGAGAGCTACACAAAGCTTTTAACATTGCACATTGCACATTACAACTGTAGAATGCAACGATGAGAAAGCCAAATAATGTTTCTAGCCCTGTAAATTTCCTGAATACAAAGAATAATGCATAATGCTTGCATAGTCTTTAACCTGATAATAAGACATATATAAATAAAGATTGCCAGCATAATTCTTTAGACCTGCTTCTCTATCGGAGCAGTGCTTCGTCTGACCCAAGCTTTATCATCAAAATCTGTGTCTGTGAGTCTTTATTTTACTTATCGCCCTTCCCCTCGCTCAGCAAACCTCTCTGGATAATCCAGGATGTTATCATCTCAAGATTTTTATCTGCAATGATTCTATTTCCAAATAAGGCCTCATTCACAAGTTCTGGTACATGGACATACTTTGGAAGGAAACCACCATTCAACCCATTATAAAACCTAAAATTTAAAAATGCTCAGCACATGGAATATCTTTATGCTAGAACATAAATTTATAGGATGTTTAAGAAATATAGGGATAAATGAACAGTTATAAGACACTGATAGCAAAATTTGTCCTAAATTACAAATATCACCATTTTTCTAAGGCTAAAATATTTATACAACTTGTACTTGCGTAAGTTCTCTGTTTTACCAGATCAGTTCTAGAGAGAAGTTGTGTCTTCCTCTTAACTATTATATCGCAAGGCTCTAACATAGTGCTTAAAATTTAGAGGGAGCTCAATAACTATCAATTAGATAAATGAAAGAATAGCAAGAAACAAATTCCCATCTGTCAAAAAAGTCTCACAGCTAGTTGAGACAAAGCCAGGTCTAGAACTGGCCACTCTGATTACTGTTGCTACCATGGGGACTATTTTTGCATTTGTTAGTTTGTTTTTAATATGAGCTAATTGAACAACACATTAGTACTACAAGAAAGTACTCAGAGGAATTCTTCCTGCTGTTTGACTTAGAACTACTATGTGACTGATCAGTCATTTCAGAGAGCCTGATCACTCAGAAAGCCATATGGTTCTGATTAGTTACACTGAACAGATCAAAGTCATTCTATGCAAGATAATGCTAGTGTTCAAAATGTGTCATGAGCTACTACAACCAGGATTATTGCAAAAAGGAGCCCAGGTGGTGGGATTGGAGAGCACCAGGCAAGGTTCCTGCCAGAATGTCTCTTCTGCCTTCTAAAAGTTCCATTGGAGATTAGTCCTCTAGATCACAAACGCAATGCACTTTTGAAAATCCCCATTAAAATGCAAATACATTCTGGGAAGAAATCATATTTTAGTTCTCTATCAGGCAACAAGAATGTCTTGAAGACATATTCTTATATTCCAAAATAAAGGCACCAGGTATTACAGGAACAGAGAAGGAAGCTGTTGATTCTAACTGAAAGGAAAAGAAAGTAGTAGAAATTGGAATGGATTCTGAAAAATGAATTCAATTTTGACTATAATAAAAGGAGAAAAGGTCATTAAAGTCTGAGCAAAGTAGAAAGGGATAATACTGTCCACAACTAGAAAAAATAAGTAGATAAATGAGGGACAAGAAGAAAATGAGCAGAGGGGAAGGACAGAAAGTAGTCCTAAGTAGTCACTATGTTTCCAGCATTTTCTAAAATTTCAGAGTAAGCCTGAGGGTCGTATAAGCTCTGTGACAGATTTGTGGGCTGGACCTCACTAAAAGATAGAGATGCCATATTCTGAAGCAAGTGGGTTTAGGGAAGATCAAGCCCAAAGATGAATGTTACAGACTGGAAAGGAATTCTTTGAGCTCATTCCTACCCTCTCACAAATGTCTAGGTTGATCTTAGAAGCCAGCTACAGAGTAGGGACTAGAGAGGGAGCTATCAATCATTCACAGGCTGCACCAAGCTGTATCTGAGATGTGCTGCCCTCAGCCAAGTAGCTCAGAGTAGGCCTGACCCTTCTCTGCATTCTCCTGGCCACCAATCCTCTGGGTAGCTGCTCCTCCAAGCAATTGCCAGCTCCAACCCCACCCCTACTTTTCTTCTTTCTCATCTCTTGATTCTCTTCATGCAATTGCCCAAAACCTTTTTTATTATCATTAATATCTTTGTGTTGGTTTGATATATCTGCAGGAGGTTCTAGAGGAAATAAGACAGTGCTGCCAAAAGTCTTTAATAAAAGACTAGTTAGTTGCCCCCAAATATTTATATAGGAGCAACTGTCTATTTAACTGCGTTGGTGAGGAAAAAAATGTTTGCCTAACTGGGGAAATTGCTTCTCCAGCATTTGCATGGCCTAATAAAAGATTAACAGCACACCTAGCATGGAAGCACTGCTTAAAAGCCTCAGCCTGTGCTTGTAAGCTCAAAATTGCTGTTTTCAAGTGTCTACTTCCTGCTGAGCTACTTTTGTTCCCTTCATGAAAGAAACTTCCCTGGTCTATTACGGGTGATGTATGCCTCTAATTTGCTTGAACATGCAGTCATTTCTAAAGATGACTTCATACATCTTATGTAGGGCTTTTTAAACGACTTAGAAAGGAAAAGTGAGTATTTAATAGCAAAATGCATGTCTGAGGGGCTCTAGTCATAAGAGTGATCTTTTAAATGGATTTTTTTTTCTCTATAGGGATAAGATTATTTAATTTTTTTTTTTTTTTTTTTTTTTTTAGTTTGTAGATGGACACAATACCTTTATTTTGTTTATTTTTATGTGGTGCCAGGATTGAACTCAGTGCCTCACACATGCTCAGCAAGTACTCTACCACTGAGCCACGACCCTGGCCCAAGATTTTTTTTTTTTTTTTTTTTTTTTTTTTTTTTTTTTTTAAAAAGACTGGCCTCCTTCCTTGTTGCTGTACACACTCAAAAATAGAAATTAGTAATTTCCTGAATATTCATGTTGTCCCTGTTTAAATAAAAGGTTATTCAGAGCTAAGCACATTTTGAGTTACTATTATTTTATGTACCATTTAAGCAATATTAGAAATTGGTATAACAATGAGTTTAGTAACTTTTTCTAGTTTTTGAAAACTTGAAACATTTATGTATGGAAGATTACTGTTTCCCTGATCAAATTGGAAGCCTCATTTGTTGTTGGTGGTGGTGGTTGTTTGTTTGTCTGGTTTTTTTCCATCTCTTATTTGGGAAGAGTTTAAGATAACCAAAGTAAAACTCCTTCATCTTTACTTTTAGAGTCTCTGTTCCCTAACAATTTTCTTTCATTAATAACACCAGAATGATTTTTTAATCCTTCTTCTTGTTCAACAACGAAAGTTGTAATTAAGAAGAGCTTTTCTGTTGTATTTTCTTTAGTTTCAAGGATGCAGTGGTTGTTAAGTGAAACAAAAAAGAACTGTCATTACCATTATAGTATAATATTCTTTTCAAAGAAAGGAGAAAGTTAGGTTTCTCCTGGAAAGGAGGAGACAGGATACCCAAGAACAGCTGCTAACAGGAAGCTTTCAAGGTATTGATATAGAAAAGATCATTTTTCTCATTTCATGCCATATAATAGGTTTCATTCTTTAAAAAAAAAATGAAATTCCAAGATGACTCACAGATGGAATCTTTTTATCTATAAGGCTTGGGTTAAGCTTTTGCAAATTAATGTCCTTCACAGGCAATTTAAGTAGAAACAGCCACCTCACTGATCTTTCATGATCTGTGTCACTTCACAAATCCAGTCACTTGCTTCACTGATGGATGAATGAACTTTGCCTAATCTACAGTCTTAGCTCTAATAGGCCAAAACTAATAAAGAAATCTATATGGAGCAACTATTTGCCCTGGTGAGAGATTATAGCTAAAGCTTCTGAATTTTGATTTTTCCTAAATTAAATAAGAAAAGATGAAGATACTACAAGATAATGAGAAAGTCAATGAAGCAGTCAGGCAATGGCCCAGGCCAAATCTGGGATAAATATTTATTCGTTGTTATTCTCATAGAAAATGTGCCTGGTGCCTGAATGCCCAGAGCCATGTGGACCTGGCTTGCTGAACGAACCTCTTCCTCCATAAGGTCAGTACTTAATCTGATTACACCTGTAGGCTAATTTCTTTTTAATGTGGTTCTAGAAGAGAATCTTAGAAAAATCAGATCATTTATTGGCCACTGATTACAGAAGATGTGCATTGGCAAACTTAGAAGGAAAGAGAACACAGGCTTTAATAAAACTTGTTTTACTAAGTCTGTGACCTTGGGAAAGACAATTTAAAATTCACATGACTGGAGTTGTTTGGTGGTATTCTATGCATTGCTAAAGATCTCAACTGTTGAATTCCTCCCATGTCATTTAGCTCTTCAGTGTGCCCAAAATAATGACACTCAGAGTGGCTATGAGAATCCAATAATAAAAAAAAAAAAATGTGTAAGAAAGTAACTGATGAAATATGTAAGAAAGTAACTGTGAAATATACAGGAGCATCATTGATTTGGTAGTTTTGTTATTTTGACTAGTAAACAAATTCCACATGAAAAGTAATTTTTTCCACCTTGAAAATGCAGATATTCTTATTTTTGTAATCTATATGGTCCTGAAATTTTTGAAACTCATTAAGAAATTCTTTATAAAGCCAATTATTCTTTCACAGCATAGCAAACTGAATTCTATCACCAAAGATATTTAAATAAATTTGAATTTATTTAATAATATAGACATACACATACCATGCCCTTGCTGTGTGACTGTGGCATCTCTCAACAGAGTGGGCAGAAGATGGTCCCTACCACCCCCAACTTTGGGTTTGGTTTGGCCATGTTTCCTGCTTGGACCAGTGGAATGTCAATGGACAAGAGAGGAGTAGAGGTTTAAATGTGCACTCAAGTTTGGCTTGCCCTCCCACCTAATGCATGCCAGGTACCCAGGACGATTAACAATTAAAAACACATACAGCAATATGGAACCTGAGACACAATTTGAAATAGACTTCCTCAGTGGACCCAAGACCCACATAGCAAAAAATAATTATGGTTATGACATAGCAAACTGACATAGAAAAGCATGTTATAGTCTCATGTTTTATAGAGAACAAGTAGCACATGGACCTTCCTTGCAGAGCTGGTTGGATTAAGAAAGAATTGAAGAAGAAAGATAGCTGTGGAAATAATAATAGATAATTCTTAAGAGTCTGTTTTATTCCATACATAAGGGATCCCTTCGTAAGTTCAAAACTAAAGCCACTGTGATTTTAAGAAATTGAAATAGTCTAAGGTAAAGATCAGCCCTTACTATTTCCTTAATTGAAGAAATTAGTGCATTGTGTCAATTTACATTTCTTCCATCAGGGTATGAGAGCATTTGTCTCTTTATACCCTTATCCAAATTTGATGTATCAAATTTATTAATTTGAAAAAAATCTGGTAAATGAAAATTACATTACATTTGACTTACCTTTAATTTCATATACTTACTGAACACTTTTTATGTTTCTATCAATTCTCTCTTAATATCATTTTCTCTTCATTATATTGCATGCAGTTGTTCTGTTCATATCTTTAAAAAGTTATATTTTAAAATCCTATTACCCCAACACTCAACTGTCAGCAACATATCCTACAAGAAATTATGTTCTTAAGAATGCTAAATTATATCTACAATTAATAAAATAGAGAATAATTTTAAATAATTCACAAAAATGTTGTAGAGGGAACCTTAAGTTTTTTTTTTTAACTAAACTGATTTTAATTATTTGCATTTATTAAATAAAATTCTAAGTAACTTTGAAAATCATGTTCCATATGTGCTGGTATGGGACAATATCCAAGACTTATTGAATGAAAACCCAAGAAAAATTTTAAGAGTGGTTGCTCAGAGGAATGAAAATAAGAAATAGAAAACCCAGAAGGAGAGGTATCTGGATGGAACATTTTTACTATACCATTCTATACCTTTTATAATGAGACTAGATTATTTTACAGCAAATAAAGAAACATTTTATAACAGGATATAGCATATTCTTAACAATTCTGGGACCTAAAACTTCAGACTGACAAAAAAAGAAAACTATAACGCAAACAACTAGAAAAAAAACACTATTAGAAATTTCATTGTTGAAGAGCCTTCCTATTATATACATATGTATATCAGAGTATAGTTTCATATTACACTGTTTTACAGTTTGTTTTCACTTAATAGTAGATGGTAATAAATTTCCAATAATAAATATCCTTCTGTCACATCATCTATAATATCTATAAACATAATTCTGTAGTACATATATAAATACATAAAATTAGAGGTAAAAGTCACATTTCTTATCTAGGTTTTTATAACCTGTAAGTCATACAAAGGACCCAAAATATTTGGCAAAATCAAGGACAATTAGTTATTGCTCTAAATATTTATTTGGATCCTTTCTATTTTAGAATTTTTATTTTTCCCATCTTTTCATTAATGTAATATTTAGTATTTATCCTGCTATATATTTGGTTATTTTCCTAAGTCTTAGTTTTACCTATCCTTACTTTCAAATGTATTATTTTACATGAAGAGAATCATCACAACATTACATATAACACCACTAATTTTGCCCCTTGAATTTTGTGCACAAAACTGAGGTCAACAAGGTGAACTGTGATACTCTGTTCACTATAGGAAAAAAAAATGGTAAGAGTGAATATTTAAACGTGATAAAAGGAAATTAATGCAAACTTGGACTGTCATGCAAATAATCCAAAAGAGTTTCCAAACCAAGGAAGCAATGTTATCATTAAACTAAGGTTTGAAAACATGCTTGAGATAATATATTGGTTGTAGCCAAATTTATAACCAATCAAACTTCAGTTTTGGTAAGCTTCATGTATGTTTTATGGAACAGCTTGAAACTGCCATTATTTGACCCTTCTGGATGTACACAAATCAAAGTACATCATAGAATAAAACCCATAACATTATATTGTAAGAGGTAATAGAAGTCAACCATTAAATATTCATAGTGATAGCTAATTGTCCCTGATTTTGCAAAATGTCATGGGTCCTAGGTATGACTTAAAGGTTACAAAGACTTAGATAAAAAAAAACATGATTTTTACCTCTAATTTTATTTATTTATTTATCTATCTATCTATTTATTTATTGGCAGTAGCAAGATTGAACACAGAGGTGCTCTATCTCTAAGCTACATTCCAGTCCTTTTTGTTTTATTTTGAGACAGGGTCTTACTATATTGCTGAAGCTGGCCTCAAACTTGCAATTCTTCTTCCTCTGCCTTCTGAGTTGCTGGAATTACAGGCAGTCATCACTGTGCCTTGGACCTCTAATAATGTACATGGCAAAATATGTTTCATAGCAGAATTGATTTCTAGTGACATATTCAACAAAGTTGTCACTTCTAAAAGTTACATAAAGAAAATTATCAAAATTAGGCCTTTTTTTCTTCATTCTATAAAACTGCACAGTTTAAGAATTATTAGACAAAAGATATTGGAAATCTTTTATAAAATGTGACTAAGAACTTCAGGATCAGTATACATTTACTTATATGACTGCTGTACTTCATCTATAGGGTTATTTTTAATATTGCACAGGAAAAATAAATGGTACTAAAATATTTATGTTAATTCTGTATTCTGCATTTCTATCACCAGAACTCTAAGATAGGAAAATAATATTTTCCCATTGGTTCATACCTGCATGTATTGATAGCAAATTATATTTAATAGCTGTCTCTAGAGTATTATTTTATAAGTGTAATTTAAAACATTCATTCTTTGCACATTACAGTTACCAAGATAAAGAGGTAGTTCAGTGGGTTCAAATTAAAAAGGGGCAATGGCAGTAATGAATACTGAAGACAGGTCCACAAAGAAATATCATTTGTGCTATCAAAGCATCACCCTTCTATTATGACACAGTTCTCGATTTCTCTTGATTTTGCCATCAGAGTTAGCTGAGGCAAACATGATTGCCAACCCATTGACACAAATCAGCTAGATAATCTTAGTCTTGCTGGGCATGGTGGTACATGACTATAATTCCAGCGACTCAGGAGACAGGAAGAAGGATTGCAAGTTAGGGTAGGCAATTTAGCCAGACCCTGTCTGCCTAGGTCTGGATTTTCAGTGGGGGGTGCAGAGCAGCACGGGGGCAACTGCTGAAGTCAGGTTATTGGCCAGGGGTGCTAAGAAAAGCATGGTGGATGCGGCATGAGCTCAAAACACAGCACGAAAAGCAAAGGAGTAGTGATGGAGACAAGAAAATCAACACACTGATACACGAGTCAGGCTGTGGAATCTTCTCTCCCTTTACTTTCACTTTGTACAACTATATATGCATTTTTCTTGGCAGTACACATCCTTTTGTGGTTAGATCACAGTCATAAGACTTAGAAAAACAGCAACATCTACAGATTAATTCTTAGACACATTAAATTCTTTATCCTACACATTTCAAGGTTTTGGGGTCACTTACACCTTTCCAAGGTCCTATATAGATGGAGGTTGTATGTGACTGTCTGGGCATACTATAATTCTGTTATACTTATCTAACTAGTTTTGGTAAAATTTATTTCTCATGGATTCCCTGAAGTCATATCCTCCACACACCACTCAGACTGTCTGATAAAAGTTAATTTTTTCTGTCTGGAATTCAAAGCACTCTTGTTTTTCTTTTATAGCAGTTATTTATAAAACCTAAGAGCAGGGAAGGGGGTGGGCAAAGCTGAATGTTAGCTCTGAAGGACTTTTATTCTAAGGAATTTATATCTATTTTAAACTACTGTAAAAGTAAGAGAAATCTATTTCCAATCACAAAAATATTCTTAAAGCTTATTAACTAGGAAAAAGTATTTAAATACAATTTAGAAAAGGTTTTTTAGTTCAGATTCCAAAAGTTTAATTTCTAGAATTAGTCTTGATCTAAATAATTGAAATAGCGACACCTGGTGGCCATATGTGTGAACACACGCGGTTAGAGTTAACTCTTTCAGCATCGTGGTATCTTTCCATGAAAAAAGAGGGGTTATATTTCATACCAAGCC
Organism: Tamias sibiricus; assembly: GCA_025594165.1. Lineage (NCBI taxonomy): Eukaryota > Metazoa > Chordata > Mammalia > Rodentia > Sciuridae > Tamias > Tamias sibiricus. The sequence goes on from CM046670.1 coordinate 70,413,695, forward strand.
TCCAAGCCTCTTTTTAATAAGGACGAGGGGCTTTGCCCAGCTTTGTCGCTTCTTTTATGGAGGGCTTTTCAGCCTGGCCCTGTCTCATGGAAAATGCCACTAAGATGCCACACCTGTCTCAAAATTAAAAATAAAAAAAGGTCTGGGGATGTAGCTTACATGGTAAAGCATCCCTGGGTTCTATCCCCACGACTAAAAGCAAAAAAAAAAAAGATAATCCTAGTCCTGTTCATAACAGTCTCTGCTCTTACTATTCCTGAGTTTGGAGCCAGCACTACTTCTTGGTGAAATCATGCCATCCCACACTTAATGAGCAATTATCATCTGATCCTAGTATCTCCTATTGTCCTTCTTGAAGGCCCAGCTTTCTTTACAGTTCCCAGCCAGTTTTCCCAGGCCACAGCAGATCCTCTGGTTGATAGAGGTCATATCTAGTCAATATTCTACTTAGCCAAGGGGAATCTATTTCAAACTTAGCCTGGTCTTCAATTATTATGCCCGAGTCCAATAATATATGGAAATTAGAACTTAATATTATAGCATAAAGTGATAATCACATAGTCAATTTTTAAATATAGGATTTCCTCTTCCTATGGCAAATAGCTCAAACTTTGGGAGGCATATGTGAAACAAATCCAAACCAGGAAATAAAAGATAAACTTTTTCATCTGCTCTGGGATACATGCTCTTTGAGATTCAATAGCATTGGGTGGAAAGGTCTATGAAAATTAAATTGTATTTTTGACATTCTTTTTTTTTACCATGTATATGTAGTTGAAATTGAAAGTCACATTTGCAAGCCACACATCCTCAGATACTTCCCTGGATTACAAGTTAGTTGACAGCATGGCCAAGCTGAATTATGTTAAATGTCTGATGCTTCACAGGATCTGAACCACCCAATGGTCCTTGAGGCAAAATTCCATCCCAGACCGAAGCCACCACTGCCCCTCATTCTATTACACATTCCCGCTCAGGAGCCTTTTACTTCAAGATGACCTAAATTGCTACTCCACTCCATAGACTAGTTTAAAAAACAAAAAAAAAAAAAAAAAAAAACAGAATCTCAATAAAGCAGACCAGGGCTTTTTGTGTAAATTGGAAGTAGAAATGCAAGAGGTAGGACTGCTCTCTTGATATCCATCCAAACTCTACATAGAAAAGAATATGATTCTTTCTAAAACTAGAGTGGATGTACAATAATGTCATCTCATTCATCTCTTCCCCTAAGTACTGTCAGGAGAAGCCAAGCAAATCTTAACTAGAGCACTTCTGAGGTCTACAGGAAGGAGCTGGATTAGTGTTAAACATCACTATTTATACTCTGAGAGTCTTCTTTTCTAAATACATATCTGTACATGATTGGAATTGCTCCTAAAGAGGCTTCCATTCTATCTTCTCAGAAGAAAGCAATTGTCTTATAGTTATTCTATTTTAAAAATAACCCATATTAAATTGTTCCATTTCTTTGGGAGGCTCACTTTAAGTGGTAATAATTTCGAAATAGTTTGAAAAATAAGAGAATTTTTGACTTGGTAAAAGCACTAAATTATCTTCTGACCATGGCCATTATTATGTTCTTTTCCTTAGTAGTTGAGACTGAGGAATTCAATCTTCTTTGGATTCCCTGTGATAATGGCAACCTGAAGGTAGATTTCTGCATTACCATGTAATTTTTCCAGTTATGTGGAATTATTTCGAGAAAATGAAAAAGATACATACAATTATACACTTGTATAATCTTCAGCTAGTTAAGCTTCAGTTGTTCACAAGATACCAAAATTGATCTTCTTTTGAAATACATCTCATGGATATTTCTATACCATTTATTAGTACATTTTTTAACAAATCCACAGTAATCATTTAAGTAACCTCTAGAAAAGCAAAGAATTATGATGTTAAGTTACTGTTAAACTAAAACTGTTCAATATGTCAATTTCAAATTTAAAAAAAAATCTCCAAGTATGATCAAAAGAAACAAGAAAACAAAGTAGAATTTTGAAGCTGCAAGAAGCCTGAATTTCTCTCAGAAGAGGAAAAATGTGAAAGAACACACTAAGCTGAAAAGCACCATAAAAAATCCGTAAAATGTGTTTTGTCCTGATCTATATAGAAAGCCCCTCGTTTTACAAATAATGATACAGAGAGATGGAGAGGTTTAAAAGATTCTTCAAAAGCTTTTGGAATGCTATCCAAAAATGTTTAGGACTATCAACACCCACCTCTAGGCAAATTGTGACTAACTTTAATCCACAATTATTGATGGAGATTCAGCAGTTTTTTCTATTCTTGTTTAACTCAACAGTGGAATATATCACCAAACTAGCCCAGAGAATGTAAGCACACACATATAAGAAGAACCTTTCAAATTCCCCACCATCACACATTTTTTTTCAAACAAAAAAATATATATATATATATATAAAATAAAAGACAATACTTAGTGCACACTCTATTTTTCTTAATCTGGCTAACCAAAAACTTTAAGGTTCTAACACAGTGTTTTCTTTCAAAACTCAATAGTGTTTAGTTATTTAAACAGATTCAAGGGTAAGCTCTGTATTCTACAATCTGTTACAAGAAGCTGGCCAGAGACAGAAAAGAGGAAACACATTTTATCTTACGGAATCAACAAAAGATGATGTTTGGATAGCGAATAGAATTATTACAGTACTCTCTGGAGCAATAGTGTTCAAATGTATTTTAGTCAGACATCTCTTTCATCAAAGGAAGGTTTCCCATAAAGCCAAGTGAACATGGAGCTTCCCTGATTGAAATATTCATGGGAAGTCCAAACAAAGTCTTTACCAATACGTAGCATCTGATGGACGCTCCACTGAGCCCAAATTGAAAAGCACTGTAGAAGATAAAGCTCAAACTCCCTAAATTCCATTTTGGCCTAGATTCTGTAATTAGGATATGAAAGCAAGGACTTGCCATTCCTATGGGATCAAATTAGCACAGCAGAAGTGTACAAATGCAGTTGGGTGGCCACAAGGACTGTTGGGAAGAGAATCATAGGAAGGAACAGAAGATGTCATTTCTAGGTTATTCTGCAATACTTAGAGTCTCTTTAAATTTTTTCACTTCAGGTGATTTATTAATCAAAACAAAGATACTGTTAAACTTTTATTAGGAGATTGGGAAAAATCATTTCTTAGTGTTTCTTCACAATCTACAATACATAATTCAACAATTATTTAGTGAATAACTATTTCATGCTAAGGTGCAAGAAATACAATGACAAACAAGACAAAGTCCTTACATTAAAAGAGCCTAAAATCCAATGAGAGAGACTTAAATTGCTATTTTTTTTTTTTTTTTTTGGATAAGCCATGCTCAGTTATTCACTTTTATTGGGATTGTTCATTCTAGTGATAATCTGAAATCAGAACCTTGTCATTTTCCCAGTCTCCTAGAGGAAATTGGGAGAACCTGGACTTCCTTTTATGATGTTGGCTTCAGTGCTATTTTGGTCTCAGATGCAGCATGCAAAGCCTTTGATATTTAAGTCATCACAAAGGCATGCCTATAATGGGAACGAATAAACTTGGGATAGTGCAATTTACTGTCCAACGAGGGAACGAAGATACCAAGCAGTCAAAGCAGTACAGTATCATTGTAGGCTAGTGAAGATTTTAACACCTCCTTCAAAGAAGTGGCATCTAGGCTGAAACCTGAAGTACAGAAGAACAACAGCCAAACTGGGGTCCAGGAAAAGGAGCAGTTAGGCAAGGAAAGGCTTCTCGACAAGGCATAAGAAATATTCTCAGCAAAAGTCTACAAGGGAAAGAAGAGGGAATAAAACCTCTGGTAGGGGATGAGGCAAAAGAAGAAAAGAGAAGCCTGATTATTCAGGCCTCCATATACCTAGTTAGAGACAATGGGGTCTATCTAAGTTAATGGTAATAATGGAGAGATTTTAAAGAAGAGACAATATCCAATTAGGTATTTATTTTTCAAATATGTTTAGTATTTAGAATAGGAAGGAATAAAGTAGTAATAGGCAGTCAAGCTCCAGCAGGAAGCTTGAAGTTATACAGGATCATGCTGATGGCACTGGGTGGAGAGAAAAGAAGGCAGTCTCTGACAATGTCTAGGAAGCTGTGTACATGGGCCTGGGCCTCTGATTGCATGTGTGAGTGGTGAGGAATGAATCTAGCACCATTCTGAGGTTTCTAGTTTAAGCCACTGCATTCACAAAGTTAGAAGACACCAAAAGAATAATATGTTAAAATACTAAAAAAAAATTTATTTAGTGTTTCCATGTGAAGGCACATATGCTAATTGAATTTCAATCAACTCTATCAGATAGCTGCTATTTTTAGCCGCTTTTATATGATGAGGAAACTGAGATATGTGTCTTGTCCAAGTCTCAAAACCATTAAGTGACCATATATGGATTTAAATAACTTCAGGGTAGGGGAAGCAGAAAATAATCCCATTTTTAGTCATGTTCAATTTGAGTGATCTGTGGGACAGCTCAACAGGCATTTGAATGTGTAGGTTTGAAGGTCTGGGGTAGGACTAGACTACAACATTATGGGGAAGTAACTATAACTAAAGCCGTGATAACAGCAATACATCTTCATGCTCAAAGGCTAAGAATAGCTCACTTCAGTTGAAAACAAATTAGCAATAAGCTTCTTATAGAGGCTAATAAACACAACATGGTCAGAAAGTTAAGCAAATAAACCATGAGCCCATACATAAGCAGAAAATAAAAGTAAGACTCTTTAAACCTGAGGTAATCAATCCCAGCCCAGAATAGCTTGAGCATAAGACTTTGGACTATATTTCCATATGTCCATGGAATGTGGTATAGAGTACATTCTTTCTGCAGTATTTGAAGAGGATAAAGAGGTCTAAGAGTCCTTAATGAGATGGTAGAGAGGAAAAATTGTAAGTTTGCATCAAGTCCTAATGCATCAACAGCACTGCATATAAATGACAACTTAAGTTCATTATATACCATTTTCATTTACTCGCAACTAATGCATTTAATCACTCCCAATTAATTGTTTTTCTGCCTTCCTAAAGTTTTAATTAAAGAACTTCTAGTATTTTATAGAGAGACCACTACAAACAAGATTCTTGTCCTTAGAATGGAGAAATGCAGATTAGAAGTTTAATATTGTTTATTCCTTGTACAATGAAAATTTTGTGTGTTCTGTACACTCAATAGCACAGTCCTCTACACTGTCTTGAATAATTTCTCAGAGACAGTAGAAGACAGCTAGTAAATACTACAGCAGCTTTAGCCAGCTGAGCATTTCAAAGTCTTGATTTTCAAAAATTGAAACCCTGTTATCACACACACACACACACACACACACACACAATCACATAACATAAGGAAGCAGAAAAAAAAATCAAACTAATCAGCTCTGCTTTTCTTATAATTTTTGTACCTGTAAATTGATTAGAGCCATAAAATGCCATTATAAACCAAGGTTAGATAAGAAATTTTAAAAGTATCATAATGAAGACAAAACATAAGAGGAAAAGGAAACCTGGCTGTCTATCTCTTCTCTTAATCCTGCCAGACATTGTCTCTTCTGAACCCCAGCTATCAAACAAATTGATCCCTGACTGTGTTGAGTGTAAGTCCTGCATGGCTGAGGCTCACTGACACACTCGAGTGATTATTTCTCCTGCCCACATGCTGGCAAGAAAGAGGAAAGCAAATGGCATTCGCTGAGCTTCTCTCCTGTGTGCTCATATTTACATATCTCAGGGGATCTTCCAATTAGTCAATTAATCAACACTTCTTTGCAAAGGATTATATGTCAAATGGTTGTTCTGCATTAGGGATGCTGTGGGAAAAGAAAGACATGCCCCCTTCTGATTCCCATCCGTGCTTGTCCCCGCTCTATGGAATAAAGAAAGCAGTCAAACTCAAATGTTGATTCTTAAGCTTTTCTACTGTATCACCCTTCTTTCTGGAATTTTCTACTCACACAGGATTAAATATCCCCAAAAGTTCTATGTCTCTAAATAAGAATCAAAGGCAGAAATAGGAAAAATATTTTTTTAAGAGTAGTTCTCTCTTTATACTTTAGGGATCTTGCTACACAGAAGTAGAATTATCCAAATAAGCCCCCTGTCTGCTGCAAAGATCGGTGGGTAAGGAGTGCTCCAAGATGGCCCTAGGACATCTATAAGTTAAAACAGAAGACACCATTTTCTCTAGTCTGAGAAAGTGGCCTGATGTTTCACAAGAAAGATCTGTGATTGCTCTTAGTCTGTTGCACATTTCATGAGCCCCAATGATTTTCTAAAGCTAAATTAAATTATGGCAAAATTCTTCTTCTTCTGTCTTTTTGCTACTGTTGTTCAAGAGGGCATGTAAGGAGTATGTCTGTGATGAGCTGACACAAACTTTTCTTTCAGGTCAGTTCATCCTTGATAAAAATCACCATAATACCACACAATCACAGTCTAAGGGGCTTAAGCTAGATAATTGCCAGATATAATTTGCTGAGTCATTGCTTCAGAAAATCAAGATCCCTCTTCATGTGGGCAAATTACTAACGACCTTCCATTTGACAGAAAGCATATGAGGCTTATGCCTGTGAGAAGCATGCTGTGAAGCTTCTTGGAGGTGAAGGCTCCATCCCCAGCCTGGGACATGAAGTCAGGCTCCTCATCTAGATGGCTGTTCCCTCCTTAACTCATTGCAGCCTCATAACCAGCCACGTGTAAAGGGTTCATTTTGGCTAAATGCTAACACATGGATCAATTTAATGTGGCAGAGAATGGCTTCCGGGACTACTTTGTATGTTCCTTCACTTATTATATAACCTGAAAAGTTACTTATTTACCAACTTGTCCACCACAATTTTTATCTTTGTTATAAAGTTCTTAAAGCAAAGCACAGCCTGCTGAGAGAGATATTTCTCACTTTCAAAGCTAGTAAGTTTCCTTCAGTGGCAAGATGGCCCAATGGATATTGTTTTAGTCAGCTATTTCGCCACTGTGACTAAAGGACCCAATCAGAACAATTGTAAAGGAGGAAACGTTTATTAGAGGGCTCATGGTTTCAGAGGTCTTAGTCCATAGAAGGCAGGCTCCATTCCTTGGGGCTGGAGGTGAGGCAGAACATCATGCGGAAGAGTGTAACAGAGGGAAGCAGCTCACCTGGTGATGAAGAAGCTGAGAGAGAGAATACGCTCTCGCTCTCCAGATACAAAATATATACCCCATAGCCACGCCCCCAATGAACCGCTTCTTCTAGCCACACCCCACCTGTCTCTAGTTACAACTCAGTTCCATCAGGGATTAATTCACTGATTAGGTTAAGGCTATAAGCTAAGTATTTCTCCTCCAAACCTTCTTGCATTGATTCACACATGAGCTTTTGGGCCACACCGCATCTAAGCCATAACAGATATTATTCAAACATTTATCAGTAGGCTGCCTCCTTTGAGGAAGAAACATTTGTAGGGAGTATCATCTCTAGCACTTCCCAGCTTAAAACACATGTCTTCTAAACAATGACTCTAGGTAGAAATTTGGAGAGACAAAGAGAAGGGGCAGAAAATGACAGGGCAAAGCAAGGGTTACAAGCATAAAGCTGTCTGTGTCCAAAACTGCTTTATCAATTAAGCAGCGATTTCACTTAAGCATGACCCTATTTTGAAACATAGACCAGGAGAAAGGCATGAGCAACAAGGTATCAGTGTAGCCCACAGGATAACAGCCTCCTATGAGATGCCAGATTCCAGCTGTGGAAGAAAAATCTCACCCCATAGTTCTTCTTATGACTGATCCTATGAGTTTATGTTGATCGATATGCCAGAAAGGGGATTTTTCTTTGAGTTACTTCTGGTTTGAAGAACAGAACCCAACAGAGTAAGCTATAACTCTGCCACCAAGAGAACCACCTTAAATAATCAGTCCCAGATTCCTTTATCCCTTCCTGGATTCAGGAAAAGTAGCAAACATGATTCAGCCATAGACTACCCTACAAGGATCTGATTGCTCTTGTTGATTCAGGTCCTACCTACCAAGGGTAGGTGTATACTGTTGGTATGCCCCTAAGTTCATACCTGCACAAGGACCATAATTCATAATCTCTTACAGTTAAAAATTAAAATACCTTTACATCGGAATGTCTTGAAACTTACTTTAATGTGAGCCCCTCCAAATGGAATAGTTAAGAATTCATGTCTGAATTGTCCTTTAATAAAGTTTCATTATCCCCTCATATTTTTGGAGACCACAGTTACAGTGAGGGCTGACAGCTCTGAAGCTTTAACAAACTACCAGTCAAGTCCTGAAGAAAATGAGGACCTCAGAGTCCTTTTCCCAGTCTCAGAGTGAATTATGAATCGACTGACCTACACTCATACAGCCTTCAACTTAAAAAAAAAATTAAAAAGGCAGAAGAACTTGGGAATAAATCAGCCATCCCCTGAGGACACGGGACAGAGATGAAAACTGGCTGACTTCTTTGAGTTCTCTCACTGTGACAACCAGGACGAGGAAGAGAAGGAGAACAAAGCCTAGACAGGTAATAAAAATGTCTGCTCTGAATTTTAGGCTGTCACACCACAAAGCAAAACCGAGATTTGAGAGTGATCTGGTGTGATTTTTGTCATCCCAATGGTTCTGAGGTGTCAGGCAAGCCCTACAGAACAAATGTTTTTAACTAGTGGTATGTATCAGAGTCACATGGGGATCTTTTCACAAAAGCTGTTTTCTGCCCTTGTGCTGCTGAAGGGTCAGTGAGCCTGAAGTAGAACCTGAGTAATTTCTCAGAGCTCCTTAGAAGATTGGGAGGCACACTATTGACTGAGAACCACCTGTAGGAAGGCTAATTATTTCCAGGACAACAATGCTTCTCAGACTGTAAAGTGTTTTGTGAATCATTCCACCACCACAAGATCTTGTTAAAATGCAGATTCTGACTCATGGGTCTGAGATGGGGACTGAGTGTCTGAATCCTAACAATTTCCCTTGTCATACCTATGCTGCTCTTGAGGGGACCACACTCCATAGATGGCAAGTCAATAGGCTTTATGCCCTAACTTCAGACAGCTGCCTTCAGAAGTATAGGCATGAAGCAGAGGCAGGGAGCCTGGGGCTGGTTCCTGTGTGATTCATGTATCAGCTAGCACAAAATCACCTGAGGTTTTTATTTAAAACTAAGATCCCAGGGCCTCACCCAAAGAGATCCAATTGGAGGCAGTGAAGCTAGTTCCTAAGGTAATTCTTTCATATACACTAAAATCACTAGAAGCATCATCAGCAAAGATAATTAAAAACTTATGAGTTTTTAAAATCATTCAATGATGAATTATATATTTAAAGTCATTATAAAGGCAATGCATTTCAGCCTTGTCTATTTTCTAGTTAAAATTATGAGACATAAAAGTTTGAAAGCAACATAATTACCTTGGTGCATGACATTTTTAAAGTACATGCAAAAAGAATAAACAATGTCTCTAAAATATCATTAAGTTTGTTTATCTCTACATTAACTATTGTCGTACTTCTTAGAACCAAATGTTTGTGTCCCCTCGAAATTTGTATAAGCCACCATGTGACTGTATTGGGGAGGTGGCACTTTAGGAAGATAATCAGGTCATAAGGGAAAAGACCAGTTGGGATGAGTGCCCCTACAAGAATAGAAACAAGAGAGATGGACTCTCTCCATGCCATGTGAAGATGCATCAGGAAAAAGGCCATCCACAAACCAGAAAGAAGGCTCTCAGCAGGAAATGAATCAGCTGGAACCTTGGTCTTAGACTTCCCAGCCTTCCAGAACTGTAAGAAATAAATGTGGTGTTTGCCATCTAACCTATGGCATTTGTGCCAAGTCACCCACCCATGAGACTATCCCCAGAATACTTCAGGAACACCTATGATTTACTCTATTTTCTCAACTGCTTTTCCTTTAACAACACCTTCTCCTACACATCTTGTCTGTTCTATCTCTGTGAATTCTCTGACAGGGAAAAATCACTTTTAATTTCTCCCAGTAAATACTCCTCTGTGGCAAATACTCACTATTCTAAGTCTCTGAATGTTATCTCTGACACCAACATGTGAACTCACAAAATGGAACAACCATAATACGTTTCTTCTCCAAAATACAGATGAGAAGCAAATGCTATGTTCCTGCATGTAGGAAAATAGAAAAAAAAAAAAAATCTATTGTGAACAAAGTGAGTGGATGGGTATTTTTAAAATTAAAACTGCACCCTGGCATCACAAAAGGAGGACTTGGAAATTATTTGTTTGATAATTCAAGCTTCAAAATATTTTCTTCTCTCATAAAAGAGTTGAAATTTTTAAGTCATATGTGCATGAAAATTTAATTTTTAAAATGTATTAAATATGCAATTACATATAACACATTCTCCGAAGTTTTCTGATTAGAGTGTTTTTCATGTAATTAACTATTGTAGATTCTAAAAGTATCCTTAGCTGACTATTCCTTGGGAAAATGATAGGACTACATCATGCTCACCTATTCATTCTTCCTCTTTACAGTTGTTTCTCCTATGTTTGCATATCTTCTTGGTAATAGTAGCAGACTTGCTGGAATGAGTAATCACAGGTCAGAGAGGAGTGGGGCTGTTCCACCAGGAAGAGAATCGTGGTCACTGCTAAGTTTCTTAGGGCTGCTGTAAAAATTACCACAAACCTGGTGGATTAAAACAGTACAAATTTATTATCCTACAGTTTTGGAGGTCAGAGTCCAAAACAGGTCTTACCCACTAAAAGTGTTAGCGCAGCTGCATTTCTTCCAAAGGCACTATGGGAAAATCTGTTTCCTTGGCTTTTTGAGCTGTTAGAGGCAATCCCCATTCTTTACCTTGAGCCTCACCCTCCATCTATCACTGCTACCTCTGCTGCCCTCTTGACTCTCTTTGCTTCCATCACTGCATTGCCTTCCCTCAGTTGAACTCTCTTGCCTTTTTCTTATAAGGACGCTGGTGATTACATTAAGCCCAACTGGTTAATCCAGGATGACCTTCCCAGCTCAAGATCCTTAAGGATACATCTTCAAAGACAGTTTTGCCACAAGTAAGGTGATGTATTCTCAGGTTCTAGAGATTAGGGCAGGGAAACCTTTGTGAAGAGGGGGGCATTATTCTGTCTCCCACAGGTACCAAGACAAGGATGGAGGATCATCAGTGTCCACAGCAAATGTTCACCACCCCATTGCTATGAAGCCTGGTTTTGTTTTTCTACATTTTCTATATTATTTAATGATATCATATTTTGAAATTTGAAAGAAAACATGAAACACACACACACACACACACACACACACACACAGCAATTTGTAGTCTTAAACTGAGACGTTCTAGATGCAGAGGGAAGTCTGGATGATGTAATCCCAATTCCAGCATTCATTCCAGCATCCATGGTTTCTTTGCAAAATATCTCAGGAGGTACTGCTGCCAGCACAATGCAATTCTGGGAAATGTATTGCTTATCCTTTAAGGCTCTGATTCATCATGGAAATCTTTTTCCTCACCATCCCTTAGGACATCTTAGTCAAACTTAAAACATTTGAAGTTGGTTTTATTAAATGTTTAGGGGAGGTAGAAAGGTGGCAAGTTCAAAGCCAGTCTGGCAACATAGCAAGACCTTTCCAAAATAAAAAGGACTGGGGTTGTAGCTCAGTGGTAATATGTTCCTGGGCTTGATTCCCAGTACTGCAGAAAATAAAAATGAAAGCTATCAAAGAATGTCTAAACATCTACATAATCTAATCAGACAATCTGGTTTGATCTTGGAGAGATATATCCTAGTTATGATCTCTTCCCTCTCTTAGATTCTGCCTAATATATAGGTGGCATCATCACAGCCATCACTCAAGGGCTCACATCTGCACAATGAGACTGCTGCCCCCAAACCTCCCTGTCGGGGTTGGGGGCAGGGAGTTCAAGTTCCCTGCCTAAAGCTTTACCTTAGCAAGGTAATTGACACCTGAAACCATCACTCACAGCTTCCCCACCAGCTATCCACATGGTTCCTCCACCACTAGCATCCACTTACTCCTACAGGAGTTTCTCATTTCCATCAAAGTCTTGATCATACAAAGCTACATTAATGTCTAGGCTTTAGTCATGAGAAGATGATCAAGACTCCAATACAAAATGAATTACCAGAATTTAGAGCAGCCTCTATACACAAGGGCATATATTCAGTTTTGTTCCTAAAGATTCTTTCTTCTCTTTCCATATGTTTCCTTGGAGAAGTATCAAAAGTTCTCCCAAATATAAAATGCTGGAGTGAAACTTCCAATCTCTCTCCAACTACTTATATAATCAATGGAAGTGGAGGAGCTAATTGAAAGTGATGAGAATTTGACATTCAAATGGACACATTTCCCTAAGGCAGCAGATGGCTAAAAGGTGGCTTTATGTTGGAATCACTCAGGAGCTTAAAAAAATTCCAACCACCACTCAATGCTCTGGTAGGGATTTAAAGAACCTCTTAAATCACCAACATTAAGGATTTAGCTTCCTAAATCCTCACATTCAATACTGATCTACAGGAGGTTTCTCAAACTTTGCACCATCATCATTTGGAGCTGGATGACTATTTGTTGTGGAGGATTGTCCTGTGTATGGTAGGGTGTGTAGCAGCATCCCTGTTCGCTCCTCAGCAGATGCCCACATCATCATCTCCTGAGTCTTGATGATCTCCTAAGGGGTAAAATTGCTTCCACTTAAAAGCCAATGTCCTATAATGAAGAAAGCTACCGCTCAATGTGGTTCAAATTCTTCAGTTTTGATTTTTGTGTGTTAAGTGAGCTGAGATGCTACTAATCAGCATCAAACATGCAGTAAGGGCACTCACTGCTTCAGTGACAAATGTCTCTTTGAATCTAGGATGTGTAACTTGCCAGTTGTGTGACTTGGGGCATGTTGCTTAACTTCTCTGTATCAGTTGTGAAATCAGACTAATGAGCACACATATTCTGTAGCATCATGGGAATGTATTAACGAATTCTTATAGAACTCTTTTTTTTATTTTCACCATTTTTAATACTTTATATATTTTAATGATCTTTTTCTTTTTTATTTATAATAGTAGTATGTATTACAATTCATAATGCACATATATAGCATCTTTTTACAAACAACTGTTTGTATACAAAGTATATAAGTACCATTCAGATCTTCAATCATGCATTTAGAATAATGATATCCATCTCATTCAACAACCAATTTTTTAAAAATTTTTCCCCCTCCATTCCCCCTTTCTCCCTCCCTTCCCCTCCTTTTCCTTTGACCATTCTAGTGTTCCTCTAATCCTCCTGTGTACCCCCATCCAACAACACTGTGAACTAGCCTCCTTATATCAGAGAAAACAGTCGGTATTTGGATTTTTGAGATTGACTAATTTCACTTAGCATTATATTCTCCAACTTCATCCATTTATCTGCAAATGCCATTATTTTATTCTCTCTTATTGCTGAGTAAAATTCCATTTTGTATATATACCACATTTTCTTTATCCACTCATCTACTGAGGGACATCTAGGTTGGTTCCACAACCTAGCTATTGTGAATTGTGCTGCTATAAACATTGAAGTGGCTGTGTCACTGTAATATGCTGTGACACATAAGTCCTTTGGGAATAGACCCAGGAGTGGGATAGCTGGGTCATAGGGTGGTTCCATTCCCAGTTTTCCATAAAAATAGAACACCTGCCTGTCATATAGTCTGTGCTCATTAAATTCACTTATAAAATTGTCACTTATCTCTCCCATTCTCCACATTCATGAAGAACACAGATGGAATAGAGATTCACACTTTAGCTTATTTCAGTGATTCATGGTATAAGGCAATCAGGGTCCTATCAGCTGACTTAGATTCTTGTCTGGTAGCCTAGCTAACGGGATATTTCCACCCACTCATTGCCTGGTCAATAAATAAAATACACAGATTGGCCCCTAGTCTAAGAGAGAAGTAATAACTCTTACCCCTTGTTTATAACCATTCCAAATACATGTACACATACATACACACACACACACACACACACAAGCACACAAACACAATGCCTCCAAAGTGTCATATTCCTTCTTTAAATATGGTTTGTGAAGATTTCGATTGATTCATATATTTAGGTCAAATTTATTGAACAGCTACTAACTGCCAAAAAGCAATGCTGTCTCATTATCTTTTCTCCATCAAAACTGGAAGTTAGGATTTTACAAAACAATTAAGATTCACCTCAGCACAGTAGCTAAATACTCACGTAATCTCATATAATTATTAACCATATAAATGTCAATCTCCATTTTCCCCAAAGATTTTTCAGTGTTTTTATTCATGTCTTAACAATTAATAACTTCTGTGTATAATTATTTGATAATAATAAATCCCATCCTTGAAAATAACAATCCTCTACAAATTTCATTTAGACAAGAGGAGTAAGTTCGAAAGATCTATTGCAAACATGGTGACTAGAGTTAATAACTATGTATTGTATACTTTAAAATGGCTGTAAATTTTAAGTGTTCTTTCCACACATGCACAAAATATGTATGTGAGGTACTACAAATGGTAATTAGCTCGATTTAGCCATTCAACAATATGTACATATTTTAAAACATCATTATGTATACTATAAATATACATAAATTTTTATTTGTCACTTAAAATTATTAATTGATTTCAAAAATCACACTGCTAAATTGAGATTCAAAGTGGGCATATTATCAAAAAATTTTAAAACTTTTCAAGTTAACTTTACACATTTAGCAGATATTTGTAAAGTTTCTTTATTTGGTCCAGAAACTTTTTTACTCCCCCTAATCTTATCCATTTAAAATCAATTTCAAGCCCTATAAACTTCCTTGTATCAAACATTTCTGACCATTTACCCTGTCACCTCCTTCACCCTGCTGTCAGGTTTCTGAGGGACAGGGACCTCAGTCTCAGTCTCTTTTAAATCCTCCCAACTAATGTGGATATGCTCTATTACTCTAAGGAGTGGAGAGCATATCTTGGGAGGCAATTCTCCATGCATTTCTCATGCTTCTCCACGTCTAGGTATGAACAGACATACCAGGGTAGTTAGGAGAAAACTACTGTCTCCCTGGAACATTTTGAAATTGTAGAGATAAATATTTATTTCCCTCCCTTTCCTAGAAAAATATTTTTTTTAATACTACAGAGTAATAAAGTTAAGCATTTCTTTCCCCCCCCCCCCCTTCACACAAAGGGGACAATGGGCAGTTTCTCTAGAAGTCCCCTATGTGACTGAGGTTTCTTCAGTTCACCATTCCTCAGCTGTGACACAAATCCTGTGTGTACACAGCATTCACCTGAGCCTTCCTTTTTACCCCTATGGGACTTGGGAGGCAAGAGATAACTAAATTTTAAAAACACGGCAAAACAAAGAATTTTTTTTTTTTTTTTTTTTTTTGGTACTGGTGATTGAACTCAGGGGCACTCAACTACTGAGCCACATCCCCAGCCCTATTTTGTATTTTATTTAGAGACAGGGTCTCACTGAGTTGCTTAGCACCTCATTTTTGCTGAGGCTGGCTTTGAAATCATGATCCTCCTACCTCAGCCTCCCAAGCTGCTGGGATTACAGGCATGTGCCACCATGCCAGGCTAAAACACAGACATTTTTAGACAAACAGTAACAGGGAAAAGATATCACCAGCTGTCCTTGTGAATATATGGATCTGAAATGTCCCCCAGAAGTTCCCGTGTTGAAGGCATGGTCCCTAATGCAGCAATGTCCAGAAATGGAGCATTTGCAAAGTGACTGGATGAGAGCTCCAACCTCATCAGTGGATTAATCCATTTGATAGATTAATGATTTGAATGTTCTGCTGGGAAACAGTGAAAGTTATTAATTATTTAGAACATGTCTAAAGGCATTAATTGTTTAGAACATGTCCCTGTAGGCAGATGGGGCATGGCTGAAAGAAATAGTTCAGTGGGGGTATGCCCTTGGGTACTCTATATTGTCCCTGGCCCCTCCCATATCTCCCCTATTTCTCCTCCCTCTCCCTGCCTCTCTCTCTCTCCCAAACCCCTTCTTTGTGGCTGCCAGGAGCTGAGCAGCTTTTCTCCTACCATACCCTTCTGCTATGGTATTTCTGCCTTGGAAGCAGCTGCTTATGGACTAAAACCTCTGAAACTGTGAACCAAAATAAATGCTGTCTCCTCTAACTTGTTTGTGTCAGGTATTTTGGTCACAGTGGTAAAAGCTAACTATCATAGTTCCTCATATCTTAAATTCTATGAGATATACTTCAGGCCAAAATAAATTATCCCATATGAAAGTAATAGATATAAGAAAAAAATAACCAGCAATAACATGAAAAATAAGTGGGGAGATTTAAACAAACATTGTCAGCATAAATCAACAATCACAATATCAACCTCAATAAGTAAAACAATAATTATCCATAGGAAGCAATAATATAAGAGAAATTAAAACACTGAACAATAACTGCATATAAAAAAGGTGTATATCAGAGTTATAAAATATTTAAGATTATTTTCACATTCTGATGAAGCATAAAAATAATGGCAAAATTTGGACTTTCATAAATATGCATGTTAAAAAAATAACTAGGGTCGTCACTAAAGGAATAATCAATACATATACTTTCCTAGAGGGAGAAATTCCTGGGAAAAAAATCAAAGAGCTTCTATCAACCAAATAATGACAAGAAAGGGAAAGTGAAAAAGAAATACAATACATTATATATAAAGAAGAGCTCCATTAACTCAAAGAGAATTTATTATCAAAAATCCATTTTTACTACAGAGAGGATATTTCTTCAGGGAGAGAATAAAACTATACAGAAGAAAATTACTTAATTTTAGAAATGAAAAATCATAGCTATACTTATGCACTAAAAATACAGTATTTTATGTGTCACAAAGTATTTTCACAAATCACTGATACAAAAAGAGAAATTGTTTCCTCATAATTTCTGAATGATTCCAGGTAGATTTTTTTCCATGAATTAATATGCATGAATTGCTATAATATTTTACTTCACCTTGTACATGTGAAAAAATGTATCTTATATTCAAAAGATTTATATCTGGCCAAAGAAATCATCCAAAGACTATAATTTGTACAATGTAATTTTGGGGGGAAAAATGGAATCTAACCCACCCTGGTATCAAAAAACATAGGTCCTTCTGCTTCTGTTTTATTTCAAACATCTCTTAAGAATGACAGTGCATAATTTGATCTAAAGTATTTTTCTCAGCCTCACCTACTCCCACTCAGATACTTGAGCAAGTATTTCAGAGATGGAAAGATTCTTCATTTGGTACTTTACCAGAGGCTATACCTTCTATTCCACTGTGGATAGGAAAGAGGCTGAATGTTTAAAACACTGGCTATTTCTTCCACTCAGAGTTTATCCATTTCAGAATAAAATATTTAAAAATTAGCATTTCTTGCTCAACATCGCTGGCAATTAGAGAAATGCAAATCAAAACTACTCTAAGATTTCATTTCACTCCAGTCAGAATGGCAGCTATCAAGAACACAAACAACAATAAATGTTGGAGAGGATGTGGGGAAAAAGGCACACTCATACATTGCTGGTGGGACTGCAAAATGGTGCAACCGCTATGGAAAGCAGTATGGAGATTTCTTGGGAAAATGGGAATGGAACCACCCTATGACCCAGCTATCCCACTCCTGGGTCTATTCCCAAAGTACTTAAAAACAGCATATTACAGTGACACAGCCACTTCAATGTTTATAGCAGCACAATTCACAATAGCTAGGTTGTGGAACCAACCTAGATGTCCCTCAGTAGATGAGTGGATAAAGAAAATGTGGTATATATACAAAATGGAATTTTACTCAGCAATAAGAGAGAATAAAATAATGGCATTTGCAGGTAAATGGATGAAGTTGGAGAATATAATGCTAAGTGAAATTAGTCAATCTCGAAAATCCAAATACCGACTGTTTTCTCTGATATAAGGAGGCTAGTTCACAGTGTTGTTGGATGGGGGTACATAGGATTAGAAGAACACTAGAATGGTCAAAGGAAAGAGAGGGGAAGGGAGGGAGCAAGGGGGGAGAGAGGGAGGGGGAAAGGAAAAAAAAATTGGTGGTTGAATGAGTTGGATATCATTATCCTAAATGCATGATTGAAGATCTGAATGGTACTTATATACTTTGTATACAAGCAGTTGTATGTAAAAAGATGCTATACTTGTGCATCATGAATAAGTAAATAAATAATCAAATTTTTAAAAAATTAGCATTTCTTCTTAAAGAAACAAATCACCCCCACAGCCTTCATTGATGGTTGTTATGCTGTTTAAAATTTGTAAATAGTGATGCAGGTGCCATACCTTTGGTTCTCAAACTTCTCTCTGTAAGAACTTTATATGATGTCTGGTCTTCATATGGCTCTATGACTCCTACTTCCAGAAACTCTCAGGGGACAGCAAGGAGAAAATGGGGAAGGAATTCCTTAAATTCTACATTCTTATGCACTATGAGCTATATACCATGCTGATCACTTAGCATCAGTATCAGCTGAAGCTTGTTTGAAATGTAGATGCTAAGGCTTTCATTCAGATCTTATGAACCAGAGTCTTGATTTTATCAAGATTCTCAGATGACTCATTCTATGGTTTGTAGCTGCAACATTCCCCTAGGCCCATGTGTCAAAAGCTTAATCCCCAGGATGGTGCTATTGTGAAATGGTAGAACCTTTAGGAGGTGGGGCCTAATTGGAGGTCTTCAGGTCATTGGAGGTATGCCTTTCAAAGGACTCTGGAATTCCAGTCCCTTTCTCTTTCCCTTTTTCATTTCCTGGCCATGTATTAAGCAGCTGGTCTCACCATATGCTATCCTGATGTGCTGTCTCACTACAGACTCAAACCAGTGGAGTCAACCAATCATGGACTGTAATATCCAAAACTATGAACCAAAATAAACCTTTCTCTTTATAAGTTGATCATCTCAGGTATCTGTTATGGTGATGGAAAGCTGACTAACATAATTCATAAGCAATGTATTAAGTATCGCTCAGTGAGTTCCTGATGTAGTTTAAATATGAACTACAAAGAATTGCTAAGGTTTTATGATTTTAAAAAGTGAATTTCTTGGTAGAACAAGTAGTCTTAAAGAGAAACTTTATATATTTTGAAACAACTAGGAAACATGCCATGCTTAAATGACATGGGAACAGTGCCCTGTCTGTAGTTAAATTGAAAGTTATGGGATTATACAAGCAGTAGGTTTGGCTGTGATATTGAGTTTATTTCTCTTTCAAGTAAAAGCTGTCCACAGAGTTGGTATCGTGATTTTACAGTGCCATCAAAAACCCTAGCCCTTTCCGCTTCACCAGTGTGGTTACTGTATCTCCAGCATCAAGTTCCAGCCAGTAGGCAAAAAGAAGGAAGCAAAGAGAAAGGGGCATCACCTCCCTTTTACAGTGCTTCTGGAAAACCCACACTCTTCTGTTTATATCTCTGGGGCCAAAACTTAGAAATATGCCTATAATTTATCTTCAAGGAATGCTGAGAAATGTAAGCTTCCAGCTAGACACATTACTCCCCACACCATGTCAGAGTGCCACGGACTAAGGAGAAGGGAGGAAATAGATGTTGGGGTGGGTGACTGGCAATCTGACACCGGGTCTACTGGAGAGTCCAAGCAGGTCTATAAACAGCCTTCACTTTGAAGGATTTACTTGTTCAACAACCTATATTTACAAGTGCCCTGCCTCTACTGTTGTGAAATATAATTGTTTATAAAAACTTGTCAAGTGCCTTGTAGGGGGAAAATGTATAACGACTTACTATAATTGGTCCACTGAATAACTCAGCTTGGGAGGGCACCTTTCACACTGTGGCACTTTCTGGAAATATAAAGAGGATAGTGGGCATACTTTGCAGTTTCCCAGACCTAGGGACCTCCTTAGGGACCCCCTTATTAGCCCATCTGCACCAAATTCATACCTGATATGACTTGATGGTGTGTGTGTGTGTGTATGTGTGTGGTGTGTGTGTGTGTGTGTGTGTGTGTTTTAGGCAACTGTTAAAAATTATCCAATTGGAAATTTAGGCATCCTCTTTTTAAAATTCTAATAGTTTCAGAATTGTTATGGGCCATCAGTCATTAACTAGTGCTAACTGGTTTAATTACATTAATTTTCAAATGACTGACAGAGATCAGCTGTTTTATGGCAGGGAGACTGTATTTAGAGGCGATGGGAGGTCAAGAAATCACTTTAGAGGATCAAACCTTTGATCTGCCCCTCATGGAAATGCTACAGAGCTACAGATTGAAATAATTAGGGGCCAAGAGAAGAGCATAAGCGTATTGGACAGAATTATAGAACAAAAGGTAGATTCATGAAAGATTAAAATTTAACTATTTCAAAAGTTTGCCTAAATTCATTGAAGTACCAGAAGTTGCTAAGACACAATTTTTTTTTTCTCTTTTCAGCACCATATTATTCTTTGCCACAAGGAAGACCACAAAGCATGCTTAGGTTAGTATTATTATAACGTAGTTTGGATAAATTAAGCATATTGTGTAGGGTTGTCTGAGGGATGAGCTAGAAGGTAGTATATTCAGATAGAAAATGCTTATCACAGCTGGGTGTGGTGGCACACGCCTGTAATCCCAGCACTTGGGAGGCTGAGGCAGGAGGATTGTGAGTTCAATGGGGAGGCACTTAGCAACTCAGACCCTGTCTCTAATAAAATACAAAAAAAAAAAAAAAAAAAAGGGCTGGGGATGTGGCCCAGTGGTCGAGTGCCCCTGAGTTCAATACCCAGCACCAAAAAAAAAAAAAAAAAAAGAAAAAAGAAAAAAGAAAATGCTTATCACTGCAAACAACTAAAGGGGAAATAAAACTTTGCTCATAGTTTCTACATAAATTAGGGATTTTCTATATCCAGCCTATTTTAAACCCCATGTATTATTAATGTTCTTCCTGTCTTTGTTGAGGACATCTCTTACATACACAATCATTTGTAGGAGAACAGATGTAAAAAGCAAAAGGGGAAAATAGTTCTAGATGAATCGAAACAGCATGTTCAGCCTCCAACCCTCACACCCCAGCCCCACACCCAGGACACAACTTGAGAATTACTAATCTGGATCAAAGGACACTAGAGCTTAGATTTCTTCAGTGAGAAATACAAGTACAACTCTACCTGCAATAATTATCTGTGCATGTTGTATGTGGACCAAAGTCATGTTTCCTGATACTGTTGGTGGTCAGCGTTTATTTTAGAATGAACCAGTACCTCTACAAATTAGATAAAATTTTATAATTTTAAAGAACATTCACTTGCATGAATCTTGTATGAGGAAGATAGTGCAGGTCTTATTATGCTTATTTTACTGATAAGGAAATTAAAGTCCAGATAACTCATGTAACTTAAAAATGTAATATTGCCAGAAAGTGATAGAGGCACAGTGAGGATTCATATCTTCTGACTTCTCAACTTTGCATAATCAGCAAGGTAATATGTTAAAAAAAAAAAAAAACACAAATGCCAAAGATGTAGGGAGAATGACAACACTGATTTTTAAATATCCACACCCCCATACACACCTTCCCTATCCAACTAAGTTTGACAGGAAAACTTGGTAAATAAATTCAAACACCCACAAGCAACAGCTGCACCCAAATTAGGAGAATATGTGAACTTCAAAACACGAGCACGGAAGTGGGAAAACCAACAGCAGCAAATATACATGTGTTATCCACACTGAGAAAGAGCAAGAAAGCAATGCAGCTTCGAATGCCTCTGAGAACCACAAAGTGCCAACAAACACTGCAAAGTGCCACCCAGTGTGGGATTAGCTGCAGGAGCTGGGTCAGATTTCGCTGGCACTACTGGACCATGTGAAGGGGCCAGGGACCATTGTAAAACTAGTGCAATGGGAGCAGATGAATTTTCAAAATGAATAAAGGAAAGCTCCCTCCCATAAACAAATCCTGTACCTGAGAGGAACACCAACAGAGCAGGACAGGTTCAATAGACCAAAGGAAAAAGGAAAATCCAGACTAAAGTGGGGAAAGAATAAAAAGGAGTCAGATCAGAAACCACTTATGTGATTCTTATCATTACTACTATTGATTCATGAAAACTACAGAAAAAATAATTCTAAAGCCCTGAATCTGAGCTATCTTGGACCATCCCACCTGTCTGAAATATAGGAAAACATTTCTTTCAAACATAAGCAAAATAAAAAAGGAGTGTGATTAAATCCCATGCAAAGTTATTTTTAAAAAGTAAACAAGGAGCAGAATAAAGGCTCTCAGAAATATATGCCATAAAATTCTACCCTGACATTCCCCCTGAAATAAGGTGAAAATGCTTATAAGAAAGTGATAGAAGATATGAAAAAAAAAATCAGAAAACAACATAAAACAGATTCAGAAACACATGGGCATTAGGTGATTAGCAAGTGCAAAGGTAAGAGGTTCAAACTCAGGAAAGAACACAAATAAAAGGAAAGAAAAATTTACAAATGAAGACTAAATTTAAAACCACTCAAAAAAAATAAAAATAAACCAATGGATATGCCTTAAGAGAAATAGGAAGTGGAGACGGGGGGAAAAAAAACGAAAGTTTTAAGATCAAAGAGAAACACAGAAAAAGATTTAATCTGTTCTTGAGAATGAGAAGCTATAGAAATAGAAGATTAACAAAGATTTGGCAGTATGATAGGTGTCTCAAGAGAAAACCAAAGCAAAGGAAGAGAACAAATATTCAAGACAAAATCAGAAAACGTTCCTGAATGATGTAGGGTTGCTTGTGGGTGTTTGAATTTATTTACAAGTTTTCCTGTTAGTTGGATAGGGAAGGTGTGTGTGGGGGGGGAGGTGTGGATATTTAAAAATCAGTGTTGTCATTTTCCCTACATTTTACTTAAAAAAAAAAAATAAGAAAAAAAGACTTGAAACTTCATGTTGAAAGAATATACCAAATATATGGGTAAAAACATCATCACAGGTCATCCATAACATATTCTAACAAAATAATTGTACTTTAAAAAACAAAAAAAGTCTTTCAGGTATCCAGACCCCTACACCTAAGTCACTTATAATGAAAAAGTCATCAGGCACAGCACAGTGATGCATGCCTGTAACCCAGCAGCTTGGGAGGCTGGGGAAGAAGAATCACAAGTTCAAAGCCAGCCTCAGCAAAAGTGAGGCACTAAGCAAGTTCAGTGAGACTCTGTCTGTAAATAAAATACAAAAAAGGGTTGGGGATCAGTGGTTGAGTGCCCCTGAGTTCAATCCCCAGTACCCAAAAAAGAAAAGAGTCATCAAGTTATCATTAGCCTTGAATACAAGTCAGAAGAAAATGCAGCAAATTCAGCAAAGCAGCAGGTTATAAAATCAACACCCATCAATCAAACACATTCTTACACATCAGTGACGAATCTACTGAAAGAGAAATTAGGAAAACTACCTGGTTCACAATAGCCTCAAAAAAAATAAAATATTTGGGAATCAATCTAACAAAAGAGGTAAAAGACCTCTACTATGAAAATTACAGAACACTATGCCGGGCGCGGTGGCGCAAGCCTGTAATCCCAGCATTTGGGAGGCTGAGGCAGGAGGATCGCGAGTTCAAAGCCAGCCTCATCAATGGCGAGGCACTTAGCAACTCAGTGAGACCCTGTCTCTAATAAAATACAAAAAAGGGCTGGGGATGTGGCCCAGTGGTCGAGTGCCCCTGGGTTCAATCCCTGGTAAAAAAAAAAAAAAAAAAAAAAAAAAAAAAAAAAAAAAAAATTACAGAACACTAAAGAAATAAATTGAAGACTTAGAAGATGGAAAGACCTCCCATGCTCCTGATGGGAAGAATTAATATTGTCAATATGGCCATACTACCAGAAGCAATTCCAATTAAAATCCCAATGACATTCTTCATAGAACTAGAAAAAACAATCATGAAATTCATTTGGAAAAATAAAAAACCCACAATAGCCAAAGCAATCCTTAGCAAGACAAGTGAAGTAGGAGACATCATAATACCAGATCTTAAACTACACTACAGAACCATAGCAACAAAAATGGCATGGTATTGGCATGAAAACAGACACATAGACCAATGGTGCAAAATAGAAGACACAGAGACAAACCCACAATGACAAGAAACAAACACCCAATTTTAACAAATATATAGAAGAGTTCAACAGACACGTTACCAAAGAAATATATGAATGACAAACACATAAGACAAATAAGTACATGAGTGTATATTCTTCATCATTATATATTAGGGACATGCAAACTAAAATGAAATGAGATATTTCTTAACCACCCTTAGGATGGCTAAAATTGTAAACTAGCAAACATACCAAGTGTCAGTCCTGATGAGGAGGACCTGGAACTCTTATGTATCATTTGTGGAAATTCAAGATGGCTGCAAACACTTGAAAACAGTATGGAAGTTCCTTAAAATGTTAAGCACACACTTACCATGCAATCTGAAACCAGAGCTTCAGAGGACTCTCTGCTGCCAGGTGAGGCCTATGGGAGCTCCAGGCCTCTGTAGCCAAGAGAGCCTTGAAACAGGCTGAAAGGAGTTAGCAGCTAATCACAGCAGGGGATGCAAGCAAAGCTGGATTCTTCTCCATCACCATCAAGTGGGCTGTTGAAGCTCTAAACGGTGCTGCAACAGACCCAGCAGCTCACCACCACCTTCTTTCCAGGTTCTTGTCTCATCTGTCTGAAGAATGAGATTCATGAGACAATGGAAGGCAAGAGCAAGGGGAGTAGGATTTACTCAAGTGTGAAGAATACAAACAGAACTCTCTAAGGGGCGAGAGGGGACCTGATAGCAGGTCATACCCTAGTGTGCCAGCCTAGGGGTTTATATAGCACTTGGGTAATCACCATTGGTCCAAAATTATGCTAATCAGGGTTTGGAGAAGCACTAACACTCTTGCTTAACCCTAGAGTCTAAACTTCCTTTCAGGTCAGTTTTCTTGAAGCTCACCTGCAATCCTAGCTCTGCAGGAGCTTGAGGTCGGCAGATCACACATGCTTGGGGATTCAGAGCTGCTGTGCTGAGCACCAGGCCAGGGCGGGCCTCCATGGGGTGACAGATCAGTACACCCTGCCCTGCCTCAGGCTTGAGCCTCATGGCAGGCTCTACCCACCTCCTGTGCTCCAATCGGCACTTCCACTTGCCCGGGCAGCCAGTCAATAACTCCAGAACAAGGGCTTAGCTTCAAATCAGCTGCTTCACTCCTAGATATTTACCTAAAAGTAATGAAAATTTTTACCCTCAGACAAAGTCCTGTATAAGAATGCACATAGTGACTTTATTTGTAGTAAACAAAAAACTAGAAACAGTTGGAATTCTTATCAAGAGGCAAGTGGATACACAAATGACAGTATATGCATGCAGTTGAACGCCGTCAGCAACAAGAAGGACTGAAGATGAACTCTACTACAGGGATGATCTCAGAATAATGATTCTGCGTGAAAGAAGCCAGACCAAAAAAAGTTCAAAATGTATGATTCAATTAATAGAAACTTTTAAAAAATTCAACTAATATATGAGAGAAAGTCAATCAGCAGGGTTGCCTGGAGACAAAGGAGGTGGAGGGTAGGGAGGACCAGTAGGTAGGGATTACATAGTTCACAAAGGAGTAGGAGGAAATGTAACAGACAGGCTCATGATCCTTATTGTCCTAATGGGAGTCACAGTGTATGCATATGTTAAAACTTATCAAGTTGTAAACTTTAAATTGTACAGTTTTCAATGTATCGATTATAGATCAATAAAGCTGTTTTATTAAAACATTAAAAAAGGAGGGGCTGTTCTTAATAGAAAGAGAGCATGGGATATTAATTTTTATATTTTTGAGTCATTTAGTGACAAAAATGACATTTATTTTGCTTCTGATATGATTATTTGAGCCAGTCTTTGTGGGAGTAGATTAGCTCTGCAGCAATCACATCACCTAGGGAAATGGAACCTTCTGAAGATGCCGTCTGGTGATTGGTGGTTGAAGTTGATTGTTGGCTGAGATCACTCTTGGGGCTGGTGGCTCCAATACCTGCAGGTGAGCTCTCTGAAGCCTGGACTTTCTTGAAACATGGTGGCTGATTCCAAAGGTGAGCATCCTGAGAAAAAGCCCAGCAGAAGCTGGATCCCATTTTATGGCCTACTTTTCAGAAATCAGAAGTCATACAGTGTCATTTCTTCTCTCATTCTATTCACGGAGGTGAATACAAAGGACTATCCAGTACTGAGGGAAAGAAAATAGACTTCCCTTCCTGATGTGGAAGAGCAAGATTCTGAAAGCACAATGGTATTAGAAATACTTTTGTGACCATTTTTGGAAAATGCAATGTGCTGCATAGATAAATAAGTGCTTAATGTAATTATAAACTTTTTTTGCCATGAAAAGATACTGATATAAATGTGATGAAATTATACACACTGCATTCAAGAATTTTAGAATATATTCATATTTCCCACAAAATGTTAAAACTCCTGGATATAACATAGAAGAAAATCTAGATGACTTTCAGTTTGGCAATGATTTTTTTTAAGATACTACACAAAGAAAGGAAGAACATGAAAGAAAAAGATAAGCTAGACTCCATTAAAATTAAGAAGTTTCTCTCTGCAAAAGCCATTGTCAAGAGAATGAAAAGTCAAGCTACAGAATGGGAGAAAAAAATTCAAAAGACATATGTAATAAAGGATTATTTTCCAAAATACAAAGAACTCTTGAAGCTCATTAATAAGAAAACAACCTGGTTAAACAATGGGCCTAAAATTTTAATAGTCCTCTTACCAAGGAAGATATATAGATGACAAATAATCATACACAAAGATGCTCAATGTTATTAGTCCTCAGGGAAATGAAAATTAAAACAGTAATGAAATAGCACTGCATACCTATTAGAATAGCCCAAATGCAGAAACAGATGACAACAAACTCTAGCAAGGATGTGGAACAACAGGAACTCTCATTTACTGTTGGTGGGAATGCAAAATGGTTCAGCCATTTCAGAAGGCAGATTGACAGTTTTATACAAAACTGATACTCTTATCACATGATCCATGGTAGTTAACAAATGAAGCTGAAAATTTATATCCACAAAAAAACCTGTCCATGGATGTTTATGACCATTTTATTCATAATTGTCAAAATTTGGAAGTGACCCAGACATCCTCCTGTAGCAAATGATTAAATAAACTGTGAAGCATGCAGACAATGGGGTATTATTATTCAGCACTAAAATGAAATGAGCTATCAACCCATGAGACAATATGGAGGAACCTTAAATGTACATTGCTAAGTAAGATAAAAAAAATTGGTGGTTGAATGAAATGGATATCATTATCCTAAATGCATGATTGAAGATCTGAATGGCACTTATATTCTTTGTATATAAGCAGTTGTATGTAAAAAGATGCTATACTTGTGCATCATGAATAAGTAAATAAATAATTAAATTTAAAAAAATAAAGGCATTGTATACAACTAAAAAAAAAAAAAAAAAAGATAAACCAATTGGAAGAAGCTATATACTGGAGGATTCCAACCATATGACACTGTTGAAAGGCAAAATGATGGAGCCAGTTAAAAGATTAGTGATTACCAGAAGTTAGAAGGGAGTGAGGAAGGGATGAACAGGCAGAGCAGGGGATTCTTTAGGGGAGTTCTACTATTCTGTATAATACCGGAATAGTTGATATGTATCATTATACATTTGTCCAAACCCACAAATTATACAACACTAAGCATGAATCTTAATGTAAGTTATGGACTTTGGGTAATAATGTAGACTTTTAGATTTTAATACATGTGCCACTCTGGTGGAGGATATTGATAACGAGGGAAGTTATGCACACACACAATCATAATTCCCAGCTCTATTTGGTTTAGAAATGAGCAATGTAGTGACAATGAGCATATCTAGCAATCATATCTGTGTCTTTAAATACTGTTCCCCATAAAAGCAACAAGACCTCCTACTTTCTTTATCCTTGGAGAAATGACTGTTTCCAGGAATGTTCAAGATCCCAGAAAGCAAGACTGCTATCAAAGACTACTAGGAAGCTGTCTAAGGGGTTCAGAATTCAAAATGAAGGGGCTACTCTGGCCATAATTAGGACAATTTAAGCATAAATAAGAAAAAAAATATTTGTAAGTATTAAAAGACATCAAATGTTTTTTTAATTGATGTATTCATAATTACCCCCATAAAAATATAAAAACTGGAAGAAATTGATGCACCACCTAATTATTTGAAAATTGGTAAATAAAGGGAAAGAAGCAGCTTTTCTTTATTATATGAGCTCTATCTCAAGGCAATCAAATAGTTAATGAAAGAGAACTTTTCACTATAGAAGTATTCCAGCTGCAAAATAAAAGAGAAATAATTGAATTCAAATATCACCATTCTGTAAGCCCTAATAAAAAATGGAACTAACAATTGATCATCAAAAACCATTAATATCTCAGAAAGAAACAACCAGCAATGTTTTGTCTAATGATGAATAGGTCCATCTTCTATGAAACAGTTCTTCCAAAGTGATCCAATCTAAATTCTATCAAGTTTCCAGCTCTAACTACCAATTTACGGGAAATACAGGAACCAGAGAAACACGTTAAATGATGTCAAAGAAATTCAGTCATTCCTAAGCTTTGGAAAACTTCACAATACAAATGACCCAGTGTCTTTTTAATATTACAAGAAAAAGAAATGGAGAACAGATCAACAGACTGGAAGAAATACAAGAAATACACTAACCAATCTAAATGAATGTACCTTATTTGAATTCTGATTGGGACAATAAATTATAAAAACATGGGACAATTAGCAAATATAAATATTGACAGGGTATTTGACTATACAAAGAAATCAAGTTAACTTTTAGTTGTCCTGTTGTTATTATTTTTAGCAAATCCACTTCTTGTAGCCACATATATACCAAACTAAAATATTTTCAGATTAAATAATACCTAGAACTTATATTCAAATCATCTAGAGGAGGGAAGCAGTAAAAGTGGGATTAGGCTAATAGGAAACAAATCTAGCAATGGATTGTTCAGCGCTGATGCTGAACAATGGCTACATTATCCTGTGGATTCATTATATCATTTTCCATTTTTCATGTCTGTTAAAGGTGCACCATATTAAAAGTTTAAAAATAAATAGTAAAGTAAATAATCATACCCTTACTTCACTGCCAGACATTTTGATTTAACTGTTCTGGTAATGCTGAGAATTGGTATTTAAAAAAAAAAAAAAAAATTAAAAAGAAAAAAAAAAAAAACAGTCCCAAGGAATTCCAATGAGCAAGCACAAATGAGAATGACCTCACTGAACCATACACATAGATACCTCTTCATAGCACTGGACAAAGCCATACAGCCTGTCACTTAGGTGAATGACTGATTTCAGAGGCCACAAACCTTAACTGAAATTGATAGAGCTTGCAATGTGTGAGCACAAATATTATTTACAGAAAAAAATAAATATGGTAAATTCCTGCATGAGAAGAAGTGTAGCCAGAGTGTGATTCTTTCCCTCCGCTTGGCTGTCTGTGGAGCTGGCTGGAGCTGGAGGGATTAGGGGAAATCAAGGCTCAAGTTCACTAAATAACAACATGACAGGCATTTGCCTGAAGAATAAATGAAACAAATCTCTATCTGGGACAATTTTTGGTTATAAATAATTCAGCTAAAGTAGTCTTCATCACTTTCCACTGTAACAATATTTGATAATACCACAGTGGGCAATTGTAAAGACCATCTTGATTAAAAACCTTGCATGATGGTTGAAACTGAGCAACGTTTGTGTTTCGGAACCACTTCATACATCATACTCATGAAAAAAAAATAAACGTCCTGCTTTTCTTACTATGCAATTTTAATATGTATTACTATTATTATCCCTACTAATCAAAACAAAGAAAACCCTGAGTCTCAACAAACCACCTTTTATTAACACTATTATTCAAAATCATTCCAGCAGTTTAGAGCACAAGATTATTCTTCCAGAAAAGGTCTAAAAGATAACACTGGGAAGAGAGCCCTCAAAATATAAAGTACCATTGTCCTCTGGAATCCTGAGTAAACTAGATATGAGGTTTTTTTGTTTTCCTTGAAATATTATTTCTGTAAAATTTCCTACTTACAGTACATCTCAGGGAAATAAAATCTGTAAAGTATTTATCAACTATTACTGACACATGTTTCAAAGATTGGTTGAATACTTACTCTTTTAAAAGAGGAAATCCAACAAGGTACAAATTTTAACCTAAATCTTACAAGGCTGCACACATCCAACCAGGATCTAAGTGATGGAGTCATAACATTGACAAAATCAGAGAGCCACATCTTATCAGGAGCTGGAGATAGTCACCTCCTCTCAGAAGGCTGAGAGTACCTGGCTCTGACACCTGACCCCACAAGCACTCTTCATTCCCAGCCTCAGTGTCACTAACGAATGAGGATTGATGCATCTCTGTCCAACCTTCAATATTAGAAGCTTCACTTGAAGATATGAACAGGCTCTTAATTTTCCTTGTCTTCAGAATGCTTTTTTTTAAAAAAGTTAGACTTTCAAAATAAAAAGTATAAATGTGTGTTATCAGGAATTTTCTTTTCCAAGGTCTTACATGAGAGTGCATATTAATAGAGCAAAGAGCACATGCTTCCTATTTGACAGGCTAGTTGAGTGCCTGTGAATATTTTTTCACTTCTTTGAACTCCAATATCTGCATCAATAAAAGAGCTGCATCAGTAAAAGAGCAGTCAGATCCTCTCTCTTATAGGGTTAGTAAAAGATTAAAAAGAGATATGGTACAGTTTCTTACATATAAGAAGTGCTCAATCAATATTTATTCCCACAACTTACCCATCCCAGTATGAAGAACTGTTTACAGCCTTACCATCAATTGCTTTGTAACCTCAAATGGCCTTTCTCAAAGTATATCTCAGAAGTTTTATTTTCTTGGAATACTAATAGATGAGCCACAGATCCACTGGGGGCATGGGGAGAGGAGCGTCTGTGGTCATATTTGTTTCGGAAACACTGAGTTAGACATCCATCTCCATGAATACTTAAGTTTTTCAACTGCTAACACATATTGTGATTCTTTGAAGGAAGGGGAAAGTGTGCTACATTTCCCCTCATCTGGGCAATAGAAGCCTCATGTCAGGAGCACTTATTAACACCCCCCAAGGAACTAATATTCTATGAATCACACTGTGGCAAATAGTCATCTCAAGAACTACACCAACAAGGGCAGTGGGAGATCATTGTTGCCTTGAAGGAGAGAGCATGCTTTTCTTGTATTTTTTCTATGCATGGGATTACTCACATACTCCACAAGAATAAAACATCTTCAGCAATTCACTGCAGAGCTATTTGGTCATTTCTTAAATTAGTTTCTTTTTTCTTTTTCTTTTTTTGCATTTGGATGATTATAAGTAAGTTGTTCACTATTGTGAACAATACGGTTCTTTCTGCTTGACAAATGAGCATGATTTCTAAAGGCACAGGGGTCACTTTAGTCAGAAATATAATTATCTGGACAAAAAGAAATTTGTTGTTTTTTGTACTTTAATAGACTGTTTAAAGGCGGGTTAGGGGAATTCAGGATCATGGGAATTCAAATTTTTTATTTGTATATTCAGATACATATAAATAACCATTCTGAAAAGGAAATTTGGTTTAATTTTTTAAAATATCTGTTATATTGTCTCTGGTCTAATTCCTAGGTCCTTGATCCACTTTGAAAGTAAGCTCCAATTTCCAACATGTCAGATTAGGCCCCAAGTTCCTTAATAAGAATCCTGTAGCGTAAGAATTATTACCAAGAATTAACGAATGGGATAGATTTAAACTAAAAAGCTTCTTCTCAGCAAAAGAAACAATTAGTGAGGTGAATAGAGAGCCAACTGATTGGGAACAAATATTTAATACGTGCACATCACATAGAGCACTAATTTCTAGAATATATAAAGAACTCAAAAAACTTAACACCAAAAAAAAACAAATAACCCCATCAATAAATGGGCTAAGGAATTGAAAAGACACTTCTCAGAAGAAGATACACAATAAATCAACAAATGCATGAAAAAAAAATGCTCAACATCACTGGCATTTAGAGAAATGCAAATCAAAACTACTCTAAGATTTCATTTCACTCCAGTCAGAATGGCAGCTATCAAGAACACAAACAACAATAAATGTTGGAGAGGATGTGGGGAAAAAGGCACACTCATACATTGCTGGTGGGACTGCAAAATGGTGTAACCGCTATGGAAAGCAATATGGAGATTTCTTGGAAAACTGGGAATGGAACCACCCTATGACCCAGCTATCCCACTCCTGGGTCTATTCGCAAAGGACTTAAAAACAGCATATTACAGTGACACAGCCACTTCAATGTTTATAGCAGCACAATTCACAATAGGCTAGGTTGTGGAACCAACCTAGATGTCCCTCATTAGATGAGTGGATAAAGAAAATGCGGTATATATACAAAATGGAATTTTACTCAGCAATAAAAGAGAATAAAATAATGACATTTTCAGGTAAATGGATGAAGTTGGAGAATATAATGCTAAGTGAAGTTAGCCAATCCCAAAAGTCCAAATACCAAATGTTTTCTCTGATATAAGGAGGCTAGTTCACAGTGTTGTTGGATGGGGGTACATAGGAGGATTAGAGGAACACTAGAATGGTCAAAGGAAAGGGAGGGAGCAAGGGGGAGGGAGAGGGGAAAAAAGAAAAAAAAAATTGGTGGTTGAATGAGTTGGATATCATTATCCTAAATGCATGATTGAAGATCTGAATGGTACTTATATACTTTGTATACAAACAGTTGTATGTAAAAAGATGCTATATATGTGCATTATGAATTATAATACATACTACTATTATAAATAAAAAAAAGAAAGAAAAAAATATCTGTTATATACCTGATACATATATATATACATTATATATATGTATACATATATATATATATATATATATATATGTGTGTAAGATACTGGTCAGGAAACTGGTGATAGTCATAGAAGGTATGTATCCTTTCAGAAAATAAATTATAATAACTATATACTGTGCACTTATATGAAGTAAAAAGTTGGTACTGACTCCTCAGGTAATCACTCACTGTGCTTAGGCCACATGTGAGATTCTGACATGTTGCAGCATTTTAGTTTCAACTCTCTCTAGCAATGTCATTGCAAAAGCCATTTTAACTGGTGTTCAAATGGGACAGAATGTGCATCAGTTGCCAAAGCAACTGCTCAGTGTAGTCTTGCTGTTCAGTTCCAGAACAGCTGTGGTCTACTCTGGGGAAAAGCAGAAAACAGGGCCATTTGGATTGGAGTGATTTCGAATCCACACAGTCAGATGAAAGATATACAAATTAACCATGCTCAGATGATCCCAAGTATATTTAGGGTTCAGAAGACAGAAGCCATTCAGCTTGGTAAGTACACATGAACTCCCTGGCAGGCAACACTCTAAGGCATTCCTCAAGCTTCTCGCCTCCTGGTGTATACACATTATATAACCTCCTCCTTTAAACATGGGTGGGTCTGTGAAGATGAGGGACTTCGTTCCAGTGATTGGATTACATTATCTAACACAGGGGAAGGGACTTTTCAGATGTGATCAAGGTCCCAAATAAGTCAACACTGAATTAATCAAGAGGAAGATTAATCTAAGCTGGCCTGAACTAACCAAGTATACCTATACAAGGGACTGAACCCTTCATGATGGAAGAAAATGGAAGCCAGAGAGAATCTCCCGACAGCTTTAGAAAAGCAAGCTGGTGTGTTGTGGAAATCACCTGATAGAAGGGAATTCTATCCACAAACAATCCTGGCAGTGTCCTTCCTGCCCAAGTATTTAATACAAATGCACGTGGTACATCCAGCAGGACCCAAGAAAGAGAAACTACACAAGTTATTTGAACAGGGGAGATTTAATATGAAGACATGATAACTAGATAAACAGTTGTTAACTAAGTATATAAAAAGATAAGAAGAGATCTTTAAAGTGTACCTGCAAAAGTTAGCTGTCATTCCTACAGGCAGGAAACACAAGGAAGGGATTAGAAGTATTAAAACTTAGAAAGGATCCTGTGATGTTGAAGAATTGCTGGCCAGCTGGTGTCTCTAAGCTAGGAAGAAGTCCCCATGGAACTGGGACCAAATCTCTAGGAGGAGGAAAAGAAACTTATTCTTCAAGTGCCGGCAAATTTCAAACCAAATGCTTCTGCCTCTATAGGAAAGTGCTGCTGTTTTTTGTTTAAAAAAAGTGAGACTGGAGCAATGCCCCATGAACAAAAGGGACGAGGTTCCCAGGAAGCCAGCCTGAGGGAGCACATCTCTTCCATCCTGCAGCCTCCCTCTAGTGGCTGCTATTGGCAGAGCCTCACACAGAGCTGGCTGGAAGCGGGCGCTTGGTTTAGGAGTCGCTGTCCAGCATCATAACATGAAAAAGAAGGATGGATTTGGAACTGAGATAAAATAACTTAATAACTGACATGCATGGCTTGTAGCATTTTCCCTCTGCCTTGTTCCAGTTCCCAGAACATCTGCCAAATTTTCGCATGCCTCTAAATCCACAATGAAGTTTCCCCCAAACGATAGGAAGTTCACACAGAGTCCATGAAGCTGCTAAAAAACACATAACCAAATCCACTGTCTCCTTGCTCTGCTACCACTTTGAGGCAAAGTAACGAAAGCTGAAAGTCTTCCCTCTGCCCCAGCCATATGTCTTAGCACCCCAGACCTAGTAATCACACTAGGGACCCAGTAGAAACAAGGAGAATGAAGCCCTCTCCTGTATTACCATTGGCTACATGGGTTGCCTTGTGTACCTACTCTCTCAGAGAAAGTGCTGGATACTGGCCCATCTTTGCCTGCAACTCACTTTTTCTAACATCAGGACTAGAATTCATGGTGTTGATCTGAAAATTATCAAAAGAACAAACACTGCTGTAAGACTTCACCCTTGGATCATATTTGTGCATTCAGTCTCTATTTTGTAGTGGATTATATTTCATCCTTTAATGCAAACAGTGCCAAGATAATTTTGTGGGTAGGTCATGAGCACCCTTGGACTGAGCCTGAGACCACTTCCTCTGACACGGAGGATAGTACACTCTGTGACATGTAAAAAGCATTTTAAGAGGCAAAATAATTTTGTGATTATAAGTACAACCTGAATGCTTGGATTTGAAGTTTGGCTCCTTGCATGATCTTGGGCAAGTTTGTTATTTCTTAAGTCTAGTCAAGATTCTAAAACAAATACATACACACACACACACACACACACACACACACACACACACTGGGTAGCTTATAAAGAAAAAAAAGCATTTCTCATATTTGTGGAAGCTGATAAATGCAACATCAACAGGAATAAAATTTTGAGTCTGGTGAGGGCTCTCTTCCTGTTTTATATGTGATGCCTTTTCACTGTATCCTAACATGAGGGAAAAGGAAAGGGATTTCTATTGGGTTTCTTTCATAAGATCATAAGGGCTCCCTTCACGTGACTTGATCACCTTCAGAAGATTCCACTTCTTAACACCAGCATCTTGGAGGTTAAGATTTAAATATGTGAATTAGGAGGAAGGCATACATATTCAGACCACAATAGTTATTTTCTCTGGGCCTTGGTTTCTTTAATTCTAAAATGAGCATAATAACGGTGGTACCTGTCATATAAGATCATTGTAAAATTTAAATGTTATTATTGTTTAAAATTTATATATCCTACCTCAGAATTTTAGGAATATCCATATCACTGATAAGCAGAATCACAGGCCTTTCTATCTGAAGTAGTTTCCTCTTCCTATCACCAGCAGCTTTTATGCCTGGAACCCCACACTTTTGGGAACAGCAATGCCTACTGGATCAAATTATACCAAATAAATTTCCAGTACTTAGAAAAAAAGGCAAAAAAATTCTATTTCTGGAGTAATCAATAATCACATCCTTATGTATTTTTGCAAGAAACCATCCCAGGCCCTGAGATGGTTGCTTCCAAAATCCTTTGTCAAATTCATTTCTCTCTTTTATCTCATACCTACACTATGACTCAGGTTTCTATGTTTAAACTTCATCTTCTTGTTTTGGTGAGGTAAATCTCCTAGTAAATATCTTGAAAAAAATGTAGGAAGTACAATCTTTAAATAAAGATTTTAGTTTTCAGTCTGCATGTACCATACTCATTTATACCCAAACCAAGAAACAAAATAGGACGTAAACAGAGATGGTTTGGGGAAAGGGATGTTGGTACCTCTGATTATAAAACAAAAATCATATCAAGAAGAACCTTCCCCCACCAGCAATCTCCCATGCAGATGCTTCTTCACAGAACTCCATGTCCCAGCTTCTACTGTTGAAAGAAAATGCCCGGTGGCCCTCAGCCTACTAGCTACTCAGTGTTCCTACTTTCTATACAAGCCAAATTATTAGGTAAAAATTGTGTCCATTTTCATGCATTGTATTCTGTCCTCAAAACACTTCTAAAATAACACAAGTCCAGTGACCAAATAGGATATTAAGACCTGGCCCCTCATCACAATTTGAGGCAATTCTGAAGGATCATCTCAGCTTCAGGGTTCCTACTAGGTCGTCCAGAGCCTTCAATGAGCCTATATCACAACCAAATTCTCCTACTGCCTAATCCTGTTTCCTGCTTTTTCCTTTCACTAGTGTTGCTTTCAAAGATACTCCCTAATGCACATCCTATGCACTAATCTCTCTTGGAAGTCTACTTCCTCGGGGACCCAACCTGTGACCTAAGCCTTTAAGAACATAAGCACCCTTTATCTTTCTTTCATTAGTACCCTTAACAACTGGGATTTTGCATAAATTTATGTCATCATTTGGTTGTTTTATGTGTCTTCCATTAAGGTCTATGTTTCACGAAACAAGAACTGTGTTATTTTCCACTCACTGTTGTTTTCCCAGTATGTAGCACAGTGTCTTTGGCATGTAATCCTTCCTTGGTGGATAGTTTGCTGTTGCATATGTTTGTAGATGAAATTATGCCTTATAATTCACCATTAGGAATTTATTTCTTTGTATTGTTATCTTGTTTCTAGTTAAAAATGTATTTAATTCTTATATCCATTCAGTGTAATGTATCAGTAGCCTAGAGATCATAAATCTGAGACCTTCCGGGCTAGGGAAACTTCTTTCTAAGAATGGGTTCAGCCAAGCAATCTAGTGGAAAAAGAGCTAAATTCTCATGAACAACTAACCATCAAAATAACTGTATGAAAGATAAAAAGCATGGCTTTTGGACTCAGTCAAATATGGATATAAGGCAAGACTTTGTCACTCATTAACTATATGATCTGTTATAAGAATTCTTTAAATTCCAGTTAGAAAACATTAGACATAAAGTAAGCCCATAATGAATATTAGTTTCTTCTCCATACATCTCTCCATCTTCTTCCCCCTTCTTTGCAACTTTGCTTCAGAAAAGTGTTACCCATGAAATTGCTTTATCTGAATAACCCAGAAAATGAAAGCCAATATGGAGGTAGAGGTACAGTTGGGGCCCTTCAATTCATTTGCTCTTTCTTTTTAAATATTTCCCTTCTCAAATTTATGTCAGTGAGCTGGTCATCACACAATCCTTGGGATGGTTGCTACTAAATCTGGTCACAAGTAATGAACTGAAACAAAGTATCATGGCAAAACTATGCAAATCAACCCTAACCTAAATCAAACTAATAGGCAGAATTCTCACCCAACTGCCAGCTAATTTACTTCATGTTACTGGATATTGATTCTGCTTGGAGTGGTGGGAAATCTGTCATACTCAAGATGCCATCTGTTCCAATTGCCAATGGAAGTTACTTCTTCCTTCCAAATCTGTCGGTGAATTGCTTACCCCTTATTTCCTGCAGGTTTTCAAAAGCTTCATTAGCTTCCTCGTCAATACTGGGACAAGGCATCCAGGCTATTCATTTTCATTACTTCTAACAATTGTCTTAATTTTGCACTTCTAATCAGTAGCCTCCCCTCAGCCAGAAACACAAAAACCAACGGAGAAAGGGAGACTCATGGCAGAAGGACATGGGATTTGGAGGAGCAGATATCTGCATTCATAGACAACAACAAGAGTTATAGGCATTTGACTCCATGGAGGTGTACAGGGATTACCCAGCAGAGAGCAGTTTGTTGGAAGAGATGGGCAAAAAATGTTCAAAAAAAATTGCAAAATAATGGGAAAATTAGACCAAGAAAGAGTCTTTCAAGAAAAATTTAAGGAAATTCTACTTCATAGAACACTAGAGTCATGTCAAATTTTGTGACTGGTATAGCAGTAAAAAAAAAAAAAAAAAAAAATACCCATTTGTACTGATCCAAACATGAATTGGTGATAAATTTTCATACTAGATCTTCTGGAACCAAATGGCTCTACTAGAAATGAAATGAATGCTGGATAATAAAGTCTAATGAACATTTTAGAGGTTAGGGAATTTTAAAATTATACAGATCCATTTTTCCTCTCAAAGGCACATTTTTCTTGAAAACTTTTAGACAATTTTTTGTCTACAAAAATTGTCACTTTGTTCAGGACATACATTTTGTTCCAATACTAAATGTCTCTAAAGACAATATTCACTGATTCTTCAGAAAAGAAAAAAAAAAATCAAATTTCTCAGTTATAGTTTGGTAGGCTTTCCTACATTTTCCTAATGTCCTTTTATCAAAAGATAGCACTATAATTATCTGGTAACACCTAGTTTACTTGTGGTTGGTGAATTTTTTGCAAAGGTATATTTAGAAGTGAAAGCCAATGTCCCTGGTATTAAAACTTTGGTGTATTTGGAGTCTTCATGTAAACAGGAAGAACTAGATTTGAGACATGAACACTAATTTCATGCATATGAAAAGCCTAGTTGCATATTTAAGTAGTTAAGTTGGTCATCTTTTCAAAAGTAGGCATCAAGTTAATGTAGAGTGGTAATTGCTAGATTTGAGTGGCCTTAAATTATTAAAACTACATATCTCTGAAAGACAGTTTGAATGATTAGACACTTAGTAATAGGTTAAAAAGCAGGAGACAAGTACACATAATGTGTTTCCCAACCTGCATTGTAGCCTCTGGGAATAAGTACATGCTCAGCAGTGTATATTCTGGAATAGCTTCTCTGGACACACACCTTCCTGTGGTTTGACCTGGAACTCAAGGTCCAGCAATGCCCCTGTGTTTCAAATGCATCAGAGGACTAAGATGAAGTGCCCTCTCACTTAACCACCTTCTTCAGTTAGCTCACTTGTATTTTAGTAATACAGTTGTTTTTTTTTTTTTTTTATTTAATTTAATTTGTTATACATGCTTTTAGGGAGCAATTCCTTTCGTATTACATATAAAGAGCACAGTTTTCCAAGTCATTGGTTTTACACAAAGTATTTTCATACCATTTGAGTTAGTAATACAGTTTTCTATTAATAAAATTATAAACATTAATTATAGAAAGTTGAAGAAGAAAATTAAAACCACTTATATTTGTCCTCACAGAAATAAAATATTGGAGAATATAAATCCTTTCCACGCATACACACACACACACACACACACACACACACACACTTATGAATTGAGACTATACAGAGGAGTATATATTTTTCTTGATGTATCTGGATAATTTCCTTCTGACATTGAATATTTTCTTCAGCAGTATTTTGCATATTTTCATACTTTTGTCAACAAATATTTTTTAATAAGTACTAAAAGATCAAGATGGGAAGACAGGAGGGATAACTCTGTTATTGAGAGTACTCAAGGAAGACACTATGGATGTCATGGCTTTTGAGTAGAACTCTGAAGTGCAGTCCTTATTCTCCTGATCAGGACAGAGCCTCATATGGTCAAGGAACTGTGAGAGGTCAAGGGGCTGAGGTGGAGTCAGCCAGAGAGCATCAGGAGGGGAGCCAAAGTGGGAAATAAGAGCTGTCAGATGTTGGAGGTAGAGATGCTAAGTGGATGGGCAAAGTATGTCACATTTTTTTTGTTTTTGGTTATTTATTTATTTATTTATTTTGCCAGTGTAAAGACTGGTTTATACTCCAGCTAAAAAGGAAAAACACAAGAGATTTAAGAGCCAAAGAGTAATAGGATCATCTTTTGATTTTAAACAAATTAGTCTTTCCTGCCTGTGGTTAGTAAAAAGAGTAGAGGGCCATAGAGAAATCAAATAAGCCAACATGAAAATTATAGCAATAACCTAGGAGAGAGCAAATGGAGGCCTGGCCCAGAAGAGTTAGCCTTGGGGATAGTGAGAAATAATGGAGTTCTGGATCTATTCTAATGGCACAGCTAATACATTTGCTGATAAAAATAGATACAAAGTATGAGAGAAAGGGAAGAGTAAAGGATAATTTCAAAATGTTTGACCTGAAAACTAAGCCCTAAAAGAGGTCAGGGATGAAGTAACTATTGCATTTCATAATATTTAAGAACATTTATGTTAATGTCTATGAGAGACACAGTTATATAGTGTTTTGGCCTTTTTGGTTTTTTGTTGTTGTTGTTGTTTTTTACAACATCTTACATCTTTATCTTTGGGCTCTGCATTAGGGTAATAATAGTCTTATAAGATCAGTTAAGAAGCCTCCCTGAATTATCTGAAAGTTTCTATAGAATGTGTATAATTTCTGCTCTAAGTGTTTGATACAATTCACCTGTGAAGCCATTTGGCCCTGGAGATATTTTCTAAAATAATGAGCGTAGAGTTTCTCTTGAGTTAATTATGGTAACCTGTTCCTTCCAAGATTTTTTTTTTAATTTTGTAACTGACTTTTTTATTATTTATTTACTTATTCATAATATAATTTACAATATCATCTTTTTACATACAACTGCTTGTATACAAAGTATATAAGTTTTAAAATATATCACCTAAAATATTTAATAGTATCCTTTTGTTATTTTCATATACACAGGATCTATAAACTCTCTTATTCTTAATATTGCAGTTTATATATTCTATTTTGTTCCTTCTTAGTCTAATCAGACATTTATCAATTTTATTGATATTTTCAAGAAAACAAGTATTGTTTTCATTGAATTCTCTCGTCACTTTTAAATATTTTTTGTGCTTATCTTCATTATTTTCTTTCTTGGGTTTAATGCGGGTCTAATCTATTTTTTCCTAGACTTGTAAATTGGAAACTTAGATAACTGATGTTAGACCTTTATTATTTTCTAACTAAGCATCTAAAACTATGGATTTCCATCTAAGCTCTGACTTAGATGCATTCCACAAATTTTGTTATGTTGCATTTCCTTTTTTATTGATTTAAATGATGACTCAGTCCTTGTTTAAAACTGTGTAACTTAACTTTTAAATATTTGAGGATTTTACAGATATTCTTCTGTTAGTCATATTTATTTTAATTCTATTAAGGTTAGAGAATATGCCATATTATTTTAATACTTGTAACTTTACAAAGATTTGTTTAATGATTTTAAACATGGTCTATTTAATGATCACTTCACATGTATTTGAAAACATAAAAAATAATTTTCTGTTATTTTGGGCAGGATATTTAATAAATTTCAAATAATTCACATGAATTGATCATGTTGTTCAAACATAATATATTTTTACTGATTTTCTGTTTGCTTGCGTTATCAATTGCTGAGAAAGGAGTTTTGAAATCTCCAACTGTAATGAAGGCTTTCTCATGATTACATGGCTCCCTATTTTCCTGATAAAATTCTTTATATTTCTCTCATATTAATAGAGCCACT
Source organism: Tamias sibiricus (assembly GCA_025594165.1). Classification (NCBI taxonomy): domain Eukaryota; kingdom Metazoa; phylum Chordata; class Mammalia; order Rodentia; family Sciuridae; genus Tamias; species Tamias sibiricus. Next base: position 70,455,453 of record CM046670.1, read on the forward strand.
ACAACTGCTTTTATAATCCACATTTGTACAAAATATCTTTTTCTATCATTTTTCTTTATAACCTGTCTTCATATTTATATTGAAATGATTTTCTTGTCGACAGCAAACCACTAGATCTTGATTTGGTTTTTCCAATGATTTCTGCCTCTGTTTGACATAAACATTCACTGTAACTATTTAATATAAATGAGTCCAGTCAGTATTTGTGCATATGCACATTCTCTCTTCCTCCCTCCCTCCCCTCCTTCCCCACCCCCAGCTATCATCAGCTGGGAGATGCAGATTCATACAGAATATCATTTTTCATTTTTTAAAATATTCTACAGACTATTTTATTATTTTATAACCAATCTGCATACCATATCATCACAGTTAAAACCAAAATTTATATTAAAACTATGGGTGGAGAATTTTACTATTTATATCTTACTATAAGTTTGCCATAGTAAAAGTACTCTTAACAGTTACAGAAAAATTAATTTTTTATTTGTTGTAATCAGTTATACATGATAGCTGAATGCATTTTGATTCATTGCACACAAATGGAGCACAACTTTTCATTTCTCTGGTTGTACATGATGTAGAGTTGCACCACCTGTACAGACAGACATACATGTCTTAGGGTAATGATGTTCTTCTCATCCCACCATCTTTCCTACCCCCATATCCTTTCCCCCTCCCTCCCTCCCCTTTGCCCAATCAAAAAATATGATACTGAGGACATATACCAGAAACATATAAGGAATAAAATAAGAAAAGAGGAGGCTTAAGGCAATGAAAAAAGTTGTATGAACAATATATCGGGTCAGGCGGGCCCAGGACAGTCCTGGGGACCTGTATTGGAGTGCCGCCAAGCCCAGGTCAATCCCACTGACCTTCACCCCAATGCAGCCAGCCTCAGGTCAGTCTTGCTGAAAACCCCTGGTGTGCAACCAGGCTCCAGCTAATCCTGTTGACCTCTGCCCCAGAGCAGGAGCCAGCAAGGACAGACCCTCCAACTCTGCTTGAGTTCAGGCGGGCGCAGGACAGTCCCAGGGACCTACATTGGAAGGCCACCAGACCCAGGTCAGTCCTAGTGACCTTCAGCCCAGCACGGCACGCCCCAGGTCAGTACCAATGACATTCCCTCGAGTGTAGCCAGGCTCAGGGAAGTTTCAGCAACGTCTGCCCAAGCACAGATGGGCCCAGTTCAGCCCAGTCCACACCTGCAGAGCTCAGGTGAGTCTAGGAGAGCTTCACTGACCTCCACTCAGAGAACTGCCTCTTCCAACCAGCATACCACCTCAGGAGCTCAGACTCAACAAGTTCGACCCATACCAACCTGCGTGGACCCAGCCCCAGTAGCATACTTTGAGGGACAACGGCAGGTTCTGATAGCCCAACATTAAGGGGAGGCACAGACAACCTGCAAGGATATTGTAAGACTACAGGGAAGAAACTGTAATATCTCAGATCTACACTGCAAGAAAGTAAGCCAAATAGACAACATGAAAAAACAAGGGAGGAAAGTAACCCAAACAAACCCAGGATTATACAATGACAGAACCCATGTTCAGCGAAGTTGATGAAATGTCAGAGAAGGAGTTTAGAAGGTTCATAATTAAAATGATCTGTGAGTCAAAGAATGACCTAAATGAGCAAATACAAGCAAAAAATTGACCACTACCACAAAGATATAAGAGAGCAAATACAGGTAGCAAAAGATTACTTCAAAAAAGAGATAGAAACTCTAAAAACAAAAAAAAAGTCAGAAATCCTTGAAATGAAGAAAACAATGAACAAAATAAAAAACACAATTGAAGGCATCACCAACAGACTAGATCAACTGGAAGAAAGAACTTCAGACAATGAAGACAAAGTATATAATCTTAAAAATAAAGTTGACCACACAATGAAGATAGTAAGAAACCATGAACAGAACATCCAAGAAGTATGGGACAGCATCAAAAGACCAAGTCTAAGAGTGATTGGGATAGAGGAAGGCACAGAGTTTCAAACCAAAGGAATGCACAACCTCTTCAATGAGATAATATCAGAAAATTTCCCAAACATGAAGAATGAATTGGAAAACCAAATGCAAGAGGCTTATAGGACACCAAATGTACAAAATTACAACAGATCTACACCAAGATACATTATAATGAAAATTCCTAGCATACAGAACAAGGATAGAATTTTAAAGGCTGCAAAAGAGAGGAATCAGATCACATTTAGGGGGAGACCAATTCGTATCACAGCAGATTTTTCAACTCAGACACTCAAAGCTAGGAGATCGTGGAACAACATATTCCAAGCTCTGAAAGAAAAGGGATGCCAACCAAGAATCTTATACCCAGCAAAATTAAGCTTTAGATTTGAGGACAAAACAAAAACCTTCCATGATAAACAAAAGTTAAAAGAATTTACAAGTAGAAAGCCAGCACTAAAGAATATTCTCGGCATAATATTCCATGAAGAGGAAAAGAATGACAATGATAAAAATCAACAGAGGGAGGTATTACACTAAAGGAAAAAACTATCAGAAGAGTAACCATGTCAAGTTAAATACCAAAAATAAACAAAAATGCTGGGAAAACAAAACATATCTCAATAATAACTCTAAATGTTAATGTCCTAAACTCACCAATCAAAAGACAAACACTAGCAGATTGGTAGAAAAAAACAGACCCAACAACATGCTGCTGCCAAGAGACTCATCTCACAGGAAAAGACATCTACAGGCTGAGGGTGAAAGGTTGGGAGAAATCCTACCACTCACATGGACTGAGGAAACAAGCAGGGGTTTCCATCCTCACATCAAATAAAGTAGACTTTAAACTAAATTCAATCAAAAGGGATAAAGAAGGACACTATATATGGCTCAAGGGAACCATACACCAACAAGACTTAACAATTATAAATGTATATGCCCCAAACAATTGTGCATCCATGTTCATCAAACAAACTCTCCTCAAGTTTAAGAGTCAAATTGACCACAACACAATAATTCTGGGTGACTTTAACACACCCCTTTCACCACTTGATAGATCTTCCAAACAAAAGCTGAACAAAGAAACTATAGAACTCAAAAATACAATAAACAACTTAGACTAAATTGACTTATATAGAATATTTCATCCTTCAACAAGCAAATACACTTTCTTCTCAGTGGCACAAGGATCTTTCTCTAAAATAGACCATATGCTATGCCACAGAACATCTCTTAGCAAAAATTAAAAAAAAAAAATAGGGATACTACCCTGCATTCTATCAGACCATAACGGAATGAAATTAGAAATCAATGATAAAATAAGAAATAAAAGCTACTCCAACACCTGGAGACTAAATTATATGCTACTGAATGAACAATGGGTTGCAGATGACATCAAAGAGAAGATTAAAATATTCTTAGAGTGAATGAGAACACAGACACAACATATCAAAATCTCTGGGACACTATGAAGGCAGTTCTAAGAGGAAAGTTCATTGCATTGAGTTTATTCCTCAAAGGAAGAAAAAGGCAACAAATAAATGACTTAAAATTACATCTCAAAGCTGTAGAAAAAGAAGAACAATCCAACACCAAAAGCAGTAGAATACAGGAAATAATTAAAATCAGAGCTGAAATTAATGAAATTGAAAAAATTGAAAAAACAAAAAGTTGGTTCTTAAAAATTAAATAAATTGACAGACCCTTAGCCAGGCTAACAAAGAGAAAAAGAGAGAAAACTCAAATTACTAATATATGCAATGAAAAAGGAAATGTCACAATAAACAGTATGGAAATACAGGAAATAATTTGAAATTATTTTGAAAACATGTACTCCAACAAAATACAAAACACTGAAGGCAGTGACAAATTTCTAGAGTCATATGTTCTGCCCAAATTAAAGCAAGAAGATATATACAATTTGAACAGACCAATTTCAAGTGATGAAATAGAAGATGACATCATAAGCCTACCAACCAAGAAAAGCCCAGGACCAGATGGATACACAGCCAAGTTCTACAAGACCTTTAAAGAAGATATGATACCAATACTCTTCAATTTATTTCAGGAAACAGAAAAAGAGGGAGCACTTCCAAAATTATTCTATGAAGCCAATATCACCCTGATCCCCAAACCAGGCAAAGACACATCAAAAAGAAAACTTCAGACCCATATCTTCAATGAACATAGATGCAAAAATTCCCAATAAAATTCTGGAAAAACGGATATAAAAAACATATCAAAAATATAATACACCATGATCAAGTTGGGTTCATTCCAGGGATGCAAGAATGTTTCAACATATGAAAATCAATAAATGTAATTCATCACATCAATAGACTCAAAGATAAGAACCATATGATTATCTCAATAGATGCAGAAAAAGGATTTGACAAAATATAGCACCCCTTTATGTTCAAAACACTAGAAAAACTAGGGATAACAGGAACATATATCAACATCATAAAAGCTATGTATGCTAATCCCCAGGCCAACATTATTCTAAATGGAGAAAAATTGAAAGCATTCCCTCTAAAAACTGGAACAAGACAGGGATGCCCTCTTTCACCACTTCTATTTAAACATAGTAATTGAAATGCTGGCCAGAGCAATAAGACAGATGAAAGAAATTAAAGGGATACAGATAGGTAAAGTTGAACTCAAATTATCATTATTTGCTGACAATATGATTTTATACCTAGAAGATCCAAAAGATTCCACCAGAAAGCTTCTAGAACTCATAAATGAATTCAGCAAAGTAGCAGGATACAAAATCAACACCCATAAATCTAAGGCATTTCTATAGATCAGTGACAAATCCTCTGAAAGGAAAATAAGGAAAACTACCCCATTTGCAATAGCATCAAAAACTAAAATAAAATACTTGGGAATCAACTTAACCAAAGACATGAAAGACCTCTATAATGAAAACTACAGAACACTAAAGAAAGAAATTATAGAAGACCTTAGAAGATGGAAAGATCTACCCTGTTCTTGGATAGGCAGAACTAATATTGTCAAAATGACCATACTACCAAAAGCACTATACAGATTTAATACAATGCCAATCAAAATCCCAATGACATTCCTCATAGAAATAGACAAAGCAGTCATGAAATTCATCTGGAAAAATAAGAGACCCAGAAGAGCTAAAGCAATCCTTAGCAAGAGGAGTGAAGTAGGTGGCATCACTATACCAGACCTTAAATTATACTACAGAGCAATAATAACAAAAACAGCATGGTTCAGGCACCAAAATAGGCTGGTAGACCAATAGTACAGAATAGAGGACACAGAGACTAACACATATAATTTCAGTTATCTTATATTAGAAAAAGGCACCAAAAACGTACATTGGAGAAAAGATAGCCTCTTCAACAAATGGTGCTGGGAAAACTGGAAATCCATATGCAACAAAATAAAATTAAGCCTTTATCTCTCACCATGCACAAAATTCAACTCAAATTGGATCAAGGATCTAGGAATTAGACCAGAGACACTACACCTAATAGAAGAAAAAGTAAGCTCTAATCTCCAGCATGTTGGATTAGGCCCCAAGTTCCTTAATAAGACTCCTGTAGCACAAGAATTAATATCAAAAATCAATAAATGGGATAGATTCAAATTACAAAGCTTCTTCTCAGGAAAAGAAATAATCAGTGAGGTGAATAGAGAGGCTACTAATTGGGAACAAATTTTTACCACACGCATGTCAGATAGAGCACTAATCTCTAGAATGTATAAAGAACTCAAAAATCTTAACACCAAAAAAATAAATAAATAAATAACCCAATCAATATATGGGCCAAGGAACTGAACAGACACTTCTCAGCAGAAGATATACAATCAATCAACAAATACATGAAAAAATGTTCAACATGTCTGGCAACTAGAGAAATGCAAATCAAAACCACTCTAAGATTTCATCTCACACCAGTCAGAATGGCAGCTATTAAGAACACAAACAACAATAAATGTTGGCGAGGATGTGGAGAAAAAGGCACACTCATACATTGTTGGTGGGACTACAAAATGGTGCAGCCAATATGGAAAGCAGTATGGAGATTCCTTGGAAAACTGGGAATGGAACCACCTTATGACCCAGCTATCCCACTCCTCAGTCTATACCCAAAGGACTTAAAAACAGCATACTACAGGGACACAGCCACATCGATATTTATAGCAGCACAATTCACAATAGCTAAACTCTGGAACCAAACTAGATGCACTTCAGTAAATGAATGGATAAGGAAAATGTGGTATATACACACAATGGAGTATTACTCAGCAATAAGAGAGAATAAAATCATGAGATTCGCAGGTAAATGGATGAAATTGGAGAATATAATGCTAGGTGAAGCTAGCCAATCCCAAAAAGCCTAATGCCGAATGTTTTTTCTGATATGAGGAAGCCATTTCACAGTGGGGTTGGGATGGGGAAGCATAGAAGGATTAGAGGAACACTATAACGGCCAATGGGGAGGAAGCGAAAGGGGGGGGGGGTGCAAAAGGGTGAAGAAAATAAAGACGGTAAAATGAGATGGATATCATTACCTTAAGTGCATGTGTGAAGTCACGAATGGTGTGAATATACTTTGTATACAACCAGAGATATGTAAAAATGTGCTCTATAAGTATAATATGAAATGTAATACATTCTGCTGTCATTTCTAACAACTTAGAATAAAAAATAAATTTGGAAAAAATAACAATGTATCATGGAACCTGATGATGGGAAAACATTACTGGAGACCAATACCTGCATTCTCCCCATGCCCCCACCCCCATTATGGGTCAGCATCCACTTATCAGAGAGAACATTCTGCCATTGTTTTTTCTGGGATTGGCTTACTTCACTTAGCATGATATAGAATATCATGTTTATCTATAGTTTCAAAGTTTAATCTTTTCTAAGAATATGATACTGTAGACATATACCAGAAACATATAAGGAAGAAAATAAGAAAAGAGGAGGCTTAAGGCAATGAAAAAGTTGAATGAACAATGTATCATGGAACCTGATGATGGGAAAACATTACTGGAGACCAATACCTGGACAGAGCAAACTACAAACTTAAGAGTAATGGCACAAGGTTTTAGGTAAAGAACACTTTTAGGTTGACATCTAATTCCTTGTTGAAAATTCAAGTAGATGCAAAGAATATAATTTTCAGCATGTTGTACATATTGGAATTTTAACATAAAACCACTACATTGCTTTAATAATGGAATATTTTTGCTATCAAAATTTAATATGTGCCAACCACTTTTAAAATATGTGAATAAACCTCTCTATAACAGATTAATATATTACATCATTATTTTTCATCTGTAATTTACATTTCCATTTCACTTCTCACACAGAATTTTATCATTGTGATATGTTTTTATGTTTGAAAGTCTTTATTTATCATCTTATTTATATTTATGCCACAAAATTGTAATTTTCTATATTTACATGTATCTAAATCATTTTTCCAAATGATTTATGTTAATTTTTTTCTGTATTTAATTACTGTGTAATTCTTGATAATATCCAATTGATCAAAACTTTTGCCAAATCAGTTTCTCACCAGTACTCTGCTTTCAAAGACAGGGTAGTAAATCATTTAAATTATTTATTTTTAAATTATAGATTTCCATGTGATTTCAAATATATAATTCTAAAAACGTTCATATATTTGAGCAAAATTTACATACCCTTGTTCCTTCTATTCCCTGTTATACGAATAAATTTCCTCAGTGCTTAAACTGAAATACAACAAAATATATAGGTATAGATGAGATACTAAACCTTCTCTCACTCTACTGATAAAAAATGTTTGACCATGAAAATGCTTTTTAAGTTTCATCCATCTTATTAAGAGATGCATTTTTAACAAAACTTTATATTTAGGGCTTAATAGTTATCAAAATTTGTGATACGCTTTTGATGTTTTGATCAACTGGCTGCTACTAAGATATGCATTTATTAAATCCAGCAATGTTAACATACATTTACAAAAGTTAATTTATATGCATGCAAATATTTTTATTGGTTCTTTTTAGATATATATGACGGTAGAATCCATTTTTATATAATTTTAAGAATTACATTTTGGCAAAATTATAAGAAGGATGATAAAATACTTTAAAACATAAAAACATATAAATACAAATGTTGAGAAGCAATTTTTTTAGTAGAGAAAATAATACCCCTCCCCCAAATTGTCCACATCCTAATCTCCTGAAACTGAGAATGTTATCTCACCTGGAAAAGGAGACTTTGCAGATGCAGTTAAATTAAGGTTCTGAGGATCTTGAAATAGATTATCCAGCATTATCTGGGTGGACTCAATATAATCACAAATGTCCTTATGAAAGGGAGGTAAGAATTTCAAAGTCAGAGAAAGCAATGAAGGATGCTACAGTGAGGTGAGAAAGGTGAGAAAGGGGTCATGAAGCAAGAAACAGGCCATAGTAAAGAAGCTGAAAAAGACAGGGAAATAGATTCTCATGTAGAGTCTCCAGAAGAAATGCAACTCTGCCACCGCCTTGATTTTTGCCCTCTAAAACCAACTTTGGACTCTTGAACTTCAAGACTTTAAGATAATATATATGCATTGCCTTAATCAACTGTGTCCATGGTAATTTCTTCTAGGAAATTAATGCAGGTGATAAAGTATGAGAGGGGCAACTGTGGAAGAAGAATAGAAAAGAATAACTGAGAAGATGCTAATAATTAGCTCATTCTTGAATGAATATTATAGTTCAGGAAAGGTAATTTATGAAGGCTGGGAACATGGAAAAAAATATTTTCTTAAATTACCCAAGAACTCTGTGTAACAGTCTTTTGTGAAAACATCTACTTCAGCTTGAGAAACACTACTTGTGGAAGCTAATCATGATAGCATGGTACTGAATTACTGTAGCAGAAAAAAATCTAGGAGAACTTGAGCAAATGGAAAGATCAGGATTGAAGTAATCATCTATAGGGACAATTAAATAAAAAGAAATGTACAGGATATATTTTCAGGAGAATGAATAACAAAAATAAATAACCAAAAGATAAAATAACAAAGAATGAAAGATGATGACAGAGGAACTTACAACAAGAATGGGAGGGGTGGTATACGTTGGATGTATGACACATTTTAATTTATTGTAAATCTGTTTAGTCAACTTTTTGCTGCTGTGACTAAAAGACCAAACCAGAACAACTGTAGAGGAGGAAAAGTTTATTTGAGGTCTCAAGGTTTCAGAGGTCTTAGTCCATAGAAGGCCAACTCCATTCCTCAGGACTCCAGGTGAAACAGAACATCATGATGAACAAGTGTGGCAGAGGGAAGCAGTTTACATGGTGATCAGGAAGCAGAGAGAGAGACTCCACTCTCCAGATTCAAACTATATGCCCCATAGCCACGCCCCGATGAACCACTAACTCCAGCCCCACCTCACCTGCCTCCAGTTACCACTCAGTTAATCCCATCGGGGATTAATTCACTGATTAGGTTAAGGCTATAGCCCAATCATTTCTCCTCCAAACTTTCTTGGATTGTCTGATACGTGAGCTTTTGGGGGACACCTCACATCCAAACCATTACACAATCACATAAATTGTTTTCAATTTTTTCAACTATTTATAATGCTAAACTGAATGTATTTACTTATTCATCATTTTATATTTCTGATTTCTTCTTAGGGAAAGATCCCAGAAATTAAATTATTACATAATGAAATACAAATATTTTTAAGATTTTATTTTTTATTTACTAATTGCTCTTGACAAATGTTTATAATTTTATGTAGCTTACAGTGGTTTGTGCAAACCTGAAGTTTCCTGACATCTGAAGGTAATAATTTTATACACTTACTAATTTTATAAACAAAAATTTTCTCCTTTCTGATATATTTGCATTTTATTACACATAAAGCTGAGTATGTATATACTGACCAGTTATTTGGATTTCTGTACATTGTCTTACTATATATTTAAAATCACATGTAAATGAATTTTCCTTTTTTCTTTTTATTGAATGATTGAATTTTCATTCATTTATTTATGTTGTTATATAATTCACATTCTATGATATACAAATTTGAATCTTACAATATCCCAGGAACTGGGGGAAAAGCAGTATATTTTCCTATTTACAGTTGAGAAACCTGTGACTTAGCAAGAATAATTTTAAGTTTACATAGCTTCCAAGAGAAAATCTGAGACTGTAACAGTGGTACTTTCCACCTCCTAAATGTAGCCCTCATTACTCTATGGCTTATTATTATTATTTTTTTAATGCTTTTTTCTCTCTTCTCCCCTCCCCCTCGCTAACAAGATTAGGGAGAGAGTGTTCTCTTTTCTTCCCTAGTTAATTGTCCTTGAACACATCCACTACAGGAAGGATATGCCTGCTAAGGATCCAGGAAGTGAATATCTCCCAAATTAACAAGTGAATCCTAACACACCATCAGGGTATCCTGGGATCCCCTACCAGAGCACACCTGGAATGTGACCCTTGAAGTTCCTTTAAAACACCCCTGTCCCTACTGATGGAGAGACTCACAGACTTTGGGACAGGAGTCCCCTGTGTTTCTCCTTTGCTAGCAAAGCAATAAAACTTCTTTTTTCTTTTTCTCAAAACCATGTCCTCATTATTAAATTGGTATTGATTGGCTTGGGGGACAGGGACAGAGTTTTCAGTTACAAAACCACATACTAGATGTTTCAAATCTTAGTCCAGTTTATATTCTAAATGCCAACATTATAGCACATTTTAAATGTGAGACTTAGGACAAATACTTAAACTATAGTATTTAGTTGTTCAGGACAAGTTTTCCATAAATACATCTTACTTAGAGCAAAATTATTACCTATGCAAGTATGTTTCCCTCTGTATTTCTCTTCTTTGCCTCAAGAGAAGGAAAATAATGGGAAAACACCAAAGGGATATAAAAGAGAAAAAAGAAAAGATATTTTGCCCTCATTTGAGAAAACGTACAAAATTGAGTAAAATGCTTGTCTCCCTCACTAAAAGATCTATATTTCCAAAACAACAAAAGGTTACAGTAGCAGCAACTTCTCAGCAGCAGCCATGAATTACAAAGGAATCCTTAAGTAGAAGAAGCCATAAAGGGAAGGAGATCCTCCAAAAGGGTTTCCTGAGAAAAACAGGAAGCTTTTGATATTTGTTGTTTAGGATAAGAATTCCTGGCTTCCACGCAAACTGACTGAAGTATACAATCAGCATTGGAACTGGTAGGTAGTCCAGTCAACCTTAAATGCTGTCCATATTGTCATTAGTCCCTTCTTAAAGTTTGGATCTCTTGTATACATATAAAAATTTTTAATTCCCCAACCCTAATTTTTCCTAATTATTTCAACCAGATTTTTATAAGTTCTACTGAGACCTAAACCATTAAAGCACACTGGCCTGCACTCCTGGAGAAGTACCACCCCAGACTCCTGCACAGGGAGGCTCATCTCACTGTGCAGAAATTTTGCCCACCTGTGTGTGAGAAGATTACCTTAGGTTCATGGCTTCCTGCCTTTCCAGAGGATTTTAATCTTATGGCTATGTGGTTCTCTCCACTGGAGGACAGTATCAAGAGATGGTACCTGTCTTTGTTCTTGGTATTCATCGGGCTTCTTAACAACTAGTGTTGTACCAAAAATGTTGTACCCAGCATAATGCCAATTAAAACTCTAAGCCATGTCACACTTGAGCCAATAAAAAGCCTTTATTAAGCTGATCAGCGGCCACCATCCTTACGCATCACACAGTGTGACAAGATGGCGCACTGGCAGTGATTTTTCAAGGGTTTATAAAGAGTAAAATCACAGAGGGCGGAATATTCAATTGCAGGGTTTCAGCCAATGCAAGCAAGCCACGGTACAGAAGCTGAATCTAGGCAGTTAGCAAGACAAAGCAATGGGTACAATAATATTTCCCACGGGACTTTCCAAGCTGATATATCAACAATCAAGTAGAAGGAAATGGGGTCAAGATGACCCTAGTTGAGTACATTAGAGAATGGTTACTAACGTCTAGACAATCAATCTCTGACAAGGTATTTTCCCAGGAAAAATGGAAACCAAAGACAGCAATTTTACATTGTATAGGAATTGCTGTTTTTATGCTGTCAAGCGTATTATGCTACGTAATGATTAATGGGTACAGAGGCAGGACTCTCTGTATTCTATTATTTGTGAGAAACAGAGCTATTTCTCGGAACTCCTAAGATGGCTGCTGAAGAACAAGATGGAGTCCCTGTAGTTCTCTTATCACACTAGGTCATAAACGCTGCAGTTTTACAGAGACTGTATGCCAGTGTCAACTATGTGGTTACAATAGTTGTTCTATGTCTGATGTTATACCACTGATGTGGTTTTGCTGTTAACTGATGGAGAAATTATCTTGTGATGATTATTTTTATCTTATATGTTTGTGGGTATAATTAATTATAAGATGTTCCTTCAACTTACTTACTATGTTTTCATTATATTCATAATTCTGTATTTGGCTAGTAATAGTATAAGATTATCTGAATTTTTAATGACCCACAAAATTAGGATTTGTATCTTTAACTGAATCCTTTATTTAGAGTGTGACTTAGACACAAGGAAAACAAACCTCAAATGCTTAATAAGCCAAATTCTATAATAGGTACACTGACAGTTTCATATTAACATGAGACTCATATAGTATTTTTTAAAGACTCTCTGTTTAACCCTAAGTACTCATACATTTTCTTTTCCTTTGATGCTTTCTGAGGAAGAAGGCTCTTATAAAGGGATTTGAAATTATTTTCAGCTTCTGTACCATGAGACATCCAAGGGACACTTACCCACAGTCCCTTCTCCACTCACAGTATTCTATATCTCTTCTAGTAGCTGAGTACACTCTTAGCAAACAGGAGATTTCTTCTTGTAAGAACGTGCTCACTATTCCAAGTGTTTGATCTGCAGTCTCATGCAAGGTTTCAAAATGCAATTAAATAATTTCACAAATTTACAGAAAAAAGCAAAAATTTAAAGAGAAATTTAAAAGACTACTATATTTATATACCCTGAATCGTCAGATTTGCATTAATTGATTCTTAATCACCACTCAGAGAGAGAAAAAGCAGCTCTACAAAGGAAACTAGAAATGCAATGAACAGTGATCCCAGAGGACTTGGCTGCAACAAATGGTTAGTTCCAAAGGAAAATTTTATTGCAGGCCATTTCTAAAATGTTCCTTATTAAAATTAACAAAAAAGTATTCAAAATTATAGGTCATAGATTGTTGGATTAATTGAGTAATTGCTATAATGTCTAGCTAACACCATTAAACAATATTCTGGCACTTACATTGATTAAAAACAGAAATAACCAAATGATTCAGAGAATCTAAGATTGCCAATGGCTCATCTGGAGGATTTGCTACAAATATGTGAGCACTAACAAGACTCTTACAGAACAAAAGAAAAGAGAAACCCTCACTGCATTACAAATTAAACAACTGAGTTCCAATGATCAAAGTCATAGGAAACAACAAATTCCCTTTAAAAAAAGGTTCCTTCTTGCTCTCTGAATTTTAACCTTAACAAGAACTTTATAAAAGAAACTAGAAACAAAATAGACATTGAGAGTGGGTAGGAGCCCTGTGAAGGTTCAAAAATGAAATTTTAAAGGCTAACTTCTTGTCCTACTTAAGCCCACTGACAGGTTCCTTGAGGACTCACATTCACAAGTAGTATTTTCCAGTAATTATTTTTGTCATCCAAAATGAGCTTAGCATAATTGTTTAAGTTAAACCTTGACATTTCTATTGGATGCAAGTTCTACTCTTTCCACACTAAACCCCAGATTAAATTAGAGCATAATTATCACTGGGAATTTCTACCACCCCTCTGAATTGGCCTGACTCTCTCAAACCCCTACTTATCTCCATTAAACTATTAAGGAAAGAACCAAAGAATGTTTTCTTGTACACAACTCTACCCTGGGTAGTGTTTCTTTTTGCAAATCATCACACTCAAGAGAGAAACCCTAATGAACCAAACAAAGCTACGTTATAATTTCTGTGTCTTTACATTTCCTTCCTCTTAACAACCCTGTAGAGACAAATTTCCTCTGGCCCCAAAGCCAGAAACTCTATTGATATGTGCTCTATATTCTAAACAAGAAATCAAAATAAAGATGGGCATCCCTAAACTGCTTCCATAAACTTTCCTAATGCCCATGAAAAACATAATCTATCATAAGAATAACACTAAAAATTAATTTTCTGTCATATACTATGCCCATGCATGTCTTTCATTTTCCTAGGGAGAAGAGTGCCAGGGTTTCAGATTGGTATAATTATAAGTTAAAAGAATATGCCCAGTTCTCTGCCCCAGAATAGAAGTTTCTTTTCCAAAGAAAACCCTAATAATTTTTCCCATGATTTTTGATGTGGTGATTGAGTCTACTAGAAAACACATTTGCATACCTCTGCATTAGCTCTTACCTTGAAGTACGATTTTAATATTTTTAATTACTCTGTGGTTAAACTTCAAGGAATTGAGCTCATTTCAAATAAGATAAATTGAATCTCCACTTATTTGTGGGAGTCACACTGAAGACTATCTAAAAAGTCTCCAGAAGAAGATGAACCATAAAAGCAGAGAGCTACCCTGAGATCTTTGGTTCAAGAAGACAGTCTTCAAATGTGGGCAGCTTCTTACCAAGTCCTAGGAGCATGGATCGTCATGCTTTAACTTGTTTCTCCTCTTCTTCTTGTTTTTTAAAAAATATTTATTTATTTACTTTAGTTGTACACAATGCAATGCATTTATGTTTACGTGGTGCTGAGGATCGAACCCGGGCAGCGCACGTGCGAGGCGAGCGCTCTGCCGCTGAACCGAAACGCCAGCCCCTCCTCTTCTTATTACTGATTATTCTTTACCATCTGATAGTTTAATGTGATAAGCTGCTCAGATACTACTAATGATTGTTTTTACTTAGCGCTATAAGTTTAACCCTTGTCACACTTGGGTATTTGTGATGTTAACTTTATGTATCAACTTGAGTGGGCTCAGGGATGCCCAGACAGCAGATAACATTGTTTCTGAGTGCATATGTCAGGGTGCTTGGGGAAGAGATCATGGAACAAATTTGCATACTAAATTAATCAGATGAACCTCACCAATGAAGGTAGATGTCATCCTATCCATTGACAGTCTAAATACAACAAAATGGCAGAGAAAGAATAAATGTTCTCTCACTGCTGGAATTAGGACATCAATTTTCTTTTACCCTCAGACATCAGCAACCTTGGTTTGGCCCAGAACTTACACCATCAGTTCCCCCAATTATCAGACCTTCAGGCTTGAGCTGGAACTACATCTGGCATTATTTAGCACCTACCTTGATGACCACATATCATAGGATGTCTCAGCAGCCATAATTGTATGAGTCAATTCTTCTAATAAGTCTCTTTTTATTTCCATTTTTATTTATTCTCTTTCTCTGCAGAATCCTGACTAAGACAGATTTTGGTACCTAAGAGTAGGGTATGGAGATCTCTTTTATTGCTAAAGGAGATGCATTGTTAACAGCCAATTTACTCCTTTACTAATCTCTAAGGAAATAATGGTTGCAAGTATATGATCATTTTCCATTTCACGGTAAGGGAACTACTCTGCTTCGGGACCACCTGACTTAGCAAGTTATTCTGAACTTTATGTTATACACTAATTAAAACATAAATAATAATAGGAAGGATAGCAGTAGAATAGAGCAAAGGGGATTAGGAGGAGCGAGGGGGAAAGGGAAAGGGGAAGTACTGGGGAATGAGCTCGATCAAATAAAGCTAGGTGCATGTACAAATATGACATGATGAATCCCACTATTATGAATAATTAGAATGCACCAATAAAAATAAAACTCTCATAGGATGCTGATGGCAATGTAAAATGGCAGCCACTTTGGAAAATACTAGGCAGTTACTAAGTGTTAAAAATAAAGATACCATTTGACCCAGCAATTCCCTAGCCAAGGAAAGGGAAAATGCAATGTCTATCAACTGATAGGGAAACAAAATGTGATGTACTCATTCAATGGACTATTATTTACCCATTAAAAGCAATGAAATCTAGACACAAACTACCTTGATGACCCTTGAAGCCATTATGCAAAGTAAATAAAGGCAGCAACAAAAGACCACATATTATAGAATTTCCTTTATACAAAATTTTCAAAATAGGAAAATTTCTTGAGACAGAGAGGGAACTAATGGTTGCCTAAGGCTGGAGTTGATAGAAGATTAGGAGTGGGTAGCTCAGGAATGTGCAATTTGGGGGGTGGTGGGAGCATTAAAATGTTCTAAAATCATGGCAATAGTTGCAAAATTCCATGAATATACTAAAAACCATTGAACACTACATTTTAAATACATGAATTAAATGTATCATATGAAATGTATGAACTACATCTCAACATAGCTGTTGAAAGGAAAAAAAGGAAATGCACTGGACTAGAAATATTCTAATTTCTCAAGGAGAATCCATCCTGCACATGGAGAAAAATGTAATGATATCATTGCTGACTAAGTATTGTCCTTATATATGTTATAGCAAACAACCACTGTTCAGATATTCACAAGATAACCAGGCATTACCTAGTACTCCTGCCCTTAGTTTACAAGTTAACTAGGCTAAAATAGTTACTGGTTAAATAATGAACCCAATTATAAGATTTGCTTGAGTCTACAATTTATGCTTCTGCACTAGAACTACAACTGAACAAATCACACATGTCACCAATGCATAAAATTAATGATACTGGATATGAAAATAACAAAGCAAACTTATTTAGTCAAATCTGTATCTCACAAGAATGACTGATGGAAAGAAAGAACTTAAAGGAAGAAAAAGGAATTGTCCTGTTTCTTTAGTCCAGAAAAGCTTTGTATTCTCAATTAAAGAGATCACTCTCCAAGACAAACAAGAATAGAAGGACCTTCCTAATACTAGCTACAAATTACAAAGGCAACCAAAAGAACAAAAACCACCAAGGTTGTTTACAATTATTTTATCTGCTACAGGACCAATTAGGCTGTGCATATAGAAGGTATTTAATAAGTATTTGTTCAACTGGAAAAGAAAAGATCGTAAAACTAATTAAAAACAAGGAAATCTGTGTACTTGTTTGTAAAAACTTACTGGTTTCTGGCAAACATCATGCAGTTGAAGTTTGGAATTACCATGTAACAGAGATCCACCTACCATGTATTTTCTCTTTTTATGGTCCCCTTTCTTTTAAACTCATAACCCATTGAATACAGGTAAAAACGGTGTTATTTTTCCCAAAAGGTGCATATGGGTTTGTTTTAAATAATGGCAAAATATCAACTTCCCATTCATTTTAAAATACAAGGAGGATATAAAGTCAACAACTTGTGTCAATATTGAACATTTTTTGTCTGACGGTCAAATTAAAGTGAAAATGATCCATAAGAATTAGAACAAGCAAAAGCTGGAGTAGAACTAAGATCCAAGAAGATCAATTCAATTTTAAAATTTATTTGGAAAAATCCTTTAAAAAGCTGGAGGGAAATACATTTGAGTTTGTTCAAGAAGTTTTTGCCCTAACTTCCTTTCTTGGTATTGCTAATGTTGTTTCACTCTTTCATTTTTTTCTTTTCAAATTATTCTTTATGTGTGAGTAAAATTTATCTGCCTCTTGATTACCATATTTGATCAGTCACTGATTTTTTAACAATGCCTCTGGGACAGATGACTTCCATTCCAGCCTTACACTTACCATCCTAACTCAGAATGTTAGTTCGGCTTTCTTCATCCTGTGTATGTGTGTCATTTCCCCAATTACTTCCATAAAGTAAGAGACTTTGTTACTGTTTTCCAAAAAGCCTATGCACATACTAAGTGTTAAATAAGTATTTGTGGTCTTGGGGGGGGGGGGGGGCAAGAGATTGTGAAATCAATTAAATTAAATTTGAAGATGAAAGCACTCAAAATGTAGAAAATCTATTATATGGCCACTAAGGTCCACATTTCAACATATATTTCCATCATATTAGAGCCTAAGATACATTAAATTTCTGGGCATATCAGAAGTTTGATTAATTAAAGGAGACACAATGTTTCTGGTAGGCCAAGTTATTATTTTAGTACCGAGCCATTAAAAATATCATCTGGAAAATGAGTCACATGAAAATTTTAGTCTCCATTGATCTAAACTGTCTTTCCCAAGGCAATCATGTCATTAAAAATTAAGCATTTAATTAATAACTTGAGTAAATATTAATCACATTTTTGGTAGAACATGGAGTTCGGCAGCTAACTGAAACTAGTAAAAGAAAGTGAATAGGTATTTGTTTGTTTAAATTGTTTAAGTGATGATAATTCATGGGCCTACCATGAACCTCTCTAAAGGGTTTTAGAGAAAATCTTTAGATTCAAATGCCTACTCTACCACTCAATAGTTGAGTAATCTTGAGTGGGGTTATTCTTTTAACCCTACTAAGTTTTAGTTATTTCATCTGATATGATAAAATTACATACAATTATTGCAAGGATTAAATGAGCTATAAAGATAAATATTTATCAGAATGCCTAAACCAAAGAAGGTTTCAGTAAATGATTAAAACAAAAACATCCAAATCTTTTTTGTTTAATTTTTTTCTTCCTTCCAATTTCACTTCCTCCTTGATGGTCATGTGGAATTTTTCTCCTATTGTCTTTTTTTTTTTTTTTTTTTTTTTTTTAAGAAATAGGCTTCTAGATAATATGCTGCATCTCTTCCAGACCCCTAATGATCTTTTCTCTATTGTAGGGACTTACTACTACCTAGAGAAGCAGACACATTAATACAAAATTAAAATACAAAACAGGATATTGTGAGGTGGGAAAAATCAGTAGGCATAGTGTATTCTTTTCAGCAGCTTAGTAGGTAAGGCAATGGAAGGAGAAAAATTTTAAGGGAAAATTGTGTTAAGACAGAGATGCTTTATTCACAGGAAGAAAAGAGCTCATGGAGAGAGCAGGAGAGATCAAGGTAGGGGAGAATGAATTAGGACATAAAAACAAGGAAATGACTGAAATATCCCAGGAAAAAAAATAGGACCAACAGGAATCAAGAATATAGATGGAGAGATCCGTCTTTAAAAGAAGGTTACATTTTCCTACAAATGAGAATAAAGTAGCTAATGGATGATTATATGAAGTAAACTTCAGTTTGAGAGAAAGTTGAAGTACTGATAAAATATGCGATATATTTGGATTTCAGAAAAATACTGAATACTTCTTTAGTATAAGTATCGTCTAAAGGTTGCATGGGAAATATCTATTAAAAACTACTGCTTATCTGAAGTACAAGTTTAACTTGTTTCTATATTTTTATTTGCCATATATGAAAACTTAATCAAGGATATCACTGTCATGGCCTCTTTGTACTTGGTAAAGCCACTGTATGAAAAGATACTCAGCATAAAGATATGGGGAAGGGATGCAGGCATGAAGAGAGTGGAAAGGAACGTAATAGCTCAGGTAAGAAAAGGCATAATGTCAACTCAGGATAAAATTGTTAATCAGGTAAGAGACACTGGCTCTCTAACCTAAATTTCACCTTCTTTGGTTTTTGGGAATTAATTTAAATCTAAGGGAATCTTTGCATCCTATTGACCAGTTAGCATCTAAACTACTCTTCATCCTCATCTCATTCTCCACACTTAAATTCTTTCAATGTTGTGGCCAGAATTAATTTCCTGAACACCTTTGGTCCCTAAGAAAATAAAATTCTTTCATTCTCAACCCCAGATCCAAGTAGTTTCATATACTCTCCTTAGTTTCTCAGTCCTTGTAAAGTCTTCCTAGTGTTCTTTTAAGAATTGCTTTTTGCACTGTCTTTTAGCACACTGTTTTGTTCTGCCTGGAAAAAGTTTTTGTTTTTTTTTTTTTTTTTTTTTTTTTTTTTTTTTTTTTTTTTTATGTGCTGGCCACTTTTAAATCTTTCTTAGCCACTTAGCTGATCCTAGTCAGTTAACCAACCATTCCTCACCTGGCTACTCCCAAGCATTCTCTCCTACATCCTCATCTATTGCAACACATTCTGAAAGATCAAGTTTTCTAAAATCATCTCCCTTCACATCTCCACCCCCAGGACCACCACCTGGATGTTTTGGAACACAGAATGAGTGTCATCAATATTTGATGATAAGAGACTTCACAGTACCATACTCTAAGATGTCAAGCCACATCCACCATTCCGTAACAGCTTTGCCATATTTTAAAACTGCATTTAACCCCAAAGGAGAAATATATCATATATAAATTTCAGAAACTACAGATGCAGCATGAGAAGACATGCTGAAACTCTCCAATCACCACATGAGTTATCTCCCTACTGGGTAAACTTGTCATGGAACAATCTAACTGTAAGTGAAATAGCGGGTAAAATAGCCTTTAAAAGGTTAAACATCGAGAAGATGTTTTTAATGAGTCCAATTCGATCTAAGAGCATCAGATTCCACCTACCTAAAGGTTCATTTTTATCTTGATACCTCTGGTGACTCTCTATTAATGTTTATGACACTGAACCACGTAACGTGTAATTGAACTATTCCTGATGCATTCATCTTCTTAGATTAGGAGAAAGTGCTGATTCATCAGAAAGGAGAAAGAGACTTCTATTAAAACAGGCTTAGAAAGAAACCACAGTGTTCTCTGTATCTATGCACTTTTCAATTAAAGATGAAACTTGGAAATGTTAAAGAACATGTTTTCAGAATATGTTGTAATTTTCTGACCATATACCAAGATCTCTGAAAAGGAATGCAGTAATAATTTTTTAATTGCAAAAACTCAATGCCAGCTTTAAATACATAAAGCATTAACTATAACTTTGTTTCACCAGAGCCTTAGGAAATGTGGGCAGAAGGTGGCAGGGGCACCAGGTGCTCAAATTCTGTACCTGCATCTATAGAACAGTGGCTTAACTCCAATATCACTTAGGTACTCTGCCACTAAAATGATGTTTCCCTAATTTGAGGAAAACAATCATGTAGGGAAAAAAATGATATGTTTTTTATTCTAACTGATGGGAGAGTGATCTGGTACCAATGTCTGTTCATGTAACTATAATTCATGTTCATGTAGATTATTTGATTAACAGAAAATTATATTTGTATTTAGGCCAAGCTATCAACACATTCTATTTTTTTAATAAACAGATCCAGGAGTTTTGCGATGTCTGTAAACAACGTAATCTACAACTGGACAAAACATAGGCAGTCAGTAGGGCCCTGGGTCTTACTCCCAGGTCTGCCATTATTTCATTGTGTGACCTCAAAAAAAGTCATCTCTTTCTCTGGACCTCAATTTCCCCTGAAATAAGGACCTGGGTTAGACCAGTGTGTTTTAAACATTTTTTTTTAATTTAAGAAGGCTACTTTAGAGCAAAATCTTACCAAGAAATATAAACAAATAAGATAGAAGCAAAACATCATTGAATAGTAGGGAGAGAAGGGAAGAGCCCAAAAATTACCCATAAATATTAGCTTGATAAATTTTCAACTCCCTCTCCCAGAAAACACATTTATTATATGTATTATGCATTGCTGTTTTTACCACAGGGCTAAATAAACTATAAAAATTTTTCCAATTATTTATTAAATGCAATTATATTATAATAAAGATACTACATGATAGCCTATTCAGTTGATATAAACAACATTGGTTTCAAGAAGCATCAGAGATAAAATAAAACCCTGAAGACCACCAACAAGCATGAAAGTTGATTGGCATTGTAGTAAAAGGGAAATTTGAGTTGGTCAAATTGAATAGGAGATGCACGTAAATGAACCCACATTTTTGGCAAAGCAAAGACTTTGTGAAGGAAAGACTACAAGTTAACATCATAAAACCAAGCAAGCTTGGCCTTGATACTTATAGAGCCCAGGTAAAAGTACTTATGCAAGCCCATGTATCACATGTGTAAGTATTTCAGAGTTTGTAATCAACATTATAAGTAAAAAATAATAAAAATTGCTATTGTTTCTTACAAGTGGGAATTTTCTCAACAAATGTTAAAATGGCAGCAATTTTTTTTCAAATTTATTTTTTATTCTAAGTTGTTAGAAATGACAGCAGAATGTATTACGTTTCATATTATATTTATAGAGCACATTTTTACATATTTCTGGTTGTATGCAAAGTATATTTACACCATTCATGACTTGCATGGTGAGAGATAAAGGCTTAATTTCACTTTGTTGCATATGGATTTCCAGTTTTCCCAGCACCATTTGTTGAAGAGGCTATCTTTTCTCCAATGTGCATTTTTGGCACATTTTTCTAATATAAGATAACTGAAATTATATGTGTTAGTCTCTGTGTCCTCTATTCTGTACTATTGGTCTACCAGCCTATTTTGGTGCCTGAACCATGCTGTTTTTGTTATTATTGCTCTGTAGTATAATTTAAGGTCTGGTATAGTGATGCCACCTGCTTCACTCCTCTTGCTAAGGATTGCTTTAGCTCTTCTGGGTCTCTTATTTTTCCAGATGAATTTCATGACTGCTTTGTCTATTTCTATGAGGAATGTCATTGGGATTTTGATTGGCATTGTATTAAATCTGTATAGTGCTTTTGGTAGTATGGTCATTTTGACAATATTAGTTCTGCCTATCCAAGAACAGGGTAGATCTTTCTATCTTCTAAGGTCTTCTATAATTTCTTTCTTTAGTGTTCTGTAGTTTTCATTATAGAGGTCTTTCATGTCTTTGGTTAAGTTGATTCCCAAGTATTTTATTTTAGTTTTTGATGCTATTGCAAATGGGGTAGTTTTCCTTATTTTCCTTTCAGAGGATTTGTCACTGATCTATAGAAATGCCTTAGATTTATGGGTGTTGATTTTGTATCCTGCTACTTTGCTGAATTCATTTATGAGTTCTAGAAGCTTTCTGGTGGAATCTTTTGGATCTTCTAGGTATAAAATCATATTGTCAGCAAATAATGATAATTTGAGTTCAACTTTACCTATCTGTATCCCTTTAATTTGTTCATCTGTATTATTGCTCTGGCCAGCATTTTAATTACTATGTTAAATAGAAGTGGTGAAAGAGGGCATCGCTGTCTTGTTCCAGTTTTTAGAGGGAATGCTTTCAATTTTTCTCCATTTAGAATAATGATGGCCCGGGGATTAGCATACATAGCTTTTATGATGTTGATATATGTTCCTGTTATCCCTAGTTTTTCTAGTGTTTTGAACATGAAGGGTGCTGTATTTTGTCAAATGCTTTTTCTGTATTTATTGAGATAATCATATGGTTCTTCTCTTTGAGTCTATTGATGTGATGAATTAAATTTATTGATTTTCGTATGTTGAACCATCCTTGCATCCCTGGAATGAACCTCACTTGATCGTGGTGTATTATATTTTTGATATGTTTTTGTATCCGTTTTTCCAGAATTTTATTGGGAATTTTTGCATCTATGTTCATTAAAGATATGGGTCTGAAGTTTTCTGTTTTTGATGTGTCTTTACCTGGTTTGGGGAACAGGGTGTTATTGGCCTCATAGAATGAGTTTGGAAGTGCTCCCTCTTTTTCTGTTTCCTGAAATAAATTGAAGAGTATTGGTATCATATCTTCTTTAAAGGTCTTGTAGAACTCGGCTGTGTATCCATCTGGTCCTGGGCTTTTCTTGGTTGGTAGGCTTCTGATGGTATCTTCTTTTTTGTCCCTTGAAATTGGTGTGTTCAAATTATGTATATCATCCTGCTTTAGTTTGGGCAGATCATACGACACTTGGAATTTGTCAATGCCTTTGCTGTTTTGTATTTTGTTGGAGTACAAGTTTTCAAAATAATTTCAAATTAATTACTGTATTTCTGTAGTATTTGTTGTGATATTTCCTTTTTCATCGCATATGTTAGTAATTTGAGTTTTCGCTCTCCTTCTCTTTCTTACTCTGGCTAAGGGTCTGTCAATTTTATTTATTTTTTCATAGAACCAACTTTTTGTTTTGTCAATTTTTTCAATTGTTTCTTTTGTTTTAATTTCATTAATTTCAGCTCTGATTTAAATTATTTCCTGTCTTCTACCACTTTTGGTGTGGGATTGTTCTTCTTTTTCTAGAGCTTAGAGATGTAATTTTAAGTCTTTTATTTGTTGGCTTTTTCTTCTTTTGAGGAATGAATTCAATGCAATGAACTTTTCTCTTAGAACTGCCTTCATAGTGTCCCAGAGATTTTGATATGTTGTATCTGTGTTCACATTCACTTCTAAGAATTTTTTAATCTCCTCTTTGATGTCATCTGCAACCCATTGTTCATTCAGTAGCATATTATTTAGTCTCCAGGTGTTGGAGTAGCTTTTATTCCTCATTTTATTATTGATTTCTAAATTCATTCCATTATGGTCTGACAGAATGCAGGGTAGTATCCCTACTTTTTTATATTTGCTAAGAGTTGTTTTGTAGTGTAGTATATGGTCTATTTTAGAGAAGGATCCATGTGCTGCTGAGAAGAAAGTGTATTCGCTTGTTGAAGGATGAAATATTCTATATAAGTCAGTTAAGTTTAAGTTGTTTATTGTATTTTTAATTCTATAGTTTCTTTGTTTAGCTTTTGCTTGGAAGATCTATCCAGTGGTGAAAGAGGTGTGTTTAAAGTCACCCAGAATTATTGTGTTGTGGTCAATTTGACTCTTAAACTTGAGGAGAGTTTGTTTGATGAACATGGATGCTCCATTCTTTGGGGCATATATATTTATAATTGTTAATCTTGTTGGCGTATGGTTCCCTTGAGCAGTATGTAGTGTCCTTCTTTATCCCTTTTGATTGACTTAAGCTGGAAGTCAACTTTATTTGATATGAGGATGGAAATCCCTGCTTGTTTCCTCAGTCCATGTGAGTGGTAGAATTTCTCCCAACCTTTCACCCTCAGCCTGTGGATGTCTTTTCCTATGAGATGAGTCTCTTGGAGGCAGCATATTGTTCGGTCTGTTTATTTGATCCAATCTGCTAGTCTATGTCTTTTGATTGGTGAGTTTAGGCCATTAACATTCAGAGTTATTATTGAGATGTGTTTTGTGTTCCCAGCCATTTTTTTTTTTTTTTTTTTTTTTTTTTTTTTGGTACCAGGGATTGAACTCAGGGGCACTCGACCACTGGGCCACATCCCTAGCTCTTTTTTGTATTTTATTTAGAGACAGGGTCTCACTGAGTTGCTAAGTGCCTCGCCATTGCTGAGGCTGGCTTTGAACTCGCGATCCTCCTGCCTCAGCCTCCCAAAGTGCTGGGATTACAGGCGTGCGCCACCGCGCCCGGCTTCCAGCCATTTTTATTTATTTTTGGTGTTTAACTTGACATGGTTACTCTTCTGATTGTTTTTTTCCTTTATTGTAATACTTCTCTCTGTTGATTTTAATCATTGTTATTCTTTTCTTCTTCATGGAATATTTTGCTGAAAATGTTCTGTAGTGTTGGCTTTCTACTTGTAAATTCTTTTAACTTTTGTTTATTGTGGAAGGTTTTTATTTTGTACTCAAATCTAAAGCTTAATTTTGCTGGGTATAAGATTCTTTGTTGGCATCCCTTTTCTTTCAGAGCTTGGAATATGTTGTTCCATGATCTCCTAGCTTTGAGTGTCTGAGTTGAAAAATCTGCTGTGATACAAATTGGTATCCCCCTAAATGTGATCTGATTCCTTTCTTTTTGCAACCCTTAAAATTCTATCCTTGTTCTGTATGCTAGGAATTTTCATTATAATGTGTCTTGGTGTAGATCTGTTTTAATTTTATACATTAAGTGTCCTATATGCCTCTTGCATTTGGTTTTCCAATTCATTCTTCATGCTTGGGAAATTTTCTGATATTATCTCATTGAAGAGGTTGTGCATTTCTTTGGTTTGAAACTCTGTGCCTTCCTCTATCCCAATTACTCTTAGATTTGGTCTTTTGATGCTGTCCCATACTTCTTGGATGTTCTGTTCATTGTTTCTTACTATCTTCATTGTGTGGTCAACTTTATTTTCAAGATTATATACTTTGTCTTCATTGTCTGAAGTTCTTTCTTCCAGTTGATCTAGTCTGTTGGTGATGCCTTCAATTGTGCTTTTTATTTTGTTCATTATTTTCTTCATTTCAAGGACTTCTGACTTTTTTTTTTTTTTTCAGAGTTTCTATCTCTTATTTGAAGTAATCTTTTGCTGCCTGTATTTGCTCTCTTATATCTTTGTTGTAGTGGTCAATTTTTCTCTGTATTTGTTCATTTAGGTCATTCTTTGATTCACAGATCATTTTAATTATGAACCTTCTGAACTCCTTCTCTGACATTTCATCAACTTTGCTGAGCATGGATTCTGTTATTGTAGAATCCTGGTTTGTTTGGGGTAATTTTCTCCCTTGTTTTTTCATATTGTCTATTTGGCTTACTTTCTTGCAGTGTAGATCTGAGATATTACAGTTTCTTGCCTGTAGTCTTACAATATCCTTTCAGGTTGTTTGTGCCTCCCCTTAGTGTTGGGCTATCAGAACCTGCCGTTGTCCCTCAAAGTATGCTACCTGGGTCTGGGTCCACGCAGGTTGGTGTGTGTCAAACTGGTTGAGTCTGAGCTCCTGTGGTGGTCTGCTGGGCCTCGCGTCACTCCAATGCAGGATCCTGGGCCTGCCTGGACTCAAGCAGAGTTGGTGGGTCTGTCCTTGCTGGCTCCTGCTCTTCGGTGGAGGTCGGCGGGACTGGCTGGAGCTTGATCGCACACCAGCGGGGGTCAGTGGGACTGACCTGGGGCTGACTGCGCTGGGTTGGAGGTCAGCTGGACTGACCTGGGCCTGGCGTTACTCCAATGCAGGAGCCCAGGACTGCCCTGGGCCCGCCTGGACTCAAGCAGAGTTGGCAGGTCTGTCCTTGCTGGCTTCTGCTCTGGGGCTGAGGTCAGTGGGACTGGCTGGAGCCTGGGCCTGGCAGCACTCTGGCAGCAATTTTTAATATCATCTACACTAATGATGAGCAATGATAATTTCTTTCTGGCCACAGCCTTCCTCACCCTTATCTCCACAGATCTGTCTACACTTATGAAGCTCTAACTACTTTTTAAAAATTTATTTATTCATTCTAATTTGTTGAAGCCCTAACTCTTATATCAAATTCCTTTATACTCATGTTTCTTTGAGCATGTCTGTTTTCCTATCTGAACTCAAAAAGACTTTGGTTGGTGGTATAGAAAGTGTTCTAAATATAATAGAATCTTAGATATAAGAATATGGAATTGGTTGTCTAATGGATTAAACTTTAAGACACTTTTGACCCTCCAACAATACATATAGGTCAGAGAATTGGAGGGACTCACCCAATTCCCCAAGATACTTTCACATAAAGTGTATATAAAGGCAAAGCATATGGTAGAAAAGAAACAAGCAAGCCCAGAAGAATTCAGGAGCCCAAGGGACTTCCAGAAAGTCAATTCCTCAGGACAATCTTCATTTCTGGATTATGAACCACCAAGATAGTGTGGAGATTCTTAGTTTCAGGAGAGCTCAGGTTAAAGCTCCCCATGTGGATTTCTATGACCTACTCATCACATAGCTAAAGCCAGGCTGTAAAACTGATTAAACCAGGTTCAGCTCATCAATCTGCATGCCCATAAAACATGTAAAAATGTTGGCCTCAGCCTCCACCAAGAGAACTTCAAACTTCTAACAGCCAGTTAAATATCACTAGTCTACCTATCTTATCCTTATCTTGTCTAAGTGCCAATAAGACTCTCATGTTTCCCAGAGATAACACAGATCTGTTCCAGTCTGTAAGATAGCTCTATCTTATAGAACCCCTTGGCACTGGAAAATAAGACACTAATAGTCCATGATAAGAAATAGCAAAATCAAAGAAAAACTGCATCCATGGAGGAAATGAAGAGGTTAAGGCCACCATTAAAAACAGAAGAGGCAGGAGTAAAGTGGCTGGGGGTTGTGGGGGGTGTTATTACTATCATACACTCATTCAATTCAACTATGTGGATTAGGCAGAACCCAGATCAATTTTGGAACATTACATAGATTTTCATAAATTAATCAAGTAGTGATTCTAATGGCAGCTGCCATTCTAGCAAATCAACACTAGTACCTGATATGCAATTGCTGATCAGTGAAATCTCTCTCTCTCTGTAAAATCTGGCATAAGTTTCTTTCAAAATCCAAAGAGGACTAATAGGTATTATGCCTATTGGTACAACAGCAATTTGTATTTTTTAATAATGTTAATTAATGACTCTGAAATAGTTAGACATGTGATATGTAAGTGTTTTAGTCAGCTTTTTTGATGCTATGACCAAAAGACCTGATGAGAATAATTTTAGAAGAGGAAAAGTTCGTGGTTTCAGAGGTCTCAGTCCACACACAGCCAACTCTATTGTTCTGGGCCAAAAGTGAGGCAGAACATCATGGCAGAAGGACATGGTGCAGGAAAGCAGCTCAGGACATGGCAGCAGGAAGGAGAGGTTGGTGGGGAGAGGCTGACTCTTGCTCACCAAGACAAAATATAAACCCCAAGGACATGCCCCCAGCTACCCAACTACTCCAGCCAAAACCTACTTGCCTATATTACCACCCAGTTAATTCCCATAACTGGATTAATTCACTGATTAGTTTAAGGCTCTCATAAGCCTTTTGTTTCACCTCTAAACTTTCTTGCATTGTCTCACACATGAACCTACATGGGATACCTCACGTCTAAATCATAACAATGGGCCTACCTATGGACTCTAACTTGGGTACGACAGGTATCAGGGCATCTTTATCTTCCTTTAAAAAGGAACAGCAGTACACGTCTTTTCCCTTCTTTGGAGACTATATTAACTTTCCAGACCACTGTTTTAATATAGGCTCTACAGATTTTGATTCTGATAAGCTGGTCATTTCCCAGATCAGGACAACCATCTTCTACATCAAGTGCCAATCAACCTGGTGAGGAGGAAGTAACAAATACCTAGATCAGTATCAATCCGAGTGTAAAGTGCCCACCAGTGGAGATTTGAACATTGTTCATTTTTAATAAATGAAGCATAGAAATTAAACCAAGTACTTAGAAATTTTATAACAATTTGACAGCATGTTTTATGTCTGTTGAATTTAATATTAAATATCTAAAATCTTATCTTTTGCATGTCTTTCTAATTATATTTTTACTTGTTTACTTTTACTGCACTTTATAAAAGTAATGGTCTGAAATGGATTAGAAATATAAAACAAACAAATAATGTAAAACAAACAGATAATTTGAGAAGAATTGCCCAAAAGTAAGGATTAACAAACTACTCCATTTTTACATACCCTGTGAGACAACAATGATTTTTACATTTTTAAAAATTGGAAGAAAAAGAACAAGAAAGAAGAGAGACTGCATATGATCTACAAAGTCTAAAATATTTACTATCTGGCCCTTTATAGGAAAACTCATCCTAGATACCTTGGTCAAACACAAGTGTGACTAAGCATGGAAATAAACACCTCAAAATTCAGGGTGCTGTAACTTTGGTAAAGTTTCTATAGTCCATGTGGTATATATCAGCTCTGAGGTAAAGAGCAAACTGCTACTTTTGGCACCTACTACCACCAGAGTAGAAGCACAATGTCTATTGGGCCAGTTTGAATTTTGAAAGATACATATGCCAGATCCTGACATGAAGGCTGCTTAAGTACATTTACCCAGTAACTTGTAAGAGTTCAGTTTCAAGTGGAGCACAAGGCAAGGAAAGCTCTGTGACAGGTCCTCACTGCTATATAAGCTGCTCTGCCTCTGTGTACCTTATGATGTAGCAGCTCCAAGACATGCAGTATCTGTGACAGGGATGGTATTTGGAATCTTTTACAGGTCCCATGTATAAATCACCAGGCAGACTCTGGGATTCTAGAGTAAATAAAATCCCTTTTTTTTTTTTTTAAACCAAAAAAAGTTCTCCTTTTGAATTAGAGTTTCTGCCATGTACCTGTACAATGTATCTGTACATGTACCTTTACCCTGAACAATTGGCATAAGCTACAGAGTCATTATGCAACCTGGACTGCTGATCATAAGCACAGCACTATTCATTCAGCAGACCATAAGAATAGATGTGTGCGGCAGAAAGACATCTTCAAGAGCAAATAGTATATTTGAGATCGGGCTCCAGAAGGTCCAAAGGCACCACAGCTGCTAGAGCAAGTGGTTTAGGTGCTATGGTATCTACTCCCATTGAGTTGCTTCTTCTCCTTCCTCTCACATTATGGCCTTGTGGAAATCCTTCTTAGCTGAGAGGGGGAAAACAGTTGGGCATGGTTTACACATTTTTTTGGAAGGTAATATAAAACCACACAGAAATGGATGGTAGCAATGTTCCAGAATGGAGAGCTGCTTAAGGAATCCATCTACTTATTGAGGGTAGATCTTTGGGCAGTAAACTGCTTTGTATGAAAAAGGACATTGCCTTGAAGACAAGAGATAAACCTATGCTTATTATATTATAGGCAATTGTTAACAACTAGGCTGAATGGCCTGAGATTTGAAAAGAGCAAGATTCAAATTGAAAACATTGATCAAGAGAAAGACACATGGGCGAATCTATCAGAATGAGAACAAAGTGTAGGGGATATTTGTATCCCACATCTATAGGTTAAACATAGCACGTAGGATGTCAACAATGAGATAGACAAAATATTCCATGAATATCAACCATGGCCTGAGTTGTGAAAATTACATGTAGACTCAAACACATATGTTTCATTCACCATGGTGGATGAGGCTATTTCCACTGCTAAACAGAAGTGTGTACATGGACGTGGAGTTGATAAACATGAGTTGTGTTGAGTTGTTTGCTGTCAGCTGTTGGAATTGCTGAATTGTATGTCTCAATGCAGAGGTGCATCCAGGCACTACAGTTTTCAGGGGTCCTGGCTTTGTATGGTCTTAAGTTAGAATTTTCCAAATAGAGAACTTCTCACAATACTTTTCAGGCAGAAAAGAGAGAGACTACTATTCCTGGGAGTTTATGATGACCAGATTCATAGACAGATGAAGGTACCCCATGACAGTCCAGGCCATTGAAATGTAACTACAAGTTATGCCAAGCTGACTATTGGTAGGGGTTTTCCCTGATACACTAACATTGCAGCAAGATTCCTGGCAACATTTAAAAAATCTCCTGCTTTTGTGCTTCAGGATGACTATTAGCAACCATTCCCCTGATACCCAGCTGAGGACTTCCCAATGTTCACTCTCTCAGCTCTTTCCACAATCAATTCATTTAGTAAACATCCTTTATTTTGAGATAATACCTAAAATGGTTCAGTTTTCTTCATCTAATCTACATTCATACAAATTATTATCCTTTTCTTCAAACTGCCTGTGTTTGCCACTCAAATCTTATCTAATTTCAAAGCACAGCTCATCTGTGATGTTGGCAGCAACACAACTCACAAACTTTTACGGCTTGGATATAACGAGCTTTTGTTTTAAAAATACAGGGCAGGATATGAAGAAGCGCCCTCCCTGAGGCCTGAATGGGGTTAATCACGAGAGTTAGGTTGCATTGTAACAGTGCTGAGTTCTGGGTTCCAAGTGGCAAAAATAATCATATGTTCCTACTTTTCATGGACAAATAAAAGTTATATATGTTTGTCATGTACAGCATGTAATTTTGTAATATGCATACATTGTATAATAGCTAAATCAAGGTAATGTATTCATTAATTCACATACTTACCATTCACTGTTGTTGTGACAACACTTAAAAACCTATCCTCTTAAGCAATTTTCAAAAGGGCATTGTTATTAACTATAATAACTATAGTCAGCATGTGATGTACAACAGATCTCTTGAATTCAATCCTTCTATCTAACTGAAATTTTGAATCCTTTGACTAATCACCCCAACTTATATCCTCACCTCCACCTGAATTCGGTAACCACCATTCTATTTTCCTCTTCTATGAAATTGAAGTATTTATATTCCACATAGGAGTGAGATCAGGTGGTATTTGTCTTTCTGTGTCTGGCTTATTTCACTTAACATGATGTTTTCCAGTTTCATTCATGTTGTTGCAAATGACAAGATTCCCTTCTTTCTAAAAGCTGAATAGTATTTTTGTGTATATAGCACATTTTCTTTACCCATTCATCCACTGATGGACACAGGTTGATGTCACTTCTTGGTTATCATGAAAAACTCTGCAGTGAACATGGGGGCACAGATGGCTCCTCAACATATTGATGACATTTCCTTTGGATATATACCAGTGGTGAGGCTGCTAGATCACAAGGTACTGAAACCAGAGCTTCTCTGCTTCTGCTGGCAGATGAGGTCTGCAGGCCTTTGCAGCTGAGAAACATGTTACAGCTCCTAATGGCTGGCTATGCCCTCCACTGTTGCACAGACCCTAGAAGCTCACTGTCAATTTCTCCTTTCTAAGCTCTTGTCTTGTGAATTTTAAGAATAAAATCCAAAGATAGGGATGAGTGAGTACAACAGTAGGACTTATTCAAGTATGAGTAGAAACAGAACTCCCACAGGGCCAGATGGGACTCCAATAGGAGTTGCCATTGAGTGTGTTCATCTAGGGTTTATATGGCAATTGGGTGAACACCATTGGTCACATTTATCCTGATCAGATTTAGAAAAATACTCATACTGTTGACTAACCCTCAAGTCTCAACTTCCATTCGGGTCTGCCTCACTCCATTTTCTTGCCTCTCACTTGTAATCTCAGCTTCCCAGCAGGTTGGAAAATTATGGATGCTTGTGATTCAGAGCTGTGGCACTGTGGGGAGTGGCCTTCTGGGGCAGGGGTCCGCAATGGGCCAGGCCAGGCCACCCCAGGGTGCCAGGTCAGTGTGCTATGGCTTGCCTTCAGCCCTAGGTCAGTGGCACCTCAGGCCTGAAGCATGGCAGACTCTGCATATACCCTGCAATCCAGCCCACCCAAGATGCTACTCCACAACTCTGGGACAAGGATTTGGCTTCAGTAGTTCTATTTTTAATTATTTTGAGGAACCATAGTTTTCCATAATGGCAATACTAATTTATACTCCCAATAAAAAATGTATCAGTGTTCCTTTTTCGGTACGTCCTCACCAACATGTGTCATCTCTTTGTCTTTTTGATAACAGCTATTCTAACAAGTGTGAGGAGATATCTCATTACAGTTAAATGTTCTTAAATGCATGCATCCTTTGTGTGTTTTTGTGATACACAGGGTCCTATGCATTTCAGCACCTAGGGCAGGGGTTTGTCCTGGCCCAATATAAAGGCAATTCTAAGAGCAAGAATTATCTGGTCAAGAAACCCATGAAGGAAACCTGTTTAGATACCATATCTTTGGTCACTACATTATCATTACTTAAAATCTATCACATGTAGACACGGTGGCAATTGCCTGTAATCCCAGCAACTCAGGAGGCTGAGAAAGGAGGATCACAAATTCAAAGCCAGCCTTAGCAATGGCAAGGCTCTAAGCAACTCAGTGAGCCCTGGCTCTAAATAAAATACAAAATTGGACTGGGGATGTGGTTCAGTGGTCAAGTGCCACTAAGTTCAATCCCTAGTACCAAAAAAAAAAAAAAAAAAAAAGCCTATCATCAGAAACTTGGATGTATTATTTACATAATTTTATAAATCCTTTGAAGTACAGGCAGTGATTCATTCCATTTGTTCCATAAATAAAAGCAACCCACATGAAATTAGTCACAAGAGCACCAAGTCACACTCTCCCTTTATTGCTTATATCAAAGTGCCCAGAGGAGCATGCTATATGCTCTCAACATGATTCATTGGAAGTAAAAAGGCCCACAAATTGTTTTAAGTTTTTTAAAGAATTATACATCAGAAATGCTTACAATAAATACACTTGCAGGAGCTAACTGAGAAACCATCCAAGCTACATATATGCTCGGTGCATTTGATGGACACTTCCTTCTGAATCAGTGTTATCTGAACCTATACAGAAGACATCAATCTCTGGCCCAGCAGTAAAGAAGATTTCAGGTTCATTTTAATCCTAAGATTAAAGGGATAGATAAGATGCTGAGAGATCTTCAAGTTCATAAAGATTAAACTTAAATTGTTCCAAGGAGAACAGGATCCAATCTCCATAGACTCTCTAGGGAATGGATATTCAACTTCCTCTGCTCCCATTGTCACTGTTGGGTACCATTTGAAGTCTTAGATCTGACTTTAATCTAAATCACCTCTGTTGCTATTTCCTGGCATTGTCCCACAGCAAACAAGCACAGTTTGCATACTCTGTGTCAATAAAGCTTGAAGATTTGTTTATTTATGTATTTATAGTAGATCCTGAACCCTAGATTCATTTATTCAGCAATTTGTATTTCTTGTGTTATTGTTGCTGTGCTAAATTATACGAAAAAAAGAAAAATGCTCAAATATAAACTGTAAGCCCAAACAGTGCCAGTTGGTTTTTTTAACCTCTGTAGGCTTTTGTGGTTTACAAACTGCTTTCATCCTTTTGATAACATTTATATTTTATAAAACCTTCTAATAATTTTCAGGATTACTTTATCAATAATATCACCCAAGACACAACAAAGAGGTAAGGCATCTCGCATGTTAGACCATGTTTCAATTCCTTGTCTGAGGCTTTTTCCATTATATCTGATTTATTAAGGAAAAAAAAAAATCAGTGAAACCCTTTCTTCGATGAAAACTGAAGCAATTACCTACCACATCTGAAACCCAAGCTGGACTCCATTGCAGCATTTAGTTCAACCAGGCACCCATCTTACCATCCAAGTTATTCATCCTGCACAGTCATCATAGAAAGACACATATCCAAAGTTTAGTGAATATTAGAGGTATTGCAAATATTGCATGGGACAATTAAAGAGAAGGTCCAGATCATATGCCATGACTTAGTAAAAATGGCATGCGACAATTTTCCCAAGTGTTTTGATGATGACTTAGCCAGTCAGTGGACCTTTCCCTCACCTTTCAGTCATTCCCTCTTGCTCTCCTGCTTCCTTCTCTTTGATACAGCACCACACAGACAGCCTGCTCTAAAGTTCACAGAGTCCACAGGTGATCCTCACTACTCCATGCAACTCTCCTGGCAGGTACAGTCCATTTCCCATTCTGACTTGGTTGCTTTAATTAAAGATTCTCTGTCTATAAGAATAACTAGCTTCAAACTCCCTTAAACAAAAACAGGAGTTGTTATGATCACTTTATTCCCATAAGAGACTCAACCAGGCAGGAGAAAACTGGGACATGAGGTTACTTTGCAGGTTCTCAAAGCTCAGACTCAGTGACTGCTCTGCTACTATCACCCACTGCTGAGCAATTTTCTCTACTACTCCCAGCAGAATTGAGATGCCTTGTGAGAGCCAGATAACAACTCTCATTTTAAGAACCCACCAGAGACTGACGAATCCTACATCCTACCAGAAAAACATCTAGTTGACTCAGCATGTGCCAACCAGGTCAAATGCCTAGTCAATCGCACCCACTCCTACCCGGCAGAGGGGGTGTGAGCACATTGTCACGGAGCCAACTTGGATACAAGTGGTAAATGGGCTAAACATACATGGAAGTTGTTACTTAAAACTGGAGGTTCCAAATTCAAGAAGAGGCCAATGTTTACCTATGTAGGGACCTATCATTTAGCCCTTCAGTCAACAATATAACTTCCCACTCTGCATAAAACTCCCTGTAGAAAAGATGGACCCCAAAACACAGTCTATCCAAAACAAAATCTGCATACTGGAAAGTAAAGCATATATATATTAGTATGATAGAATGTAGTACTGCAATCACCACCTGATGTTATAGTCCTATGACTTCATTAAGTTTTTTTTTAATAACAGTTTTAAAATATTGTCTGTATTTTGCTGAAAGTCTAAGAATATAATTCAATACTGGATTGTCTATATAAATACCTAATGACTACGTTCTGCCATAGAGTTTTATTACCTGAGTCTGATTTGTGTTCATGATTATGAAGTATGAAATGACTACCTAAAATAGCCACTTTAAAGCATTCAATGAAGTTATTTCTCTTCTCTTCTTTAAATTTAAAAGTTTTTTTTAACTAATACATAAAAACATAAAGATTGTACATTTTCATAGAGTACTCTCTGATGTTTTGAGACATGAGTACATTGTGTAGTGTTTAAATCAGGTTAAACATATCTATCATCTCAAACTTGTATCATTTCTTTATGGCAAAACATTCAATATCTTTTCTTCTAGCTTTTTGAGATGTACAATATGTAATCAGTGTCTATTGTTGTTGCCAATTGGCTGAGAGTTCTTTTGCTCAATTTAGATAGAAATCATGAATAGGCCAAGTGCAGCTCCTTTAGTGTGCTGGGCTCAGAGTTCTGATTGCCAGAATCTCTGCTTTTAGCTGTCCTCCTTGGGGTTCTCCTGGAGCCAGCAGCTACTGGACACTCTGTGGAACTCTTCCAGCAGCAGGAGCTAGCAGATCCTGACTGTTCTCCATTGCTCCCCTCCATTCTGGCTGCCAGTTTCCCTCAGGGCTACAGCCCTGTATGCTGGCCTCTTGCAGCGCCTTCAGTGTAACCAGCTCTTAGTGCAACCAGCCCTGTCTGTGCTACTCAAGATAGAAACCACAAATAGGCAAAATGTAACCATCCGAAAGTGGTTTTATTAGTACTTATGTTGCAGCATAGGAGGAAGCAGCACACAGACTGCTCTGAAAGGGGGAAGGCAAAGGCTGCTTTATAGGAAAAGAGATGGGCTCACACTTGCGTGTACCCTGTTAGCTAACCACAGATGTCTGCCTAGTCGTGGGTGGAGAAGAGGCTCCTTGTGGACCAGACTGAGGACAGCTGAAGTATCTACAGAGGAATGGAGTCATCTAGAGATGCTGTTGGACAACTGTGCAACCAAAACTGCCACAACAAAGCAAAATTCTCCAAGCACCATTAGGCATTGGGCAGTCAGGGCTGCCAAAAACGGAAGAGAAAAAAAAAAATGTTTAAAGTA
This sequence comes from Tamias sibiricus, assembly GCA_025594165.1. Classification (NCBI taxonomy): domain Eukaryota; kingdom Metazoa; phylum Chordata; class Mammalia; order Rodentia; family Sciuridae; genus Tamias; species Tamias sibiricus. Next base: position 70,492,376 of record CM046670.1, read on the forward strand.
ACTCCTGCGAACATGAGCCCTTCTCCTCTGCCTCATAGCCTCAGTACTGTGCAATAGCATGCCTAAACTTCTTCATCCTATCTATCACTGGGTACTCATTAATCAACTTTCCCCACCCCTCCTCCCTCTCTACTGTCCCCAGCCTCTGGTAGCCACAATTCTACTCTCAATTTAGATGAGATCAACATTGTTATATTCCACATGACTGAGATTGTGTGCTACTTATCTTACATTAGAATCCACAGGTACCTTTGGGGCATTTGTGGGTTCTCAAGTTTGAAAGTGTTATCATAAGGGAAAAAATGGATAAGGTGTGGTCACTTGTTGAAACCCTCCCACGAGAGACATGTTTCTGTAAAGGTTTTATAAAGTCTTACACCAACCACATGAAGTTGGTGTTGTTATCTTCATTGTGTAGATAAGGAAGCTAAAGCCAATAAAACAAAGCTATTGGCCCAAAGGTCACAGAGCAGGCCACCCTGGAGCCTTATAGATCACCAAATATGTCTCATTCTCTCTCATCTAGATCCTTTCTTCCACGTCATGTCAAACCAAGGAAAAGAGTTTTGCATTCTCTACCCCATTCTTTTATGTATGGCACCTAGAAAACAAGAAGGTAATTCTGGTGAAGTCAGAATACCTGAAAACCATGCGGTATATACAGGGAACCAAGATTATTCGAATCTGGTAAACATAGTGGACATGAAAGTAGGATTGACAGATTTACCAAATTAAAAAAACAGGGTGTCCAGATAAATTTATATTTCAGATAAACCATGAATATATTTTAGTATGATAATTTCTCATGTAGTATTTGGGATATATCCATATTAAAAAGTTAGACATTAATTATCCAAGTTACTGGGTGCCTTGTACTTTGGCACCTCTTGGTGAAAGGAAGTAAGTGGTGGAGATAAATGGAGACTAAACTGAGGCAACTAAATAAAATTAGACTTACTCTCCAGGCAAAGAGGCATCAGTTGGGGTTTCTGAGAAAAACACTGACATGATTAGATTTGTGCTCCAGTAAGATTAATCTGGCTGAGAAAGGTAAAACAAATTAGAGTCATGAACTGGAGGTAGCAATTCGGAGAGGAGCTGAATTATGCTAGTGGCAGTAGGATTGAAATGCAGGAGCAGATTTGAGTGACATACCAGAAGGAGCATCATCCAAACGAATAGTCTGAGGTTCACTAATGGCATTTGCCTACTGCATTGGTAGTACTGACAAACACCTTTGGCGGGGGGGGCGGGGGGAAATAAGTACCACTGTCAATATTTCTGCTTCAGAATAAATACTTGAAATGCCTCCTGGATTTTATCCCACACATTTGGGTGACATTTTCTCCAGAAGCTATGTAAATAGCTCAGACTCAATCCTGAGTTCCTCCACTAAGTTCATGAAGTAGTTTTTCATCATGACAGTGAACCCAGAGCACATACTCAGGAGGCATATGATGGATTAAGGACAGCTTTGAGCCACCAGTGAGAATGAAAAACAGAAGACTAAAGACTGCAGCACACCAGAAGGAAACCTTACCTTTCAGTTGTTTTTCATCAAGCATGAAGTTCATCTTTTGCCCCAGGACTGCAGTGTTTTCTATATGGACACCGTAGTTTATGGGCACAATGTAGACGCCCTCCAGAGATTTCCTAAGTCATTCATTACACCTAGTCTCCAGTTGTCACATGAGTATCACCTTGACATATAACAGAAAAAGAGAGAAGAATGTAAAAAATCCATTTTTAAAAATTTATTCTGCAAATATTCATTGCATACCCACTGTGTTTAGAGCAAGGTTTTGCAAACCAAAGTCCATGGGCCACATCTGGCCTGCAGCTGTATACAAACTGTTTTATGTAAAAAGAGGCTCTATATGTATAGTATGAACTGTATTACATACTACTACTGTAAATAAATTTTTTTATAAATAAATAAATAAAGCTTTATCAGAAAACAGCCATGCCCATTTGTTTAGCCTTTTCTAAGCATCAGTGGCATAAGGTAGAGATGAGATCTTATATTCTGCAAGGTTGGCAAACTCTCCTAAAGAAACAGAAAGTAGGGATGGGGTTGTGGCTCAGTGATAGAGCACTCGCCTAGCATGTGTGGAGCACTGAGTTCAATCCTCAGCACCAAATAAAAATAGTAAAAGGTATTGTGTCCACCTACAACTAAAATATATATATTAAAAAAAAAGTAAATGCCTGAGACTTTTGGGGACCTCTGACAATTACTCCATTATGTACTCCAAAGCAAAAGCAATCATAGATAGTATATGAATTGTCTTGTACACTTTAGTTACAAAGCAGGATGTCAACCTGCAGTCATAATTTGTCACTCATTAGTCTCAAATATATAATGGCTCTATGACTGTACAAAAAAAACAATAATTTCTTCAAGAGCTAACTACCATTAGTCCAGTATGTTTATTTCTCATCACTTGCATATGCACAGAGGTTTGATACAACATATTTTCTGTTTTTATTTTCTCCATTTGATGACTTACTTGTCTATCTTGGATGATAAAATTCCAACAGATCAAAGTTAAATCTCAAGTTAATTTTATACTTTTTCTCATTCAAATATTTATTTAATTAATATGTCTAAAGAAAAAGGAAAACATTTTCCCACATTTCTTGAATTCATTTGTCTATTTTATGTGTTATTATTATTTTGACATATGCTTGAGTAAATTGGATTCTTTGTAGATTTTGCTGCATGACGATTAACTCCTAGTAGTTAAAAATTAAAATACATCAGCACTTAGAAAGTACACTCTGAATTTACCCAATGTGCCACATCTGTGTGATATCCATTATATATGGAACAATAATATATCAGTAAGAATTCAATTGGAGGGGCTAGAGTTGTAGCTCAGTGGTAGAGCACTTGCCTAGCATGTGTGAGGCACTAGGTTCAATTCTCAGCACCACACGTAAATAAATTTTTTTAAAAAGGTCCATAAACAAATATATTTAAAGAAAGAAGTAAAGGACCACGTTAAAAAAGAAGTCTTAGAAGGAGAAGGAGAAGAAGAAGAAGAAGAAAACGAAGAAGAAGAAGAGAGGAGGAGGAGGAGGAAGAGGAGGAAGAATTCAATCAGAGAAAGAAACTACCCCAGTAATTTGATGAGGGAAATTTTGATATAAAGAGTTAGTAACTAATACAAAGGGAATTAGCATTTTTCTAGTGAAGAGTAAAAGAATACAAAGAAAGTAGACAAATAAAGACCCACTACTGATAGGGCAGAAGGAAGGAGTATACCCAAGAAAAAAAAAAAAAAAAAAAAAACTCAGAGGAGGGCTCCACTGAGAATGAGATCAGGACTTCATTGGAGAGAGTGCTCCTGTCCCACCAGAGAACCAGGATGGCTGAGTCGATTATGTATTGAGGCTGACAAGCAAAAGAGAAATGGATAACACAGGTTCCACTAGGAACTCCCCTCTGGGGTCCCTGAGGAATTCACCTGGAAACTACCCACTGAGATTCTGGTGAACCCACCTAGGAAACCACTGGTTGGCCACTGTGCTCCAGGAGCAACAGAAAAGGCCTTGAAACTAGCAGAGATGTACCTTTCTCTTACAACATTCCTTTAGTGCCCTCTATGGACAAGGCCTAGCATGATGCCCAGTGAATACAACAATCTTTATTTACAGTTTGGCCCCAGCATCATACAGCAAGACAAAAAGGGGTGGATTTGGAGATAAAAGGCAATAAATTGCTGATTAGCATGAATAATAATTGTGTTTTCAAATACAGTCTGCAAAACACAATTTAACCCACATATTGACTCCTAGAAGGTATTTGCCTATTTTACATCATCCATCTGCCAGGAAATTATCCCTAAACCCTGCATTTATACTCTACTCTGGATTTCAGGAAGCTGTACTGTGCTGCAATGTGACTGGAAAGTAAATTATCATTCCCAGAGTTCAACCCATGATTTCTAATTTGCATCTTTACTAATATCTTCTCTGACTTAATTCCCCTAATCCTTCAAAATAAAATATTGGGTTATCCTATGCATTCTCCAAACTACAGTTCAAAAAGACATATTCTTTGTTGTCTTCCTTTAATTTTCCACCTGAATTGTGACCTCTATTCTGGGACCCAGGGTACATGTGCAGGTTCTGTTACAAGTGCTGGGAATACAGGTGAACAAGACAAAACGCACTGTAGGGAAATTCTCTGCTAGTGGATCCGACGATGATTAAAGAGACGAGGGACAAGCTAAGAGAGTAGGACCCAAGAAGCTAGTGAAGAAGTGTTTCTAAAAAAAGAGACAGTCCAGGAAATAAGGTGTGTTCACAAGGGTTGCCATTGTGTACCAATGATGCAATTGAGACTTTGACTAGGTGGCACAAGTTTGTCTTTTTCTCCAGTCACACTAATGCTTGGCAGCAGAGGTGAAATATAGGGAGAGCTGAGTAAAATGAAGCTAGAGATACTTTAAGCATGACAGGAAAAAGGCAGGGAGGAGTTGAGAATGTATTTAAGAAAAAAAGTGGGTGAAATTTTTTTGAGAATAGTCATGGTAATACAGCATGAATTCTAAATGGAGTGAGCAAAGTATTGAGTATATGAGGACAGTACAGAACAGTGCAAAAGATGCTGAGTAAGACAAGTCCCAATGGGGTCAAAGAACAATTGAAAGTGGGACACTGAAATCGTGCAATTACTCTTTTTTTTTTTTTTTTTTTTTTTTTGGTCCTAGGGTGCGGGGATCCGTGGTGGACTCTGGAAGAGATGCAATGTAGCAAGATCTATCGGGGGGAATGCCAAAGTGGGTTGTCAGCCGGGGAGTGCTACGCCAGCGCTCAATATAGCACGAAGTAAAGGAGTCAGCCGGTGGTGGAAGAAATCAGCACACACAGACAAAGAGTTAGGCTGCTGAATCTTCTCTCTTTACTTTTACTTTGTTGTAGGTGTTTAAGCATAATTTTTGGCAGTATAAATTGTTTATACTTTCTTTTGTGATTTCATTACAGACATGACTTAATTTATAGATTACATTTTAGACATATTAAATTTCTTATTTTATATATTTTAAGGTTTTGAGGTCACTTACACCTTTTCAAGGCCCTGTACATGACTGTCTGGACATATTATAATTTTGTCATTTTTTATCTAATTAGTTTGGGTGAAAATTTATTTCTCACGGATTTCTTGAAACTGTTTTCTCTGCACACCATTTAGGCTATCTGATAAAAGTCAATTTTCTCTGTATGGGATTCCAAAGCACTATTGTTTTTCTTTTATAGCAGTTGTTTATAAAAACCTAGAAGCAGGGAAAAGAGGGAGGCAAGGCTGAATGTTAACTCTGAAGTACTTTTACTCTAAGGAATTTATATCTACTTAAAATGTAAAAGAAATCTATTTTCAATCACAAAAAGACTCTTAAAGCTTAATAACTAGGAATTAAGTGCTTATAGAAAAAGGTTTGTGTTACTCCTATGTTTTTTATGTTTTTAGCTAGATTTCAAAAAAGATAAATTTACAGAATTAGTCTGGATCTAAATAATTAAAATAGCAACATTTGGTGGCCATATATATGAATAAAGAACAGAACAGCAAGTAAATAGGAGAACCTACGCAGTCAAAGTTAACTCTTTCAGCACCATGCTATCTTTCATGAAAAAAAAGAGAGGGCTTTATCAACAGAAAGGTATAGGGAAGCATAGGAAATATGAGCAGATCACATTGGAGGAACAGCCATTAGCCTATCCTTGTGGTGGTTTGATTTTTCATCATATATCAGGGCAACACCCCTGGGCTAGGCCAAGTCCATATATCAGGAAGTCATGTCTTTGGCTGACGTGTTTTTAATGTCCCCAACATTTCTTTTCCCCTTTTCTGTTGATGGGAGTCCATCTTACTTGAGAGTGCGCCTGTCTTAGGTTGTCTTATCTCTGAAGATCTTACCTGTCTCTGGCTGCCACTCTAGCACTTCAGGTGGACTTACCCAAGGCCAGCAAGCCACAGTGGCCGAGGGGAAGACATGGGACAGAACAGTCGCCTTTGGGAAGGCTTCCATGGATGATTTAGACTTCCACATCCTGTCAAGGACCATAGCCTAGTTCATAGGGCTCCCAATCAGCATTGCTGAGGGCAGCATATTGTTGGTGGACCACCATAAGCTGTACCGATTTTGCCCTGTCCTTAAGGAAGATGTCACTAAGATGCTATAGAAATGTTATAACACTAGCGATTGAACTCAGGGGCACTCGGCCACTGAGCCTCATCTCCAGCCTTATTTTGTACTTTATTTAGACACAGGGTCTCACCGAGTTGCTTAGAGGCATTGCTGAGGCTGGCTTTGATCCTCTTGCCTCAGCCTCCTGAACCACTGGGATTACAGGCACTCCCAGCACTCTCTTTTTATTTAATTTTTTAATTTGTTCTTTTTAGTTATACAGGGCAATAGAATATATTTTCACATGGAGTATAACTTCCCATTCTTGTGGTTGTACATGATGTGAAGTTATACTGGTGTGTATTCATATATGAACATATGAAAGTTATGTCTGATTCATTCTACAGTCTTTCCAATTCCCATCCCCCTTGTCTTCCCTTAATTCCCCTTTGTCTAATCAAAAGTACTTCTATTCTTCCCTCCCCCCACTCCCTGCCTTTATTGTGTGTTAGCATCCACATATCAGAGAGAACATTTGGTCTTTGAGTTTTGGGGATTGGCTTATTTCATTTAGCATAATAGTCTCCAGTTCCATCCATTTATCAGCAAATGCTATAATTTCATTCTTCTTTATGGATGAGTAATATTCCATTGTATATATATGCCATGTTTTCTTTATCCATTCATCTGTTGACGGGTATCAAAATTGGTTCCATATCTTAACTATTGTGAATTGAGCTGCTATAAACATTGACATGGCTGCATCACTATAGTGTGCTGATTTTAAGTCCTTTGGGAGTATATACCAAGGAGTTGGATAACTAGGTCAAATGGTGGTTCCATTCCAAGTTTTCTAAGGAATCTCCATACTGCTTTCTAGGGTGGTTGCACCAATTTGCAGTCCCATCAGCAATGTATGAGTGTACCTTTCCCCACCCCCCACATCCTCGCCAACAGTTATTGTTACTTGTATTCTTCATAGTTGCCATTTCTGACTGGAGTGAGATGAAATCTGTGTAGTTTTAATTTGCATTTCCCTAATGCAATTACTCTTGGTTATAAGATCTAAGCTATGATAGTGGAAGTAGGTAGCTGATGGTGGGGAGGGAGGATTAATAGATGTAGGATTCAAAACAATCTTATCCTGATTGATTCTACTTATATATTTCCCAGTACTGTATAAAGAGTTGTTCATTTGTATTGCCCAGAAATTTTATATCCTGAATGTCTCAGGATTTATTTCACATAACTTAAAGACCAATAGAAATACCTGACAGTTCTATTTTCTTTTAAGTAGTTTGGTCCAAATAACAAGCATTTAGGTCTTAACAATTTAGTGGTAATTTAAAAAAACATACACATAAGTAGAAAGAAAAAATATTGAGCTAATTTGAATAGATTCATAAATGACCACTATAAAGAGCAAGGCCCCCATTGGGAAAAAAACTGATCTCTGGACTAACGTGGAGATGAGATGATGCACTGATGCTATCCTCTGTCTTAGTACCCTGTGCTAGAGCCTAAGAAGTCAAGTTTCCCATTCAGGGATTGATCCTATTGGGAATGTCCACATCAGGGCATTGACACTTGGCACCCACTATGTTTCTCTGTTTTCTGCTAGGGAATGTATGTCCTAGAGAAGAACAGTGTTCAACAAGAAAATCAGGGAGAGTTTTGTTAGTTCTTGTTTCTTTTACCTATTGGCAATAATCATCGTAACAATTAGGATAGTTTTAAGATCTCAATTGCTGAACTCTGGTGTTATTCCCCTTCTCTAACACCACCACAACCAATCAGTCGTCAAGACCCATGATTATCTCCTAACTGAGCTCTGTACTTTCAGCCTCTTCCTAGTGTTGTATCAACCATTCCTAAATAAACACAACCCTCCTCAAAATTCTTCAGAAATATACTTCAGTCTCATATCTTCTTTAAACCAGTCCCTTAACCAATACCATTTTGGCATTTGAGAACTCCTTGACTTTTTACTCAAACATCACCCATAACTTTTTGCCTAATTTCCTTATTTGGGGTCACCTTTGTACCTTCTTGCATAGGTCACCTTAGCTGAATTCATTCTTTACTCTGGAACGTTCCTACCTCCATCTCATTTCTTGGAAACCAATCTCAAATACTGTTCTTCCCAGGAAGGACATTTCTGTTGCTCTGTTAAAGTAATATACTTATCCCTCACTCTGATCTCCAACAGTTCATATTTTCCTAATGTCAACTTCCATGCTCTAAAACAAACAAACAAAAATTTTAAAAAAATTTCCATGCTCTAGAAATAATTTATTCATAGTCTACTCTCTTGGAAAGATACCAGCTGATAAGCAATTGTTTGAGACAGCTAATATCATACAGGAGAGGATGTAGTGAATCATGTTTGAGTATGAGGCCTAGCTGCTATACTTGCTAAAAGGTCTCTTCAGGCCTTAATTTCCGATTCAATGAAATACAGTTAATATTATTAGCCTCACACAGCAAGTGACTAACACAATGTTTATCTCAAAATAAGTGTGAAATAAATTAGTTGTTCCTTTTCTTTGCATCTTTTCTGGGTCCCTTCTAGCCCCGAACACCAAGAATGTTCAGTACTTTTAATTAATTTGCATGAAAATGTAGGCCAGGATAAAGTTTGCCATACTGGGGACTCGGTGTAATCCACTGAGTGGTCCTATCTGAATCGCTAAGTGTAGCAGACTCGTCAAAGGACTTTAAATTTCCAAATCTCAGTCTCTCCCATGTGGGAAAAAAAACCATACCTGAACCTAGCGCTCCCAACTGTTGGGAGGATGAAGAGGAAGAGAAGGAGGAAGAGGAGAGAGAGAAGCATGTGGAAGAGGGGAATCACTTGTTTAATCTATGGATGCCAAAGTCAGACACTGATTTTGTATTAATTTATTTTAATCCATTCAGCTTCCAAGTTTTGTATGGAAACATTAGGTCTTTCTTTGCTCCACACTAAACTTTCCAGCTCTTTTTTATTTATTATTTATCTCATCATTTTGCATTATCCACAAATCCAATGCAATTAGTATCAAACAGAAGTTTATTCATGCTTTCACTTAAAAACTAAAGTTACTTAAGCCAAAAAATTTGACTATAATTAAGCAAGATACTAAGCCCTAAAAATTGTGCATAAATTGTATTTGTTTTAATTATAGCTGAATGAATCAACATTGGGATAAATGTTACACTTTAACAAATTGATATTCCTCAAGAAATATATTAAAGTAGAAAACTTAACCCAATGTTCATTCATTATAATCAACCATTATTTAGGCAAAGTAAATTATTTCACATTGACACGTGTCTTTTTAAGTGCAATTTTTCATATATCAGATTTGTTTCATGTGGCATAAGTCTGTAATCTAATTCCTACTTACTTGAAATTAATTTCCATGATAAAAAAGTATATATTGTTTATTGACAAAATAAAATCCATGTTTAATGAAACAGACACAAGGATAAGTCATGAGCTACATTTTTACATGTTTGAACTTGTTCATAAACTTAGCCCAAAGTTTAGAAGGTGTGGACAAATTAAATTCCTCAAAGCATATATTCATTTGGAAAAGTCTTCCCTGAACCCAGAAATAAAATATATCTCCATTAGAACCTCAGACACAAGCTGCTAACCAGTTGAATATAATTTTATGGATTTTTTTCACTTGCATATGAAGAGGCTTTTGATGTCATTTCTTCAATAAGATTTGTATCAATAAGGGTTGATCAGGTGCATCATGATATAAGAATGCACTGCTCAGTCTGCACTGCACAAAACTCAGTGTATGAGCTTTGTGAGGATGATGAAATGCTCCCAGTGACATTTCCTTTGACACAAATGCAGATGTAAAAAAACAGATTTCATCTTCAGGATCACAGGAGATTTGAACCAATAGTACCATAGAGATGACTCCATTATGTCTTTTCTTCTTAGATTTCATCATGTTGAGACTTACCAGGCAAGGTGGCCCACACCTGTAATCCCAGCGGCTCCGGAGGCCCAGTCAGAAAGATCTTAAGTTCAAAGCCAGTCTCACTCAGCAACTTAGAGAGGCCCTAAGCAACTTAGGAAACCCTCTCTCAAAATGAAAATTAAAAAGGGTTGGGATGTGGCTCAGTGATTAAGTGCCCCTGGGTTCAATCCCTGGTATAAAAAAAAAAAAAAAAAAAAAAAAAAAAAGATGTTGAGACTCAGGGAGACAATAACTTACCCAAGACCTTTCAGGCTGCCAGTATTTACACCACAGAAAACTTACACAAAAGGGGGATCCCAGTGGGTCCCAGATTCAACATTTAAGCAATTTTCCCTGTACTATTTAGCCAAGATACTTTAAGGTTTTGTTGGTTTGTTTTTGTCGTATTCTCTCAAAAAAAAAAAAAAAAAGAAAAAAAAAGGTAAAAAAGCTAAGGTTTTGTCTCAGGGAAAGTTTTCAGAGGTAAATTAAAACAAATGATGTAAAGCACAGAAAATACTATCTATAACTAAACCTACCTTTTATTGCCAGGAATTTAATTTCTAGGGCTTTCATAGGTATGTTTGTGACAGTTGAAGAAGGGTTAATTATCAATATTCTCTACCCACTTGCCAACACATAAAACTGAAGGGCAAATATCCAGGGCCAAAACCTGCCAATTATGCTTTAGAAATCCCAATAGCTTTAATTACAACCTACCCTACTTCTATAAAATGCACTGACATTCTACCCATCCATCACCACTCAAACTCAGTCATGAAGCCTAGTGTCATTTCTTGATGCCTCCCTTTTAATTTTATACCCATGGACTTTCCTCTCTGGAACCACTGTATATTTCTTTTCCTTTATGTCCTTACTAAATTCCACACACAGATACACATCATTTATTCTTTATTAATCTTCCATAGATAATTTATAACTCTCTGCTTGCCCTCTCCACCAGAGACAGTTTCTCTTTGCCATGGGTTTCTCATTTAATTTGTGGCAATTAATTCTCTACACAGAATTAAGGTCCAGCTGATGGAGAGCCCAGAACCATGGGTCAAAGAAGTAAAATCCACACTTAGTTCAGGAAAATAGATGTTTTCATAAATCCCCCTAGACAAAAATAATAGCAACTATATCCCTCACATTATTATTTCTGTCCTAAGGCAGCAGTTCTCAAGTAGAGGCAATCCCACTCCCCCATAGGATTTTGGCAATGTCTAAAGATATTTTTCAATGTCATAACTTGGGAGGAAGGGACTGCTAAGGACATCAAATGGGTAGATGACATGGAAGCTGGGACAGCTTCTTACAGCAAAGAATTATCTGGCCAAAACTGTTAACCATGTCAAAGTTTAAAAAATATATCTCCTAAGCCATAATTGTAAGTATTTTATATACTTAACTGTAATCCTTACACTACCCTCATTTCACTGTGAGCCAAAGGAGTCACAGAAAGGCTAAGTAGGTTGTTTAAGGACACACAGCTAATAAGGGGCATAGGCCACATTTAAAGTTGAGCAGTCTGGACCCCAGCAACTCAGTAATCTTCTATTCCCCACTCTCCTGCTAAATTCATGTCCATTTTTCTAAAGGTTTAAATTACTAAAATTTCCAAGCCCTTTGTAGGACCATCTCCAATGATTACCACAGCAGTCCTATGCTCTGAGTAATATCCACATCATTTTCATATTTCATTAGCTGTCACTCATTGCATGAAGACTTCTCTGATTCTTTGCCCACCTACACAGTTAAAAATAATTGTTCTGGCCTTCAAATTCCCAGAGCTGTTGTATCTTACCTAGAATCTAAAACCAGGATTTCCCCCAAGCACTTTCTAAGAGATGCAAGCTCTGCCAAAGATTAAGGGACATTGTGTGAAAGAAAAGACTTTGTGGTCAAATAATATGTGTGAAACAAAATTAAAATTTCTGACTTCTTATAGACTGCTGTGCATTGTGAATTTCTCAGAAGGGGTATACTTTATACAGCATGCCTCAAATTAATTTGAGCAAAAAGCTTTTCTTCATATATCAGTGTGAGAAATACAAATATTGTTATGGCCAACAATAATAAAGTGATAATAATTACCATGTTGGTTTGATATAATTGTCTTTTCTCACCTCTGGAATGACCCACACAGTATCCTACTTTCAAGTTAATAGCAATATATTAATTGATATTAGAATGGCTTAAGTAAATTAAAATGGGGACAACATCTGAGAAGTCCCTGAGCACACAATTTCAGTTAAACCTCATATATGACCTAAGCCTGGCTTGATTTGCAAACAAAAATGATACTTAATGAGCTATTTCTTATAAATGCCTACATTAAAAAAAAAACAGAAATCAAGATAGATTAATCAGAAGCAACCAACAAGCTTATATAACTAGGACTTTCCAACTTGGTAGACCAAATAAATCACTGGTACAACTAACCAATCAAACATTTTCTTTGCTTCCGTAAAAACCTCCTCTTAGTGTTGCCTTGGTGGAGGTCCTAACCCACTTCTTGTTTGGATTTGCATGAATCATTAATTACTGTTAATTCAAGTAAAAGCTTTAAAATTTAAATTGGGCCTCAGTTTACTTTTTTAAAGTGTATAAGAGGGGCTGGGGTTGTGGCTCAGCAGTAGTAGCCTAGCATGTGCAAGGCACTGGGTTCCACCCTCAGCACCAGATAAAAATAAATAAATTAAAATAAAGGTATTGTGTCCAACTACAACTAAAAAAATATATTTTAAAAAAGTGTATAAGAACATTGTACAAAGATGCTGCCAAAAATTATTCACACACAAAAGTTATCGTTTTAATGACTCTCCTCATTGAGGCTTAAAGTGAAAAGAAACAACTAACATGATTGTCACCTTGTAGTTAGAAAAACCAGCTGTTTGGGTGCCTGGAACCGTAAGATCCATGCATCTCCCTGATGAAACCTCCAAAAAGCCCCTCTTAGAAAGAGTCGGACACCAGTGCTGCCAGTGACTCAGAATTCACGCTTTGTTCTCCAGTGACCTAAATGCTAAAGCTTGGATGTTGAGTGTTCTCCAAACACCCGTATGTTACAGGCTTGTTTCCATGGGAGGTTCTATTGGAAGGTGCTGCAGACCTTTAAGAGGTGGCCCTAGTGGAAGGTCCTAGATCATGCAGGGTATGCCATTGAAGGATTTTGGGGGCTCTGATCTCTTCCTCTTCCTCTGTGCTTCCTGGCTCATGAGGTTTGTCATTTGTTTCACCATGTACTCCTACCGTGATATGCTGCCACCAAAGGCCACTTGATCGTGGACTGGAACCTCCAGAACCATGAGGCAAAATAAAACATTTCTCTTATTAGTTATTTTCCTCAAGTATTTTGTTACAGTGATAGAAAGCAAGCTCACTAAGGAGCAGCAGTTTTGGTCTCTGATTTGCAGCAGAATGTGTTCTCAAGATGATTGCAGACAACTGGCTCAGGGATTTAAACCAAGACAAATATACACCACAGTTCCAAATAAAGTTAAAAGACTGGAGAATAATGGGGAAAGGATTTGAATAGACATTTATCCAAAGAATATATATAAACAACTAGTGAATACATGAAAAATGCTCAGTATCATTAGTCATTAAGATGTGAAAATTACTGCCGGGCGCAGTGGCGCACGCCTGTAATCCCAGCACTTGGGAGGCTGAGGCAGGAGGATCGCGAGTTCAAAGCCAGCCTCAGCAATGGCGAGGCACTTAGCAACTCAGTGAGACCCCGTCTCTAAATAAAATGCAAAAGCAAACAAACAAACAAAAAGAAGTGAAAATCAAATCCACAATGAGATACTACTTCTCATCCACTGCAATGGCCATAATCAAAAAGACAGACAAGCCAGGCGCGGTGGCGCACGCCTGTAATCCCAGCACTTGGGAGGCTGAGGCAGGAGGATCGCGAGTTCAAAGCCAGCCTCAGCCGTGGCGAGGCACTTAGCAACTCACTGAGACCCTGTCTCTAATAAAATACAAAAAAGGGCTGGGGATGTGGCCCAGTGGTTGAGTGCCCCTGAGTTCAATCCCCGGTACAAAAAAAAAAAAAAAAAAAAGACAGACAATAATAAATGTTGTCAAAGATATGAAGAAATTCAAATCCTTGTACATTATAGGATGATAAAATGGAACAATTACTTTGGACAACAGTTTGATAGCTTTGACAGTTCCTCAAAAAGTCAAACTTGAAATTACCCCAAGAGTGCTCATTACTGTATACTTAAGAGAATTCACCATGTGTTCACACAAAACTCTGTACACAAATGTTCTAAGTCACATAATTCATAATAGTGGAAAATAGAAATAATCCAAATATGTATCAACTGATAAAAATTTATCAACGGATATGGACATGGCATATCCATAAATATTATTTCCCATAAAAAAATAAGGAAGTACTTGCTGGGCTTAGTGGCATATGCCTGTAATCCCAGCAGCTCCAGAGGCTGAGGCAAGAGGATCACAAGTTCAAAGCCAGCCTCAGCAACTTAGCATGGCTCTAAGCAACTTAGTAAGACCCTGTCTCAAAATTCACAAAAGGTCTGGGGATGTGGCTCAGTGATAAAGTAACCCTCATTCAATCCTTGGTAAATAAATAATAATAATAATAATAATAATAAATAATGTCTAATAAACACTAAAACATAAATGAACCTTGAAAACAGTATAAGTGAATGAAACCAACACAAAAGGCCAAGTTGTATACGATTTCATATACATGTTGTGTTCAGAACAGACAAACCCTGAGGGAGAAAAGTAGATTTGTGTTTGCATGGCCTGGAAGGAAGAGGACATGGTAAGGAATGTTAATGGGCTTGTGACTCTTTTGGAGCATGATGAAAATGTTCTGGAATTAGATAGTGGTGACAATTGAGCATTGTGAATACACTAAAAACTACTGAATTGTATACTTTAAATGGTTAATTTCATGATATGTGAATTTTATAATAAATTTACTACTAAAAAAAAAAAAGAATTTAACACTACAGATTCTTTCCCCCTCTAAATTCAATCAGATTAGGAGGCGCTCTTTCTTCTTCTTAAGTGCAGCAATTTCTGAAGCCCAGATAGAGTCCCATGATCAAGAAGAATCCTCTCCTGCTTTCTTATAAATATACAAAAGGACAATATTGTTTATGTTAATTTCCCACAAAGGCATGACTCTTCTATGCTTGTATCTGTAGGAATTTATATTAGGCAATGGATGATAATGATGTTGGTCTTCCTCTCTTCTTGTCCTTTATATCATTTTTGCTTTTTGCCTATAAGGGATTTAACTTCCCTCCTCTAAGTTTACAGTTTAAGCTCTACTGGTTGAGGCTCTGAGTTTCTCTAAAAATCCCAGAATTTCTTTTCTCCAGGAAATGGTGTAAACAAAATGTCTCTTTGGTCAGAGACTTGAAGGTGTATGGCTGTGCCTTTGAGCACAAAGGAGGGATCCATGAACCAGCAACATCTGCATTACCCAGGCATTTTTTCAAAATACAGAACTTCAGGCCCCAAACCCAAAACAATTGAACAAGAAACTGGATTTTATCAAGCTCTCCAGAGTATTTGTAAAATATATGTTTATGCATATTAAAGTCTGAGAATCCATACTTTAGCGGCTTAGTTTAGCTAACAGTTGTTGGTGTGGGATGGAACTGAAGGCAACAGGAAAGTCTATTAATGAAGTTACAGAACATCCCAGGGTAGATCAAAGGTCCTGGTGAGGAAATTGTAGGAAGTGTTTTATCATTTAAAAGCATGATCCCCTGCCAGTTTTTATGCTATCCCATTAATAAATACAATTAGAGTTACCAGGGCATGCTGAGACATCTCAGAGCAGACATGTTGGGTAGAGGCAGCTCTTGTATTCCACTGCCTCCTAGATAACGGGAACCACTCCATGCCTGGTGAGTGACCAGTCTGACTAATATTATCTCTCAAGGAGGTCTTTCTTGCATTACCTTCAAAATCAAAGTTTGCATCTAAAAGATCACAAGTGTAACTCTTTGGGCCCTGGCCCAACATACAGATCCACAGGCAAGGGTTTCCTATGTCTCCTGACACTGGAAGATTCTTCAGTCCCTTGTGTTATGTCCAGCATCTATTTCCAAAGCTGTTCCTTCAATTCCTGAGGTTTTGTGATGATACATTCCTGCAAGCTCCAGCATTGTAGCTCTACTAGAAACATCAAATACCATCCAGTCAAAAAATAATGTTGGAGGAAGCATCTTTTTTCCAATAACTACCCTTAACCTCATGCCAAAAAGGTTGTTTTGTTAAGCATGGCCTTAGGTAATAAGAAAAAAAAAAAATCAGAAAAGTGATTACCAGTTCCTCACTCAGCCAAATAAAGCTCTGTAATTATAAAACTTCTTGGATGAATCCCCACCTTTAAGTCACCCAGGAACTCAACAGATGTTAATGGGAGGACTGAATGAAGCAGGAACTCAGCAGATGTTAATGGGAGGACTGAATGAAGCAGGAACTCAGCAGATGTTAATGGAAGGACTGAGAGAACCACCATTTGGTGATGATGCTCTACCAGCACACCCAGTGAAGCCTTTAGGCTTAGGACCTTGTTTGGCTAACCACCCAACTAGGAGATCTTTCCAGATCTCCTCAATAATTGCAAATGTTTCCTCTGTGATGAAAGAAAAATCTGTCAGTTGTGCTGATAAGTGTATCCATGGAGATGCCTTGTTGCCAAGAAGAGGGAGTTTGGATGTGAGGAAATTTCATTATGCACACATTTCCATTTAAAAAAAAATTAAATGATCAGAGCCATCTTTCCTTAGCACAGTCTTTAGCATCTACCTGGAATTGATTCAGTTGTTATTTTAATGGAATTGTTTTTTATTTCCCAATAAAACTTCAATAAAATTTGCTAGCAGAAGGTTTTGTTGGTGGCATTCAGCCAAAATATTTGTCAACAAGATTTTACTTCTTAGATGTGCTTGGAAGCTTTGAAAAAGTTTTTTTCCCCACTTGAAATTCTCCAGAGGATGTCTGGAGGCATAAGTATTAGATAGTCTTGATTCCAAAATTCATTTTATATTAAACTTGAAATTCCCAGGCCTCCTTTGGGTACTAGAATATGCAAATGTATGAGTATAACACTGCATGAATACGTGGTTAAAGATTTTATTACCGAAAGAGAACACCAGTTTAAATGAAAGGAAATGTGTTCTTTTTCTTATGCAAGGATAAAGAGGTCCAGAAACATGGAGATTTATTGAGTCTGACAATGATAATAATATAGTACCATTTATCTAATTAAAATTCCAATCCTGATCTGTCTCTCTGTACCATACCATGCTTTGTTAACTCACTACCTCAATTGCTACAGTGCAAAAGAGCATCCAGCTCTTTTAAGCAAGAGAGTGAATACATTTACTCTGATAGCAAAGCCCAATCTCACTTAAGCAAGAAGTGT
Source organism: Tamias sibiricus (assembly GCA_025594165.1). Classification (NCBI taxonomy): domain Eukaryota; kingdom Metazoa; phylum Chordata; class Mammalia; order Rodentia; family Sciuridae; genus Tamias; species Tamias sibiricus. The sequence continues at coordinate 70,509,910 of CM046670.1, forward strand.
ATGGTCCACTACAGCGCACTGACCTGAATGTTCTACTTCCTAGCTATATGAACTTGTTCTTTAACCTCTCAAAACTTCACATTCCTTAATTTGAAAGTGGAGAAAATGTTTCATATCCTCACAGGATTGCTATGCTCATAAGTAAAGTCCTGTATAGCCTTTGTACTTAATAGACATTCAAAGTTCCTTGCCTTCCCTCTACAAGCTCAGATCATGAAGAGAAAATGTCTACATTGCCCAGAGACTTGCTGGGTTTCACTCAACCTTCTTCCTTATCAATAGCCATCACTGATAGAAACATCACATATCACATACATTAGGCACATGTCATCTATGAACTTGCCTCCTAGGCTCAGGATTCTGAGACTGCTCATATAGACGCAAACATTGAATTTACAGGTAAGAAAATATAAAGATGCAGAATTCTTTAGGGAAAACTTCTATACCATAATTTAGATATGTTCTCCAGCCTTACTTTCATTACCAAGTGGCTCAGTGACTTTTATTGTCATGTTATTGTTTGAGATTCAATTTCCTACCTCAAAAATATAATTGAGGATTTGTCTCAGTTAACTCAAGAGTTTTATAAGGATCCAATGAAATATGGAAATCTAGAAATCTGTATACTACAAAATAGGGATAGTAATAGAGCCACAGAAATCTTCCTACTTCTCTGAGCAATTCTATTTTGTCAGCAAACATGTAAAGAAATGAGATTTTCTAGTGACTCATTGGTGACCATGGGGTTTTCCTCATGGTGAGATTCAAGATGTCAAAGGCGGGAAGATAAATAAATTCTTTCTGGGTAAAACAAATGGAACAGTCAAAAAGTAGGGGTGAGATCTCTGTACAACAGGTACGAGAGAGGTATAAGAAAAAAGATGAAGGTTGGGACACAAGTGCATGTAGTAGTGTATAGCTGGTCATAACCTGAAGTTGCAAGAATATTTAGCATGTTTATGAATATATAAAATCAGCTTAGAAAATGATAAAATTCAGTAAATTTGAACTCTTCCATAATTAGGAGCAGGGATTTGTTACCTCAACAGTAAGGCAACTCTTTGTGAAGTTCTATAATGGCTTATCCATACCAGGGCAAGGTCCATTTGCAGAATGTGGCCTGGGACAGATTGCTGAGTAAAGTTATCCCCACCACAAGTGATTCCACTGTGCTCCACCTCTGCAAACCAGCAGTGGCAGATTTCTGAACTTTCATCAGCTTGAAGAAAAGGCTTCACAAAAGTCAGTTGTGGTGGTGCACAATGGTAGACCCAGCCACTTAGCAAGCTGAGGCAGGAGGATCACAAATTCAAGGCCAACCTTTGTAACTTAATGAGACACTGTCTCAAAATAAAAAGCGGGAGGGGTGTGTGTGTGGTGGGGATGTAGCTCAGTGGTAAAGCACCCCTGGGTTCAATCCCCAGTACCACAAAAGAGAGAGAAAAGGAGGAAGAAGAGGAGGATAATAAGATGAAGGGAAGGAAAGGGGGGAAAAAAGAAAAGGCTTTACAAGACCTTCCCTTTTCCTGGTTTGAACTTTTAAATGAACTCTGGAATCCTTTCAAATAATTACTAGTAAGTGTGCATTGCTACTTGCTGACAATAGTAAATCAACCTCTTGTTCTAGATTCGTAACAAACTTCCACCAAAGACAGTGGTCATGTCTATTACTCAACCATAACTTAGTTTTTAAAAGTGTGATTATTTGCCAGGCATGGTGGCACACACCTGTAATCCCAGTGACTCCAGAGGCTGAGACAGGAGGATCGTGAGTTCAAAGCCAGCCTCAGCAAAAGCAAGATGCTAAGCAATTCAGTGAGACCCTGTCTCTAAATAAAATACAAAAGAGGGCTGGGGATGTGCCTTAGTGGTTGAGTGCCACTGAATCCAATCCCTGATTCCTCCCACCCCCTAAAAAACATGATTATTTGAGGGTTTAGTAATCAAGAAAAAAATCATGCTTCTTTTTTTAATCATTTACATAACTTTCCACATACATATGCTTGTATCTCTCATATCATTCCAAAATATGATACCTAAGAGAATGAACTATATCCACAAAGAAAAGCAACTGCCAAAAGAGTAGGAACTTCTCTCACATAGCTTCCTTTCAGGTAAAGAAAATTCTCTCTACTCTACCCCAACCATCACTTTCTCTTTCTTTCTTTTCTCTTAGTTTTTAATGTATCAAGCATTTATTTCCTATGCAATGGTCTTTTTCCCAGCTTTATTAGGGCATAAATGAAAATCAAGTATGGCATGCACAGAGGAGGAGACCAACTGCCCCCCTCCCCCCATCTACCAATGCGTGGCTGTCCTGGCCCACTTTCTTCTAGAGACAACAGCCGGTACTGGGAAGACCATCACCAAGGTTCCTGTAGGCCTGGTTACACCAGAGGTAAGGCATTGGTAAACTGCAGGGACATTGAAAGATGATAGCATAGAAAATGTAATACCTCAGATCCACACTGCTAGAGAGGAAAACACATGAACAACATGAAAAAACAAGGGAAGAAAATGTCCCAAACAAACCAAGATGCTACAATAATTGAATCCATTGACAGCACAGTAGATGAAATGTCAGAGAACGAGTTCAGAGCATACATAATTAAAATAATTTGTGAAGCACAGAATAGTATAAGAGAATAACTACAAGCAACAATTGATCAATCCAACAAAGAGATAAAAACAAATACAGGTAGCAAAAGATTAGCTCAAGGAAGAGATAGAGATGCTGAAAAAAAAATTAAACAAAATCCTTGAAATGAAGGAAACAATAAACCAAATAAAAAAAATTCAATAGAAAGCATCACCAACAGACTAGATCACAGCACCTCAGACAATGAAGACAAAATATATAATTTTGAAAATAAAGTTGACCACACAATGAAGATGGTAAGAAATCATGAACAGAACATCCAAGAATTATGGGATAATATCAAAAGACAAAATATAAGAGTTATAGGGTTAGAGAAAGGTACAGAGATACAAACCAAAGGAATGCATAATCTCTTCAATGAAATAATATCAGAAAATTTCCCAAACATGAAGAATGAATTTAAAAATCAAATACAAGAAGCTTTCAGGACCCCAAATATACAAAAATACAACATATCCACATCAAGTCACATTATAATGAAAATGCCTAGCATACAGAATAGGATAGAATTTTTAAAACTGCAAGAGAAAAGTTTCAGATTATATACTGGGGGAAAAATTCGTATCTCAGCAGATCTCTCAAACTAGACTCTAAAAGCTAGGAAATCCTGGAACAAAATATACCAAACTCTGAAAGAAAATGGATGCCAACCAAGAATTTTACATCCTGCAAAATTAAGCTTCAGATTTGATGATGAAATAAAAACCTTCCTTGATAAACAAAAGTTAAAAGAATTTACAGTGAGAAAGCCTGCACTACACAACATCCTTGGCAAAATATTCATGAGAAGGAAATTAAAAACAACAATAAAAACCAGCAAAGGGAGGAACTACACTAAAGGAAAAGCCAATCAAAGGAGAAACCAAGTCAAGTTAAAAAAAATAAATAAACCAAAATGACCGGGAATACAAACCATATTTCAATAATAACCCTGAATGTTAATTGTCTAAACTCATCAATTAAAAGACATAGACTGGCAGATTGAATTTTTTAAAAAGCCAACATTATGCTGCCTTCAAGAAACTCATCTCATAGGAAAAGACATCCACAGACTGAAGGTGAAAGGACGGAAAAAAATGTACCACTCATGTGGACTGCATAAACAAGCAGGGGTCTCCATCCTCATATCAGATAAAATGGACTTCAAACCAAAGACAGTCAGAAGGGATAAAGGTCATTTCATACTACCTAAAGGAATCATACATCAACAAAACATAACAATCATAAATATTTATGCTCCAAACTAAATAGTGGAGCATCCACGTATATCAAACAAACCCTTCTCAATTTCAAGAATGAAACAGACCAAAACACAATAATACGGGGTGACTTTTGTTGGGACCTTACACTGTCTGCCAAGGGGATGGAATAGCTCTGACTTTCTGGCTGCTTGCCACATTACCACGCCCTGTTACTGGACCTAGGCTAAGCAGGGGGCGTGGCTGTGAGAACTGAAACCACCCCAAGATAGGCCAATGGCTCCGCCAATGGCATCCACCCATGCTCCTTATATGTCCCTATGATCTTTCTGCTGATTGGCCCATGTCCTCTATAAGACCGTCCAACTTCCTCAATAAACCGAGTTCCAGCACCCACTGACTGGACTCCCCGGTATGTTCCTGGGCCTTCTAAAGGCAGGGGGAGGGAATATCAGTGGCCTTCACTTTCCCAATCTAGTCTCTTCGTTGGGTAGGCCTCTCTGGCCTCTTTTGCTGGACAAGAGAGGTCCATCCCGGGTAGGGGGGGGACTAAAGACCCCAACCCCTTATAACTTCGCAACAACTTTAACATACCTCTCTCACCAATGGACAGATCTTTGAAACAAAAACTAAACAAAGAATCCACAGAACTCAATATTACAATGAATAATTTAGACTTAACTGACACATACAGAATATTTCATGCATCAACAGGTGAATACACTTTTTGCTCAGCAGCACATGGATCTTCTTTAAAATAGACCATATGTTATGCCACAAAGCAAGTCTTAGTAAATACAGAGAGAGAGAGAGAGAGAGAGAGAGAGAGAGAGAGAGAGACTACCCTGCATTCTATCAGACCATAATGGAATTGAATTAGAAATCAATGATAAAACAAAAAATAGAAGCTATCCAACACCTGGAGACTAAACAATATGCTATTGAATGACATATGGATAATAGAAGACATCAGAGAGGAGATAAAAAAGGTTCTTAGAGGTAAATGAGAAATCTTATACAACTTATCAAAAATCTCTGGGAAACTATGAAGGCTGTGTTAAGAGAAAAGTTCATTGCATTGAACTCTTTCATTAAAAGAATAAAAAGTCAACAAACAAATGACTTGACATTACATCTCAAAGCTCTGCAAAAAGAAGAACAAATCAACACCAAAAGTCATAGAAGATAGGAAATAATTTAAATCAGGGCAGAAATCAATAAAATTGAAAAAAATGACAAAACAAAAAGCTTGTTCTTTAAAAAAAATAAATAAAATTGACAAACAGCCACCCTAACAAAGAAGGAGAGAGAAACCTCAAATTACTAAAATTAATGATGAAAAGGAAATATAATGACAGACACTGAAATACAGAAGATAATTAGAAACTATTTTGAAAATTTATACTTCAGTAAAAGAGAAAACTTTGTAGACATCGACAAATTTCTAGAGGCATCTGATCAACCCAAACTGAGTCAAGAGGACATACACAATTTAAACACATCAGTTTCAAGCAAGGAAATAGAAGATGCCATCAAAAGCTTACCAACAAAGAAAAGCCCAGGACCAGAGGGATTTTCAGTTGAGTTCTACAAGCCCTTCAGAGAAGAATTAATACCAATGCTCCTCAAATTATTCCATGAAATAGAAAAGGAGGGAACCCTATCAAACTCATTCTATGAGGCTAGAAGCACCCTGATTCCAAAACCAGACAAAGACACATCAAAGAAAGAAAACTTCAGACCAATATCCCTGATGAATATAGACACAAAAATTCTCTAAAAAATCCTGGCAAATCACATACAAAAACATATTAAAAAGATACCGAACCATGATCAAGTGGGGTTCATCCCAGGGATGCAAGGTTAGTTCAACATATGAAATCAATAAACATAATTCATCACACCAATAGACTTAAAGACAAGAATCATGCAATTATTTCAATAGATGCTGAGAAAGCATTTGACAAAATATAGCACCTCTTCATGTTCAAAACACTAGAAAAACTAAGGATGGTAAGAACATACCTCAACATTATAAAAGCTATCTATACTAAGCCCAAGGCCAACATCATTCTAAATGGAGAAAAACTGAAAGCATTCTCTCTAAAAAGTGGAACAAGACAGGGATATCCTCTTTCACAACTTCTATTCAACACAATCCTTGAAACTCTATCTAGAGCAATCAGACTAAACAAATTAAAGGAATACACATAGGAAAAAGAAGAACTCAAAATATCACTATTTGCTGATGACATGTTCCTATATTTAGAAGATCCAAAAAATTCCAGAAAACTTCTAGAACTCATAAATGAATTCAGCAAAGTAACAGGATATAAAATCAATACCCATAAATCAAATGCATTTCTATATATAAGTGATGAATGCACTGCAAGAGAAATTAGAAAAACCACCCCATTCAAAATGCCCTTAAAAAAATAAAATACTTGGGAATCAATCTAACAGGTAAAAGACCTCTACAATGAAAACTACAGAACACTAAAGAAATAAATTAAAGAACACCTCAGAAGATAGAAAGATCTTGTACACTCTTGGATAGGCAGAATTAATGTTATTAAAATGGCCATACTAGCAAAACTGTTATAAAATTCATAATAAAATCCCAATGACATTCTTCATAGAACTAAAAAAAGCAATCATGAAATTCATCTGAAAAAATAACAGACCCAGAATAGCCAAGGCAGTCTTTAGCAAGAAGAGTGAAGCAGAAGGCATCACAATACCATATCTTAAACTATATTTCAAAGCAATAGTAACAAAAATGGCATGGTTTTAGTGCCAAAATAGATGTGTAGACCAATGATACAAGATAGAAGACCAGAGGCAAACCCACGTAAATATGGCTATCTCATACTAGACAAAGGTGCCAAAAACATATATTGAGAAATGATAGCCTATTCAACAAATGATGCTGGGAAAAACTGGAAATCCATATGCAGCAAAATAAAATTAAGCCCCTATCTCTCACCATGCACAAAACTCAAATCAAAGTAGATCAAGGATCTAGGAATTAGACCAGAGACCCTGTGCCTAATAGAAGAAAAAGTAGGCCCAAATCTTCATCATATTGGCTTAGGACCTGACCTGAACAAGACTCATAATGTACAAGAAGTAAAGTCAAGATCTATGAACGGAATGAAGTCAAACTAAAAAGCTTCTTCTCAGCAAAGGAAACAATCAATAATGTGAAGAAAGAGCCTACAGAATTGGAAAAAATCTTTACCACACCCACCTCAGACAGAGCACTAATCTCCAGGATATATAAAGACCTCAAAAAAAAATTTACACCAAAAAAAGCGCCAAATAACATAATCAATAAATGGTCTAAGGAACTGAACTGACAATTTACAGAAGAAGAAATACAATCGATCAACAAACATATGAAAAAATGTTCATCAGCTCTAGTAATTAGAGAAATGCAAATCAAAACTACTCTAAGATTTCATCTCACTCTAGTCAAAATGGCAATTATCAAGAATACAAGCAATAATAAGTATTGGCAAGGATGTGAGGGAAAAGGTACACTTATACATTGTTGGTGGGACTGCAAATTGGTACAACCACTATGGAAATCAGTATGGAGATACCTCAGAAAACTTGGAATAGATCCACCATTTGACCCAGCTATCCCAATTCTCAGCTTATACCTAAACGATTTAAAATCAGCATACTATGGTGATACAGCCATATCAATGTTTACAGCAGCTCAATTCACAATAGCTAAACAATGGAACCAACCTATATGCCCTTCAACTAATGAATGGATAATGAAAATGTGGTACATATACACAACTGAATATTACTCAGCCTTAAAGAAGAATGAAATTATGGCACTTTCAGGTAAATGAATGGAACTAATGAATATCATGCTAAGTGAAATAAGCCAATCCCCAAAAACCAAAAGCCAATTGTTTTCTCTGATAAGTGGATGTTGATCCATAGTGGGGTGTGGGGGATAAGTAAGGAGGAAGGAAGTTTGGTTTGTGTAGAGGGGAATTCAGGGGAGGAGTGGGGTTGTGGGGATGGGAAGGACATTAGAAGGAGACAGATGTTATATACACATGTATGATTACACAAATGGAATGACTCTGAACCATGTACAACCAGAGGGAAAAGAAGTTGTGCTCCATTTGTCTAATATATGTCAAAATGCACTCCACTGTAAAATACATATTTTTTTAAAAAAAGAACATCACGAATGACCTAAGGTATATGACATGATTATTTATTTTATATGCATACGCATTGCAAAATGATTACCACAATCAAGTGGATTCACAAGTCTGTCACCTCACATAGTCACTTTGTGTGTTGGGTGGGTGTGGTTAAGAACATTTAAGACTGACTGTCCTGGCAATTTTCAAGTATATAATATGATATTATTAACTACAGTCATCATGCTAGAATCCCCTTTCCAAAGACTTAAAAAAATCAATCCAAGATTCATCCAAACAATCTTCACTAATATTCAGTTACACTCTGTAACACAAGACTACTAACCCTCAGCATGCTGATAGAAAAGGTCTTGGAAATCCAAGAGTGCATATAAACAAGCCCCAAATCACCTTCTAATGCTAGAAGATAGTATGTTTTCAAGACAAAGTAAACACTTTAACTATCACCTATGAATCAAGGCTTTGGTGTTCTACCAAATCATTTCAGAATATGGAATAGGGAGGCAGAGAAACATAGAAATAAGAATCAAAATGCTTTGCTTTGCCTCTGGTTATTTATGCATCTTTGGACAAGTCAATTCTTCACTCGGCCTCTGTGGTCCCAACTGTGAAATGAAAATATTGAGTAATAGTCTCAAACATTCCATCCATCTCTAGGCTCGACAATATCTATACCACCTTGTTCAATAGTAACATTATCAAGGGCCACACAAGGAAAAATCAGCTTCACCTTTGATGGAAAAATCCCCTGAAATGTCACCTTATTCTCTCCTTTCTGTGTAAAAGTAATTATTTTATTTTATTTTATTTTATTTTATTTTATTTTATTTTATTTTTTATTTTATTTTTTATTTTGTAGGCAAAAAAGCACTGATGAATCCACCCCCATCCTGAAAGTTAGGATCCTGATTACAGCCTAATCATACATTTTAAAAAATTTTCCTAACAAAGCAGAAGGCACGCCTTTGGAATCAGCATAATCAAATACTTCATAAAACCCAAGTGCTGCCCTTGGTCTTGCTAGGATGCATGTTTTGATCTTAACAAGTCTCTTCCTAACAAACATTGGTACAACACTCAAAAATCTTAAGTTGGACCTGACTAAATTTAATTTTCTTTGTGATTACAGCATACCAGTTAATCTGCTCAGATTCAGTTTACATGGGAGGTATTAGAAAAGGTTTCATGCTATCCAAAGTTTCCATGATTCTACATTTAAACAACTAATAGAAATTAGCACAATTTGTATTGAAGAAGAATGGTATCTATATCTTCAAGCTCCACATACTTTACCTTCACTTCTAGATCTACCTTGCAATGATGATTTGCTAAATTGAAAACACTTTGATTCACTGAGTAATTTTTGCAGCATTTTTAACAGTGCCCAACATTTATTAGATCCTTGGGTTATGTGGGCTTGAATATGTGAACACAAGTAAGCTACAGCTTAACAATAGAAATTTCTGACTACTATTAATGATAACCCTCAAAATACCCTGCAAAATTTAAGCCTAGAGACTTCTGAACTGGAATTTACGAGTATTTTCCAATATTCTGAGCTGTTCAGTTACTTATGTATGTATTCCACTAAATTAATGTATTTTGATTTTAATTTGTCCCTTCAAATCCAAGCAGCATGGAAGAAATTTAAAATATGTTAGGTAATTAGGTAAATTAATAGAAATATATGTCTAGAAATGTGTGTTATGTTCTTTGAATGGGAGATAAATAGGATTGACATTAAGTACACGGCAGTAAGTTCAGATTCTGTTTCCTCATAAGAAGAATTTAACACATATCTGTTCCAAGTTTTCCAAGTACAAAATGGCACAATTAAATTTTCTCCTGCATACCTGGTTCATGGGTATTAATGAACTACTGTTGGCTTTTAATATGGAGAAATATTAGAAGGCATGCATAGTGAAGAAAATGAAAGGGATAGAGAAGGAATTGGAACAGCAAGGTCCTGGTTTTATTGGCATCATATTTGCTTCTTCTGAGAGATTCCTAAAATTAGAATAATGAGCATAAAAAAATGGAGATTAGGAAAGAACAGTGGAAGGGTACTGGGAAAAGGAGAAGAGAACCTAGAAAACTATCTACAAAAACCTCAATAATCAGAATTACTGGTTATGGTAAAAATATGACTGCTATCTGCCATTTGCACAATAGTACACATTCATAGCTCTGTTTAAAAAATATTCCATAGTTAATTCACTCAGAAAAGTGCCCATGGATACATATGCTGTCATTTAAGTATCATATCTAAAAGAATTATGCATACTTTTAAGAAACAAATGACATATTTCTAGAGAAATATGATGCATGAGAAAAAAAAGACAAAATTATTGAAAGGACTTGGTAACAAATGAACAGCTTTGAACTGGACTGAAAAGTGTGTTGGAAGAAGAGGGGATGGAAGAGGAGGGAGATTTTACTAAAACGTAAATAAATGGTAACCATTGAGGGCATTGTTGTATATTGTAGAATTTCACCTTAGCTATAGATAGCAGTTACCTGTATAACATAGTTAGTCCTGCCCTGAAAAGGGTTTCCGTTACTATGAAGGTTTCTGTGACTTATAAAGTCATAGCATAGGCAAGGACAGCTTACCACATTGGAGGAGAGAGACAACACCATCATATAGCATATGTACTGGCAGGACAGCCATGAGGCTGTAATCATCCAGGAAAGAGAAACATGGAAGGAGGAAATAAAAAAAAAGACTACATTTATTTTCCACCTAGAGTAAGTGTTTTCCTTAAAGTTCGGCTAAGAGAGAAAATTCTTTTTGTGTAAGTTATTTCTATTAAACATAGATAAATGTTGAATATAATTTATGTTATGGATTGGATATGAAGTATCCCTGAAAGCTCATGTGCTGGAAATACATCTAACATAACAATGTTCAAAAGTGAAATGATTAGATTATGAAAGCTCATTAATGAATTAGGATTACTGGGTGGTAACTGTAGGTAGGGAGGGTATGGATGGAGGAAGCAGGTCACTGGGAGCATGCCGTTGGGGATGTTATTTTGTCCCTGTTTCCTCACGTGTGCTCAATGCTCTTTCTTACTTTCTCTCCCTCTCCCTCTGCTTCCTGGCTGACATGAGATGAATGGCTTTCCTCCACTACACCATGATGTTCTGCCTCACCTTAGGCACAGCGCAACGGAGTCGGCTGACCATGCACTGAACCTCTGAAACTGTGAACCCAAGACCAATGTTTCCTCCTCTAAGTTGTTTCGGTCAGGTATTTTGGTGACAGCCATGAAAAGCTAACACTAGTTAACAGCTGAATTTCAATGTTATAGGACCTTTGAAGACAAAAATACTTAAGAAATATCTTGCTCTGACATACTAACCCACAACCATTGGGCTTACATCCTTTTCTCTTTAATAAAACTTAACTTTAGAAATAGAAGAAGTATAGGGAGAGTTAAGTACAAAAACCTCAAGTCTTAGCATTAAGTACAAAGAAACTCAAGCCATTTGTTTGAGGACAATTTCCAGACTCTTAGATTTCAATGAGAGAACATTTCCTGTTCCCTGAAGATACTCTCTTTATGAAGAATGAGTACTTGCCATCAGGAGCAAGAAGTTCCCCCAGAGAGTCCAAATAATGGGAGAGTGATAAAAGATATTTACAAAAGGGAAATATTGAAGCTAACCACCTGCTGTCCCTGCTTCTCCACCAGTGGTAAATTTAATACAGCTCTCAACTACACTAGAGAAGAAATATAAACTTTAGAAATCATGTCTTGTTTATAAGCAGCTTCTTATACATAACAAAGTCTGGGTTCTCTTGGTGAGCTTCCAAATCTGCTAGTAAGTCATTAAATATTCTAAAAATTAAAAATATTTATTTAAAACTCCCAGTCATTTGTGTCAGGAAGAGCTAAGTTCTCCAGCACAATTCAGAGGGAGACCACTGATTTAGTATTTTTCAGACATAGGATGGCCACCAGAGCAAGAGTGAAGATGAATCTACAACATCCACAGAAGTCAAAGAACTTATTATTTTTCAGAAAAGATTTGGTGTGTCCAGCAGTGTTACCATTATAGTAAAGATATTGTATAAGAAGATGCAATTATATACAATCTGGATCTGCAAAGGTCAAAATGAAATCTTTTATTCTAATATGCATATATAGAGCCAGAGCCCAGCAGAACAAACATGAAGATCTCTTCACCAGAGCAAAGCTGCTGGGCACATGGCATCGCAGCAGGCCCCAGCTAACTGCAGATTTCTAGAGGACAGCCCCATAATGGAATTCCTAGTGGGGCAATCAAAGAGGTAGAGCCATCAGACAGGCATGACTGCACATAACAAATCCATCAAGAACTATGATATCCCCGGAAAGACAAATAGCAAGAGGCACAGAGACTTAAATGGTATTGGAGAAAATTTACTATCCCCCAGCCTCCAGCAGGGTTGGGAAACAATGCCATTCAAATTCCCATCTATTCTAACAACACAATCAAAATACTCTTTTTCTTAGCCACTTGAATTTATTGCCTAATACTTATTTTGAACTGCATCTATATATGGCTATATAAACAAAAGTGTTTGTATGTGTTCTTTTATATATCTGTTCCTGTATCCAGCAAAATCACCTTGACATTTTATTTATTTATTTATTTATTTATTTATTTATTTATTTATTTATTTATCAAATGCAGAAAGCATACTTAGGTAACATGACTTTAAATATAGGCTATGCAGCATACCTGAATTTTGGTTTGAGATCCTCTAGGAGGCAGACAAGTAGCCATTTACCAGAGAAGTTACAACAGAGATGAAATAAGAGGCCCATAAGACTGGCAAACAGAGTAACGAGCCATTAAGTATGAAGATGCATTAATACCAAGAACAGAGAAAGCAATCAGTAGCTTTAAATATGAGTCCTAGATGGATCATCACAAAACCAGGTGTAGTTTGCAATCTAGTTGCATCTGACCTAAGTAACTCTAGGTAGAACTGCTCCGGTTGAGTAGCATCAGTACTTTCTTAGCTAATGGTCATGAACACATACTTTTTGTTCTTCATCAGCTCTGGAGAGGCATATTTGGGCAGACTCATTCATATGTAATGGATCTCATCCCATCCCCAAGTCAGAGTAGGGAAATGCCAGCACCTCACCTCATGTTAGTGAAAGGGTCTGTAACCATTCACTCCAACAAGAGTTTGTCCCCTACAGGAACAAGGCTTGAGGGCCTGGCATCTGACTCCCTCTTACAAATGTAACTGCCTAGACACAAGCCGATTAGCCACTAATGACAAGCGAAAGGAATGGTCGCTGAGTTGGTTTCAGCCTGCACTCCCAGAGTTTGTTGGCACAAAGATGCATTAGCATTTCCCATGGACCAGATGTCTGCCAGGCAGGAGAGAGAGTGCCCAAATGCTAAGTCCTGTACAAGGGAAAACAGGATTGAGAGGAGCAAAATTGCAGGCAATGCCTTATTTCTACTGGCTGTGGAAGGACTAAATTACCAATCAAACAAATATTTGCTATTATCAAAGGAGCAGCTTAGGTGAGAGATCCTCAGAAATTTGGTGGAAGAAGGAGGGATGGTTTCTTCCAAAGGTCACTTAAGTGTCCTTTGAGAGACAAAGTCAGCCAAGTCCAGAGGGCAAAGCCAGCTTTTGATAACACCAATTACAAGGAACTTAGTGGAAAGCAGTGATGGACCATGTGGATTCTTACTCAGAGGCAAGGGAATAGCAACGCCAATAAACATTTTTAAAGGGACAGGAAAAATAAAAACAACTAACTAACGACTAGTACTGCAAGAAGCATGCTTGTGAAATATGTCAAATATACTGACATACACGTATATAAGCAAGAATGGTGCAGTCACACAAACACACAATAGTTAAATATAATGATCGAAAAGAAGAAAACAATTTAAGGAACAGCAAACGTCAAAGAATTGTACATCTTGGGGGACTCAGGGAAGGTCCCAACTCTCTAGTAAATCATATTTCTAGAACTTGACCTTGTGACTCTGCTGCCCAAGACCTTGCATCCACATCTCTTCCTGACAAATCCCATTTCTCATTATTTCCATATGCCCATCCCTTGTTGCAGCCAAATGAACCATTTGTTATGACTCTCATTACTTCAATTTCCCAAATGGCCACATACAAAATATGTTTATTGTTCAGAGTCCTTAGGCCCAGGGAAGATACAACCATTTATCTGTTGTGCCTTAGAGTTTTATGTTTTCATGGCTGCTGTTTTTCTAACCCTATTGGGATTCTTTGGTTCTCAAAACCAGCTGCATAATAACTATCCAAAGAGTTTTAAAAACAATAACATTACTTGGGGTCCCACTCCACAACAATTGAACTGGAATCTAAAGAGTGCGGTGCTGGGCAGGTTTTTTATTTTGGTTTTGGTTTTGGTTTTAAGCTCCCCAAGTAATTCTACTGTGCAGCCAAGATGGAGTCTATGTTGGACAAGGCACAACACAGCTTATCAATTTCTTAATGAAGAAAAATGTATAAGGTTCCAAACTTACCCCTCTGACAAATACTGATTAAAAAGTCAGCTGATAGCACAGGTTACTAGTATTTTATGGCAGGGGAGAAAAAAATTAGATATGGCTCTGGATCCGATTATGGGTTTAGAAAAACAAGATAAATTGAAAGAGGAAGAAATAGATGTGCCAGAGACATGGTGCTCATGCTAAATCCACAATAGTAATCACTGGATATCTGAAATATACCCATGCCAGGGCCACAACCTCTAGGGCACCACTAATGTTCAAATGCTCCTGGTTGACTCTATACTTCAGCCAGGACTGAGAATCAGAGTCACTACCTTGGAGGGCAAATATAGTTAGCATTTTATGACAATGGATTATTAAATGAAACAGATTTATTTTTGTATGAAGGATAGTTTCTTGAAGAATCAAATATGAGGATATCATACCTATAAACATGTTTTTAGTTTGGGGAATTTGGCATTCAAACTTGGGCTTTACATCACAATTGGTTCACTAATAGGATATCTAGGCTGTCCATAGAGGCATCCTATTCGAAACAGATGCCTGGTATTAGCATGGGTTCTCCAGAAAAAGAGCCAATAGGATAAATAGAGCTATACATATAAAAATTTATTATGGGTGTTGGCTCACACAGCTATTGAGGCTGAGAAGTACTATGATTTACTGTCTGCAAGCCAAAGGACTGAGAAATCCAGTGGTAAAATTCTGTGTGAATCTGAAAGTCTCAGAAGCAGCAGAGCAAATGGTGCCCACCCACAGTGGTAAGGGTAGATATTCCTTACTCAGCTTACTTATTCATGTGTTAATCTCTTCCAGAATTTCCTCACAGACATACCCAGAAATGATATCTGGGCAGTTATCTGGTTATCCTTTAATCTAGTCAAGTTGACACATAAAATTAAATATCACAGACCTCAAGAAGTCTTTCCCTATTTCTAAGTAGACAAGGGTTCCCTAATAAAAACTGAGGCATTATAGGATACTCTATGTGATTATTCTCCCTGCTCTGGTATATTTTTTCTTTAAAAAATATTTATACCTTCTTTCTAGCATCTCCACAGCCCAAATGTACTTTTTACCTCTTGACTTAGGTTTAGCCATGTGGAAATACATATAATTATATACATATATATCTGATATAATTGTATATAACTATATATAATTATATATATGCATTATATACATATATAATTATAATGCATATATAATATTATATAAATGCATATGTTTGTGTATCTAATTTTATAATTCTGTAATATAATATAATTCTGAATATAATATATATTACATATATACAAATATGTATATATTACAAAGTTCCATTAGCAGACAATACGTGACAAAATGCTTAACAGCACTTCAAAGACTGGAATTGCTCTGCCATCAACATAAGAATATCATGTCTTGATTATCTTCTGGTCCAAGCGAGATGAACAATACTTCGAGCAGAGCTGCCTCTACTAACACACACAGACCTGCAGAGAAGCAGAGTCTCCAAACTCCCGCAACCTGAGACAGAGTCACCCCGTGAAGCCCATCTTTGAGCAGGTAAGTCTGGCCAATTTTTAAGATGGATGACCTGAAAAAATGCTTACATTTTATACTGTTGTAATTTTTTTGTTAGTTATCATTGAGCCATATTATGGTCCATGTTGACTGATAGACTTGGTTTTCACACTTTAAAAATCTGAATAATTTACCATCGTTGACATGTTTTCCCAAGATTTTACCTCAAGTTCTACTCCAAAGAAAATAAACTGAGTATGCTGAAAATAGATCTGTACTCCCATGTTTACTGCACCACTATTCACACAAATACCCAAAAGAACGTTAAGTAGACATTGGTGGGCAATCAAAGTGTCTACCAATGGATAAATGGGTAAAGAAAATGTGACATAGATACACAACAGCAATTATTTGGCCATAAAAAGGATAAAATCTGTCATTTGTGATAATATGGATGAATCTGGAGACATGTTAAGTGAAATAAGCCAGGAACAGGTATTGCATAATATCACTCTTATGTGAGATCTAAAAATGCTGTTTTTATGGAAGGAGAGTAGAATCATGGTTAATCGAGACTGTGAGTATGGTGAATGGGGAGAATTAGGTTAATAAGTACAAAATTACAATTAGCTAGGAGCAATAAGTTCTGGGTACCTAGTAAGGTGACTATATATAGTTAACCATAATGTATTTCAAATTAGCTAGAAGAGGGAATTTTGAAACAATAAATATTTTCAATAATAGATATGCCATTTACTCTGATGTATACAATTTATGCATGTATTGAAAAAGGACCACTGTATGCTGTTTCAATCCGTTTTTTTTTTTTTTTTTTTTTCATTGCTGTAACCAAGAAACCCTGAAAAGCACAATTTTAGAGGAGAAAAAGTTTATTTGGCACTCATGTTTTCAGAGATCTCAGTCCATAAATGGCCAACTCCACTTCCCTGGGCCTGAGGTGAGTAAAACATCATGGCAGGAGGGTGTGGAAGAGGAAAGCAGCTCAGGATATGGAAATCAGGAAGCAGAAAAAGAGTTCTGCTCACCAGGAACAAAATATAAACCTCAAAGTCATACCCCCAGTGATCTACTTCCTGCAGCTATACCCTACTTACCTACAATTACCACCCAGTTAATCAATATCAGTAGATTAATCCACTAAATAAGTTACAACTTTCATAATCCAGTCATTTCACCTCTGAACACTCTTGCATTGTCTCACACATAAGCTTTGTGGGGGGGGGGGGGGGGGACTCGTATCTAAACCATAACATATACCACAAATATATGTGATTATTATGTGTCAGTGATACTACTAATAAAAGAAGATTTGTAACATGTGGGAGTGATTGTGTTATCCCATTTCCTCATTGTCCCTTCAACTAAGTACAGTATTAACTTTTACATTTTGGAGGATGCTCCCTGAAATACTTGCATCAACAAAAAGTACTGTAAATCTACCTGACAAAGTGTTGCATTTCTTCAGGGTCTCACCTACTCATTGTTGGAGTTCATCACAGTGTTAATCATAATAGCCTAAATTTAGAACCAACCCATGTGATAAATATTGGAAAATGGTTAAGGAACATTTGGAATTTTTATAAAATAAACTGTTATGCCACATTTCAAATGTACATTTATAAAATGTATGTATGAGGTAATGTCTACATAAAAGCAATACATAAAATTGCCTATAATGCAGTTTTGATTATAGAAAATAAAATATATAAAAACTCCAAAATAAAGTAAGTAGGGGTGTTAATATGGGTGCCACTGAACAAGTCATTGAGCAATTATTTCATTTTAAAAAAATATTCAGGTAGCCAATGTACAATTTAAAGACTCAATAAACATTTAAGCATAAGCATATTAAATGGAGAAACATCCATCTTTGTTACTCTTCCCACCTACTGAAGGGGGCAGCACCTTGAATGGGGATTGCTACAGTGCTCGCTAACCCTTGTTTTTCTACTCTGTATCCAAGCCTTGAAACAGTATCTTGCTTTGCAAAGACTTTGCAGTTAAGAGGGGCCAAATGACAAGTTTTAGCTTTATAGTCTGTGATGGTGCATGATATCTACCACTTTAGAACTGAGGCAGTGAAAAGTCTATGAATTACCTTCTAAATTCTCTTCCCTGGCTACAGCAACCAGGAATCCCTGTGTTGAACAGTAACACTGCTACAACACAGAAGCAATTGGGAGACCTGAGTCACCACTTGGAAGGGAGGTATGTTGGATAAGTGCTGAGTGCTGAGCCTGCAGCAGATTTTGCTTCAGCGAGGAATAAATTCTTATATGTGAAGCCACAGAGATATCAGGATTTATTTTTTCCTGAAGCATAGTCTAACATATTCTAATACCATAGGCATTCTTCAACATTGGCTTGAATTTAATTGAAAGCTTTTAATATTCCACTGTCAAAATGTGTTTGCTGGCGTAATCAAAAACACCTACACTTTTGTTTTTCTTCTGAATGTTTCAGTAGTTTCTAAATTTAATGAGGGAGAAGTTAGCCTCCTTCACAAGCTACTCAATAACCTTGGCCTACAGGTTGCACAAAGGATATGAACGCTGCTGAGCCCCTGCTCTAGGATCTGTGTCTCACTCCTGAGCTATAAAGGAATTGGTTTTACTACAAATGGTACTAGCTCCAGGCAGTTTACAAACACCACATTAGATGTCAGACACAGGCTGTTAGATAGACCATTCTTTGGATATAGAGAAGTAAAGAATGGTGCATTGTTTCTTTCTTCTTTTTCATTTTTCTTTCTTTCTTTTTTTTTTTTTTTTTTTAGAAATGAAGATAAATAAGAATTTTAAAGGTGCTAAAACCATTATAGTGTCAAGAACTACAGGAACATGGCATTTCCTTATAGTTAGACATGTACCATCATTCCTCAGTATTCATAGAGGATTGTATGTATGGATACCAAAATCCACATATGTTCAAGTCAACTATATAAAATGGTGTTAGAATTTGCATATAACCCTGAAACATCTGCTTGTATACTTTAAGTCATCTCTAGATTACTTATAATACCTAACACAATTTAAGTGTCATGTAAACAGTTATTATATTTTACCGCTTAGGAACAATACAAGGAAAAATGTCTGTGTATGTTCCATATGGACACATGTTTTTCCTGGAATCTTTTCAACTGTGGTTGGCTGAACCTGCACCTGTGGATTTGAACGGTCAGCTGTATAACTCTATTCCCAGCAGAAGTGCTTTCTGTAAAAACCAGCATCCATTACTCAATCCATTTTTCCTAATAGTGTTCAAGCTGTAAAAGATACCACACATTTGCGGACATAAGCATGTGCAACTATATGAAACATATGTGTTTGAAAATGCTTTGTTATGGCACACTGAGCTTCCCAGGTCCTATATAGACTCCTGACCCTTTTTACTGGAGTGATGGATTTATAAGCCAATCAGTAACTAGGTAACTGGCTAAATTTAATGGTTTCTAATTGATTCATTACCAATTAATCTAGGCAAAATGATCAAATCACTGGTTTATTTCAGGCTTAGTAGCAATAAAAAAAAAGTCTATTACTTCTTTAAAATCATGGTGCCTTTAAGCACCCCACATTCAGTAACTAAATTGGGTACAATTATGTGTTTCAGGGTCTGTCTCCAGCTGCCTAAGCATCTGTTCCAATTCCCTGCCTTTCGCTCCCCTCAAATCTTTGAGATCTTTGGGTAGAGGTAGGTCTCAGCGATGCCAAATCCTGTATTCACTTTTAGAAACTGTAACAGCAGGAGTTCTGAATTTCACCTTCAGGGGTGTCATAGATGTTTGCAGCTTCTCAGGTCTGTTCATCATCTCCTCTGCAGGGTCCTCACTTAGGCTGCCTGCTAAGGCTTGAGAAAGTAAGTGTTTAATCTTAGCACATGACCGAAGGGATGAAAGCTACTCCCCTCGTTTTTAAATAGCTAAGTGATTCACATTAGAACCAGGGAAGGTCCAGCCACATTAACAGGTGTTGCACTATATTAATCTCAAACAGGGAAAAAGGGAGTTTAAAAAGCAACCACCTCCAAATCAAGTCTCAAACAGGGCACAACCTGAAACAACCCCGTGCAGTGGTTTCTTTGAAGACCTCATAACCTCTTTGTGGGTCAGAGTGCAAAATTCAGGTCTGAAGGAATCAAAGTAAAAAGGCCATAATAAATGAAAAGGAAGAAAGAGAAAAAGAAAGCATCTGTACAGAGACCAGGCACATGCATCCTTCCTTCATAGATGCAGATATGTTGATTGCAATGGCAGCTGCAGTTCAAGGTCTCTGCCCTGTTAAAACAGCCCACTTTTGAAATTCTGTAACCCAGTTCATCTCATGGTGACTGTCCCCTAATTCTCCTCTATAACATACTAATTGGTCACATGCAGAAACTTGCTAGTTTCTTACTTATTCTCCATAAATAAGACATAATTATATACAGCAATAGTGCTATTGGGGCTGCTACATTATAATTATGATCTGTACAGTATTAATAAACAACAGTCAACACATACAGATAATTTTCAAGCTATAATCATTGAAGGATGGGTCCGTAGAGTCAGATCATCTAGCCAAAACCATCTCTGTTCATAGATTATATTTTAAGACAATCCAATGCTCATGGTAAGTACCCAATTGAGCAATACTGGTGGTTACAAACATATATATATATATATATATATATATATATATATATATATATATATATATTCTACTTCTCCAGTTGAAAATATTTAATCTTTCAACAAGTGGGAAAGTATAATTGATTATTATATAACTGGAACAGTTGAATCAACCCCCAGTGAGGGAATCCTTAAAATGGCTGTTCTGTGAATCAAACTATTAAGCCTAAATTTTCCATATTTGCTGTCTATTTAAATTAAGAACTCCAGCTTTCTTATTTGAGAAGGGTGTTTCCTTTAGAGGCATAAAAGCATATTCATTCATCTCCTGAGAAGATGACTTTATTCTGATTTCCACACCTATCGATCTATTTAGAACCAGCATTTTACAGATGAAGAAACTGAGATAACAAGAAGCTGGCTCAAAAAGAAAAAAAAAAAAAAGAAAAAGCCAACAGAGCATGTGATTGGTGGAAATGGAAAATGCATTTAAGTGCCTGACCTATGAGGTGAGTTGTAGTTTTAGATATGTCCTACTCTTTGATGCTGTGTATGATCTTTATTAGCCACCCAAATCCACACTCTTTGTGACTTCTGAAAAATTCCTCTGTTTGCATTCCTGACCACAGGACCAAGCACAAGGATAGGCACCAAGAAGAAAGCCAATCCTGAATTTACTGAGTTGAAACCCAGTGAAACACAACACAGTACAACCCACACCACAATGGTTGAGTACCTAAACTCAAAAGTCATGGAAACAAAGTGTCAAAAAGGAATAACAGACAAGCAATGATTTTTTGGGTAAGTTACCATTGACTGACATTTTTTACTAATGATTGCAATAGTGTTGATTTAAATTTCAGTTTCAAAAGCAGTTGAATAGCCAGGCACAGTGGTACATGCCTATAATCTCATAGGCTCGGGAGGCTGAGACAGGAGAATCACAAGTTCAAAGCTAGCCTCAGCAACAGCAAGGTGCTACACAACTCAGTGAGACCCTGTCTCTAAGTAAAATACAAATAGGGCTGAGGATATGGCTCAGTGGTTGAGTGCCCCTGAAATCAATCCCTGGTACCCCTGCCAAAACCAAAAACAAACCAGCAGTTGAATAGAAGAAAGCTTGATTAGCAACATTTTATAAATACAGTTAATATTTTTTCCTTTGGTCCACTGCCCCAACCAGTGATAGACAGAGGATCTCCAAGGGGTTGTAAACTCCATGCCAGGATCTCTCAGTACATGGATCAGAAGTGTGCAGGAGGATTCTGCTGAGTCACTTAAATGTGCTGTGATGTTCCCAGCAAAAGGCATACAAGCCTACTCCCTACTCCGCCCAGGACTTAGTGGAGTCAGGTGCCTGAATCCAGTCCTGTGATGTGCACAGACAGGTTCCAGCCTGGGACAGAGGGTGACAGCTCTGGAGGTCAGAAGTCCAGGCAATTTTAACTGGGTTTTCTGCTGAGAAAAGTCAAGGCTTCATCTAAACTGGGCATTTTCTTATGTAAGTTAAAAGAATCCATTTCTATGTTTATTCATGATGCCACTCTCGGTTCCTTTACTTCTTGACTGCCTCCTTCTCTAATTCAGCAACATAACATTAAATCATTCTCATGGGTCAAAACTCTGATTTTTCCTGCTATGTCAGAGAAAACTTCCTAATTCTAATGGGCTCATTTGATTTGATTAGGCTGACCCAGATCATCTCTTAGACCATTTTCTGTTGCTCGTAACACAATAACTACAGAGTTGGTAAGTTTATAAAGAAATTTATTTTGGTTCATGATCTGGTCCAAGGTCAGGGGTCATATCTACTTGTTAGCAGAGTACCAGGCAACACAGGGCTTCACAAAGTGAAAAACAGGGAGTTTGTGTGTGTATCCTGTTTTTTTCTCTCTCTCCTTTTAAAGCCTTCAGTATTTAATCCTGGGGGCCAACATGAGGCCCTTATCTCATGCTAATTACCTCCCAAAGGCTTCACCTCTGAGTTTCTACCTCTTGGTACTCATAATGGGAATTAAGTCTGAATTTCACAGGAGACAAACCATAGCAATCTCCCTCTCTTAAAACCAACTGATTTCTAACCTTTTATCATGACATAATCACCAGAATAACACCCATAGCAAAAATCATAGGGTCATCCTCAAATGCTATCCAACACAGTTAGAAATGTACAACTGACATTTGGAAATACCCTTCTTGAAGTTAGGAAAATGTTGGAGCTAGAAATATAAGTTTGGGATCCATCACCTTTCAGATGGTAAGTTTATAAAATATAAATCCATGGGTAAATGTGATTACTACAGATTCATCAATAGCCTTTACCATGGAATTGCAGGACATAAATAGGGAAATATCTTGCAAGTTGGATGTTGTTGACATTATCTCCAAGATCAACGGGTCAACCTGAGCTCCCTTTTAGGAAGCTCAATTCTATTTCTTTAATTTATCTACTAGGTAGTATAAAATGACTAGATTAGCCTTTCTGGATACCAAGCATCTCACATAAAAGGGAATTTGTATTTCATATGATAATAAAATTGTGTGTGGGGGGTGTGGGGGGTGTTTTGTTTGTTTGTTTGTTTGTTTTTGTTTTTTGAGATAAGATCTCACCAAGTTGCCCTGGTGAGCCATGAACTTGTGATACACCTGCCTCAGTCTCCCAAATAGCTAGCATTACAGGGGTTTAAGGATTAAAATACTCTATAACCTCAAACAAATCCACCACTGAAAAATAGGGGAGAAAAGAAATTAAAAATATTATGCAAAAGACATAAGCACAATATCATCTTTCTTACCTTTCTTTTCAATAAATGAGTGGACTACACAGCATCAGATATAGTCCTTTAATGCACTTCTCCAAAATGACAACTTCATTTTCAGTTACTGTGTCTCTTCTATCAGCATTCAGGTAGCTTCCATAAAGGAAGATAAGGATTTATTACATTTTTATTGTGCTTGTGAGTTAAATTAAGGATATATCCTTAATTTATCTCTTTAAATATATATATATGTATATATATATATTTCTTTATATATAGATATCATGTATATCTACAGAGAGAAAAAAAGAGAGAGAACTTTTTTCTTCTTACCTTTCCTTACTTTTCCTCCTAGAAATTTTCTCTCTGTACCTGCTAGGGGTTCACCTTCTCTTTGCAGGTGACCTTCTCAAGTTGTCAGCAAATACAGAATAATATTAAGGACTTAGTTGAAGAATTTCAGACAACTGAAAATATCCTACTTGTTAAAGACTGGACATGTGAGAAATGCGAAGGAATCAACCCAACCGTCTGAGACTTCTTCCCCAGAAGACCCCAACTTTTGGCCTCACATCCTAATCATGTCTCAGGCATGGAGAACATCTGATTCAAATCACAAACTTATATAGAGTAGTGCCACTTGCAGTTAAACTATTCTCACTCTTCCCAATTTACCAGTGAAGATATTTCAAATAATGGGTAGCACAGTAGGTTTTAATATATTGCACGCATACACACGCACAAGCACGTGCTATGAAGTGTTCGAATGTCTATCATTGAAATTGGTATAGATTGTATTTTTTGTGTGTGTCAGCCTGTTTAGCAGCAAATGAAAGTACATGTGGAAAAGAATTACATTGGATTTCATAAGGATCTTTTTAATAGAGTAGAAAGGTACATTGTCGCTGGATGCTCATTTTATTTCACATTTCTGCATGCTGTAGTTGCTGAGATTCTAAATCAACAATGATAACTACAAGGAGGCTCACATAGTAATGGCAGCATATGTTACAGGTCATCTCACTCTGTGCGCAAAAGCAATCTTGTAGGAGATGAAACACAATATTGTAATTAGAAATAGATGGATTCAATAAATATTAAGCAGTAAAAAATATTACTCATTTAGCTATTTCCTTCTCAGCAAAATCTGCAATTCAGGCTCATCCAAATGTCTGACCATGAAATTCAGATGATAAGAAGTTATAGAGAAGACGGGAGAGAATTTAACATGCATGGCTTTTTTGAAATTCCAGTATGCTTTTTGCAATTGAAAGTTGATGTTTTCCCTGCTACCACCACCACCTCAATGGTAAAGAAGAAATGATAACTGGCAGAGGGATTAATGCACACAGATCAATGAGTTCCATTTATAATTCTATGAGTTATTTTGTTATTTTGATAGCATCAAGCCTCAGGATCAGTTGTTTCATAATATCTCAACAAGTGCATGTTTTTAACTCTTTTGCCTATATTTTCTCATTATTTGCAATCTGTTTGACCCAGTTGAGGCCCTCATATATGACCCCTTGCTTTTTATTTTATTTTATTTTATTTTTTTATTTTAGAGAAGTCCCTCCCTCCCAACCAAAGAAACTTGAATAAACTCCATCTTTAATCAAGCCCATCTAGTCCTCAACAGTCTCAGTTTTGCCTCCAGGCAGCCCTGAGCAGCAGGCAGTAGGCCAAACTAGCTCTCCGCTAGCTGATCTGATAAACTAATCTGACAGAGATGAGTACATTTTAGGCAGGTTGCTGTTTGCATTTTGAAAAATGGTTACTAAAGGCAGCCCAGGGGTAAGACAAGGTCACCTTGGTTAGTCAAATTACTTTGTTCTTTTTCACTGAAAAGTCAGTCTTATGTAACTCCCATAACTATTCTTCAAATACTTTTCAAAAAAAAAAATAATAATAATAATGATAATATATAGCTTCCTTTTTTTTTTTTAAAATTTTTTATTTTACCAAAACTAGGCATTGTGCATATTCCCTGAACTGGTAAAATCTCATCCAGTTTTTTACAATTTTGCTGATAGATAGAAGCTATTATTAAGCTGATAAATCACCAGAATATTTTTCAAGGCTTGGCTTAGGGAATTGCTTCCATCTATGAGTGGCAAACCAATTCCTCCTAGAAAAACTCCTTTCTTCTAAAATACTAAAAGCATCCCTGGAGTACTTTAAGTACAGACTGTTGGCCTCAGGGCTTCTGATGCTTTGTTAAATTATGAGTCTCCCCAGGAGGCCTGGGGCCTGGTCCACCCTGGAGCCTTACAGCCTCCCAGGTCACCATTTCACCTGCTCAACCCTGGGCAGTTGCAAGGCTCTTCTAACCTTGCTCAGCAGCCCTTTTGATCCTTTGTTTTAAAGCCTCCGGGTGTGTGTGTGTTCTAAGATTAACAGCTATGGATATATGCTGGTCCCTAGTGTCACTCTAAACTTGAGGCAGGGCAGAAAAAGAAAATAGCTAAAAATCCAGATCAGGTGAATAAGTAAAGCCAGGTTCAAAGGAAAACAACAAGTCAGAGAGGGTCAGGGATTCCACCCTGGGTTAAGTCAGAGTCATAAATCAATGCTGGACATAAAACCCAAGAGTGTGAAGAAACTGAAAATGAGGGTGTGGCAGTAGGTTCAAGAATTTGAGAAAAGAGGACTGAGAAGGGATTAAGGAAACCTGGGTTTTAATTCCACTCCACTCTGGGTCTTAACTGCCTTGTCTGTACAATGAAGTTTTAAAATAAAAGTATTCCAATTAAATATTGTGTCTTTGAAGACCACATGAGTGGTGTGTAGTCAGAAGTATACTCCAGAGAAATAAAACCAGTAGAAGAGAGATCTACCTATCTTGCATGCATGTAAACACACACACACACACACACACACACACACACACACACACTCACACACACACACACAGAGAGACACACAGATTTATTGTAGGAATTGTGGGAACTGCCTTGTATGATTATGGGACTGAGAATCACACAACCTGCCATCTCCACACAGGAGAGCCAGAGTTTTCATTCAGTCCAAGTCCAAAGGCCTGAAAAGTGGTGATAGATGGGGGCCAATGTCACAAGTCCTGCTCAAAGTTCCATAGCCCTGTTGTCCTCATAGGGTGGACTTACAGGCTGTGTTCTACATTGTATCAAATAAATAACTGAAGAGAAACAAAAACAGTGGTGGGTGCAGAGCTGAGATACAATGTAGAATGTGAGAGATGGAGAAATCAACATTAACCAAGTTCCTGACCTTTGGTTTATGTCACACAACTCTAAATGGGTCACCTGGGAAGCTGTGCTCATTTTCCTGCATTCTTGCAGGGATACAGGCTAAGGGGGGATTTATCTTAGCACATACTTTCTAGATCACAGAGACAGGGAAAGGAAAGGGGGAAAATTGCACTGGGCTCCAGTCCCCCACCCTCTAAAGTGACAACTCACATTTCATTAGCAATACTGAGTCACCTAGCTCTAGATTCAAAGGCTGTGAGCATGTAAAATGGTACCTATCATGTGTCTAGAGGGCAAAGAATTGAATACAGTTCCAACACCATCATAGGTTCTTTATCTTCCAAATATAAATATGTGCAAGCAAGCCTTTTCCATCTTCAAAAACTACACGTGCACACAGAAACATGATTTACACACAAAGAGCCCAGACAAGACTCCATCAAAACTCTGTCCCTGTCTCCTTTTCTCACATGAATTTCTTGAAAGAATTGTCTGCCCTTGGCTGCAATTGCTTTCTCCTCAACTAAACCATTTTTTCTTGGCTTCCAGCTGTTCTTCGAAGCATCTTACCATGGTCACTAGTGACCTATGTGTAGCTAAATTCAATTAAACTTTTCAGTCTTCATTTTACTCCCATCCTCGCCCTCTCTCCTCTCCCCACCCCTCCATTTGCTGCTATAAATCATTCCCTAACATCATCATTTTCTCCAACTTTAACTTCAGCAGTAAATTGCTTCCCTCCAACCTCCTCATCCATTCTTTCTCCTTTCCTTTCTTCTTCTTGTGTCCACTCACCCAAGCTCTTCACAAGTGATTTCATCCTCTGCTGTGCTTCACTTACTACCTATAGCCTGATGACTTCCCAATCACATCTCTACCCAATCCCTCTCCCAACCTGAATATCTAAGTGCCTATTAGAAATTTCCTCTTGTGAGTCCTACAAGTTCTTGACACTTAATAGTCCTCCCCCCCCAAAAAATTATCTTTTTTGTTGTTGTTGTTGTTGTTGTTAACATCTGCTTTGGTTTATTCCCTAGTGTAGTAAATTAAACCATGATTTCCTAGTTATCCAAGTTAAAGGTTTGGGACTCATCTGCAGCTCTTTCATCCTTTCCTACTTCTATTCTATATTGTTGGTTCCCAAATCCTTGTTATGATTTCCCACGGGGCTTACTGCAACAGCCTGACACCATGACTATGCCCTTGAGTTTGACCTTCACAAATGATCAGTCATCTTTACAAACATAATTATGTCACTCCCTTGCTTAAAACCCTTTCAAGCTTCTCCTTGTCTCAAGCTATCCTTGGAAGTCTGTCTCGTGGTTTATATGGTCTTTGAAATCTGCCATGATTACTTCACTAGTTACTTTAATGCATTAGCCTTCTCCCTTGTAGACTTCAGCTATACTGATTAATTTGTATGGCCCAGAATGGTCCGGGATTATTCAAATCACCTCATCTTTGTGCAGGCAACACCTGGGTACATTTCCTTTCTGTTCTCTGCCTGGTTAATTCCTCTGAAACTTAGCTCACTTTTCATTCTCCCCAGTGACACTTCTCTGATCTCCAGTCCCCATCATGTCTCTCTGCTGCGTTTTATGACCATATTCTTATGAAAACAAAATTCTGGAACTGTGCTTAGGGAAACAGAAAATTAGGAGAAAAAATGTAGCCAATGTGGTGTGTGTGTGTTGTGTGTGTGTGTGTGTGTCCTTCCTTAGGCTAATGTATGTATAAGTGTCCTGTATACTTATCATCTCCACATGAATTGGCCCAAATGGCCCACCAGTAGTGCCCTTTAATAGATTCCTGGATATTTCATGCCACACTTTTCCCTTCTTTGGTACCTCTTTTTCTGTTATCTTTGAGATTCAGTCTGAGCAATAACTGAATTATCTTATACTGATGCTTTATATTTTTTAGAACTCTAACTTAACTTGTTCCTATAGGCATATATCTATTAAAAACTTAGTGTATTGGTTTCTCTAAAAATGCAAATTTCCTGTCCACAGGAGTTACAGCCTAAACAGAGAGCCAAATTCCCAGCTGAATGGAAAGAGCACTTCCATTGCATAAATGCGTAAGAAAAGAACATTACTGAATAACAAAGAGCTTGAAAGCTGAGACCTGCACATCTCAACTCTTGCTTAACATCACAGTGCAAGTGACCATCATTTATCCCTCTTCTGTGACCATTTCCTCATCTGTAAAATGTGTAAAATAATAAGATAATATTAGTATACAATGTGGATTATGATAATTCTGATAATTACTTACATAAAGTTTAATTGATATGAAGCACTTTATAATAATGCTATCACTACACAGTCACAGTAAAATTTTTACATACTTGATTTTATTTATTTTTACAACAGCCCAATGTAGTATATAATATAATATATATGATATATAATAAGACATAGATGGAAAAATATTGTTTCAAGGAGGTTAAGTAATTTCCCCCAATAACACACAGCTGATGAGTAGTAAAGCCAATATTTAGACCCAAATGTATATAATGCAAAGGCCAGGGTGGCTAATCACTACACTGCCTCCTTTAATAACATCATGGAAATGAAATTACATATTCAATTGTTCATATTTAACCACTGTGATGAAGGACAGCCCATGCTATAAGTAAAAGTTACCCATTGACCAAATTGTCGGATTTTCCATCTATAAAATGAGTGGATTCAAACATATTAAATGGTCTATTGCATATCAAGCACTCTGCATGTCCACGACAGAGAAAATATTTAGAAAAGCTACTCATCATCATTATTAGAATGCTGCTAAATGCCCTTCCCTGTCAACTTTCCATAATTATATGATCTTTCATCCATATACAATTTAATCAAAGGACTAAGGTAATGCAGCATGGGATTTATGCCACAAGATAGGGAACTATAATCTGGTCACTCAGTTATAAAGTCTCCGAAGGCAAAGGTAGCTTTTGAAATCTAAGGAAGTCATGTTCAGAGGAGCCACTGCCATTACCTAGGATACATGTTACCATTCTTCAGGTCCTCAGGATCTACTCCAACTCTTTTAAATAGTCAAGGCTTAGATTTCATTCTCTAGCTATTTGGGAGCACAATATTTTCTCATTTTTGCCACTGGACTGAATGATACCAAAGGGTTGTTTCACATTATGGTTATCTAGTTTGAAGAGAGCAATAGAATTGGTCTGGTAAGACTACCCTACTCCATGATTACCAAAGTACTTTGAAAAATATCAGCCTCAAAATTCTCATTTCCTTTCAGGATGGTTGCCACCACTATCCTTCCTATTTAATAAGCTCAGCCCACGGGCTGTAATAAAGCAAGCAGAGATAAACAAGCATTGTTTTCCACTTGGGAAACCAGGTAGACAAGAAGTAAAGAATCCAGGGAATAATGCAAAATGCTAGGGCGTGGTAAGCAACAAAACCTAGGGCATACAGGATGAATCTTCATGAAAGTTAATGCTACACAGGAGAAACCAGGGGAGACAGGAGTTAAAATATCACTCTGGTCTTTCCAAACACAAGCCTCGTTTATCCCACAACTTTGGGGATATAGGTGGATAGGTGAAGAAACTGAGCTTCAGAGAATTCAAGTGACTTGTGAAAAAATACAAAACTAGTAAATAATCTAGGAGACGGGGAATAGAAAATTGAGAGTAAATAAGTAATGTGTTTAATTTCAAGAAAGTTTTAAACAAAATGAAATGACAGAATGATTGTGTAAAGGTAACATTGGCTAGATGAAGTATCTATTGGTTATATATTATTTCCTAACAAATTGTCACAAACTTAACAGCCTAGAACAACAGTCTAGGCAGGGTCTAGCTGGGTCCTCCTTTTAGAGTGTTATGAGACAGCAATTAAGATGATATCAGATGTACTGTATTCTCATCTAGAAGCTTGATCATGGAAGAATCCTCTTCATTTTCTTGTAGGTTCCGAACTGATGGCCAGGCTTCTTGCTGGCCACTAGTGGACACCAGCTCTCAGCTTCTAGAGGTTGACTATAGTTTCTTGACACATGGGCTCTCCCAACATGACTGGTTACTTCATCAAGTCAGAGAGAATTCTACAGCAAGAGAGAGTTTTATGTAATGTAATGTAACCAATACATTCTTTTGATTAGAAGTAAGGCAAAGGTTCATCCACTCTCAGAGAAGAAGATGACACAAAGGCACGAACATCAACAGCCAGGATCCATGGAGGTTACCCTAGAGTCTGAGCACTTATACTGTATCCAGCAAAAACTTTATCCCAGAGAAGAGCCCTGGATGACTGGAAGGAACCAGACATGGAAAAACCAAGCAAAACCAAACAAACAAAAAGTATATTTATGAGGATTTCAAATGAATTCATTATCTCAAGGAAGAATAAGGACAAGAAACTTCCCCACAGAAAATCTTTCCCAGCTAATCACCTAGCAGAGGATTAATATCCAGAATATATAAAGAACTCAAGAAACTTAACAAAGGAACAAGTAATCCCATAAAAAAGGACAAATGATCCGAACAGACACTTCTCAAAAAGAAAACAAGTACAAAAGAAAGTAGTACAAATGGACTTGTTCAGCCACTAGGGAAATGCAAATCAAAATTCTTGAGATCCATCTCACCTCCATAGAATGACTATTATAAAAAAAAAATGAAAAGTAACAAATGCTAGTGATAGAGATAAAAAAGAGCCCTTAGACAATGGATACAAACTAGGAATGTGAACTTGTACAGCCACTGTGGAAAACAGTATGGAACTTCCTTTAAAAACTAAAAGTAGAACTACCAGCTACCATATGATACAGTTATAAAACTTGTAGGTGTATGTCTGAAGGAAATGAAGTCAGCATGCAAGAGTGTTGTAGGGACAGACAAGGCAAGGCACCGAAGATAGCAGGAAAACAGTTTTATTTGGCTGCAGCCAGGCTCAGAGGGAACAGCTTTTGCTGTAATCAATTAATCCCCTGAACCCCAAGTTCAGGTAGTTTCACATCTTTATACTCAGCATGTAAAGGGAGGGGCTCAGAAGTTCACAGTTTACAGAAGTTCACATAAAAGCAGTTTTTTTTATTTTTTTCTTTCACTGCTCTGGGCAAGTTAACCCTTCAGTTTAACACCTGAGAAGGGGAGAGCTTCTTCTCCCCTTTCTTTCCTCCCCCTGCCAGCTGTTACCATGGAGCCCAATTGGTAACTTGTCTTATCTTAGAAATGTAGACATCTCTGTGAAGCTCCAGCTCAAGGCCAGAGGCCTTGTTTAAAGAATTTTGTCCTTTAATTATCACATTTTGCATTTGCAAACACACTATACTGGATACATGTTTGTAATAAAATAAGTAAAAGCACGTCCAGCACCTGGAGTGCTGATTTCTTCCAGGCCAGTGGCCAAGTAATAGAGCAACAGGAAAATAGGAAGTTAACCTACATTGAACTTTTTTGTAGATACTCTTTTGCTGACAGTCCTAAAATCAGCCATGGTGAAAATTTCTGGAGAAGCTTAGTTAAGATTTTCTGTGGAGGAGACTCCTGCATTCTCCTATTTACTGTGTCACTATTTACAACAACTAAGTTATAGAAGCAGCCCAGCTACATATGTGTGTGTGTGTGTGTGTGTGTGTGTGTGTGTGTATATATATATATATATATATATATATATGGAGAGAGAGAGAGAGAGAGAGAGAGAGAGAAGATGGAATTTTATTCAGCCATAAATAATAAAATCCTGTCTCTAGCAGGAAAGTGGATTAAACAGGAAGGCATCCTATTGAGGGGAAAAAATGACCAGAGAAAGACAACTATCAGTTTTATTTCATATGTGAAAAACAAAAGAAGAAGAAGAAGAAGAAGAAGAAGATGATGATGATGATGAGATAGCAAGGAGGGGGGCAGGAAAGGGGGAGAAGGGTGGAGAGGAAGGATAGGGAGGAGAGGGAGGAGAGGAAGGAGAAGGAAGAGAAGGAGGAAAGCATGAAGAGAGGAAGGAGAAGGAAGGTGGAAGAGGAGGTGAAAATCTGAAAGTAGAAGAGGGAAGAGGAAGGAGACCCCAGGAAATAGAGAAAGAGAAGAGAAAAACAGAAGGCAGAAGGGAATGTGGACATAATCAAGGCACTATATATGCATGTATGTAAATTTTGCTTTGGATCTCATTAATATGTAC
The DNA here is from genome assembly GCA_025594165.1 of Tamias sibiricus. Lineage (NCBI taxonomy): Eukaryota > Metazoa > Chordata > Mammalia > Rodentia > Sciuridae > Tamias > Tamias sibiricus. The sequence goes on from CM046670.1 coordinate 70,542,748, forward strand.
AATTAATATGTGTTGACAATTACAACAATAAAAAAGAATCTTCCCCCAACAGCATTTTTTCATTCACTTCAGTGGTTCCTCTGTATCTTCAATCTATTTCTCAACCACCACATGATGCCTGTCCAAAATGCTTTTTTTAATGGGGCTGCAGTGTGAAAATTACAACAAGGTCTTTATCATTCAGGTTAAAAGCACTTCAGCCTTTTGTTATAGTATTGATGTCAAGGACAACTCACTCCAGGCCTTTTCCTAGTCATGTTTTTTGTAGTCATGCTTGGAACATGCACAGTGGCAGTCATTAGCAATAGGAGAAATTTTCCACATTCTGCCCAGAGTGCACTATCCCTGTCTCCAGAGTTTGGGCATGTGAGGTAGGGGCACCCACAAAGCAGGGCTTATATCTATCATGAATTGTGACATTTGGAAATGAAAACCTGATCTAAAACAATAAAACAGACACTTTTGCAGACAAAGAATTTATAGCTTATATGACACTTTTATACATCTTAACTCATTTTCTACTCAGCACTCCCTGGAGACCAGAATGTGATTATTCCATTGTGCAGATGAAAAAGTGGAAGTTACATGACTCTCCCAAAGTCACATGATTAAGAAAATGGCACATCAGAATTTGGACTTGCTGACTCATCTGATTCTCCTTGGATTCAATCAAGTGATACTGTCATTGTTAAAAAAAAAAAAAAAAAAAAAAAACAGAACTCTGCTAAAGTTCCCTTTGGAAAGAGTGCAGTTTTGTCCAGAAATATTAACTGAGAGTGTTGCTAGTTAAGAGCTAGGTGGTTAAAGTGTCCCAAAATGATTCACATCCTCAGTCCCACAGAGATGCACACAGATTTGTCTAACCTAATGCTTTAAAATTAACAGAACTGATCCACAGATTAGATTTAAAGCTTCTCTCCACTAATTTTCATAATTTCAATCTAAGCAAACCCTGCCAGCCTAAGCAGAGTTCTAAAATGTATGCATAACGCTGACATATCTAGGCAACTTCAGGGGGAAAATAATCGATAGTTGCTTGCCCCATACAACAGCAAACCATCAAAACTACTGATTCTCTGGTTCTTGGACATACCATATGTCTATGGCTTTGGCTTTAACCTTTTTGAAATTTTGCTGAATTCACTATTTTCATTAAACTGTGAAATAATCAGGCTTCCCCTCCTCTTGTATTATGCAGGAAAAGAAACCCCTAATTTCTAAATTATTCTAGAATTTCTGTACACCACACAACATATTTATATTTGCAGCTTCATAAATAATATAAACATGTATAAGCAGATGTTGCATTTTTGTCTCTATTTAATATAAATCACATTTGTATAATAACGGGTACCTGCTTCTAAGTCAAAGTGGCAATCCTTTGAGCAACTAATGCTCTCAAGGCCGTGAATGTGTCTGCAGCTGAGACTCTTAGGGACTCCCCAACCTCATATATCTACTGCTTTCTTATTACCCATGGATAATTCAATAATTAAATTATTTGTGTGGTAGATCAAAGACTCAGAATCTCCAACGAAAAGATTTTCATCCCAACAAACACATTCTAAAGAGTACTTCTTAGACAAAAAATAGATTTTAGAAAGGGAATTTGGGATTTTCAAAATATCACTACATTGATTTTCCTCACATTTTCTGGATACAGAAATAATCTTTTACTAAAAGAAAACTGTCAAGGTGTTGAGAATTTGAAGGAGAGCCTGGGATTTGAGATTAGATTAGAGCTGAGATATAACCCAAATGTTCTGACTTGACTCAGTTTTTTTCTATGTAATGGTTGGATAAATATCCACCATAGGATTTTGTTTGAGAATTTGTAACACTTTTACTAGAATTTGTGAGAATTAAATAATACATATAAACATAATAAATACAATAACCAGAAATAAATATAATAAAATAAGTAACATATAATAATAAATATAAGTTTATAGGATCATGACTAGTGTAAGCTGCCTGGTACCGAAAACCGGGAGGAAAAACTCTCGGAGGCAGAGTTAAGCTTTTACTACTTTTACTTCTACTTTCTTAGAGCTTAGAGAGGGAAAGAAAGATTTTTTAGAGAGAAAGATTAGAACGAGCTTTTCTTCTTGTAGCTTAGAGTTAGAGTTAGAAAGATAGAGCTTAGCTTAAGAAAGATATAGAGCTTAGCTTAGAGAAAGATTAGAGCTTCTTTCTTCCCTCTTCTTTCTTCTGTCTTCTGTCTTCCTCGGGAGCCTCGGCCTAACTCTGACCAGTCATTACTTCTTCTATCTGGTTTCTCTTCTGTCTTCTATCTGGTTTCTCTTCTGTAACCGCTCTGCCTACGTTCTGGCCGCTCTGATTCTTCTGACCGACCGAGTGACTGCCCGACTGACCGAATGAATTCGTTCTCCTAACTCGGACCGCTTTCACCCGGTTATATACCTTCAGGTTTGCGGGTGCCTACAGGTGCGTCACATACATATCAGGTGGAACCCATGGCTTCCAGCTAGCTACAACAGCCCTTCCTAATTAGGGCTCCTTCAGACTAGCATCTCATAAGTTATTTTAAAATCCATTACTTATAGCTTTTCATAGTTAGAAGCTGGATAGGGTGAGACAGAAAGCCCCACATATGTAAATGCAGTTATGTCCATTTAATTTCATTCTTGTCAATTTTTCTGACACTCTCATACTTCTTCTAGCTTCACCCATCACTTGACCCTCTTTCCCCTTCCTTCCATGATTCCTGACAAGCTTTCTCACCACTTCCACTCCCAACATACCCAAGAAAAGCTTTCTCCCCTGGCCTCCTCTCAATACATTGGAAAGCCCTCTGCTGCCCCCTTCAGTCACTGTGAGGCAATGCCCACAACCTTCTGAGGAACTTCTCTCCCAATAAATATGAAGGTTTGGTTTCCATTAGGTTGGAATAAAAGGAAAATTAATCTGAACATTACTGTGGCATAAATAGGAAAAACCTATTGGATCATGTGAATTTTTATGGATCACCTATATGGCTAGTTTTTTATCCAGGAGTATGTTTTTAAGTCTTTTTTTTTTTTTTTTTTTTTTTTTTAGTGGGCATGTTGTTCTCTTGGGAATGGCAGAGAGAAATTTTTCATTACAAAATAAACAAGGTCTTTTGATAAATTGCACAAGAACAGGATTATAAAACAGTCTTATGATCAGGACAAGGTAAGGTGGAACAATGTGAAGCTTGATTAATTTGTAGCACTGTCCTCCAAAATACAAGAAAGGCAGAAAAAAGAGAATGAGATGATAGAAAGACAAACATAAGGACAAAACGATTAGCAACTTTGAAGTCAAACAGAACTGACTTTCATCTCCTTGAAAACTTGAACTTCAGACAAGATACTTAGAGGCTCTAAACTGGAGTTTTCTCTAGAGAATGGTAACAATAATAATAATAATCCCTACATCATAGCATTACTGGAAGTATTAAGTGATATAATGCATTTCATGACCTTTAGCATAATGCCAGGACCTGGTGTGATTATTATTTTAAATGGTCTTCAGGAATTTTTACCAGACTTTTATGAAATCTGATGTGTGGCAGGAACTATTGAATAAGGCTTCTCAAACATCACTATGCTTAGAAGCGATATTTGAAGGAAGAACAAATCTGAGATATGTATTATTTCAATACTACATATTTTGTTTGAGTTATAATCTTGTTATTCATTTAAAACACTTGATAATGAAAAGCCCTTAGTATAACAAATAGCCTGATGTTTTTATTGTGATCATATCAGACATTCTGGCTTCTTTACAAAGAAACTGAACAAATCTTGAGACAGATGTTTTGTGTGAGTTTTTTTACTGTACTTATATGTATCTTAATTATAAGGCAGCAAAGCCAGAATAAGCAGAATAGAGGTGCTCATATACTTAACACAGTTATGAGAGCCACATAACAGAAATGGGAGAGGAATTGGTTATCGCTATGTGCTTTAAATGATTTTCCATCACATATTTGTCTGTTAATAATAATCATCCACCTTTTCATCAGATCCATGCAAGATTTTTAAAAATTCAAATACAAATTAGATGCGCCTATCCCAAGTGCATCTCTCCGTATATTTGCAAGACTTATTTTACCCTCCACCACTTTGCTCCTTGTTACCAGCCTCCTACTCTTGTTCCTTACTGACATTTGAATCTCAGTCACTGAACCTGTATTTCCTTCCAATATTTGGGCTTTATCTTTTCCACCTGGTTGTTGATGTAGTCTAAACCCCAGGGTCCCAAGCTCTAGGATTTCCACTTCTACTCAAAGGCAGACTGATCTAGCCCTCCTTCTTCCTTCAGAGGACCACAGGTAACATTAAAGTAAACCCAAGATCACATTATTAAATTTCACATGGTATACTAGGACATTAAAAATATTCTTATGTTGTCATTATCCCTTGTACCAGGAACTTTCAAAATTTAGAGCAGAGTGCAGTATTACAGGAAATATGCATGAATTCAACACAAACCCCTTGCTCTAGAGGAACTGTCATGTTGAGAAGATTTTATATAACATAGAGAAGCTGAAAATATGCATACAATATTTAAGCAAATTTCAATACAATTGAGGGTGTTTCTTCAGGTCAAATTTATACTTCACCTTAAAACAATAACAACAAAAATAGCTAAATGCTCTTTCAAAAATGTTTTCATGACATGGGATATTAGGTAATAAAAATAGTGATCCTATAATCACTCCAGCTTTTATCTGTAACAGGGTTTCAAATCCAGATGCAGGGAAGGAGCCCCTCTGCTTTGAAGAGAGAGCACTTAACATTGGTGAAGAAGATAGCTAAAGTTCTTAGGACAATGCAGCACAGAGGAGAAGGTTGAGCAGAGAGAGTTTGGAGAGGGATCCCTCAGTGTTCAGCTGAGTGATAATCAGCAAGTATATGTGAGGCTGCAAAAAGAGCCGTCCAAAAGGAACAGAGGTAACAGCACCTGACACTCAGACAATGCAGGGAAGAACACCTGTTCCCACCAACCACAGTGGAAATTCTCATGTCTCACTGAGCACTGGGTATATATATACAGAGGGTCTTGCCTCAGTAGAGAATAATTTTCCTTTGACTGAGCATTGCTAATGTTCCACCTAACAAATATCAAAGGAAAAATTGGAAGAAGCCTTTTCTGAGTGACTTAAATGCATCCAGGACAAAGGCCAATAATATTAATAGAAATAAAAAATATACAAAACCAAACAAGATAAAATTCACAACACATGCATTCCAATAACAAATTCTAAGACCTCCCAAAAAAATCCAATCAAAATTGACACAGAAATGATGCAGAAGACAAAAACGTTGAAACAGATGCTACAACTATATGTCATGCATTCAAAAATTTAGGTAGAAGCCGGGAGCCATGGCACATGCCTATAATCCTAGCACTTGGGAGGCTGAGGCAGGAGGATCACGAGTTTAATGCCAGCCTCAGCAATGGTGAGCCACTTAGCAACTCAGTGAGACCCCCATCTCTAATAAAATACAATAAAGGGCTTGTGGCTCAGTGGTATAGTGCCCCTGGGTTCAATCCCTAGTACCAAAAAAAAAAAAAAAAAAAAAAAAAAAAAATTAGGTAGAAAGAAGGAAGAAGATAACACATAAATTTTAAATGTTCATTTCAAACTATTAGAGATGAAAATAAAATGTGTGTGTTGGAAATAGACTAGATAAGATTAAGAGCAGTTTAGACATCATAGAAAAAAAACAAGATATGCATTTGAATATGTAGCAAGAGAACTCTCCAGAATGAAAAAAAAGATTGTAAAAAAGAATGTTTAAATAAACAGAGCACATGGGACAATTTTTAAAGAAACACACATGTGGGGCAATATCAAGAAGCTTAATATACACATAATTGGAATCCCATGGATTGAAGTCAAGTGAAGGATATGGAAAAAAAAATCTAAAGAAGTAATGACTGAAATGTTTAAAATTTTAACGAAAACTATAAAATCTTAGATACAAAAAGCTAAACAAACCTTTCTAAGAATGAGAAACTGAAGAAAATATTCCAATTTACATTCTAATCAAACTGCTAAAATCAATGATCAAGAACAATATTTAGCCAGGAGTGGCAGTGCACACCTGTAATCCCAGCAGCTTGGAAGGCAAAGTAGAAGGATCATGAGTTAAAGCCAGCCTCAGCAACTTAGCACGGCCCAAAAGTTGCGAGACCCTATCTCAAAATAAAACACAAAAAGGGCTAAGGATATGTCTCAGTGTTTAATCACCCCTGGGTTCAATCCCTAGTCTCCCCCAAGAAAACTCTAGAAGTTACCAGAGGAAAAACATTATATCACATAAAAAAAAAGAAACAAAAAATAAAATTACAATTAACTTCTTATCTGAAATAATGCAAGCTAAAAGATAGCATCTTTCAAAAATGAAACTGAAATAAAGACCTAGGCAATCATACAGAAACTGAAGGAACTTATCACCAGGAGATCTGCACTACAATAAATGTTAAAGGAAGTCCTTTAGCAGAACAAAAATGATACCAAATGGAAATAAACATGTATTCACAGAATGAAGAATGGAAGAAAATATATAAATATATATTTAAAACTGCTTTTAAGAGATTATTAAATGTTTAAGTAAAAATACTAATGAGATGGTTCAGTTTATAACATGTTAAAGGAAAAATTATAACAACACCAGCACAGGAGTGGGAATGGGAGAAAGAGGTAAATCAGTGCGAGGTTCCATAGCATTCATGAAATGGCTTCATTTTACTTGAAGGTAGACTGCAATAAGTTAAGGATGCATAACACAAAAGCCTAAAGCAATGATTGAGACATATGAAACTACAGCCAGCAAACCAATAGTACAGATAAAACAAAATATTTTATAATTTTTAACTAATTCACTAGAAGATAGAGAATGAAATGGAACAGAAAGAAGTTAGGACAAATAGAAAGCAAATAGCAAGATGATCAATTTAAATCTAACTACATCAATAATCACATTAAATATATGTAATCTACACCAATGAAAAGGTAGAGACTGTCACAGTGATTTCGTTACAAAAAAAAAAAAAAAAAGCACAACTATTACATGATGCGATAAAAAATATGTTTTATATATACAGAAACAAATAGGGTAAAAGGGGAAGTATGGAAAATATATACCACATTAACATTAGTCAAAAGAAAATGGGAGTGGTACACTAACATCAAAGTATATTTCAGAGCAAAGATTACTAGTAGGAATAAATATTATTTCATAATTGCAAGGGGTCAGTTGATGGATCGGCATAACATTCTTAAATGACCCTAATAATGGTTTCAAAATATATGAGGCAAAAACAGGTAGAACTACTACAGATAGATGAGACACAGAAAAAAAAAAAAAAATCCACAATTACATATGGAGATTTCAACACCCTTTCCCAATAATTTCTAGAGCAAGTAGACATAAAATCCATAAAGCTTCAGAAGACGTGAATAACACTGTCTGCCAACTTGACTTAACTAACTGGCATTTATAAAGCTTCCATCAAACAAAAGCAGAATACATATTCAAATGCACAAGACATTTACCTATATAGACTATATCCAGGGCCATAAAACAAGTATCAATAAATGTAATAAGATCTAGTTGTACAAAATATATTCTTTAATCACAGTAGGATTCATTTACAAATCCAACAGAAAGATCTCTAGGAAATTCTCAAGTATTTGGAAACTAAATAACACATTTCTACGTATCCTTTATAAACAATGGAATATGATTCTTTTTTAAAAAAGAAGGAAATTCTGTAATTTGCAACAACACAGATGAATTTAGAAGACATTATTCTAAGCGAAGTAAGACAGACACAGAAGAAGAAATACTCCATGATCTCACTTACATGAGGAGTCTATAATAGTCAAATTCCCAGGTTGCCAGGGGCTAGAGGAAGCAGGAAATGGGGAGGTACAAAACTTGCCAAGCAAGATGATTAAGTCCAGGGATCTGTACAGTATGGTGCCTAAAGTTAACAATACTGTGTTATATACTTGAAAATTTGCTAAGAGGGCAGATTTTATGTTACAAATTCTTATCACAATATAAAATAGTAGGTAAATGAAGAGAAGAGGTGGCAACATTCAGAGGTGTTTAGTGTTGTGTTTACAATATTAATTGTGGTGGTAGTTTTATGATCCACCAAACTCCTCAAGTTTTAAAGCTTAAACGTGTTCAACTTCTTATGCAATTATACCTTAATACAGTGTTTTTTATGAAAGAGGAAAAGCATAAAGTACAATGCTACGTAGTAACAGTCATATTAATAATAATATAATGAACACTTTGCTGTTACTTTTTCCTCCTGCCTCAGGAAAGTATTTTTCCCTAAAATATAAAATACACAAATAAATTTTCTCTTGCCTTTTAAAAAAATAGACATCATCTGATGGAAAGACCATTTTGCTGAGGTCAGAACACCCAGGTTGTATACATGACTGTGTCAATACCTCTATACTTGAAGAAAAATCCCTGAAACCACTCTGCATCTCTTTCCTGATCTACAAATTATAGTGCTTAGATTAAAGGATCTCAATGGTATCTTCTGGCTCTTAGATTCTTGTATTTTCTGAAATACTATAAGCTCCCCTTTGACAGAAACAGGAAGCTAATATTTACAAATCATCATTGTGTTGCAATAGTTTCCACATTGCGCGCGCGTGTGCGCGCACGCACACACACACACACACACACACACACACACGCCAGGGGAATATATTGCATGTCTTTTCTGAGTATCAGGAGGGGTTCCTGAATTTTAGGCCTAAGGACAGACAGAGGTGCTGCCTGAGATGAAGACTGGCTTCTTACATGGAATCACAGCTTCCTCACACAAATGTCCCCATGCCCAATGTGGACATCCCCCAGAGGGAAAGCAGTTAACCCCTATTCTCACTCCATCAGTCATTCCTCAATTGCTAGTGCTAGGAGTTTTCAGGTCAATAACCCTTTCGTCCTACAGAGAAGATCCAAGCACAGCCATACAAAGATATCCGAAGCAAGGACTGGGTCCTCTGGTCATTTCAGGGGAGGCCCCATTTCTGATTCCCTTTTCTGGTTTCACATCAATTGCTGATCTCAGTAAAACTGTGTAACCATGAAAGATATGTGTTTCTATGGATTCTGCACAGGCAGCCTGGCAGATGCACCGTAAATTAACAAAACCCTGTGTGTTGAGTAAGTTAGTTGGGATTCCAAATAAGATGACTAAGGGGACAAAAGAGGACTAATCCCATCCTGGAACCATAGCAGTGTATACCAAGAAACTGAGTTTATAAAGAGATACCTCTGAGGGCCCCACATGAGCACATTGGTGTCTAGCTCTTTATATACAGGAGATTTATCTTAATATTGACCACAGGGGTCAAACTGTGGAACAGAGAGGGAAACTTACGACAAGATACTTGTATAATAACTAAATACAATTGAATGGGGTCCAACTAGCCCATCTTGCATCAAATTGTCTTATTGTTATGTCCCACTCTTGCTGCGGTATGGATTGATATAATGTCACCACTAGGAAAAAAGAATAAGCTTCAGAGAATGAATGATCTCCACTGTATACAAAGTGCAATTACTAGTCTTCTCTAGGAGACAATCTATGCATAAAGAGAGCCGAGAAATAAAGTGTCTACAGGCATACAGTTACTTATGAATTTAGGATGAGGGACCTGAGATCCTGATGTCATGACTTGTTATGGAAAGCAAAAGTGACATGCACATTCTGCAAGATTTCCTCCCAAATCTATGTGGCTGGGGCTGCCAGGGTACATACAAAGAAAACCACCATGCCATCCCTAATTGGCACAACACAAAAATGAATGTGGATAAAAGTTCACTGGAAAAGGGAAGGATTCTGATAATCTCCCATTATTCAGGGACGCCTGGCCAGCTGGCAGACCCAAATCCCGGCACATTCTCAGCCAGTTCTCATCTTTGGGAGTCAGTGAAGTGAAAACAAAGGGATCAACCCGGATTTCAGATTCACTCAAATTTGCAGTTCACATTCAGTGCTCCCAGACCTGCCTTGGGCCTCCTTCACTTCAGAGATCTGGGCCTGGTGCCTGAAAATCTAAAAGGACACTGGAAAGAGGTGGTAGACAAAATTGTGCTGCCAGAATGAAAACATTCAAAATTGGAACAGAAATGTCTGAGGATCTAATATAAAAATAAAAAAATCCTACACAGAGACAGTTTTTTGCAAAAGATATTCATTGCAAAATTAAAATCTCAAAAATAAGAAACATTGATACTCCAAAAGTGTGATTAATTAATTATATAATATCTCTCATGAAGTATAAATTCTTTGAAAACATATATATGTGGATAATAATATGACAAATTCTTGAATTAAAAAACAGATACAGACTTGTATTTGTACTATTTTTGTTTGTTTATTTTTACTTGTAGATGAACACAATACCTTTATTTCATTTATTTATGTATTTTTATGTGGTGCCAGGGATCGAACTCAGTGCCTCATGCATGCTAGGCAAGTGCTCTACCACTGAGCCACAACCCTGGCCCTAGACTTGTAAATATATAACATTGTACCAAGTAAATGAAAGAACTGGCAAATTTACTGATAAGTTCAAAACAGTTAATGATGCTTTTCCTTGATAGGAGAGTGATTTTATTTCTTTGTTTTGTTGTCTTTTATTTTCTAAATATTCCATAAAATATCTGTTATTTTTAATAGAAAAGAAATAAAAATATTTTAGTGAGAGTGTCAACAAAATTTTAAACTAAAGACCAATTAAACTTTGCATTTTTATATATAGTTTGCGTTGGTCAGCAAAATCCCCAAGATGCCTGACACTGGGTGTTGATCCCTAGGACTAAAGTTCCTCCCATACTCACTCCAGTACCCCCTCAGAAAACAAGTGAAAATTTTAAGAAGTTCTGTTTTCTCTTCCAGGCACCAAAATAACAGTCAGTGATCTGGGGACACTCCAAATCTGCTGGTAAGTCTTGGATTTTAGAATGTGAATGTTTTTGAAATAACATGTTTTGGTGATCCATTCTTTCGAGGTCAAAATGCTTTTAAGAAGGCCAGCCAATGGCTGGACTTGGGGCATAGAGAACCAAAGCAGAATTGAAGTACTTGACTTCAGCTCATAGGGTTGACCTAATGAGCCGCTGCAGATGGAAATGACTGAGTCTCCCAGTGCTTTTAATTTTACCCTATTGTATTATATCGGCACATCTAATGTGCCTGGCCCTTAAACCAGATCTAATCTGATACTTAAGCAAGCTAATAAAGACTCTGAATTCACTTGATAACTCTATAGTTGAAACCATCCTGCAGGGCAAGAAAGAATAATCCAATCTGATTTTTCTCATTGTCTTTAGCTGGGAAGGCTGTCCAAAGACAGCATACTGGGTGTGAGTTGGCTTACCATTGTTATATATAACAAAAATCTATTTAAGGAAAGTGGATAAACCTATTATAGGGTTATGAGGATGCCTCATTAAAAAAAAAAAAAAAAAAAAAGTTAGCCAGGCATCAGAAACAGAGTGGAAGCTAGAGGGAATTGAGGAGGTCTCTTCCTCATTTAGTGCTGCTTCTCTCTGCGTCTCAGGTCTTGGTCACATTTACTTTTCTCTGCTTTTTTCTATTTACCTGCTAAAAAATATGGCCATCAACAGCTTCATCTATATGTCCAGTCATGTAAAGGACTGGTCTCTAAATTTCTTTTTTTTTCCCCTTCCTTCCTCCTTCCCTTTCTCCTTTCTTCCCTCTTTGCTCCCTCACTCGCTCCTCCTCCTCTCTCTCTCTTTCACTCTTGCTCTAAATCTTTTCTTCTCTCCTCTCTCCTCTCTCTCTCTCTCTCTCTCTCTCTCTCTCTCTCTCTCTCTCACACACACACACACACACACACACACACACACACACACAGGACTCTGATTGGCTGAACTTAAGTCTGATGTCTACCTTGGACCTATCAACTCTGGCCAAGGAATGGACAATCACTTTGAGGAAGCAAAGCTGCTGAGATCCTGCTTCTACAATCAGGTAGTTGGGAAGAGGCAGGAAGGAGCAAAGAGAAAAGATGAGAAAGCATCCTTTAAATGCAGCATCCATGTCTCCTCATTTATATTTTAAAAGACTTTGTTCAAAAACACAAAAGCTGACTTTCGTAGCATATTAAGAATAGCAAGAAAAATTAAGAATATTGTTCTCACAAAGTTTTCTGGATAAATCTCCTAAAAACTGATTAAAAGATGGCTGGAGAGAATACAGTGAAAAGAATATCAATGAGCATTTCTCTTTGTAAGGCTAAGACTAAAGTAGCTATGGGGTTTTGTTGGCAGAAGAGGCTTTTGCAGCTCTTAATGGTATATAACCAACATGTTAAAATAGAAGATGAGATAAAGTTGGCAAGTAACATAAGTATGCTACTTTTTACTTTTAATTGTTGGAGGTCAAAAATAAATCTGAAAATTCAATAATAGGGGAAGATGCTCATTTGATATAACAAAAATAAATATTAAGAAATATTATATAGTCAACTAAAATTCAAGGTAGAAGAGAGGCAGAAAAAGAAAAAAGAGAAAATCATATAATTTCATCATAAAAAACAATATAAAATTAATAAATATTACCTAAAGCAAGGATTAAGACCACCATATACAACAGTTTTATAAGGAAGAATTATAACAAAAGTATAAAAATTTCTAATTGCCAAAGGAAACACAAATGCATAGCAAGGAAATCAGAGCAAGCCATGAAATATTTTTAAAAGTAATGAAAACATAAATCATGAAATAAAAATATGACAAAATAAGATCAAATATATTTGTCATTTTTGTAAGAATATAATTAATCTTGTCTACTAAAATGAAAGATCTTCCACATATGACCACAAAGGAAACCAAATATAGACTATAATATAAGTCAAAACTAATGATTAATTCAGGAAATTTGAAAATGATTTGATGGGCAAACTAAATATTTTCTATTACAGACACAGAAGGCAGAAATTGTGATCATAAAATGCAGATTGAATGAATGACAAAAAACACAACATAAGTTGAAAGAAGTTTTAAGATGATAAATTATCTGCAAAACTGCAACAGAGAAAATGTATGTGCTTTAAAAGATTGTATCAATATTCATAAATGAAAACTAGCAAATATTCAAGGAAGAAATAGAAGCTGTTAGAAGCAGAAAATAATTAAAGATACAGATACACATATATATCAATTTACTATACATGGATTAAATACGTACATTAGTATACTATAAATAAATTAAATATATGCATGTGTGAACATCAACTCAAGAAATAAAGCAAGATGAACAACCAAATAAACCAAAGAAGAACAAAATGAAAATATTAATAGGGATAATCTTCATCTGATGAATTATAAAACAGGCAAGTACTATTAAACATTATAGAGTTAATTTTAGATAAAATAATAAACTAATTTTAATAAGCAAAAAAATAAATTGGTAACAATAAATGACAGAGAACACATAAAACAAATGCTCAACAAAACAAGAAATAAAGATTGGGAGAATTTCACTTCTCACTGAGAACAACGGGAACATATGGGTAAATGTTAAAATGAAATATCATTTGATGCCACTGATGACGTACAAAAATGATTCCTGAAGGCATCCCCTAGAAGGGGAAGTTACTTGGGTGAACTTTGAATACTATGCTGTTTTTTTCTCTGCAGGCACTTCCAATTCACAGGTGACATCAATAGAAAAGATGAGAAATTATGGTGAAAACAATGTCTTGGGGCAAAGAAGTTGAGCAAAATTCTGATATTTTCTTAAAGTGTTGAGAAAATAATTGGAGTACAGAGCAAGTTCTGAGAAAGTAAGCAGGTGAAGTAAGCTCAACAGTCTGAGCCATGTTCCCCTGCCAATACCTAAGCTGCAGACACCAAGAAGCAAAGAAACTAAGGGCCAAGCTGTGCTGAGGAACTAAGGAGTTAGGCAGTGTTACCCTCAGTCTCAAAATGCTGGAAAGATAAAAACTGGAATCCAAGGCCAGGAAAAAGAATATGCAAAATTATATTTAAAACAAAAACAATTAAAAGAGCAATAAAAACAAACACACACACACGCATGCACACACACATAAACATGAATGTGTCCTCTACACAGAACATTATAAAAGACTGAACTAGCTGGGAGACCGTGTTCATAGATTGGGGGACTCAGTGTTTTAATTGTGTCAATTCTGCCCATATTTATCTATAGTTTCAATGTGATTGCCAAAACATTGCAGCAGATTTTTTTTCTTTAGTGTGCATAGTACTTGACAAATTGATTTAAAAATGAATATGGAAAAAGGCCAAATAAATAAATAAGCCAAGACAATATAGAAGCAAAATAACAAAACTGGAAGACTTTTACAATAAAAAATCAAGAATGGTTATAAAACTATGCTAATAAAGACAGGGTGTGATAAATCAGTATAACAGAAGCAAGAAGTCCAGGTAGAAACCCTGAAATATATGAGGAATAAAAGATTTATGACAAAAGGAAACACATTTTAGTGTGATCACAAATGAAAATCTCTTTAATAAATGATGCTAAGTATACTGGATATTTATATGGAACAAAACTTCTCCCTGACCTTACACTACACAAACAAACAAACAAAAAGATCAATCCCAGATGAATTGAAGACCTACGTGTGAAAATCATAATAAATAGCTTCTAAAAGATAATATATGAGAATTGTCTTCATGAACTTGGAGTAATCAAGGATTCCATAAATAGGTCTTAAGAAGAAATAAAAAATATATCAATTGATTGGATACATTAAAACTGAGAACAACTGGAGAGGGAGGGAGGAGGCACTGAGGACTGAAGTAAATTATATCCCATGCTTGTGTGATTATGTTAAAAGAACTCCACTATTACGTATAGCTATAATAGACTAATAAAAATATTTAAAAATTAACAACTATATATCAGAAGATGCTCACTATTAACAGTAAAAATGCAGGCTACTTATGTAGAAAGATATTATATATATATATATATTATATCTCATATATATATGATTTAAAAAAACTAATATGTAAATATATAGAAGATTCCTACAAATAAATAAGGGAAAAACCACAGAAAATGGATGTTAGAAACTCAATAGCAGTTCTCAAAAGAGGATATCCAAATGGTCAGTAAGCATTTGAGAAAATCTTAATATCACTATCTAATATCATCAGGGTGGTGGTTTACTCTACGGGGGAATGAATTGAAGAGGCAGGAAGAGACAAGATCTGGTCTTGAGTAAATAGATGCATTCAAAGTGTCAATGAATTGCAACATGAAAACATTTTTTTCTTTATAAAAAGGAAACAATGGCTGAAGGGACAAGTAGGTACAAAGGGAATTAAAGAATTATGAGACTACTATTCTCAACTGTATGGAAATATTTAAAAGGCCTTATGAATGGACAATGGTCTAGAGAAGTGTACTTCATCAAAACTTCTCAAGAATAGATTTTAAAAATCAAAGCAGGACAACTACCAAGAAGAAAGCTGGCAAAATTTACTATCTTCATATCCCAGAAGTAGTTAATATGAATTAACTAGGTAATTTTAATAAAACAAGGACTAGGCAGCTCTGAAACTATTTAAACTTCACAAGAATATTTTTAAATGAAGAAAATAGTCTAAATTTGTTTTGTTGATTTAATATCGACAATAACTGCCTAGAAATGATTATACAAAGAAAAAAATTCAGACCAATCCCAACCCTGAGAAAAAAGCCCTTAAGTATTATTAAACAGAATCTAGAAGCACATTAAAAGAATAAAATATGTTAGAATGATATATTCCATGCATAAGAAACATGAGTTAACAATAGAAAATTTAGGGATATAATTCATCATATCAACTGACTTAAGGAGAAAAATACATTAATTTCTCCATAGACTGTAAAAAGACTTCTGCTTATAGAAAAGACTTATCCATTGCCAATAAACTCCCAGGAAAACAAGATGAGAAAGAGTTCATTAATATGATAAAATGTTTCCATATCAATTGAAAAGTTATAATTCACCTTAATGGAAAAATACTAGCAACTTTTCTATTAAAGTCATGAACAAGGCAAGGCCACTATAAGACTATTATTTAACATTTTTTTCTAGTGATATCAACCAAAGCAATTAGAAAATAATTAGAAAACATATTAGGGAACTAAGAAGATAAAGTATGTATCATTATTGGATACCTCAAAATCTAATCAGCAAAGAACAATTATACCTAATGGAACTATTAGGGAGATGGTTATATTAAAAAAATACACAGAAATGAACAATCTTTAACTGTAACGACCACATGACCATAATAGAAGATCCCACTTTCCTAGAAAAAGGAAAAAAAAAAAAAGAAAGAAAGAAAAGAAATGCTTGGGAATAAATTTAACAGGAAAATATACTATTTATGAAGATGATGAAATTTTTCATAAATTCAAAGTAACAATAAAGTAAAATTATTTTAAAATAAGACCAAATATAACACCCCAATTGTCCTTAATCTGATTTTTTTTTTAATCAGAGTATCACTAAATTGCCCATGCTGGTCTAAGTAACTGGGATTATGTGTGTGCACCACCATGCCCAGGTAACAACTTTGTTTTTAAACGAGCAATATATTTTATTTCAATAAGTTTGTTTTATACTTGTTACCAAAAAATATTTAATAGAACAAAAATATCTGAATAAGAGAATACTAAATTAAAATATTAACATGTATAACAACAAAGTAGATCTGTGCATAAATTACAAAGAGCCCAATAGACAAGAATAGGTAGCTCAGCAAAGGTTCTAAATATATAAAAGAATATCATAAAGGTACTATTTCAGATCATTGATTTGATCAATAAATGATTTGAAATAATAAGATTATATCTAAAAACAATAAATTTAATCCATACTATCCCAAAGTAAATTTAAAATGGGACAAATGCTTAAACACTGATTAAAAAAAAAAAAACATAAGAAAGAACCTATAATCTCAAAGAACAAAGGATGATTTAAAATGGCACAAAACACGAAAATTATAAAATAGAAGATTAGTAAATCCAAACACATAAAATTTCAGCAGTTAGTGATAGCAAAAGACAGTAAATAACCTAAATACCCATCAAAGTTTATTGGTCAAATAATTTTCGGTATAACCTTACAATGGAATAAGATGTAGTAAGCATTCAAAAATGAATATAAAACTTCTTTAGGGATTAGTATGAAATAAACTTCAAGATAAATTTCAGTGAAGAAAATACTAGGATAATGTATACAATAGGCTACCATTTGTGTAAACATAATAGAGAAAAGTCAATTTAGAAATAAAAGTATTAACAATAAATTCTGTCCTTGTTCCTCTCATCACTTCAAAAGCTGGGTGAACATGGAGCCCCATCCTGAGGTCTTCCCTGGCATTTCTACATGCTGAATTTCATCTATGGCATTTATATGATTCCAACACAATTCAGAATTTTATTAAAGAATTAGAATTAATTGTTGAGTGGGCTCAACTCAGTAAAATGTAAATCAAGAAAGTGTTTTATTCTGCCACTAATAATTTCTAGCACTTGCTTCTGGCTCTCCCTTCTCTGATCTTATCCGGAACCTTCCAAAAATCCTATAGCTTTGCAGGTTACCTTTGAATACTAGATGTTTCCTTCTTTTTCTCTCCCTGTCCCACATCTGCCTGAGTAGTTCTGCTGTTCCAGAGGCAACAGGAGGAAGATGATTCAGTCAACATCTTCCTTGGTGGATGCTGTTGTAAATTAGGGTCCTCTGTAGTGTAGGTCAACAATGCCAGTTCTTTGGGGACAGTTTTTTCCTGACTTCTTTGGAGCTACTCTGGGAACCCTGATCTGTCTTATGTACTTTCTGCCTGATGTTCATTGGGAGCCACTCACTTGCGGGCTTCAGCAAGCAGTGTTCTCTCTTTTAGCTGCTAGGGTCAGCTCCCCGCAGGCAGCCTCTTGGACAGGATCTAGCACAGCTACTGTCCCTAACATCCACTCTTTCCATGAAAACTCACCCATGCTTGTCCATCAGATTTTGTGAGTATAGTTTCCTGACTCCAGAAGCATCCTTCCCTTCTTGCCTTGCAGAAAGGGGAAGCTGCAGCTAGTTCCTGACTTAAACATCTGCAGTGTCTGGAGACCATTACTTGCCCAACAAACAAACAAAAACAGGACAATGTCAAGTTCTTCCCCAAAATTTATCACATTTCCTTCTCTAGGAATCACCCTAGATTTCACAGCCTTGTGCAAACATTACAATGTTCCTTTTTTTCTCTCACTCCCTTTCACATCTACCTTAGTTGTTCTGCTATTCCAGAGGCAGCAGCAGGAAGGTGATTCATTGCTCTTCTATGTGTTCCCACTCTGAACTGTCCATTTTGGTTGGGTATAAACTCAGTCAGTGCCATGCACAAACTATTCCTATTGCAATTGTAGCAATTCAGCCAATATCTGGAAATGTGCACACTACATTGCTCTTCCAAAAAACACCCTCTAACATTTCAGTCAGATTGTCTAGTTTTCTACTAACATTTACTAGTCTCTCCCCAAACTCATCTCCATCCACTGGATAAAGGATCACAATCTCTCCAATCATATTGGATTTTTGCAAAGAATCTTCCCTGAGTCTTCTCTAGCCCCACAAGAAAGGAATAAAGTTGCGCACTTTGGCTTCGTTTTTTAAAAGTCTTATTGGGAACTGGGAGCAGCATTTTCTTAAAATACAAGCATATTCATGATCTGATATCCTCAGCTTTGGATATTGATCAGGTTCCACCTGATCTCTTTAGATTTAAGTATTGATCAGTTCTCAACAGAAAGATACATTCCACACATGCTGTTATACTGGCTTACATCATCCGCTATTGTTCCATGTGATTTACCTCTGCCTGCTCGCCACCAAAAGTAAATTGTTCCCTGTCAGAAAATAGCCTCTGTAAATTCTTCTGCCTCCCCAATCCACTCTGAGCAACTACCACAGAGCCAGGTATGAATTAATTAATGAATGAACATGAAATAACTTGTCATATTATGGATTCATAGCTTGTAGGGTTTATAGATTACTTGATTAATTGCTTGATTAACAAATTATTTGAATAATAAATATGCAATTACTTGTCATATAGATTCTTAACTAGAAGTTTGATTAAACTTAACTGAATTCACCATCAAAGTGCCCAAATACCAATGCCTTCCTGACATAGTTAGATATGCTCTGGTATAATCTGGGTGGTTCTACCATCTGAGGGTCTGTTTTCGTTTCAGGGTTGCTTCTGGAAGACAACCTATTAATGACTGCCTCCATGAGGTCTCTGTAAACATCTACTCTCCATTATACCTGCTTCTAGTGGTCACCATACCTTCCTGAGCCAATTTCACCTTATAGATATTGAGAATTTACTGCATACTGACCTGTTCCCAATTCTAGAAGATGAGTAAACATGGAATCTGAACAAATAAGCTCAAATCATGAGACATACTGACATGTAAGAAAAAAAATTGCTCTTTATATGGTGAGTACAGAATGTTGTCCAGATGAAGATACCATCAAATCCAGTGCTTAGATGTTCTGAGAGGCTGGCAGGGAAGAAATATTCAACATCGGCTCTGAATTATTCCAGAACATAAAGAAAGATTTTACCAAATAAGAGAAAAAGAATGTGCCAAACTAGAGAAAGAAGGGTCACAGTTCCTTTTCCAACCTCCAGACTTTGCACCCCAATTTACTCTCAAAAGAATAAAAAAAAAAAGTTCCTAATACAAAAACTACATGTAAAAGATGATATAAAATCTGTTATGTTTGTATATGTATATTTTGTCCTGAAGCCTATGTTATAATCAAATCCAGTTTTTCTTTTAAAATAACACCCAAATGTTAATAAGGAAGTATATATTTAGGTTTTCACAAGTCTATCAAAATGAGAAAAGGCATATAGTACATTCTCCAAGAATTATGTGTTTATGTATTCTAGAATAGAAAATTTGCCAAATGCTTTTTGGTCACAGTAAATAAGGAAAGCAAGATATTTACCAAAATAAAAATTCAGGGCATATTATGCTATTTCTGAAAACATCTTAGTTTGCCTTTTCCAGAAACAATCCAAGTTAGCAGTGTTTTCGATTACTTAAAACAGCAAGATAAAAATGTAGAGATGAAAAAAAAAAAAAAAAAAAACCTAGAAAATGCTAAGAACACAACTGAGTTAAAGGTCTAAGTTAAAACATGTCAAGATCCTTCCCCTCGTCCAGAAAATCATGGATTTTCACTGACAAACTTGTCTAATCCTGTTGACTTTTAATGTCCCCAAAGGGGTGGTAAAGTAGAAGTGCCTTCACTTCTATGTGTTCCAACAATAACTAAATCCTCTAACCAGGAATTCTTAACTATCGCCCGCAGAAGAACCCTGGGCTGCAGAAATGAGGAGACATAATTCCTAGGCTCCAAAGTTATAATCTATACCTTCTCTCTTCACCTTTCCACATACAGCATATTTCTTTGAAGCTTTCTCTTTACTTCAAAAAATTCTATCTGAATGTAGAATAGTGATTACTATAAGTTGGGAAGGGTGGGGAATAGGAGGTATCTCAAGAGAGGATGGATAAGAGGTACCAAAACACAGTTACACAGAAGTAATAATTTCTAGTAGAGGGGGGCAACTATAGTTCACAATAACTTATTATATAGTTAATGAGTAACTATAAGTGAGGAGCTTGAAGTCTCTAAACACAAAGGGAATGATAAAGAGATGGAAATATTAATTACTCTGATTTGATCAGTATACCTTGCATACATGCATTGAATAAATGTTCTTGTCATAAATATGTACATTATTATAAGTATGTGCAATAAATATATTAAGCAAAAACATTTTAAATGTTTGAGATGAAAATGCTGATTTTATCATTGTACATCATTGTCTACATGTATTAAATTATCACATGCTACCTACCACAAATATATATAATTAAAACAATAAATATGAATTTTTAAACTTAAAAGGGATTTTTATATTCTTTGTAAAAATATGAAGATGTAGTGAATATCAACATGAACACTTTGAGAAGTTACCGTATGTTAGTTTTTCATCACTGTGACTAAAATATCTGATGAGAACAACTTAGAGGAGAAAAAGTTTATTTTGGTTCATGGTTCCAGATGTTCGGTCCTTGGTCAGCTGAATTCATGACTATGGGCCTGAGATGAGGCAGAACAGCATGGCAGAAGAGCGTGGCAGAAGAAAGATGCTTAACTCTTAACAGGGAGGAAGAAGAGAGAAAAGGAGGAACCAGGGACAAGATATATAATCCCCAAGGACACACCCCTAGTGAACTACTTCCTCCACCACATCCTACCTGCCTACAGTGAGCATCCAGTAATCCATTCAAAGTGTGAATCCATCAAATGGATTAATTCACCAATTGAGTTGTGGCTCTCATAATCTAGTCATTTTACTTCTGAACTTTTCTGCATTGTCTAACATAATCTTTCTGGCGGGACACCTTACATCCAAACCATCACATCCTGTATTTATCTGTGACATCTACTAACCTCTAGCCACCTCCACCTAATCCCAGGTATACTGGTTTAGATTTTAAGAGATTTAAAAGCCTTCATAATAATTGCTAATATGAACCAGTACTTCCTACATCAAAAACATCTCCTTTTAATTCTTACAACTACCTTATAAGAAAAGTGCTGATTTTTACTATTTCAATACCATCCTATAACAGATAAGGAAACTAAGGCTCAAAAATGTAAACTAACTTGTCCAAGTTAAACACTAGGATTAAACTTTGCAAGTCTTTTTCCCAAAATCAATGTCTCAGAAAACTTTTACTATTCCACTACTTTCTCACAGACACAGATTATAATTTCAACTTAAAATGTAAATTTTAATTTTGAAGGTTATATATTAGCCAATAAAGACACATAAAATTATTTGACTATCATGAATTTTATGCCTTCCCCCAATCAATACTGCAGTACTCATTGACAATCATGATAAATACAAGTGTTTGGTATTTCATTGTCGAAATGCACAAGAGTGCTAAAAAAAAAAAAAAAAAAAAAAAAAAAAAAAAGTGGGACGAAAGGGACTTGTTACCCAAATTCATGAATAAAAGGCAGACCAAATTCATGAATAAAAGGCAGACCAAATTCATTAAATAATTTTTCTAGAAGCTTGCAAATAGAAAAGTTAAATTTTGCAACAAGCCACCACTTTCAGTGAAGTGCCCAAATAAAAGATTTCTCCTGCCACTGCCAAATCTTTTCTACCATCTCAAAACTATGGAATTCACCTCCAAACATTCTCTTGCATTTTATGGTCTTCATGTTTCTTATAAGTGTTCCTGCTCCAGCACTATTCACTTTAGTAGGGTGTAAACCCTGTCAGTTCCAGTATGCAAAGCGTATTGCAATGCAAGGAAGCATGAAGGAATAAAGTAGCCCCTGCTTTTCATTTTCACCACCCTCTATTTACTTGGTCTCATAAAACCAATGGCCTAATTGTTAAGTGGATTGTACTTTATCATAGTAAGAAAATATTCTAATGATAAGACATTACCATAAACAAAAAATAGTACCACCAGCAATATATCATAAAAGCAATTTATACTGTAACTATAAATTTCCATTATTATCTAAGTTCCAAAATTATTCTTTAAGCCCTATCTAAAGAGCAAAAGCATGTGAACCTTTGATTGCACAGAAGATTCCAATGGGCATTCATACAAAAAGGCTCCACTTCATCATATTCTATCACATCTACATTCTAGCTAGTAGAAGAACACCAGTTCTCTTCTTCCACATTTAACCAACTATCTTCAAAAAATTGGCAGCATCCCCTCCCCTTTTTAACTATCTACCACTCATGTCCCAGCTGCTCCTTTCCCTAGGCACTTTTAATTCTGTAGCTAAGTTTGAGCTCTAATTCCTTTTGTCAGTGAAGGAAACACAGAAGTCCCTAGTCTGAGGCAAAGGGAAAACTCTTTTTATTGATATTTGTACATTAAACCTAGTGCTGAGACAAAGAGACAAGAGTGTTTCAGTCAGCTTTGTGTCACTGTGACCCATGCCCTCTACAAGAACAACTTGGAGAAAGAAAAGTTCATTTTGGTTCACCTGTTCAGAAGTTCAGTCCATTTTGGGCCAACTCTATCGCCCTGGGCCCCAATTGGGCAGAATATACTTGATAGAAGGGGTGACAGAGGAAAGCAGCTCAGGACATGACAGCCATGAATAAGAGAGAGCGAGAGAGCTCCACTTGCTGGGGACAAAACGTAAACCCCAAAGGCACACTCCCAGTGACCTACTTCTTCCAGCTGTACCCCACCTACCTACAATTGCCACCCATTAAATCCATTCAAGTGGATTAATCCACTGAGCAGATTACAACTAGCATAATCTAATCATTTGCCTCTGAACATTCTTGCATTGTCTAACCCATGAAATTTTGCAGGACACAGCCTATCCAAACCTTAACAGAGAGATTTAGTAGTAACTCCCCACACATAACTTGGAATGAGATAGCTATTTTTATTATAATAATAATAATCTACAACAATTTCACAACTTTTATAAGATTACACAATCACAGGAACATCTTCTTGGTAGTGCTCCGCATACCCCCACCCTTGCTACACAGAGTTAAGATGCTCTGAAGGTTCAGATTCGCTCAGCTCAAGGTAAATCCTCTCTGGCCCAAATTTAGTTCAGCATCCTTACCTGGTTTTCTGACCTTCGCTGTTAGGTTTGTTACTATGCTGCCTTCCCCTGTAAAGTGGAGCCCCAGGTACCTGGTGGGGATGACCTCTGGATACACCATTCTTATGGGCCTAGAATATCTGCTTAGCTCTTGCCTATGCCTGTCCTCCCGACTCCCCGTGACCATTCAGCTTGTACGTAGACCTCTGTCTGACATGTGTGTCTCTCCCAGGTTCATGATGCCTTTCCTGGTGGTGCCTCCCATGTTGGTTCATCCAGCACACAGACCCCATCTTATCGCATGGCCCCGCTAACCTTCCCCTGGCATCCTGTCTCATACCCAGTAGAGTGTTTTTGTGAGACAGGTTGCTTTTTCTTTTTTAAAAATTCACTTTTAATTGCAAAACTCTGAAAATTGAACTGACTCCTCAGAACTCTATTTTTATGTTAAATATCTCCATTTCCTTTTTTTCAGTTCTCCATATATGAAAAATTCCCCTGGTATATTATTCCTCATGGAACTCCTCACCTTTTGAGCTTAATTTGTAAGACCTCAATATAAATACAACATCCTTGTCTGAAAAGAGTTCAGTGCCAAAGGGAAGCTGAATTTCCCTCCTTGTTCAATAAAATCAATCTTTGTATAATGCCAATACTATATTAACTACTTATAATCATGTCTTGTCCATCTTCAAGATAATTTTATTTCCTGTTGTTTTTAAACATATTTAGTTATTTTCATTTTCTGCCAACAGTGTTCCTGCTTTTTTTCTCATTCCAAAACTTGATTCTTAGAATGTTACTTTATTTCAGCTTTGTTAGATTCCAGGCAGGGAGAGCACACTTCCCAGGTAGGCTAACCAGGCCACACACCCCTGGATACCTGAAGACTAGTCACACCCCTTGATCTTGGGAATACTCACCTCTCCTCTCTGGCAGGAATTTGCCCCAGGGCGGGCTCTCCCTTCCTGAGCCAATCCAGACCATACAAGTCAACGCTCCCTTGCCTCTGTACTTAAGCCCCAGCCTGTCCAGAACGCGGCCCTTTTCCCTTCTCTCCCCTTGTTCTTCCCTTCCCTGGTCCCTTCCCTGCCCTTCCGCGCCACCCTTTCCCTACCCCCCCTTCCTTTCCACGTGGCCCCTAATAAACCCGCTTTTCTACAAGGCAGTCCCAACGTGGCTTTTTCCAATATTTGGCGCCCACCACAGGGCTCATCTCTAAACAGAGTACAAAGCTACCCCGGGAACAGCTTTTCGCCCACCTTCCAACCACAGACTTTTCGCCGCACACACCGCCAGGTCTCCAGATGGGTAAGCCCTTTCTATCTCAGGAGCTCTTAACCCATCAGGCCTTCCACAGTGGGAATGGATCTCCCGTTCCCTTTCCAGGGAACAGTTGAATTTACAATCTCCCGGTCATTTTTTTTTAATATTAATTTATTTGCTTTTAGTTGTACACAATGCATTTATTTTTACGTGGTGCTGAGGATCGAACCCGGGCTGCGCATGTGCTAGGCAAGCGCTCTACTGCTGAGCCACATCCCCAGCCTTCCCAGTCAGTTTGTATCCCTGCAGCACTTCTGTGCGCCAGCCCCTTCCCCCCACCAGTGAAGGGCGCACCACGTGCCCACCTTTCGTCCAGCCCAGCACTCTGTTCCCTTCAGGCCTTTGGGTCTTTCCCGTTCACACAGGACACAACGGCAAGGTGGCCCTTTGCCCTCCGGTCCTCTTCGGACCCCATGTCTGCCTGGCTCCAGTGTACTGAGCCACAGACTTAAATCTCGCTTTACCTGAGCATTCTCAGTTCGTCAGTCTGTTCCCGTTCAGAACCGGAGATCAGTCAATCCCCGCGCCTGCTCAAGGCTGACCCCCCCTCTGCCTCCTCCGCTAGAAACTTTTAAGCCATGTGTCTCTCCGCGTGTGTGCACAGGCCAGACCCCACCACAGCCAGGGACACTGCATGTCCCTGCACCATGTGCCCCTATTCGTCCGAAGCCCTGCGCCCCAGACCTTTCCGTGCAGACGGGAATATGGGGTCGTTTCTTTCATCTGCACCTCAAACTTCTTCATTCTTCCTGGAGGATCTAAGCCAACCTTCACCAGCTGAGTGTACTCTGATTACTTTATTTTTCACTCTAGTGATGACGCCTCCTCCGCCATCTTCCCCGCCCCACTCAGCTTCCTTCGCTTTGTTCAACACCATCCCCTGCCTGCAAAGCCTTCTCCACCAGCCACGCGGCTTCCGCCTGGATCTTTCTTCAGCTCCCTCCTCTGTGGATTCCGTGCTGGCTCCACTGCCCAATCCCATTTCTCCGGTTCCTTCTCTGGCGGTTCCCGCAGAGACTATCACGGGATATTCTGCTGCTAACCCGCAGGCTCCACCCCCCAATCCCACGTTCAGTCCTCCCATCACCCATTCCAGAAGGCATTCAGGACAATTTACTCAGATCATTGCGCCCTTGAGGGAGGTGGCAGGGGCAGAGGGAGTGATTAAAGTTCATGTTCCAGTTTCCATGGCAGATCTATCCCAGATCGAAAAGCAATTGGGTTCATTCGCTACAGACCCCACAACCTATTTGAAAGAATTCCAATGGCTCATCCAAGCGTATAATCTCACATTTCATGATGCGTACTTCATTTTACACATTTTCACATCCCATATCACCCCACGTCTTCAGGGAAGTTAGAGAGGACCAGTAGAACTCTTAAGAATATTCTGATTAAACTCTCCCTGGAGCTTCACTTGGACTGGGTCAAACTACTTCCCCTCGCCCTCTTCAGGCTCTGAGTTCTCCCAAAGAAACCTTCCTTACTATATCCCCTTTTTAGGTTATGTTTGGGTGGCCAGCTTTTCCACCCAGAATTACCCCGATTCAAGGACCCTTGCCGAAAGATCTCTCTTCTCCTCTCTTATCCTTCATCAGACATCAGTTGTGGATATGCCAAGATTACATTCTGCCTGACCCAAGTAGACTCACTGTTTCATTCCCCTTAACACACGCTTCTTGGGTATATTTCTCCCCTCCCCAGGACACGGGATCGGTCTCCCTTGTCCCAAAGTGGACAGGCTCCTTCCAGGTTGTGCTGTGTACACCCACAGCTGTTAAGCTTCATGAAACCTCAGGGAACTTGACTTCTTGGATTCATATTTCCAGACTGAAACCAGCTGCTCAACCAGCTTACCATCCAACTTTACAAAACAATGTTAAACCACTATAAAGCCATAACTTTTCAACCATAGTTCCACATACGTTTACTAATAACTCTGACTCATTCCCTATTGTCCCAAATTTTATTTTTTTCAAGTGCTCTGCTGATCCAGGAATCAAAATGCTTATGCTGCTTGATACCTTTATTCATTATTGCCAAATACCTTGAAAAGGTATTCTACTCAACATGTATGGCCAATAAGTTTTTAATTCTCAGTCATGTGTCAAGCCATTTCATCTTCAATAGTACCAACTTTCAAAAAGGGCTTTCTTAAAAGGTCAACATTAACCAGCTAATTGGATAAGTGGCCTTTTCTTTGTATACCCCCCCCCCCCCCCCCCCCCCCCCCCCCCCCCCCCCCCCCCCCCCCCCCCCCCCCCCCCACATTGTCTTTAGCTACTTTCATTCTGTCGCTTTGAACACTACTTATGGTTTTCCATTTAAAAAATATCCTTTCTCTTGATTTTCTTGAAAGTACTCCATCTTATTTTTTTAAATTTCTTTGGCTTTTCCCCCACCTGCCTAGAGTTGCCACCTAGTAAATCCATTCAAGTGAATTAATCCAGTGATTAGGTTACAACTCTCATAATCTGATCATTTGCCTCTAAATATTCTTGCATTGTCTCACACATAAAATTTTGCAGGACACATCCTGTCCAAACTGTTGTACCAAAAATGTTGTACCCAGTATAATGCCAATTAAAACTCCAAGCCACATCACACTTGAGCCAATAAAAAGCCTTTATTAAGCTGATCAGCGGCCACCATCCTCACACATCACACAGTGTGACAAGATGGCGCACCGGCAGTGATTTTCAAGAGTTTATAAAGAGAAAAAATCACAGAGGGCGGAATATTCAATTGCAGGGTTTCAGCCAATGCAAGCAAGCCACAGTACAGAAGCTGAATCTAGGCAGTTAGCAAGACAAAGCAGTGGGTACAATAATATTTCCCACAGGACTTTCCAGGTTGATATAGCAATGATCAGTAGAAGGGAATGGGGTCAAGATGACCCTAGTTGAGTACATGTTAAAGAATGGTTGCTAATGTCTAGACAATCAATCTCTGACAAGGTATGTTGCCCAAGAAAAATGGAACCCATTTACATTGTATAAAAATTGCTATTTTTGTGTTGCCAAGTATGTTATGCTAGGTAACCATTAATGGATACAGAGGCAGGACTTTCCATGTTCTATTATTTCTGAGAAACAGAACTATTTCTCGGAACTACTAAGATGGCTGCTGAAGAACAAGATGGAGTCCCTTTAGTTCTCTTATCATAAAACCATAACAGAAAGTTTTAGTAGCTCCCACTGCAGGAGCCCTGTTTGGGGATTGACTTGAATTGCAGTTGACTATGAGCCGTGGAGATTTGGCCATTGTCGCCACCCGTAGTCTCACGGGATTTGTTGCGGGATCTCGAGTGACTTGGCCGAAATTGCTGATCGGGTCAGCGCCATTTTAGTGGTGTGTTTGGCGTGTGTTAGTTGTTGTTAGAACCAGAGAGAAAAGTTATCAGAATAAAAAGCTGTTTGTCTCCAGTTTGCTTCTGAAGTTCTTCCCGCGGCTCCGTTGCTCCAAGCGCTTCAGGCGACAACAGGTGGCGGCCCGTACAGGGAACTTCGGAGCGGACAGGTAAGAACTGAAAGGTCTCTAAAGATGGGTTCGAATATAACTGAATCCCAAGTGATAGAGGCTATGCAAAGACTCCTTGATATACCTGACTCTGTTCTCAGTGAGGAGTATATAGACAAAAGTGAAAGTGATCAAAAAAGTGTAGATTCCACTGGGCCAACTGAGACCAGTAAAGAGAGTATTAGAAGAGACCCAAAAATGACAAAAATCCAAGCTATTAAAGCTATTCGGGAGTTATTGGCGAAAGCTGAAGGATACTTGCTCTCACTGGAACCTGGGCCTCAGGATATTGCTGTCAGTGAAATTAGCAGTGGTGAGGAACCTAGTAAAAGTGATCCTGAGAAGATGAGGAAAAAGAAATTTAAAAAGACCGAGAAAAAGGTCCGTCAGGCAGAGGAGTCACTTGTGTCCTCTACTCCCCCATGGGTGGAATCCATTACAGAAAATATGAAGGGTATTACTAGGCATTTGCATACCCTAGAAACAGAAATAAAAAGTCTTTCTGATCGCTTATGCGCTCTCGAGGACAACTCACAGATACATTGGGAACCGCCAGCATTTGAAAAGAAAAATGGACAGAGTGTCCATCAGTCAGTAGATTTCAAAACAATAAAAAATCTCAAAGAGGCAGTAATGACTTATGGGCCCCAAGCTCCTTTCACGTTGAGTATGCTGGAGTCCCTTAACACCTTTAGCTTAACCCCCTCAGACTGGAAAAGTCTATGTAAAGCAACATTAAGCGGGGGGCAATTCTTGGTTTGGCGATCGCAATTCCAAGAACTTTGTATAGAAACGGCTAAAAGAAACGCGGCTGCAGGGTTTGAAAACTATAATATAGACATGCTCACAGGAGAAGGGCAATTCGCAGACTTACAGGCTCAAACAGATTATGACCCAGATATATATGCTCAGATAAATGCAGCTGCCTTAGAGGCATGGAAAACTGTACAAGGACCTGGGGATCTACAAGGTAGCTTGTCAAAAGTGATTCAAGGACCTAATGAGCCGTATGCCGACTTTGCTGATCGACTTTTGAGAACTGCAGGTAGTGTGTTTGCAGATGTTGACCAAGCTATGCCATTAGTTGTTCAATTAGCTTATGAAAATGCAAATAAATGGTGCCAAGCAGCCATCAGGCCATGGAGAACTAAAAAGGATCTTTCCGTATATATACAACTATGTAAAGATATAAATGACGCCTTTGTCACAGGAAATGTGATTGCAGCCTCAATGAGAGGTGCTTCCTCTCGAAATTTCACAAAGGCTAAACGTAGATATTATAATCAATCAGGATATTCCAGGCAAAATTATCATAATCAATCAGGCAATTCTAGGCAAAATCCCAAAAGAGAAATAAGACCAAGCTCATATCGTGCCCCAGGCCGCTGCCCCAGGTGTAAAAAGGGAAATCATTGGGCCAATAAATGCCATTCAAAATTTGACATCCATGGAAATCCTTTGTTCAGGAATTCAAAAAACGGGGCACGGGGCCTAATACCCCAGGGCCCACAAATGTACGGGGCATTGCAGAAGGAGTATCCTCAAGCATCCACTCAGATGCTTCCCCGACAAAATCCCTACTACCCATCCACTCCCTCGCCAGAAGAACAAGAGGAAATGCAGGATTAGACCTCTGTTCCACCGCCCGAATAGTGTTAACACCTGAAATGGGGGTTCAACTGATTCCCACAGGAGTCAGGGGACCTCTTCCCTCAGGGACTGTAGGACTTATTATCGGGCGTAGTCCTAAAAGCTTATTAGGTTTGCAAGTGACCCCAGGTGTAATAAACTCAGACTACAAAGGGGAAATAAAAATAATGCTTAGCTCACCCCAAAGTATAAGTTCTGTTAATCAAGGAGATAGAATTGCTCAGTTGCTTCTCCTTCCCAATTTACATAATTCATTTAAAATGGGTATGCCTCAAGAAGGGAACAATAGAGGATTTTGTTCCACTGACTCAAGTCCCATGGCTTGCTGGGTTCGAGACTGTTCAAGGAGGCCTATGTGTAAAATAAAAATCCAAGGAATAGAAATGGAGGGATTAATAGATACTGGAGCTGACTCTTCCATTATTAATTTACGCCAATGGCCCAAGCACTGGCCTCTGCAAAAAGCTTCAACCAGTTTAAGAGGCTTGGGATATAATAACCTCCCAGAAAAAGTGCAGTAATTTTAAAATGGGAGGATGATGAAGGCCATAAAGGAACATTTCAGCCTTATGTTTTACCTAATCTACCGGTTACTTTATGGGGAAGAGATATTTTGCAACAAATGGGAGTACACCTTGCAACCAAGCCTGCAGATGTTAAATGTGAAAACCTACAGGGTAATCTTAACCATAAAAGAACTCATTATCAAAAAGTACAGAGTAATCTTAACCCTAAAAGTAATCATTGTCATAAAGGAAAAAGATATTTTTTTTCGGGGCCACTGAGAAAATAATTTTGAAAATACCATGGCTTTCTGATAAGCCAGTGTGGGTCCCTCAGTGGCCCCTATCTAAAGAGAAATTACAAGCGGCCCACCAATTAGTTCAGGAACAATTAGAAGCAGGTCATATAGAACCTTCCACCTCTCCCTGGAATTCCCCCATATTTGTGATCAAGAAAAAGTCAGGAAAATGGCGATTGTTACATGATCTTAGACAAATCAATAAAACCATGCAAGTTATGGGGCCTACTCAACCTGGACTTCCTAGTCCCGTAGCTATTCCAAAAAATTTCCATCTTATTACTCTTGATATAAAGGATTGCTTCTTTTCTATTCCCCTACATCCTCTGGATGCCCCCAGGTTTGCTTTTTCCGTTCCTTCTATGAACAATAATGGCCCTGATCAGAGATATCAATGGAAGGTTTTACCACAGGGAATGGCTAATAGCCCCACCATATGCCAAATATATGTGGACAAGGCTATCCAACCCATTAAAAATAAATATCCAAACCTCATGTGTCTACATTACATGGATGATATTTTATTGGCCCACCCTAATCAAAAAATCTTATTTAATATATTCAGTGATGTGGTAGAAAATTTAAAAAAATATGGATTATATATAGCAGAAGAAAAAGTTCAAACCAGATCTCCCATATTATATTTAGGATTTAAAATCATGGATACTTTTGTTAGACCCCAAAAAATTTTAATAAATAAAGAACATTTGACCACCCTCAATGATTTCCAAAAACTACTGGGAGACATTAATTGGCTTCGCCCTACACTAAATCTCACTACTGGCCAACTAAAACCTTTATTTGACATCCTTCGTGGAGATCCTGATCCATCTTCACCACGAACATTGACTCCTGATGCTAGGAAAGCTTTAAAGTTAGTAGAAAAAGCCATCGAAGGAGCTCATTGTGATAGATTTGATTTAACTCAACCGCTGATGTTGATTATTATTTCTTCACAATATACACCCACAGGAGTATTTTGGCAACAAGGGCCTTTATTATGGATACATTTGCCCGTCTCTCCTAAAAGTATAATTGAATCTTATACCTCCATGGTGGCTAAACTTATTCTTCAAGGACTTAAGACTTCTACTAAAATATTTGGCATTCACCCTGCTACTATTATTTACTCCCTATTCATCATCACAGATTGAATACTTATGCTTCAATGATAATGATTGGGCTATAGTTAAATGTTCTGCTTCTGCAAATTTTGATAATCATCTTCCTAAGTCCCCTATATTATCTTTTTGTATTAATCATCCTATTATATTTCCACAGGTAATAAAAAATCAACCTATTCCTAAGGCATTTAATGTATTTACAGATGGGTCCTCAAATGGTACTGCTACCGTAGTCACTAAAAAAGAAAATATGACTTACATAACTGCACACAAATCAGCTCAACTAGTGGAACTGGAAGCTGTGGTAAGAGCTCTGGAAAATTTTAGGGACCAGCCCGTAAACATTTTTTCAGATAGCCACTATATTGTACAAGCCGTCCCAAAATTAGAGTTAGCAGGACCAATAGCACCTCATACTCCAGCCTTTAAATTGTTTTATCAAATACAAAAACTTTTGTGGGCAAGAAAAGAACCTCTATTCGTAGGCCATATTAGAGCACATACTAATTTGCCTGATCCCCTCCATGAAGGTAATCAAAAGGCTGATGAACTTACAAAAACAGTATTTATACTTTCAGCGCTACAACAAGCTACTTTATTTCATTCCCAGTTTCATGTCAACAGCACCACCTTGCAACGTAGGTTTAAAATCACAAAGGAGCAAGCCAGAACAATTGTAAAAGATTGTAAATCTTGTATGACACATTTGCCCAATCCTCATTTCGGCGTTAACCCTAGAGGATTAATGCCCAATCATTTGTGGCAGATGGATGTTACTCATGAGCCAAGTTTTGGAAAATTGCGATTTATTCATGTGACCATA
The DNA here is from genome assembly GCA_025594165.1 of Tamias sibiricus. Taxonomy (NCBI): domain Eukaryota; kingdom Metazoa; phylum Chordata; class Mammalia; order Rodentia; family Sciuridae; genus Tamias; species Tamias sibiricus. The sequence goes on from CM046670.1 coordinate 70,575,726, forward strand.
GATACATGCTCAGGCATGATTTTTGCTTCCTTACATTCTGGAGAAAAAGTTAAAGATGTTACATCTCATTGTTTGCAAGCTTTTGCTGCATTGGGCATCCCCAAAATGCTTAAAACAGATAATGGCCCCGCATATACGTCCTCATCTTTCAAACAGTTTTGCGCAAAATTCAATATATCCCATAAAACAGGCATCCCATACAATCCTCAGGGTCAGGGCATTATTGAAAGAGCAAACCGAACACTGAAAATTATGTTATTAAAACAAAAAGAAGGAAATTGGAAAAGTCCTAAGGACAGATTGGCAGTTGCCCTGTTTACCTTAAATTTTTTAACTTTAGACTCTAATGGTTATTCTGCTGGAGACAGACATTGGAATCCACACCAACAACATAAACCTTTGGTTTACTGGAAGGATGTTCTTTCAGGTACATGGAAGGGTCCAGATCCAGTATTAATTTGGGGAAGAGGATCTGTTTGTGTTTTTTCCAAAAGACGAATCCTCTCCAATATGGATACCATCTAGATTAATAAAACAGGTACCACATCAAAATGATCAAGATGAAGTTATTGAAGAATCAAGATTAATAAAAAAGGTACAAAATCAAGAGGACCAAGATGAAGGTATAGAATGATTCCCTCAAAAGAGTCCTTCAAAATATTTCACAACTTAAGTGTCATTCCTCCCGGCCGGGACGAGGAGATCTCTCTTTAGTGTGCACACAATTGTATTTTTTTTTTTCTTTTCTTTTTATACATGTCTTTATGTCTGTACATTTGTCTATATTTCATGTTAATGTGACGTCACAAATATATGTTTGTATGTTTGTTCGTCTGTCCAGTGTGACGTCACAAAGAACAAAGCGCTTATGAAAAAGAAAAAAATATATATATATATGGATCCAAATAACTTTAATTCATTTTAGGTTAAGAGTATTCAATTTAGGTAAATAATTTTACAAATGAAGGTACTTTCAATTTTGATTTATAGGTGTCCCTGGGACTTCTCTTTAGCAAACAATATGACTAGTGCTATATAACCTGATATTTTGGTGTTTTGACTTAAGATTGTTTATTTGTTATTAACTTCATTTGTTTAATAGCTCATTAATTTCAATTATCTCAACAGGTAAAAAAATTGCTCTGTATACAGAGACTCAAGGGTTCCAGCTAACAAATTATTTCTCTCAAGTGCCTTTACCTTTTCTTTAATCTATCTTTAATGCAGTAATTACCCTCAGTCTTTCTTTGTTTTGTTCTAAATATGACATTTTTCCAACTTATGTTTGTAGAAGCTCAACCAGCGATGTATGTGAACAAAAATCAACTTTAATTTTCTAATCTAATTATTCTATTTTGTAGTTTGACAACTCGCCTCTTGACTCAGTGCTACAATAGCACTGCCTTTCCTTTAATAATTGATGCTTGAGTTTCTAGGTAGCGGGCCCTGAAGATTTGCCGGTGGCATTGTCTAAACATAAAAAAGACGTCTGCTGCTCAAACATCAAACAACCTCACCAACAGTGTGGCCTCTGCTCTACATGCATGGGGCCTCCTACATCAACATGTTATAACAAATGGACATTTTGATCTTTCATTGTTTGGGACTTTACGGGACAATGCCTTGCGGGTATTTGTCTAGAGAATTCAGTGTGTTACTTGATGGAACTTAGGGCAGCTGATTTGTTTAAACAATTTGATATGCTATGCAATTTGGCTCATCACCAAAAGGCTTGTTGCCTTAAAGCCGCAACATCTCCTCACAATTGGACGGCTGTTAGTCATCATATATAGTCGATCCTAAAGGGCTCCATTGGATGGCTGGTTAGCCAATGACGGGTAAGATCCCCAGAGGGGGACAACCTAAGACAGGCACAGTCGCACGGGACAGTCTCATGTGGCCGACATAGCAACCTAAGACAGGAGTCAAGGGCACAGCCTTGATTATCCGATGACGGGTAAGAATGTTGGTTGCACATAGACGTCCTAGAGCATTACCTCTTTTAAAACAAAAAGGGGGAAATGCAGGAGCCCTGTTTGGGGATTGACTTGAATTGCAGTTGACTATGAGCCGTGGAGATTTGGCCATTGTCGCCACCCGTAGTCTCACGGGATTTGTTGCGGGATCTCGAGTGACTTGGCCGAAATTGCTGATCGGGTCAGCGCCATTTTAGTGGTGTGTTTGGCGTGTGTTAGTTGTTGTTAGAACCAGAGAGAAAAGTTATCAGAATAAAAAGCTGTTTGTCTCCAGTTTGCTTTTGAAGTTCTTCCCGCGGCTCCGTTGCTCCAAGCGCTTCAGGCGACAACATCCCACCACATAATTTGAGAAGAGATAGTTATTTTTATTATAATAATAAAGGATCACTTGGAGTCTCTGCCACTATACCATCTTTTGAAATATTGTTGCTACTAAAATTGTAATATGAATCTGTTTCCTTTGTTCTCTGCTTTGTCCCTGTAAGGGATCACTCTCTCTTCCATGATTTCAACAGTCACCTGTATACTAATAACTCACAAATGTATTTATCACATTGGCCCTTAGCCTGAGCTTTGGACCTATATTAAGTACCTCTCTCTGAATGTAATACAGAGAGCTCAGAAGCTTTACACACACACACACACACACACACACACACACACACACACATTTTTTTTTGCAATATTTATCTTCTAAATAAGGCTAAAAATAGGACTTTTAGCATCATTAAGATAATATTAGCTGATGTAACAGATAAGCCCAGAAACCTCAGTGACTTCACAAAACAAAAATTTTTCATTCACCACATTTTCAATGGCAAGGGAAAAGAAGTGATCTCTGCTCTTCTCTGTGGATTCATTCAGGCATGCAGAAGAGAAGGAATATGTCAGCTATATACATCACTGGGCATGATCCTCAGTTGGCCAACAAAATATTAAAAAGGAAAAGGAGACAATCTTCTAGGAGTTCCTGTTTTATAAGCCAGGTCTACCATGTTATATTTCACCTCAGCCCAAAATTTCTTTGAGGAAATCAGGCAGATGTTCTAATTGCAAAACAGTGTAAGAAATGTAGTCCATCTCTGTGCACAGAAAATAAAAAAATAAATAAAAATGAATAGGTGAATAGGTGACATATAATTTGGTGAATACATTTACATTTTATAATTTCCTATGCTACAGTTGTGAAAACTAAATTAATGCATGCCTACCACTTAGACTAACAAAAGTAACACAAATTTTGGCTTGTGCATTTATTCATCTCAGCTAGAATTTTCAGTTATTTTTAAATTTATCCTTATACCATGTCCAACTGGACATCAGCATCCCATGTTCCACTGGCCATCCGGCCATTGGAATTCTGCCTTACAATTATCTCTTAAATTTTAAAACTTTCCCTCCATTTAATTAGCCTTAGCTCAGTTGTGAACACTAACTTGACAACAGGATCATTTGGGGGTAGTTTAAAAGTAATAGTGATCCCCACGTCCCAAGGTAGTTCAAATAAATTAAACCTTCAGGGTATCAAAATTTTATTAAAGTTTTCAATGTATTCCTATTGGGTAGCTAAGTTTAATAACACTGCTCTAATCCAATCTTCTCCTCTCCACACCCAGGATGATCTCATTGAAGCACTGATGTGAAGTGACTAGAACATTTCCTTAAAAATGTTTTTGCATTTTTTACTGTCTAAAGCAAGGTATGCATATATAAAGGTCCTGCAACATGATCCCCTGGAAGAAAGAAGATGTCCATTTGTATATTTTCTTTCATGCTATTTTGATTTAATCATTGTATACATTTTATAATTTACATAATTCATTAGTAAAGTCAAGGCATTACCTTAAATTTTATTATTTATTTTGCACTCTCCAATGCAATGGGTTCCAATGTAGAATGTGAATTCCTGAGGGAGATGCATGATAATTCACTAGGGATTGACACTGAGCACTTACTGTGAAATTGCTCTGGGGACAGAAGAGCAAAACTAAAGCCTTGCCATGGTAGAAGTCTAACAGAAGATTCCTTGCACATACATAAAATAGAAATAGACATGGAAATAAATATAAAAAATGGGTGAGCTAGAAATAAGCCCACCTCATAGAAATTAACAGCATGTAAACCTGAAATCAGCTGAGGGAAAGAATGCTTCGCCTAAAAATTTGAATCCCCAAGTCCACCATTATATAGTAAGTAGTCTCTTAAAACCTGTGTTATTTGGTCAAAGGAAGTCTGAAGAATATAATATGGAAAGGAAAAGAAATGGAACATATGAAAGACACCTTGGAAGACAGGAAAAAGTGAAGAAGCATTGGGTAGATCTAATCATAGTTTCAGAGAAAAAGAGGGAAAGAAGTCCAGGCAATGTTCCCAATGATAAAGCTGATAATTTCCAGACTACAAGAAACTCCAGATTCATGGTGCACAAATTGGGTCTGAGTGGTATCAGTGAATCTAAATATAGGCTTAGACATATCATAGTTTACCACCAAAGTCAAAGAGAAATTCTTAAAACTATCCAGAGGGAAGAAAGACAATTAAATATATTTTCATAGTT